>JABSTQ010009146.1:0-600000 GCA_013358835.2 Ixodes persulcatus
ATCACGGGACATCTTCCGTCCCAATGATGCTGTGGAAATTCAAAGCATACGCGGCTAGAGTGTTCTGTATTCCGCTACCGACTCATCTAATCCGAGTATGCTTTGAATTTCCACAGCATCATTGGACGGAAGATGTCACGTGATACGTGTGTCGTCACTATCTTCATCATCGTTTAGAATCACCGCAACACCGTATCACCGCCAAGAGCCACTTTATTGTGGCCAGCCAGATTCTGCTGCAACACTTCGGATCGCTTCTTCTGAAGCGCGGTTCAAACAGGCCCGGAATACGGCACCCGGGCCAGCCCGGATGCCGGAACCCGTAGTGACGTCAGCGCTCCCTCCGTACGGGCGGTGACGTAATTACGGCTTCCGGCGTCCGGGTCAAGAGTTGAAAATTTTTCAACTTTCTCCTTCCCGGGTCGTGACGTAGGTTTCCGTATTTTCTCCGCGGCCAATCAGCGCGGCGCGCTTCCATCCTCCGCCCTCCTTGCCACCGGCGTTCGCGTGCAAATGCCTCAGACGCTCAGTGCTCGCTTGCAAGGATGGCTGCGCCGATGAACTTCCCGCCCGTCTCCGACGCGAGGAAAGCTGCTCAAGCTGCAAAGAAGAGTGCCGCTGCCGCGAAGAGGGCTGAAGTTGCCGCTGCGTTTGACGTACCCGAGAAAACCTATAGATTAATTCAGCTAGTTCAGCGGTACCCCTGGCTCTACGACAGGCATCGTAGCGACCACAAGGACCAGAACAAGCGAAAGAAGTCGTGGGAAGACATCGCCCAGGCGATGGTGATCGCGGACCGTAAATACACATTTTTATCCGCTGACATCGGAGTTCTGTGGGCATGTTTTTTTAACGCAACCTTTCCTAACTTAGCGTGCACGTCTTTGTGCTCTTGGCGTGGCGTGTTATGTAGTTTTTTTTCTTTCTTCGTGTACTTTTATGAGTGATCCAAACGGCCGTGGTCATTCCGTGAAACATTTGGCGATTTACATACTCGTGATAGGCATTCCAACACACTCGACTGCGCGTATGCTTCATTTTATTGCTCGCTGCACACGCCAGGTCTGTACAAAACCAAGATGATGCTTGGGCAACCTGCAGGCAAGCGCATACCCCACGTTCTTTGAAAATCACCGGTCCCACAGTTTTTCGTAGTGGACGGAGCCTGTTGTGTGCACGCGTGTGTGCCGGAAGGAAAACAATCTGACATCGTGCGAAAATTTGAACTTGAAATAGTTTCACATTATTTCTGGGAACGAGCTCTTGCGCGATAAAACTCGCGAATGCGCCTTTAACGTACGAAACATTTTTTTGTGTTTTTTTTTATTTCCCAGCGGTACATAACATCGGCTTCAAAACAGCGTCGACCTTAGTTTTCAACTTTTCCAGTATTCGTCCAATTTTTGGCTAGTACTTCTTACTTTTGCCTTTGCTTCTGTCATGTAAGCATTGCACTTTCTTAAATGTCAGAGATGTTTCAGAAAGCATCACGCGTAGAATATTATGGGGTTCGAAAGCCTCCTTTATTGCATGGATGCATGCGTGGCCGAGGCACGGTGTTCTTGGAGCGTGTGCGCACTACGGTGCAGTTTGGGCATTCCTTGATCACAGCTGGCTTTGCCTTATTGTTGAACTGCATGTGCTGGATTTTGCTTTGAATGTGCAGGCAGTAAGGTCCATGTCCAGGAAGGACACGCCTAATTTTGTTACTCTTGCTAGTTTTCTTGATAAACTGGGTGTTCATCCACAGTTGAGTTCTGTATTGTGTGCCTGATGGTTCTATTTCTTTTTCCAGTTTCAGGCACGAGCCTTGGTCGAGGGGTGAAGACTGCAGAGACAGACTTCATATCCTTACCTGTGGAATCATCTCCTGCATCCCCACATTTTCCTTGCCCAGACTGGCTTGTGGGAGCCAGTTCAAGCCAGCTGGTCTCTCGGCAGAGCCTGACTGCTAGAGAGCGCGTCTTTCGTTTGGTGTATAGAGTCGCACATCACAATGGAGATTCCGCTTTTTTTTTGCTAGACTAAATGAGTGGCAGCGAAGCTCGCGGCGCAGACCTTAAAAGTTCACATTGCGATTATTGTTCGCCAGACAAGAAAAACCGGAACTTCATTATGATGGGCTAGGTGCTTGCACCCGCGAACCGACAGGCATGCAAGTGCTGGTACAAGCCTGGCGCACAGCGGTCCTGAACCAAGCCCGGAAGAGGGACCTGCACGTGACGGCACTCATCATAGGCTGCCTGGAACTGCATAGAATCAAGCCATTTCATTACTGTTACTAACTGTATCGTCTATTTTCGATTGGCGCTGTCACAGGCGCGCTCAAAATTATAAGGAGTGTGAGAACTTTGCTTATGCGTCCAATAATGCATGGGATGACAAAGACCAGTAAGTCTTGCATGATCAGGCAACGCCTATATGTTCGAGCTAGTGCTGCTGCACGTCAATGCAGTTCAAACGCCGGTTCTGTGCTGTATAAAATTCTGGCCGCGTCTGTGCATCCATGGGCGGATTATATAAGATCTCGCAGCTGCAACCTTTATAAAAGTTTTGTGCCTGTCACACATTCTCCTACTGATACACCAACACCCAGCTCATTGAGGCATGGAATTTCGATGCCTGCCTGAAGGAATGCCGAGTTCAGTTGGGAGTCTTCAGAAATGCTCAGCTTGTTTGATACCGCTTTTAATATTTTATTCACATGGTTTTGGAGACACGGGAGGTGGTTGCAACCCGATGAAACGGCATCTTCAATGCAAATATGAGTGACCTTTAGAAAGGCCGTTTGCAGAGGCAGGCAGTGGTTGGCTTGCTGGCTGCAAAGAGAACGGAAAGGCAGTGGGATGTTATTCATAAGCAAATGTGCTCCGCTTCCGGCTTCGAGGGCATGCTTGTTCACTACAATTGTAATGAAGCAACTCATTTGTTCATTTTTTTTTATACACAATTGGTTACCAGCCTCAGGCACTCTGCGACCCACAAAAGTTTTTCCAGCGATAGAGTCGATCTATGTAATGAGATTCTGGTTCGCTGCGGCATCATTGGACAGTGGCAGTCACGTGAGTTACTATTATCATAGTGTTTAATAAACGCCACCATCTTGGGTAGAGCGGCCCTTCCTGCCGCTGGCTGACGGCTACAGCTCGGCTAGCTCGGCACTCCTCCGTCTGTGCATGGACCCAAGATGGCGGTGCCCGACGCGCTTTAGACAGGGAGTTTGGAAATTTCTGTACTCTCGAAACCGGATTTAGTGCCTAGTTTCACCTTATATGCAAGCCATGTGCCATTCTTCGCCATACCACTCGCCGACAGACCAGCGACCATTTTGGTTTTCTGCTATAATCTGTGGGGCTTACAGACCTCCCGGAAACAAGCAGCTTATCTAAGAAGTTTCGCTTAGCGCGGTGGAAGCCACAGGGGAGGGGGGGGAGGGGGGGGGGCGAGGGGGAGGATTAGCGTTCTCCCCCTCGGAGGGGCAACCTATAGACACAAAGGCCACTTTCCAGCGCACGGCGAAACAATGGAGAACCAAAATGGCGGTGGGAGAAGGACTGGGAAAGGTAAACAGGCAGTTGGCATCACCCTATGCAAAGCGCACATGAAGGCACCCTATCCCGGACCACCTGCCACTGCATGACTGAATGCTTCGGGTCCCCTTCATCTAAATTTGCGGGGATGGCTTCTAAGGAACACAGATAAATGCTATCCGAGACTGCTCGAACACGCACAGCGAGAAGAGACGTTAAGAACACAAAAGGGAAGACCAGAATCCTGTGCATTCAGAGCCAAGCAATGGTAGGACTGTGCACGAGCGAAGCTGTACGATGCCAACCAACGTCGTTGGACATATGCGATTATAAGGCAGCAAGGTTAGTAGTTAAGGCTCAGCTCAGTGGAGGTCCCAACAGCAGCAGCAAGTAAAGCTACCCCGTTTAAACAGATTTGACAGAATGCCGGAAGATCGAGAAAATTTTGCAAGGAGTCCTGCAGTAACATACCACGATTATTGGAGATCTCAGAAGTTTAGCAACGCCCATGCCTTGTGCCCTTTAGCTCTGCAGTGGCAGCACTCGTAGTGCTCCGTGATCTCCAATCGGGGTCTGTCCCCGACCCAGCGGGCCCCGAGCCTGTTCCTCGTCGCCACCTTTATCAGTCAGCTGAGTGCCCGGATGCCGACGAAGCGCGAGACGTGGTAGCCGTCGCTGGCGAAGTGGTCGCGCTTCGGCTTCCTTTCCCCATTCATGAAAACTGCAGAAAGCACACATGTAAAATTATTCCATTAAATATGCACAATGGCAGTGGAAAGAAAAGAATGAGTGCGAAAGAATATGTGTAATCATCTATGAAATGGCAGAAACACTAAATCCCTAATTTCCCTTAAAGGGCCCCTCAAACGACTTGTTAACTGGTCTGAAACCTGCGGCGAGGCTGACCTCTGACAACGTAGTAACACGAAGAAGCATTTTTTTTTTACAAAGTTCCCTCTCCCCTTCTCGTTACTGCAGTGCTCTCCAGAGCGTAAACATAAGCCACTTGGTAAGCGAGCATCACACAAACAGTACCAACATTCATCATGGTTAAAGCAGGGGAAAGAGATTTTATCGAAGTCACGTGACCTTCGATATGGAGTTTAGCTCCCTGACTTGTATATTTGACGACATTTTCATCCCTCGTGTTACAACGGGCATGCAACCCGTCGCACCGTTCAGTGGCGACAGTTCAACAAAATGTCTGTGCCACTTAGGTGGTCAAAAGACTTGCACCTTCACAGGGCCAATTTCCGACATTCCGTCAACTCCTAGTTTTTCCTAAAAATAGCAAGAACGCATTGGAGTATGACGCAAGCGGGTTAGCTGCATGTACCTGTCTGCGGCCCCGGTGCCTGGGGCTAACACCGGCCCTTTCTCTTGAACACTGGCGCGAGCTGTACGGAGGACCCTGTGATTACTGCCGATGCCATGGTAGCAGAGGAAATTGCATGCCATGTAAATAAGTATTGTCACCTTCTTGCTTTTGTTCGATCAACGGTGGTGTGCGGCTCGCTCCTCACGGCGGTGGAGGCATGTCACTGAACTGTGTGACCGATACTGGAAGCTAAGTAACTGCACCGCAATCGAGTCCCACTTTGCCACTGGCAAGAGCAACAAAACTCCTACTGTGCTACTCCCAACATCCCAGGTGGGGCAGTGAGGAGACAGCAAAGAACTCCCGCACACATCCTTTTTGACGGGAGAAGGGAGCAAACCTTTGTGACGGAATAACTCTCACGTTAACTGCAGCTCGAGGTTGCTGGTGAAAAAGATAATACCGTCCACCGCTTCGGAGGAGCACGAAACGTCACCAAGAAAAATGGTGACAAGTACCAGTGGCTGAGTAGCCAGACTCGTTCTCCCTTCAAAGGTAATTTCGTTTAATGTGTAATACTGAATTTTATCCCGACCAGACGTACCATCAACCCGTAGCTAGGCCCATTTCGAAGGACTAAATTCTAGAGCATACATGACCTCTACTTTAGCACCGAAAATTACATCACTCGGGCTACAGACAACTTACATCCGGGTTGATGGCGACCACGTCCGCCATGCCCTTTACGCCTTTCGCCAGCTTCCGGTTCAGCGCCAACCGTCTGCGCTCGTCCTGGGGGTCCACCCAGCACCGCGGCAGCACCTTGAAGACAAACACTGTAATGGCAAGTGTCCTCAGATGCTCCCCGAGGTCCTGCAAATGAGCGAACAAGCTATTGTGTCCTAGCTCTTGAGTACTGTCAGTTTGGCCACCCCTGACCTAGAGAAGAGGTGCGCAAACTTTTCAAGCCCACGACCCCTGAAAGATATTAATATCACCCGGCGACGCCCGCCCCGCCCCGCCCCGCCCCGCCCGCCCCCCCCCCCCCCCCCCCCCCCATGGGCCGATTCTGAGTGCAGTTCTGTCTTGTAGGCACTGTTTATTAAAAATTAATAAAAACTATTTGCACTTAAGTATGCTTTCCCCGCACGGAAAAGTATGCGAGATCACCAGTGCGACAAGTGGTGCGCCTGCACTATCTTTGCGATTTCATAAAATCCTAGTTAGAGGTCTGGTCCCACATGGTGACGTGATCATTTCTTTATCTTGATTGTTGCCAGGGCTGAAAACACCGGTTGGCACTGTACATCGGCGTGAAGGGCAGTAGAACTTGCAACTCTGTTCAAACAACAGGTGCGAGCCACAAGCACTGCACCTTCAGCAAAAATGCTTCCAGTCAGTTGACAGCTACCCACAATTCTCTTTATGTCACCCCTTGATTTGAATTTACTGCCCGCTTCCCATACAAGGTGCAGGCGAAAATAATTCCCTTTAGATCAGTAGGAATCTTGTGGACACCTTTTTTTATTGTCGGCTACTTCGAACACCGTCAGAGCCGATGGACGTGTTTTGTCTTTCCCGATAAGCGTGCCGTGCAGTGGATTAAACAAGGCTTGCTTGTTGAAGTTGGAAATAGGACATTATTTATAATATCCGTACCATTTACGATTATTGATTATATTGATCCTATTTCAGAAGATAACAGAGGTATATTTCAATTTTTGTTTCAGTATTTCTTTAAAGGCTCCAATCCCTTTGTTAATCGCACTACAACCAGAAATACGTAGCGAGCATAGTTTAATTGCGTGGGAGGATGCTGTTCTGGGTTAGCGAGGTAACAGAGCGTAGGTGACAGCTATGGTTGAGCATCATATAGAGAAGGTTGAAAATTAAGATTTCAGTGAGAAATACCAGATGGTCTTACCGTAGAAAGGCGCATAGCCTTTCCCCTGCAGAGATGGTGTTATCTGCGTTGGTGGCCTGCTTGCTCAACAATGAAGCAACGAGGGCCAGGAGACGGTCAAATCTAGAAATACAAAAAAGTGTTGCATTAACTGCTCTAGAGACTATACTAGTCCACCCCTCAGCTACATGCAATATGGGAATTGAAAACTCGCTGACACACGTCAACTGTTGACATACAAAGCCCACTGTGGAAGAGCTTTACCTGAAGCCGGCAAGCTTGCTAGAACCACCACCTCATCTGAGACGTTGGTTCTTGCAAGACGGCAGAGTCTGAGGATATGTGCACCTACTCAAATAAATGCAATTCAAAATTGTTATGTGGCAGTAGTTACTTGGTAGTGTGGACTCTTTCAGGCAGCTGTGTGCGGGTGCCTGTTCATGTGCAGTAAGAGAGCCTTCGAAGAAAGTAAACAAATTTAAACCAACAAAACAAGAATGCCGCTCACACCTTCAGCGTCCGTTCGAAATCTGAGGGACGCTTCTTGCAGCTTCTCCTCCTGATGTTTTCTTTCCCAAATTTACACGTGATGTCACAGAGCGGGAACGATACTTAATACCCCGTATGGCTCGCCAGAAACGCTGCCCGTAACTTGAGAGCTACAGGTCTCGGTGATAGAGTAAAAAAGTGAGTAGGAGTAGAAAGGCTTAAACCTGACGTGCTGCGACCAGGCACGTAGCCTTCTATTTTGCTGGGGCCTCCTCTCCCTTTCCCTCATATTTTGCCATAAGCGCCCCCCCCCCCCCCCCCCCCCCCCCGAAAACAAAATCCTGGCTACATGCCTGGCTGCAACCATTGTGCGAGTGAGCTACATCCGGCACTTAAAAGGTTAAAACGGTCAACGACACCGGTACGCGCTGTCTGTAGATGAGAGTTTTTAGGCAGTACTGTATGACCGCTAGCCTAGGGTCTTTAACACCCGTCACGCAGTAGTGAAACACTAACGTCTGCTGGTACGATGTTCATCCAGATCGAAACGGGCAGGGGTGGGGATTAAACCCAAGATCCCTGGGTTCTGCAGCGTTCTCAGCGCGAGCTTTCGTGCAGAATGGACCTCTTGGCGAATATGTGCTGCCACCTATACTCGTTTTCACCTTAAGAACCGAAGTAAAACAAGTCCGGCCGGTGGCGGAATGTTCTGGGTTTCCACCAATGAAATGGCGCGATATCGCGTAGACTTCACCACTCTCCGTCGGGAGATGGTGGGATCCACAATTAGAGACCGAAACCAAAACGAATTTAGCACTGCAGCATCCTCTAGTGGCAAAAAGCTAGAACATACCTCGTTAAATAGCGTTTGTTTCTGATAAACATGCTTATGCTATGCACAATTTTGCATCGCTTCTTTAAACTGTTTTCAATAAACATATCTTTGTATATCTAACATTGTTTATACCGTCGGCGTTCTAAAAACACTATGAGAAAAAATATCAATGTCTGCCAGTTTTAGCGTATTTACAGTTTTTAACGGCAACCGTGGAGCGCTAAAGCAAAACGATCAGCTGACATCATCGACATCGCCGCAAACTTGATGAACTGGGATTGATCAGATCTGCTACCAGCCACGAACGTAAGTTTGCATAGTTTATTCTGTCCTAATCTACCTTTGTTTACGTTATTGCGTTGACGTTCACGTGTATATATTGAGTGGGCAATCGGTTTCCTTGTGTGTCGCTGTGAATTTCAATTTTTATTTTCTTTAATTTTGTTCTCTTAAGTTCCGTGGTGTGGGGATGATGGTACAAATTCTGATTATAAGCAGAAACAGTGTGGTTGATGTGAGATACGTTCTTCCAGGATCCCATCAAAGCTTCTGCTTGTTGCCGGAGTGGCCCTGTGTGTTGATGGCGGTAAGAATCCCGATTATAATCTTAAACAGCATGGTGGATGTGAGATACGTTTATTGCCAGGGCGACCCCAAGGCAGGTGGATGGCAGTTTGTGAGTTGACTTCCCCACAAACCGCCTGGAGAACTGATTACTGCAATAATGGAGCTATCTGAATGAAAGACTGGGCTGAACATAATGTTTAGACCTCAAAATGAAGTGTAAGCGACACTGAATATGCATGAGGTGAACAAGTGAAATGTTACGCTCAGGGTCACATTGCAGAAGAATGGTCCACTTTCGGCATGCCGCTAACACTACGTCTTCTTTCTTGAATGAAAACGACCCTTAAAGTGTAATTGTATGCATATATGTTTAGAAAGCAAAAAGCCAAAATGGCACCTGACACCTCTGCTGTAGATGGGCAAATTAGCGAGTGCAGTACAACTGCAAACTTTTTTTTTGTATGGTGAATCTTTGTACTGGTTATTCACGGTGCAGTGGAATACATACAGCTGATTTCAAAGACCTCGAGAAGCCATGAACAAGGCTATTACGTAATGAAAGGTAGAATCACGACAACAACATGACACTGGAGGTTAGGCGTGTATGAAGTCGGGAATCCGATTTTGCAGTATGTGAATGGTCCTTAAAAGGACCGCTTTGTGTTCTGTGGTATGACAAACAGAGTCCAAAGTTCTAGCCACTTTCAGGAGAGAACATGTCCTAGAGGGACATTAGTTCACGGTCAATTCCATTCTAAAGGCTGAACACCGAAGATCTCTTCACCCTCGTCCTCGTCGTTAGCTTCGTCGTCGTCTCCACTCTCCTCCTCCGTGTCGCTTGCATCGAGGGGTATGATGACTGGCTCGAGGTTCGACTCTGGGATATCACATTCTCGAAACTTCGCCTCCATTTTTTTCACATGCTCTACACAGTCATGCCAATGGACAGCTGTTACGTTGTCCACTGCTTCCCTCAAGAGCCGCTCAGTGTCATGGGGCTTAAATGTGATGTTCTTGGAGGCGACCTCCTGCTTGACTCGTGCCCATATCAACTCTATGGGATTTAGTTCGCAATGGTACGGTAGGAGCCTCAACACTGTGTGTCCGGCGTCCGTAGCCATGACGTCAACTTTGTACTTTGTGTAGCGATCCTTCACCGTTGCCACAATGCTCAGAAGGTCTTTTTTCTTCATTGTGGCAGTCCAGTCTAGTTTCTTGGAAGAGAGCCACTGCTGGATCTCGCCCTTCTTTGTTGCAGTTGTGGGAACAGCTTCAGCCTTTCCGCTGTGGTACGGCGCGTTGTCTAAACAATTACGCTGTTAGGCTCGATGTGGTCCAGCAGATGAGGAAACCATGCTTCAAACCTGTTCGAGTCCATTTCATCGTGGTAGCCCTCCTTTTTCTTCCCACGGAACACGTCCAGGGAGCCGGACACGAAGCCAGTGTCACTACCTGCGTGGGTGACAATCACTCTTTCACCTTTTCCAGAAGGAGCCTTTAGCCCGGTCTCAGTCCAGACATGAAGGCTTGCCTTGCTGACTTTATGGTGTTGTCAGTCCACACCTTGTCAACTGTGAGGCCGGCGTTCACTCAAGTCTCGTCCTGGAAGTAGATCTTGCGGTTCTGGGCTCTGTGCTTTCCGATTGCCCCCAAATACCACCGCCACCACTCGACGATGTCCTGCCTCTCAATTAGGAAAGAGTTGCGATTCCGTTTCTGTTTCTCGAAACCCATGTCCTTAAGCAGGCTATACAGGGTAGTCCCGGAACAGGACGTCAGCACGTCGTCTTCTTGGAGACGAGTGGCGATTTTCTTCAACGTTGGGATCTCCCCCCGACGGAAGAAATTGTGCAGGCAGCTTCTCACGGCCGTCAACGTGCACGTGTCGTGATTTGCAATCCTCTTCCTTTTCTCAGCGAATTTCGGGCGCTTCTTTGAAGGAGATTTCACAGCTCCGTTGGCACGTTTGAAGCCACGCTTGATCTCGTAGACCGAGCTAACACTGATCCCCGTTGCGGCGGCAGTCAGGTTGATGACTTCCACCACATTGTTTTCTTGGTACTGCCGCCGTATCCAAGAATAAACGTTAAAAACACACTGCCTTGTCTGGCTCGACAGGACATTTCCACTTGCATGACGTTTGTAGTACACCCGAGGGGAAACGTCTTCAGGAAAGAGTGCTGACAACACGAACCGATCAGCCAGAGTTGTTGGAGTCGCCATTTTGGAAGGCGAGCGACAGCGGCTGGCCGGCTGGCTACGAACATCGATCCTCAGATCTTGTGAGGCGTTGAATTACGTGTATACACGCGTATTAAGGAGGTATATTATTTATCCTACTGAGAATAACAAATTTATCTAAGCTTAAATAACGCTAGCTTGCCCGAGAGCAAACTTTTATCGGAACTACTTTGCAGAACGGAATAATATGTGCGACGGCATGCGACCAATAAGCATGCGACGAGAGGGACACACCCACTTTTTTCTTAAGGTGAAAACAGGTATAGACACGCGAATCGGTTCGAGACTAGGTGACTAGAAAACAACGCGCGCCCAAGGCCTCTCCCACCCGTTCCACACCCAAAACGTCAGCTACATCCTGTTCACCCATTGAGCCGATGTGACCTAGATACGGCTCCCCCAAGCTCACCTTTGTCCCCATCGTGCGTAATCTTCCGCCCCGAGGTCGACACAACGAAACCGCTCAAAGGCGAGAAATGCAAGATGGCGGATTGTTTGGAACTAGATACTCTCGAACCCAGGCGCATGAAATACTCCGCGCATGCGCACCGCGTATTTCTACAAAAGGTCCATTCACTCACAAGCAGCTTGTAAGCACACAACCTAGCTAGCACAAAGGACAAGGAAGCACAACGGGCTTCCGTCTAGGGGTGGATTTAGAGGGGGGGTCCGGATGTCCTGGCTCCTCTCTTGATTTCTGCATCTGTAAAAATTTAGGGTGTGGAAACGGGGGAGGGGAGGGGGGATCTTAAACATATGGTACGTCAAACAACACCTGACACCCCCCCCCCCCCCCACCTTTCCGGAAATTCCTTCATCCGCCCCTGCTTCCGTCATACATGCACTCAAAGGAGCACAACACCGTGACCAGATTTAGTGAACAGAAAGAGTGTGCAGTATGAGCTGCACATGTGCATGCCATTGCTATTTTTTTTGTAGCACAGACGCAGTAAAATCTGACAAGCGTGTGACTGTTACGAAAGCTGCTCTCGTGATCCTGCCGCATTAAAAATTATATAAACGTGGTTTCACGTGGGACGCCACTTGATATATAACATGAAAATAATCCAAAATAAAAAGGAGCACACCCTACCTGGCTCGTGACATTCGGAAGCACTCAAAGAAGTCCCGGCCGTCGGGGTCTTCGTACACCTGTATCACGATGATGGTGGCGTACTCGCCGATCGTTTTCCGAGACTTCAGGAGCTTGCGGACGGCCTTTCGCTTCTTCTTTTTCTTCACGCTCCGCAGGTACTGCTCACACGCAGCCGCCAAAGTAGTCAGCCGACGCCAGTTGATAGTTCTTGCATTTGCGACGTACCTCACTACACAAAGGTGCATAAGTGAGGCAATACGAGCTTCGTAGCCGGGATCCTGCCGAGACGACACCATCGCGAAACAAAGAGACGAAAACGAGGCGCCCGCGCCAGTGCACGGAGCCCGGAGGCCCGGACGTGTTGCCCGGACAGCCCGGACGCACGGAGCGCGCCCGCGCAAGCGGCGACGACCCCGCTTGACGGCAGCCGTTGATTGGTTGCCTGGGGAGCCGCCGTGACGTCAGCTCCCGTAGACGGGGCCCGTGCCGCGCGCCGCTCAAACCAAACCGTGCCGTCAGCTCCCGTAAACGGATGCCGGAGGTGATTACGTCACTACGGGTTCCGGCATCCGGGCTGGCCCGGGTGCCGTACTCCGGGCCTGTTTGAACCGCCCTTAAGCCACTTAGCGCCATGACGCACGTATTTTCAGGGAATCGTATCTTAACGTTGCGTATTTCGCGTCTCTTACATGCCTACTTACTGTGCGTTCGGGTACAGAAGCAGCTGAGATAGACTAGGGCAAAAGACTCTTCCGCTTCCCGTTAGGCAAAAACACTACTGCGAACGGGGGGAATACTTGGCTTGCGAAATAATTCCAAGCCCAATGCAGCAAGCAAGCTTCGTGAGGTGGGTGCAGTTTGCCGGTCTTCTCCGCCCATCGCTTGTCGCTGCGCAGCGATCAGGCCGGTTCAACTGAGCTTGGTTCGTTACGAACGATTCTCGGAAGAATGGCTGCTTCTAAATAAGATTTCGATTGCAGTGTTTTAATGCGAAAGCATTAACTGTCCCTTGGAGCGAACCGGCGTAATCAGCTTTTGAAGCCGCGCGCCAAACGGCAAGTTAGAAGAACTAGTTCACATCCAACAGACTAAAATAATAGGTCTTGAAGATAGAGCTAGAAGAAACAACCTAATAGTATTTGGTATTCCCGAATCTCGCAGCGAAACAGATGATGAATTGAAAACCAAGGTAATTAGTGACGTTTTTGAACAACAGCTAGGCGTGACTGTGAAAACGGTCGAGCGAATACATAGACTTGGGAAAAAAAAGGAAGGTAAATGTCGCCCTGTCATCATGAAACTGTACGATTACAATGAAAAAGTTCAAGTATTCCAGAATTGCAAGAAACTGAAAGGGTCAAAAATATCTGTGTCCAATGATTATTCGCAAGCTACTTTATACAAAAGGCGGAATCTTTGGGAAAGTGCAAGTGAAGAAAGGTCTCGAAGATTACGTGTGAGGCTTGTAAACGATAAGATGCAGATCGGTGACGAGACGTTTATTTGGAATGATGCTGTTGGCTGTCGCGAAAAAGTCACGGATTCACGGGGTTCACAGTCGGAAAATAAATGACGATCAAAAATTGAGAAGGAAGAATGCCTGCGGCTCATTAATTTGAACGCGAGAAGCCTTGTTAAAAAAGTGGACAAACTGGAGCACCTACTTTTAGTATATAATCCACATATTGTTGTAGTTACTGAAACTTGGCTGCACGACCAGATAGGTGATTCTGAGCTTCTTCCGCCATCCTACAAAATAATCAGGAAAGACAGAGGATCCCGTGGAGGTGGAGTTGCTATTATCTATAAGAATAACATGGCCTGCATCTTGATGGCCGACTGCGCTGGTACTGAAAGCTTGTGGTGCAAGATGACGTTTTGTGGACATACTTATGTGATTGGTGAAGTGTATAGAGCTCCTGATTCCCCAACTGTGTTTCTGGAGGCTGTTCATGATTATCTGCAACAAAATGCGACCGATCACTCCAAGATGATAATCGCTGGTGATTTTAACCTACCCGGAGTTAAATGGGATGACTTAGAACCAGGACCAACTGAAACCAACAATGGCGAACTTTTATTGGACATCGCTTTCTGTAACGATCTCGTGCAGGTGGTTCAAGATCCTACTAGAATAACTGGGTCATCTAGTTCTCTACTTGACTTGATGTTTGTCTCTGAACCATTGACAAATTATGAAGTAAGCGTTGAAGACGGACTGTCAGATCACAAGATGGTGTTGCTATCCTGCAAAGTCACAACAACGTCCAGAACCGCAAAGTGCTTGACCACGGAAGTGTATAACTTTAACAGAGCCGATGACGTTAGTATTCTCGACCATTTCGAACTACAACTTTCTTCTCTGGAGTGTGTGGAAGACTTAAATGAACTATGGAATCAATTTAAAAGTGTAGTTTTCTACTTTTAATGCAATTAAATGCAAAGGTGCAAGCGAGCTGGACAAGAATGATGAAAATGATCCCTGGAGAAGGGGAACAAAGGGGACAAAGGACAAACATAAATCTCCAAACACAGCTAGGTGACTGGTGAGCGACCGAAAAACTCCGCCTGGTCCGGGTATCGAACCCGGGACCTCTCCATTACAGGTGGAGCGCTCTACCAATTGAGCTAACCAGGGGTTAGACGTCGGTAGAGCAAACGGGTTTTATCAGCTGCCACCAGTCTAACACCAACAAGGGTGGAGCTTGCAGTTTAAGGTTATAATTATAATGCAATTAAATGCAAAGGTGCAAGCGAGCTGGACAAGAATGATGAAAATAATCCCTGGAGAAGGGGAACAAGGGGGACAAAGGACAAACATAAATCTCCAAACACAGCTAGGTGACTGGTGAGCGACCGAAAAAATCCGCCTAGTCCGGGTATCGAACCCGGGACCTCTCCATTACAGGTGGAGCGCTCTACCAACTGAGCTAACCAGGGGTTAAACGTCGGTAGAGCAAACGGGTTTTATCAGCATAGGTCTTGAAGATAGAGCTAGAAGAAACAACCTAATAGTATTTGGTATTCCCGAAACTCGCAGCGAAACAGATGATGAATTGAAAACCAAGGTAATTAGTGACGTTTTTGAACAACAGCTAGGCGTGACTGTGAAAACGGTCGAGCGAATACATAGACTTGGGAAAAAAAAGGAAGGTAAATGTCGCCCTGTCATCATGAAACTGTACGATTACAATGAAAAAGTTCAAGTATTCCAGAATTGCAAGAAACTGAAAGGGTCAAAAATATCTGTGTCCAATGATTATTCGCAAGCTACTTTATACAAAAGGCGGAATCTTTGGGAAAGTGCAAGTGAAGAAAGGTCTCGAAGATTACGTGTGAGGCTTGTACACGATAAGATGCAGATCGGTGACGAGACGTTTATTTGGAATGATGCTGTTGGCTGTCGCGAAAAAGTCACGGATTCACGGGGTTCACAGTCGGAAAATAAATGACGATCAAAAATTGAGAAGGAAGAATGCCTGCGGCTCATTAATTTGAACGCGAGAAGCCTTGTTAAAAAAGTGGACGAACTGGAGCACCTACTTTTAGTATATAATCCACATATTGTTGTAGTTACTGAAACTTGGCTGCACGACCAGATATGTGATTCTGAGCTTCTTCCGCCATCCTACAAAATAATCAGGAAAGACAGAGGATCCCGTGGAGGTGGAGTTGCTATTATCTATAAGAATAACATGGCCTGCATCTTGATGGCCGACTGCGCTGGTACTGAAAGCTTGTGGTGCAAGATGACGTTTTGTGGACATACTTATGTGATTGGTGAAGTGTATAGAGCTCCTGATTCCCCAACTGTGTTTCTGGAGGCTGTTCATGATTATCTGCAACAAAATGCGACCGATCACTCCAAGATGATAATCGCTGGTGATTTTAACCTACCCGGAGTTAAATGGGATGACTTAGAACCAGGACCAACTGAAACCAACAATGGCGAACTTTTATTGGACATCGCTTTCTGTTGCCACCAGTCTAACACCAACAAGGGTGAAGCTTGCAATTTAAGGTTATAATTATAATGCAATAAATGCAAAGGTGAAAGCGAGCTGGACAAGAATGATGAAAATAATCCCTGGAGAAGGGGAACAAGGGGGACAAAGGACAAACATAAATCTCCAAACACAGCTAGGTGACTGGCGAGCGACCGAAAAAATCCGCCTGGTCCGGGTATCGAACCCGAGACCTCTCCATTACAGGTGGAGCGCTCTACCAACTGAGCTAACCAGGGGTTAGACGTCGGTAGAGCAACGGGTTTTATCAGCTGCCACCAGTCTAACACCAACAAGGGTGAAGCTTGCAATTTAAGGTTATAATTATAATGCAATTAAATGCAAAGGTGCAAGCGAGCTGGACAAGAATGATGAAAATAATCCCTGGAGAAGGGGAACAAGGGGGACAAAGGACAAATATAAATCTCCAAACACAGCTAGGTGACTGGTGAGCGACCGAAAAAATCCGCCTAGTCCGGGTATCGAACCCGGGACCTCTCCATTACAGGTGGAGCGCTCTACCAACTGAGCTAACCAGGGGTTAAACGTCGGTAGAGCAAACGGGTTTTATCAGCTGCCACCAGTCTAACACCAACAAGGGTGAAGCTTGCAATTTAAGGTTATAATTATAATGCAATTAAATGCAAAGGTGAAAGCGAGCTGGACAAGAATGATGAAAATAATCCCTGGAGAAGGGGAACAAGGGGGACAAAGGACAAACATAAATCTCCAAACACAGCTAGGTGACTGGCGAGCGACCGAAAAAATCCGCCTGGTCCGGGTATCGAACCCGGGACCTCTCCATTACAGGTGGAGCGCTCTACCAACTGAGCTAACCAGGGGTTAGACGTCGGTAGAGCAACGGGTTTTATCAGCTGCCACCAGTCTAACACCAACAAGGGTGAAGCTTGCAATTTAAGGTTATAATTATAATGCAATTAAATGCAAAGGTGCAAGCGAGCTGGACAAGAATGATGAAAATAATCCCTGGAGAAGGGGAACAAGGGGGACAAAGGACAAACATAATTCTCCAAACACAAGCTAGGGATCGAAGGTGATGTCTCGCGCCTGTCTCTCTGTTCCTTCGATCCTCGGGCATCCACCGAGCTCGGGTCCCTTCTTTTCCTCCTCTTCAACTTGTCGATCCCCGAGCCCTGCAGGAGCTTCGGCGAATGTTGTTTTGGTAAAGGGCACGTGCCGCCACAGTAGTATGAATCATGACACAAACATCCTTGGTGTTTACGATTTAGAAAGTCATTGATTTTATATCAAACCATCCTCGTGACTCACCGTCAGTTCAAAAATCTCTGCAATAACCATTTGCAGAGACGCGTCAACTTCCAAGAAAGCAATTGTCAAACTATCACAAGAGCTTTAGACTGTTTTATTCTATCCTATTTCTGTCCGGTTCAGAACATCTTGTATGCAGTTGCAAATATATTGACGGAATGTTGTTTCGTTTATACGACGGTCTTTTTTATGCTTAGAAAGCGTAAACAAACAAAATAATAACTAGTGTCTCAATGTGATGACATAAATAAACGGCTAAGCTCAATAAAGTTCACCGCTGTAGCGGGAACACGGCTCAGACCACCCTCATCGAGCGAATTATTGGACTGTCTCGATGCTTAGGGAGTGCCTTGCAACTTTTATCTAAATTAGATATTTGACCAGTGCGCTACGAGTAGACTTGTACGTAACGCGTTACATGTAATCGATTACTTCTAATCGATTACAGTTTACTCTAATTTTGTAACGCTTCAATTACTTCCGTTAATGGGTAACGATCCTTGTAATTGAATTACGTTTTTGCTGCAATCGATTACAAAATTGCCCATTACAAATTTTATCAAATTATTTCTTTTTGAAGGGGTGGGGGAGGGTTAGATGTGATGGAGTCACTCAGCTCTGGGCAACGGTCTTTTTTTTTTCTTCGAAACCACTAAGCACGGAACCTCGAGGATTAGTAGGCCACTTTACTGTGCTTCATTTCCTGGGTACATTTTTTGTTGGTACACCGGAGACTACGTTTGGGTATGAAAAATGGCGTTTTATCCAGCCTCTAGTGAGTAATGCATTTAAACAGCGCTCTTTTTATTTTATTGTTTTTTTCACGAGAGGAATTGGGTGTGTTGGCGTCACTCAGCTCTAAGCAAAAACGTTCAAGGCTTTCTTTTTCCTTTTTTTTTGGAACAATTAAGCACGAGATTTTAAGGTATATGCTACCGTAATAAAAGTGTTGAATGAAAAGTAACCTGGAAAGTAATCGTTTGCTTTAGAGTAATTTTTTGAGGCTGTAATTGTAAGTGTAATCGGTTACTTTTTATAGTGAAGTAATTGTAATTGTAATCGGTTACGTTTTTCAGTAACGTGTAGAAGTTTGGCTACGAGTGATAATCTGGTGTCTTTAACTTGAGCCACGCAGTAATGATTACATGAATTGTAACAGCATGAACAGCATGGTAACTGGCAAGAACGATCAACATCACCTGCGGAACCTGGACATCGTACTGCAAAAACTCAAGGAAAGTGGCCTTCGCTTGGGAAAAGAAAAATGCTGCTTGACGAAGGACTCCATCGAGTACCTAGGACATGTCGCAGACAAGCAAGGGAGCTACTCAAATACCAAAAATATCGGTGCGATCCTCAAGCGGAGACGTCAAAAAAAAAAGAAGTCAGAACATTTCTTGGACTGCTGTACTACTACGAAAAGTTCATCAGCAACACAGCTGACCTCTTACATCCGCTACATGAGCTGCTGCAAAAAGATAAAAGGTGAGAATGGTCGAGATAATGCCAGAGAGCCTACAGCGAAACGAAGAATGAACTCACCAAGCAGAGTCTGCTAGTGCACTTTGACGCTGCACTTCCTCAGGAACTGCACTGTGACGCATTGAGCCATGGCACTGGTGCAGTACTTGAACACGTACTACCCAACAAGCATTGGAGGTCGATCGCCTTCTCGTCAAAAGCGCTCTCCAAAGGTGAGCGAAACTACTCTGAGATCGACAAAGAAGCGCTGAACATAGTTGAAGGCGTAAACAAATTTCATCAGTATTTATTTGGACGCCACTTCACGCTGTGGACGGAGCACAAACACCTGGTATCAATTTTCAATCTCAGTAAGGGAATCCCAGGCACGCCTGCAGCAAGAATGCAGCAATGGGCAATCATGTTGTCAGGGTATGACTTCGACATAAAGTGTGTGACAACCGATAAGAACGTAGTCGCAGACATGCTGTCAAGACTCCCAATGACTAACAAGGGCGCTACAGAATTAAAAACTACAAGAATGGACGAATCAAATGTCTCCACATAGAAAGGTTTCAAGTGCTTCCACTGACACATATGCGGATCAGCAGCGAGACACGAAAGGACACCGTGTTGTCAAAGGTTTGAAGACTCACAAAGGAAAGATGCCTGGAACAAGTAAATTCCGATGACCTCAAGCCTTACTTCCGTCGCAGAGGGAAAATAACCGTGGAGCTCGACTGCTGTATGTGGGGAACACGCATCATCGTACCCTCGAGGTACCAAAAACACGTTTTGAACAACTTGCATGAGGACATGCCGGGATGACAAAGATGAAGGGACTGGTACGACACTACATGTCGGGGTCACTTTTAGATCGCGACATCGAAACGATGGTCAAAAGTTGTCGGCCGTGCCAGGAAGTGAGGAACGAGGCACCCAAAGTTTCCTTACATTCGTGGGAATACCCAAAAAAAGAAATGGCAACACCTGCTTGCAGACTTCGCAGGACCCTTTCAAGGAAGGAATTTCTTGCTGATCATTGATGCATACTCGAAATGGTCCAAGGTAGTGCCCATGACCTCGACGACTTCGGAAGCCACCATAAGAGTGTTTTGAATTATATTTTTAAGATATAAACGGGCAGAAATGATTGTGACAGACAATGGCCCGCAATTCCGATTAAGCTAATTCCGGGATTTCATGACAAGAAATAGAGTACAGCAGTCATTCTCACCCCCGAACCAACCCGCAACGAACGGTGTGACAGAAAACTTCGTGCGAATATTCAAGAAGTTTTTCAACGGATGCTTGAAATCGGGGCTGACCACGGAAGAGGCATGCCTTAACTTCTCGGTGGCATACCGGACGATCCCGCACATGACAACTGACTCAACACCTGTCAAAATGATGACAGGAGAAGAATTTCGCGCAAGGTTCGGTCTGCTTAGACCGTCAATAAACAATGTTGTGCAATCAAAACAGGCGAAGCCGCACACCACGCGCAACTCTACAAAACGACACACACATCAGAACGACCAAGTCTGAGCAACAGACTTGGTTGTTCGGTAACGGCAAGAAATGATAGAAAGGCGTCGTCGTGCGAGTTCTACGAAACCGAAGATAAAAGATTCACACGAGCGACGGAAATACCTGGAAACGGCACAATCAACAGCTGAGACATATATCCAAGGAGGGAGAGGGAATATCTACGAATCAAACCGATAGCCTCAGGCACAAAAAACAAACATCGAGAAAGTTTTTTTGTTTTTTTTTCGCAGCATCAGTCAGCGAAACGGTTCACTGTCTCAAATTTTCAGTGACGCGTCAACTTCCAAGAAAGCAATTGTCAAACTATCACAAGAGCTTTAGACTGTTTTATTCTATCCTATTTCTGTCCGGTTCAGAACATCTTGTATGCAGTTGCAAATATATTGACGGAATGTTGTTTCGTTTATACGACGGTCTTTTTTATGCTTAGAAAGCGTAAACAAACAAAATAATAACTAGTGTCTCAATGCGATGACATAAATAACGGCTAAGCTCAATAAAGTTCACCGCTGTAGCGGGAACACGGCTCAGACCACCCTCATCGAGCGAATTATTGGACTGTCTCGATGCTTAGGGAGTGCCTTGCAACTTTTATCTAAATTAGATATTGACCAGTGCGCTACGAGTAGACTTGTACGTAACGCGTTACATGTAATCGATTACTTCTAATCGATTACAGTTTACTCTAATTTTGTAACGCTTCAATTACTTCCGTAATGGGTAACGATCCTTGTAATTGAATTACGTTTTTGCTGCAATCGATTACAAAATTGCCCATTACAAATTTTATCAAATTATTTTCTTTTTGAAGGGGTGGGGGAGGGTTAGATGTGATGGAGTCACTCAGCTCTGGGCAACGGTCTTTTTTTTTTCTTCGAAACCACTAAGCACGGAACCTCGAGGATTAGTAGGCCACTTTACTGTGCTTCATTTCCTGGGTACATTTTTTGTTGGTACACCGGAGACTACGTTTGGGTATGAAAAATGGCGTTTTATCCAGCCTCTAGTGAGTAATGCATTTAAACAGCGCTCTTTTTATTTTATTGTTTTTTTTCACGAGAGGAATTGGGTGTGTTGGCGTCACTCAGCTCTAAGCAAAAACGTTCAAGGCTTTCTTTTTCCTTTTTTTTTGGAACAATTAAGCACGAGATTTTAAGGTATATGCTACCGTAATAAAAGTGTTGAATGAAAAGTAACCTGGAAAGTAATCGTTGCTTTAGAGTAATTTTTTGAGGCTGTAATTGTAAGTGTAATCGGTTACTTTTTATAGTGAAGTAATTGTAATTGTAATCGGTTACGTTTTTCAGTAACGTGTAGAAGTTTGGCTACGAGTGATAATCTGGTGTCTTTAACTTGAGCCACGCAGTAATGATTACATGAATTGTAACAGCATGAACAGCATGGTAACTGGCAAGAACGATCAACATCACCTGCGGAACCTGGACATCGTACTGCAAAAACTCAAGGAAAGTGGCCTTCGCTTGGGAAAAGAAAAATGCTGCTTGACGAAGGACTCCATCGAGTACCTAGGACATGTCGCAGACAAGCAAGGGAGCTACTCAAATACCAAAAATATCGGTGCGATCCTCAAGCGGAGACGTCAAAAAAAAAAAGAAGTCAGAACATTTCTTGGACTGCTGTACTACTACGAAAAGTTCATCAGCAACACAGCTGACATCTTACATCCGCTACATGAGCTGCTGCAAAAAGATAAAAGGTGAGAATGGTCGAGATAATGCCAGAGAGCCTACAGCGAAACGAAGAATGAACTCACCAAGCAGAGTCTGCTAGTGCACTTTGACGCTGCACTTCCTCAGGAACTGCACTGTGACGCATTGAGCCATGGCACTGGTGCAGTACTTGAACACGTACTACCCAACAAGCATTGGAGGTCGATCGCCTTCTCGTCAAAAGCGCTCTCCAAAGGTGAGCGAAACTACTCTGAGATCGACAAAGAAGCGCTGAACATAGTTGAAGGCGTAAACAAATTTCATCAGTATTTATTTGGACGCCACTTCACGCTGTGGACGGAGCACAAACACCTGGTATCAATTTTCAATCTCAGTAAGGGAATCCCAGGCACGCTTGCAGCAAGAATGCAGCAATGGGCAATCATGTTGTCAGGGTATGACTTCGACATAAAGTGTGTGACAACCGATAAGAACGTAGTCGCAGACATGCTGTCAAGACTCCCAATGACTAACAAGGGCGCTACAGAATTAAAAACTACAAGAATGGACGAATCAAATGTCTCCACATAGAAAGGTTTCAAGTGCTTCCACTGACACATATGCGGATCAGCAGCGAGACACGAAAGGACACCGTGTTGTCAAAGGTTTGAAGACTCACAAAGGAAAGATGCCCGGAACAAGTAAATTCCGATGACCTCAAGCCTTACTTCCGTCGCAGAAGGAAACTAACCGTGGAGCTCGACTGCTGTATGTGGGGAACACGCATCATCGTACCCTCGAGGTACCAAAAACACGTTTTGAACAACTTGCATGAGGACATGCCGGGATGACAAAGATGAAGGGACTGGTACGACACTACATGTCGGGGTCACTTTTAGATCGCGACATCGAAACGATGATCGAAAGTTGTCGGCCGTGCCAGGAAGTGAGGAACGAGGCACCCAAAGTTTCTTTACATTCGTGGGAATACCCAAAAAAAGAAATGGCAACACCTGCTTGCAGACTTCGCAGGACCCTTTCAAGGAAGGAATTTCTTGCTGATCATTGATGCATACTCGAAATGGTCCAAGGTAGTGCCCATGACCTCGACGACTTCGGAAGCCACCATAAGAGTGTTTTGAATTATATTTTTAAGATATAAACGGGCAGAAATGATTGTGACAGACAATGGCCCGCAATTCCGATTAAGCTAATTCCGGGATTTCATGACAAGAAATAGAGTACAGCAGTCATTCTCACCCCCGAACCAACCCGCAACGAACGGTGTGACAGAAAACTTCGTGCGAATATTCAAGAAGTTTTTCAACGGATGCTTGAAATCGGGGCTGACCACGGAAGAGGCATGCCTTAACTTCTTGGTGGCATACCGGACGATCCCGCACATGACAACTGACTCAACACCTGTCAAAATGATGACAGGAGAAGAATTTCGCGCAAGGTTCGGTCTGCTTAGACCGTCAATAAACAATGTTGTGCAATCAAAACAGGCGAAGCCGCACACCACGCGCAACTCTACAAAACGACACACACATCAGAACGACCAAGTCTGAGCAACAGACTTGGTTGTTCGGTAACGGCAAGAAATGATAGAAAGGCGTCGTCGTGCGAGTTCTACGAAACCGAAGATAAAAGATTCACACGAGCGACGGAAATACCTGGAAACGGCACAATCAACAGCTGAGACATATATCCAAGGAGGGAGAGGGAATATCTACGAATCAAACCGATAGCCTCAGGCACAAAAAAACAAACATCGAGAAAGTTTTTTTGTTTTTTTTTCGCAGCATCAGTCAGCGAAACGGTTCACTGTCTCAAATTTTCAGTGACGACGTTCCGACCACGACTCAAAACAGAATGATCCTGCAACACCGGAAGTAAGCATTCTAAACTCGTCTGACACGCCGCGGAATGGCACACGTGACCAAGACACGGAGGGCAGCCCTCCTCTTCTCAGAAAATTAACACGGACGCTCCAGCCACCTACTCGGCTGGGACTGAGAAAACATGAAGTTTTTCTTTAAGGGGGACATAACGCCGTGTTTTACTTGCAGGTTCGAAGTGTATAGCAAACACGACCTATTGAGCCCGAACAACGGCGGATGCAACCCGAGACACCTGGAGTGGAGAACCCAACAGCGGAGGCACGGAGAAGCACGGGACGCCTGGAAGCCACAGACTGGGCGCAGTAGCAGACTAGAAAAGACACTTCTTTTAATAGAAACCGATTGTAACCTGCAGTTAAATATATATATATATATATATATATATATATATATATATATATATATATATATATTGTCATGAAGGAAGAAGAAGTTCAGTGGCTCCGGACAGATCAGGAAGTGAAGAGGCAGAAGTGAAGACATCCTGACAACTGCCACTTTTCAAATGCTTCCCATCCCTCTTGTATATTAAATCATTTCATTTATCACCGTGACATTTTGGTGGAGGTGCGAAGCCATCCCCCTGACCTCTTCTACACCACACTGGAACTCCGGAACCGACAGCTACCGACTTCAGTCCAGATGTCTACGTCGAACACCCCACCCGAGGAAACTCCTCCTTCGCCAGCACCGGCCCTTGTACTCTCAAAACCGCGTGACCCAGGAAACTTCAGCGGATCCGGTGAGCAAGATGTCGAGGAATGGCTACTACTTTATGAGCGCATCAGCACGCACAACCGGTGGGACCCAACCATCATGCTCGCCAACGTGATTTTTTACCTCAAAGATACGGCCCGAACCTGGTTCTTAACGCATGAAGAAGGCATCACCTCGTGGGACATGTGCAAAGAACAACTCCAACACCTTTTTGGCGACCCGATCGGACGAAAGCTCTCGGCTAAGCGGAAGCTTGCTTCGCGCGTGCAGACACCCACAGAATCATACATAGCGTACATCCAAGACATCCTTTCGCTCTGCCAAAAAGCTGACCCCAACATGCCTGACTCTGAAAGAGTGCCTCACATCTTGAAAGGCATTGCAGATGATGCATTTCAACTTTTAGTTTTCAAGGATTGCGCAACAGCAGATGCAGTCATCAAGGAGTGCCGTCGATTCGAAGAGGCGAAAAAACGTCGCATCACAGCGAATTTCATCCGCCTCCCGAACACAGCACCAACATCATCATGCGAGGACCCAACTTCTCAGACTCATCATATAGCAAAAATTGTCCGACGTGAACTTGAAGCAATGTCGCCTTCCAGTTCTCTACATGCACCTCCTGAACCGGAACCCTCCGTGCCCATATCAACTGTGCAAGCTATTGTAAGAGAAGAAATGAATAGGTTTCACGCACCGACATACACAACCGGGCGCCGCTCTCCTCTTGTCCACCAGACTCCTAACTCCCCTCCCCCTGGCAACTTCTCGTACCGACGTGACCCCGCAGCGTGGAGGACCCCTGATAATCGACCTATATGCTTCCATTGCAGCGGCGTGGGTCATATCCAACGCTACTGTCGAAACCGATCGAGCAACGGCCTCCGATCGTCCGAGTCGAATGGTTATCGTCCCTCCTTTGACGGCCGATTCCGTGGCCGTACAGCTTCAACACGTTCAGACGACAACCAATACACTATGGCCTCCCGCAACTGCCGTTCTCCGTCCCCACTCCGCCGCCAGTCATTGTCCCCCGCGCACCGCCGCTACATGTCGCCGACCCGTGACCACGCAGCATCGGAAAACTAACCAATGCAGCTTTTCGAGGTAAGGCTGCATCGATGTCATTGACCCGAAACCCTCTCAACAAACACTCCTTAACAGTTCATAATCAGCTTCGTGTATCTATCGACGGAATTGCCATATATGCTCTCATCGACACCGGTGCTGCTATTTCTATAATGAGAGAGGATCTACGACAAAGACTTCATAAAGTGTTAACGCCGCCAGACTCCACATCTCTACGTGGCGCAGATGGTCATCTGATATCTTCTCTTGGCATGTGCGCTGCACGTATTGCCCTAGAAGACAAGGAAACGTTCGTCCTTTTCACCGTCATTCAAACTTGTCCCCACGCTTTGATTCTCGGATGGGATTTTCTCTCCGCCCACGCCGCTCTCATTGACTGCGCCACAGAAAATATTGAACTCGACGTATCATCCCCAGACGAGCCCCAGCCGGTAATTTTAAAGCTATGTTCAGTCGAAACATGCCGAATTCCACCTCTTCTAGCGGTTCCCGTTAAGGTGTCATCAAATAGCCCTCTTCTGGACGGAGATTATATAGTATCTCCAAATATGGACGTATTATTCACCAAGCAACTCAGTGTGGCCCACTCCATCGTTTCCGTCCTCAATGGTTCCACTTCCCTCTGGGTCGTTAACATTTCCCAGGACCCACAACTTCTTGCAAGTGGAACTTCTCTTGCCATCACATCGCCGCTGTTCTCCGGAACACTATCTGTTAATGCAGTGGATCAGCAACATGATCGCCCAGGCTCGCCACCAATCTCCGACCTTAACAAAATAACGGCTATGATTGACTCTGGACTGGATACCACACGGAAACATCAGATACAAAACCTTTTGCTCAAATACCGCGACGTTTTCGATTTGGGAAGTCGCCCCCTTGGACGAACGACGGCGATTAAACACCAGATTAACACCGGAACACATCCACCTCTACATCGGAGCCCTTACCGCGTTTCCCGCAGTGAACGGCGAATAATCCAAACAGAGGTCGATAAAATGATTGCACAAGACATTATACAACCATCCTCAAGTCCTTGGTCATCCCCAGTCGTTTTAGTTAAAAAGAAAGACGGGTCCTGGCGTTTCTGCGTAGACTATCGTCAGCTAAACAAGATCACAAAAAAAGATGTATATCCATTACCGCGAATTGATGATACCCTGGACTCCCTACATGGCGCAAACTACTTCTCCACTATCGACCTTCGGTCAGGATACTGGCAAATCAGCGTGGACGACTCAGACAGAGAAAAAACGGCTTTCATCACGCCAGACGGGCTTTACGAGTTTAAAGTCATGCCCTTTGGGTTGTGCAACGCCCCGGCCACTTTTGAAAGAATGATAGACAGACTTCTAAAACCCCTAAGGTGGACAACTTGTCTATGTTACTTGGACGATGTGATCATTTTTTCTGACTCCTTCTCATCTCACCTCGAGCGCCTAGATCACGTCTTGAACATTTTCAAGCAAGCAAATCTTCAGCTAAATTCGTCAAAATGTCATTTCGCTGCCTCCGAACTCAAAATTTTGGGTCACCTAGTCAACATGCACGGCATCCAACCAGATCCAGATAAGACAAAGGCAGTCCAGGAATTTCCCACACCACAGTCTCCAAAGGATGTCCGAAGCTTCCTTGGCCTGTGCTCATACTTTCGACGCTTCATCTACCAATTCGCCCACATTGCTCGTCCTTTGACGCAACTCCTCAAGAAGAACCAGCCCTTCCTATGGAAAGCAGAACAGGACGTCGCTTTTACTCGTTTAAAGGACGCTTTAACCACCAGTCCCATTTTGGGGCACTTCGATGACTCTGCTCCAACTGAACTGCGCACGGATGCCAGTGGTCATGGCATCGGAGCTATACTAGCCCAGCAGCAGTCGGGACAGGAGTGCATAATAGCTTACGCCAGCCGTACTCTTTCCCCAGCAGAGCAAAATTACACAATAACCGAGCGTGAGTGCCTTGCGGTCGTATGGTCGATCGCAAAATTTCGCCCATACTTATTTGGCAGGCAGTTCTCTGTGATCACTGATCATCATGCTCTCTGCTGGCTCTCCTCCTTGAGAGATCCCATCGGCCGCCTTGGACGCTGGGCCTTACGTCTCCAGGAATATGATTTCAAAGTCATCTACAAGTCCGGAAAACTTCATCGCGATGCTGACTGCCTATCTCGTCATCCCGTAGGCCCTGTTGACCAAACCGATGACAACTCGGATATTCCTATTCTTCACGTCTCTCATTGGCCTAACATCGCGGACGAACAACGCCGTGACCTCTTTCTGAAAAAAATCATAGAAGCAGTGACCACCGATGCCAACTCGCCATCATCCAGATATTACACAATCCAGAACCATATACTTTATAGACACAACTTTCGACAAGAAGGTCCATCTTTACTTTTGGTAATTCCAAAACACCTACAAAGTACGGTTCTCGGTGAACTCCACGACGCACCATCCGCCGGTCATATGGGTGTCCTTCGAACTTACGCACGCGTAAAGCAGCGATTTTACTGGCCCGACATGTACAGGACCGTCAAACGATACATCTCATCCTGTGACTCCTGCCAGCGCCGCAAAACTCCACCGTTACGACCCGCTGGCCTTCTACACCCACTCACTCCCCCAGCTTCCCCGTTTGACCGAGTAGGAATTGACCTTCTTGGTCCGTTCCCAACTTCCTCGCTGGACAATCGCTGGATAGCGGTTGCCATTGACTACGCTACCCGCTATGCAATCACCAAGCCATTGTACAGCAGTACAGCCGTGGATGTTGCGCAATTTATTTTAGAGGAAGTAATTCTGAAATACGGTGCCCCTCGACAACTTCTATCTGACCGTGGCCGCCCCTTTGTGTCCCGAATTGTTGCCGAAATATTGAACCTCTGTTCTGTCGTTCACAAGAAAACTACGGCATACCATCCACAAACTAACGGACTTGTAGAACGCATTAATAGGACATTGGCAGATATGCTCGCTATGTATATCTCCGCAGACCATCGTAACTGGGATTCTGTTCTTCCTTTCATCACATTCGCCTATAATTCGTCCCGCCATGACACAACAGGATTTTCACCATATTATCTACTCTTCTCTCGGGAACCAAATTTAATGATTGACACTCTTCTTCCAGTTCCAACTAATGCCGAACTCACCGACCACACCACACAAGCCATATGTCGAGCCGAAGAAGCGCGTCAACTTGCACGCCTTCGAACTCTGGACTCACAACAACACCAATCTGTTCGATACAACGAATCCCACAGGTCTGCGCACTATTCCCCGGGCGACCTTGTCCTGGTATGGACACCTAAGAGACAGGTGGGCCTGGCACAAAAATTACTTCCACGCTACTCCGGGCCATACCGCGTCCTCGCCCGAAGAAGTGACCTCACCTACCTTGTTCAGCCCGTACAACCACCACAAAACTCACGCCAATCTTCCGCCGACACCGTCCATGTAACAAGACTAAAACCATACCTACTACCACCCAACGGCGAGACGCCGCTTTCACCCGGAGGGGGGTAATGTCATGAAGGAAGAAGAAGTTCAGTGGCTCCGGACAGATCAGGAAGTGAAGAGGCAGAAGTGAAGACATCCTGACAACTGCCACTTTTCAAATGCTTCCCATCCCTCTTGTATATTAAATCATTTCATTTATCACCGTGACAATATATATATATATATATATATATATATATATATATATATATATATACATATATATTATCCCAAATTATTCAGTACATCATCTACCTCTTCTTTTTCACTCTTTTCTCCTTTTGTATCTTTAATAATAATAATAATAACTTTATTTCCATCAAATGATGGGGGGCCCAATGGAAAAAAGCTGCAGTAGGCAGCTTTTTTCGGTTTTCTTATCCAATTGTCTGGTTATATTTAATCCTGGTAAACTTTAACCAGGTCGCCTGCAATCTGGCTGTCTTGTTTTCTTCGTTAATGAAAAGACCGCCCAACGGCTGAGACGCTGGGTTGCCCACGGGGCGGCCTGGATTTTATGAGCTCCGTTGCCCCCCACCCTGTGTGCGCCACCGATTTCCACTTCCTCCGCTGTATCGCTCTGATCCTTCGCTGCTCGAGATGCTGTCGAGGAAAAGGACGGAAAGCAGCCTGCCCCCTTCCTTCATTGATCCCCTCTTTTCTATTTTTTTTTTTATTTTTATTTTTCTGGTCTGCTATTTCCAGCCTTCTTGGCCTCTCCCCCTTGTCCCGGGAGCGCAAAGCCGCCAAGGTGTCTCCGGCAGGTGTACCAGTGACTGGAAAGCTCGCAGGAGACGATCGATGCGGCCAACGCACCGGCCGTCCGCCCGCTCGGCCGGAGATTAGGCTCGGTGAATGCGAAGCGGGAAATTCTTCTGAATTTCAGCAAATATGACGAACGCGAAACCCCTCGTTGTAGGCTGCACGAGCAGGTGCTGCGAGAGCAGCTACTAAAGCCAACACCACCTCGTATGATCAAGACCCGTGCACTAGAGTTTGTGCGTCATCACAGTGAGACTGAACGGAGTCACAAATTGGACACGAGTAATGCATCAGCGTTTTGACGGGCCTCGCGTTCAATTAACGCGATGATGGACGGTTGGCATCCGGCACGGGTTCATTTGCTGAGTTTGCGTCATCCGACTGCGAAAACGTTCCGAGGAGCATGCAGGAAGAGGAAGTTAGAAAGACATATGCTATCGCATCTAAAAGAAACAAATGCGTTACCCCGTTACCCCATTTCCATTAAAGTTCGTTCGCATCCCACGCTACGACCTGATACAGCCAATCAAGCAGTGAGAAAAGTGTACCGCGTCACGTCGGCCGCTGTCTTTGTGGGTGTGCTATCGCCGGCTGAATCATTCAAGTACATAGAAAATCTCAGGATCGCGGCACATCCACTGTGCGTTATTGTAGTGTTGTCGGTGATTGTAGATGCACGAAAGCGACTGAGCGCAGAGGCGATGCATTTTTGGTGCTGCAGGATTGGCTCCGGAGGATACTATGTCGGCTGCGGTCGTACTTGTAGTGAAACGTCGTATAACGATTTCATTTTTTAAAACGTATTACAAACATGAAACGCTGCTTGCGTACCAAGCAACTTCCGATCGTTGCATGCCTGTCGAGCTTCGTAATTTCACCAGTGCTAAAAAGCATAAATGCTACACCGAAAGTTGTAGATTTAACGAGGGCATTCGGCTGTACAATTTATATCTTGGAGCAGGCAAGTTGGTTTACACGAATATTTGAAAATTTTGAACAGATCTCGCGCTTTTTGGTTCTTTTGGCGTTCACGTGGAGAGTCGGTGGTTAAACGTTTCACTGACGTTTCAAGCAGCGGTCTTAAGGTGGCCTTTGTTCATTTTTTTTATAAATCGGAAGTTCGCTGGGACGTCAAAGACTGGAACACTGCTTGGTGTTTTTTTTTTTTTAATTCTAACGATTTTCATCGAATTTTAAGTGGGAAAGATGAGAAGACGGGGGATTGATAAGACGCAGGAACATGCCTTGTCGCTCACCATGTGACCATTGGCACCAGAATTGAACGGAATAAAAATAGAAAATTCTATAGAACACCTTAGGAAATTTTTTTTTGCGTTAAGGCTCGTTCATACATTTGCAACCGAGTAGGACCGGCTGAGACAAGACAGGCTTTTAAGCCTCTTGCGACGGCTTAGGACCTGCGCTCCACAGCAGCGCACCGTCGCAAAAGGTTTAAAAACCAGCTTGTCTCACTCGGTCGTACTCGGCTGCATGTGTGTGAACGGGCCTCTAAAGGGCATGGCGTGAACAAATCCGCAAGTGCCTCGTCACTACATCGCTCCGCTAAGAAGTTTGAACTTTTTTTCTTTTTCATTCTTAAAGCCTATCTGTGTTTTTTAACGGTTGCGGTTCGTGCTGCCGTCTTTTTTTTTCTACCCTCCTCGTGTTTTTGGTATTTGTCTAAAGTCTGGTGTAAACTGGCCTAACGTACCATTCCACTACACTTTTATAAATCAAACTGAATGGATCTGTGTCTTCAGATGCCTTTCCCTTTTTCGTTTCGTTGGCAGGACATATTTCTAATACGTTATATTCTACCCGACAAAAAATAAAGCCCCCTGAAATGGCACTAAAGGAAGCCTCATAGAACGGCTGCTTTGATAATAAGGTTCTAATTTTTTTCCTTTTCCGGAAACGATTGAAATAAATTTACTGCTTTGCGGCCGTCTTCTTCGGAATGCTCTCACCGGTAGTCATGATCGGCGCCACTCAATGAATTATAAACCTCGTTTGTTTCTCCTTCAATTTTAGGGGTTGTTAAGAATGGAACCTTCAGCGACCTTCTTCCGAGTTTCAACGCTGCGGAAACGAGTCACGATCTGTCCGGGACTGTCGCCCGCCTGTCGGGGCCTGCCCGAAACGAGTCTTAACGCGTCCGTGACGTCAACGGGACGTGTGTGTGTGTGCGTGTGGGTTCGTGCGCTCCGGAAGGGGAGAGAGGCATGGCCTAACTGCGGAGAACCATGGCTACGACGCACTTCTGGCTACGACGCGGCGGACTTTGCTGCAACGCACCTGCTGCCCTGGCGGAGAGTGAGGAAGAAACGGACCCTATATAAGGCGGAGCGTGAGGCTGCTCCGTTGTTCTCTCGGATTTGACGACTGTATCGCAACCATGTAATTAAACCGTTTGTTACGTTACCAATTGTCCCACCTCCACTGGACCCCTGGGTTCTTCACTTCGGGGAATGGTCGTCGTCACGAGCCAGGAAGCCTCCGGACGTGAGGCTTAAACCCCGCCTCGAACAGGGTCTTCTGACCGCCACGTTATTTAGCGGTGTGTGAATAGTGCGTGGTTTGAATCAAACAGTGCTTCGCCTTTCATAGCCTTCGCAGTGCTAGGAAAACGCTGTAACGCTGAAGCGATAGGGATGACGCTGTGCTATTCGACGCAAAGGAGTGTTCGCACACCTGGTTAATTTAGTGCTGTTCATGTAAACTGTAAATGTCTAAAAAAAAGAGAAGTGAGTAAGGGTGTGCGAATTATGGTTGTCTCCCCTTTATTTTTTTTTGTATTTGCAGGTTGAAATGCTTTAATAGTTTTTCGTCACCCATACCGGATAGGCCTACAAGGTGACTGGGGACGAGAGTAAGCGAAAAAAGGTCTATAGACCTTTCTCGTTTACTCCCGTCCCCAGCCACCTTATACACATATCCGGGTTGGGCGGCGAAAAAATAATGAACATTTTAACGTGCAAACAGTAAAAGATTAGAGGGGAGGCAAATCAATAATGGATGATGGTTATACGCTTTGTTAAGAATGGAACCTTCGGCAACCTTCTTCCGAGTTTCAACGCTGCGGAAACGAGTCACGATCTGTTCAGGACTGTTGTCCACCTGTCGGAGCCTGCCCAAAACGAGTCTCAATGCGTCCGTGACGTCAACGGGACGTGTGTGTGTGTGCGTGTGGGTTCGTGCGCTCCGGAAGGGGAGAGAGGCATGGCCTAACTGCGGAGAACCATGGCTACGACGCACTTCTGGCTACGACGCGGCGGACTTTGCTGTAACGCACTTGGCGGCGGTTGGCTACTCGCACCTGCTGCCCTGGCGGAGAGTGAGGGAGAAAACGGACCCTATATAAGGCGGAGCGTGAGGCTGCTCCGTTGTTCTCTCGGATTTGACGACTGTATCGCAACCATGTAATTAAACCGTTCGTTACGTTACCAATTCTCCCACCTCCTCTGGACCCCTGGGTTCTTCACTTCGGGGAATGGTCGTCGTCACGAGCCAGGAAGCCTCCGGATGTGCGGCTTAAACCCCGCCTCGAACAACTGGTTGGCAGCGGTTGGGATTGGACCATGCGACATCGTGCTACATTTGTGGGTGAGCGTTTGGACTTTGCTTTGAGATTCGCCAGGCTTCAGATTATGGGTAATTAATTTTGAACGGCTGGGAATCCTTAGTGTTTGACTCGTGCGCTAGGTTTGTGTACAACCTCGCGACAAGTTTTATAGCAAAGCCAAAGCTAAAAAGCAGCGATCATGGATCTGATGAGGTTACTGAGAGCAGATTTACTCTGTTTATGTGAAGAATTGTGTGTGGAGGTGGAGCAAAAGATGAAGAAATCTGAGATCAGTAAAGCGATTTCAGAGAGCGCGGAAGCAGAGGAAATTAAAATTGCGTGGGAACGGCTTCAGAACGCTAAGAGCGAAACTGCAGCTAGAGAGGAACGAGAACGAGAGCAGGCTGCAGCGAGAGAGGAACGAGCGCAGGATGCAGCGAGAGAGGAACGAGCGCAGGATGCAGCGAGAGAGGAACGAGCGCAGGCTGCGACAGAGGAACGAGCGCTAAAAAGGCTAGAGCTCGAAGTGGAACAACAGCGATTAAACTCGCTGAACAGTAGAGTTGGGGCTCCGGTACGAGCAAGTGAGACCGAGTCGTATCAAATGAAGAAGCTCCTGCAGCCGTTTAAAGTTGGGGAAGACGTGGGCCTGTTCTTAGTGAACTTTGAGAGGACATGTGAGAAGTTAAGCTTCGCCCCAGAAACGTGGCCGCAACGGCTTTTGACTTTGTTGCCCTGTGAGGCTGCAGAGGTTGTCGCGCGCCTTAGTGCTGGAGACGCGGACGACTACGACAAGGTGAAGTCCAGCCTTTTGAAGCGGTACCGCCTTTCTGCCGAGGCGTTCCGTCAAAGGTTTAGAAACGCATCCAAACAGAGCAGCGAGGGCTACTCGGAATTCGCGTACGGGCTTAAAACCAACTTGATAGAATGGTTGAAGAGCGAGGAAGTGTACGAAAGCCGAGACAAGGTAGTCGAGTGTGTGTGCCTCGAACAGTTCTTTCGTAGCATTCCGCAGTCAGTCAAGCTCTGGGTGCAGGATAGGGTGGGAGTCGACTCTGTCGAAAGGGCCGCTGAGCTAGCCGAAGAGTACGCAACGCGTAGAAAGCTGAGCGGAGAGGAAAGCGAACCCGGCCGGAGCGATCAGCGCAAGACCTTCCGACAGAGAAACGGCTCGCGAGCAAACGGGCCCGAGAAGCCCGAAGCAGGACAAAAGGTCCCAGAAAAGAGCGCAGAACACTCGAACGGAGACGAGGCGCGGAAAAGCCCAACAGGGCAGTTCGTGGCAAGGAAGCCGTTCCTGTGCTACAACTGTCAGGAGCCGGGACACACAGCGGCCAGATGTAAGAAACCGCGGGTTGTGTTCTCGTACGTGAACGGTAGTGACAAGGACCTGAAGCTTCTTCGTCCCTATCTTCACGAGCTCCAGGTAAACGGAAAGCCGTGCAGGGTGCTTCGGGACAGTGCAGCGACGATGGACGTTGTTCATCCGTCATATGTAACGACCTCCGATTTTACTGGAAAGGTAGTTTGGATCAAGCAGCTGCTCGAAAAGCACAGTGTCTGTCTGCCTATGGCGACAGTAAGGATAACTGGCCCGTTCGGAGAGCTAGTGACAGAGGCGGGCGGCTGTCTCGCAAACAGTCCCGTTGGAGTATCCTTATTTGTTTTCTAACCGGTCAGATTTCCTGCTGCGCGAAAGGGGTCAACAACTGGGAGAAGGATTAGTTCAGTCGTGTACGAGGTCCAAATCGCGTCAGCTCGCCCCTTTGTTAACGAGAGATCCAGAGCCAGAGGCAGCTGACGGGGAGCAAGCACTCCCATAGTTGGAGGCAGAAAACCGGGATGAGAGGGACCAGGTTGTAGAACAGCCTGACCTCATAGCACTAGAAAGCGTACGCCGTCCCAACGCGCCGGCGGAAAAGGCAAAGGAAGACGGGATCAGGGAAAGATCTCTCGTAGCTCCGGTGTCACGTAACTTTGGTCCTCTGCTACGAGTAGACAGAGTGTCTTTGACAGTCGAGCAGAAGAGCGACCCTAGTGTGTCAGGGTTTCGCGGTACAGCTCAGGAGAGTGCTAGGACCAATGTGACGGGGCATGAAAAAGGCGGATTGTTTTATCGGCGCTATAAGGACCGCATTTTCACGTCTAGAAATCACGTGAAAATCGATCACTATGACTTCAGCGTAAGAAAAAGGAAAGGCAAATTTAACGGCAATGCCGATGGGTTGAGCAGATTTTTCTGACATCACCAAAAACAGTAGGGATGATCTCAGAGGTCTTCGTCATCCGCGGGAATGAGGATCAAAGTGGGGGCACTTCGTTAAAACCCCAAAATGACCTCACAAATTGCGAAGAGTTTTGTCTTTTTTATTTTGTTCATAGTGACCTCGTTGGAAAAATGAGTTTTGTTTTGGCGACAGCGGGTCAATTTGCATTGTTTTGGCAGATTATGGTAATCCGTAATGCAGTCTGGCGGGTCTCTGGCGAATTCCGAGCGTTTGACTGCGGTGAGACGTGGTGTTGTGGGGGACGTTTCCGCTGATGCTTCAGTTGTAAGAGGTTTGGGAGTTTGTTTAGTGCTTGCAGCGTCTTCTCAAGGTCTGCTCCAAGCCCACCTCTTCAGGCCAGCGATTGTACCACCGGCCATTCGAGGTTTCCCTGGCCCCGGAGGGGCTGTTAAGAATGGAACCTTCGGCAACCTTCTTCCGAGTTTCAACGCTGCGGAAACGAGTCACGATCTGTTCAGGACTGTCGTCCACCTGTCGGAGCCTGCCCAAAACGAGTCTCAACGCGTCCGTGACGTCAACGGGACGTGTGTGTGTGTGCGTGTGGGTTCGTGCGCTCCGGAAGGGGAGAGAGGCATGGCCTAACTGCGGAGAACCATGGCTAGGACGCACTTCTGGCTACGACGCGGCGGACTTTGCTGCAACGCACTTGGCGGCGGTTGGCTACTCGCACCTGCTGCCCTGGCGGAGAGTGAGGGAGAAAACGGACCCTATATAAGGCGGAGCGTGAGGCTGCTCTGTTGTTCTCTCGGATTTGACGACTGTATCGCAACCATGTAATTAAACCGTTCGTTACGTTACCAATTCTCCCACCTCCTCTGGACCCCTGGGTTCTTCACTTCGGGGAATGGTCGTCGTCACGAGCCAGGAAGCCTCCGGAAGTGCGGCTTAAACCCCGCCTCGAACAGCTTGTATCCTGAATGTCTTCTATTAGCTTGGAGACGGCCAAACAACGCTTTGGCCCATACTGGAAGTGCCGACATTCAAGATGGCGGCGTCCTTGTGGAAAACGTCTACAATGAGTTGGCGGCGCTCTCGTGAAGCTGCGAACACTTTTCCAATATTTTATATTTTCTTGTTTGTTTGTTTTTGAAAAAAATGTGTTTGTTCGTCACCCCTCCCCACCTACAACTTACCCTCCTTTCTCAGTCTCTCGCCACATCCTCTACTAGCTCTTAAGTTCCGTTCACACACTTGCGTTTGAGTACGAGCGACTTCAGCATGACAGGTTTTAAAGGCTCTTGTGACGGCTTGCGATCGGCTGCGCTGCTGAGGAGCCGGTCATAAGCCGTTACGAAAGGCTTAAAGAACAGTTCTTAGCGTTTCCAGTCGTATGCAGTGGCAAGTGTTAAACGGGCCCTAAGCCGTCACAAGAGGCTTAAAAACTGGTCCTGTTTCAGTCGGTCGTAGTCGAACATAATTGTGTGAACGTGCCTTTACTACGACACCCACGAGGAGAGAAGAGTAAAGGCCCCTACGCACATTTGCGTTTGAGCGCTGTGCGTTCCGTAACGGCAAGCGGACGTGTTGCGTTGCGAAGAGCGCTTGCGCCAAGCTTGTACACACAGTTCCGTTGACACACAGTCAACCGCAGTCAAGAGCCAATACGAACGCGCTATCGTCGCTAGCGGCTCACCAATAGTAAGCGAAATCCACAGCAACATGGCGGCGCCCGGCGACAGCGTCGAAGTGTCAAACGCGTTCAAACGCGAATGTGCGTATGGGCCTTAAGCCGTCAAAGGACTACGAAACTCTTTATTTTTCTTCTTTCGCAAAATGCAAAAAGCAAAATCTTGAAGGCGCTGCCTTCAATATAGTGCCCCCTCGGTGGCCACTTTTTCTGCCTCTTTCACCTTGACCTGACGGTCAGCTCTTCTGGCGCGAAAGATGCAAGCTTTCCACCTTTACAGGAAACCATGACACACTGCTATTCGATTACTACTATTTTTAGCACACCTCCACAGATGGGTGCCTAATTATTAAAGGGGCCCACCAACAATTTTTTGACTGCTTTGAAGTTCGCGCTGAAACGGAGCTCCATGAAATCAGGAACACCGAGGTCAAAAAATATTACAGAAATTCGCAATATTTTGTGAGTTATTAGCAAATTAAATATTGCAGAAAATAACTTTAAATAAGCAAAACATTGCGCTTCATGACGTAAAATGAAGCAGTTTAGCGATTGGAGCAAAGCGGTTGGCCAATTGGACGCGAGTTTGGTTGATAGCCCGTCGGCCCGGTCGGCCATTAGGCCTCGCTGCAACCATCGTAGCTTTGGAATCGGGTTGCCATCATCGATGAATTTACCGGGCTTATCGGATTTTGAGCGCCGAATTCTTGAAAAGAAGCGCGGAGCTGGGCGTCGCGCCGTACGAGGACACACCACGCAAGCGCCGCAGTCCGCTTCGACAGCCGCGGAGGGCTCGTCTCCCGCAACTCCGCCACCGGAGCCACCTCGGCGAGTAGGAGGTACTCCGCCGCTGGGAGGCGCGCATGAGCGACGAGCGACGAGGCGTTGTTTTCGCCCTTTTTGAACTTTAATTTGCAACTTTATTAGCTCTATAAAAACGACTTTTTAGAGAAATAATGACGGTTAACGTGTGATATACTTTATTCCGCTTCAAAATTTCTGGGACGGCTCTCGCCAATCACGAAACCCAGTGAATGTGACGTATAGTGAAAGAGAGCGCCGTTGTGCGCGCGCATTCGGCACTTTGCGGCGCCACCGTCGGAGGAGGTGTTTCCGAGTTGTCAAACTAAAATATGATGCGCTAATATTTTTAAACTCTTTCGTTGTCCACTGGGTTTCCGGGACCACTAGCGTGGAGAAACCGCAAAAAAAAGTAGACGCTCAAATACTGTTGGAGGGCCCCTTTAAAGGCAAGACTTTGGACAATGGCATCGATCTGCTTCAAACGGGAATGGATCAATAGACAACAACAACAACAAAACAAAACTTACCATACTAAAAAAAAAATTGGCAACACGAAAATGATGCAGCAAAATAGGAAGGACACGGCTCGGGCAATAGGGCTGCGTGTCAACGAAAAGGCAGAGGCCAAGACGGACAAAAAGCAGAGTGCTACGACAGGCAGCACCGTTGCTCGGAGACAAACACGCCGTCAAGCCCCTCGTGCCTGAATGAAAGGTGTCCCCGTAAATTAACCCAGATGCGTTTTCCGGCGTTCCTTCCTTCCGGTGTGCGGAAGTAAGCAGTGTGGCGTCAAGCGCGCGTGCCGTCGGAAGGAGCCAACTCGGGATGGGTATTCCAGCACGCGTCTTTCTCTTTCGTGCTCTTGACTCTCCGAGGTCATTTTGACAGACGGAGTGGGACTGCCGCACAGGTCTTGGCTGCAGAAATTTCGGGTTGTCTTCATTCCGTCACTTGTGACAAGTGAGGTCGTCCTAGAGGTCTAGGACGACTTCTAGGACGACCGCAAGGACGACGCCAAGGTAATGGGACAAGTAGGGTCATCCATTGAGCGGCGCGTGCCTCTCAATCGCATTTTTATCGGATTTTACGACGCTTTTTTCGCTCAATGGGACAAGTAAGGCTTTCGGCTTATACAAAGACAAAAGCAAACGTGCAACTTTGTTTTAGCTATTTTCTGTCGATCAGAGTCATCACGCACTCCGTAAGCGTTTCGAGAAGCGTAAGCCGCTGTCACTGCTCATACATCGTACAAAAGGCGCGGCATTCGCTGCAGACACGACGACACAATTGTCTACGGACACGCCTGACGCACGTTAGAACATGTTTGCTTCATATACATATTTATGCTTAAAACCCGCCTGCAGACAGTTTTAATGCGGAGCGGAAGTTCGTCTGCTTCTTGAGCAAGGGTTGCGGTGACGTCAGAACGCCGAGCTCTGGTTGGTTCCGTTTGGAAGGATAGTGGGTAGACCTCGAAGTATAGCTGGCATTGAGGTCTACCCACTATCCCTCCATCTGAGCCGTTGATCGGAGCCAATCAGAGCTCGGAGTTGTGACGTCGGTGCAACCTCTGCGCAAGAAGCAGGTGAACTTGCGCTTCGCATGGCCAATGTGACAGCACCTTCATACTAGGAAGAAACACGCGTCGGCCAGTGTCTGCACACTGTTTCTGTTATCATTTTGTCTATAATGTAAGACCTTCACCAGCTTGTTTGCGCCCTAACTTCTTGTTTGCTTTTTATATTGATGTATTACAGTGTGACCGTTTATTTAGTGCACGTTTGTGTGTACTAGGCTTATTTGAACGTTCTCCAAGTCTACTGTGTAAAGGCAAATAGTCCTCTTTCCAAATCGAATCGACCCCCTAGCGGCGTAAAGCCACGCAAAGCATCTTGGGTACCCGTTGACCGCTAAGTTTCGGATTCGATTTGTCAATCTCACTTCGCGGCATCATGCAAGACCAAATACATTGCTTGCATTAAAAAAATAATATATATATATATATATATATATATATTGTGGGAACCCTGGGGTTCCCTCTATCCCTATCTAGGCCTAGCTTCAAGCAGGCCGTGGGAGTCGTCGTCATCAATGGCGTCGGCCTCCCGGATACAAGGAACCACGAGGCCGAATTCCCCGAAGGGGCCGGCTCTCCCTTGCCCATTTTGGGTGAATGCGCCTTTGGCACACCCTTGAGAGTTATAATGGACGCGACTGCTAGCGGCCTCCCCGGGCGCGTCCATTCTCCGAGGCTACATAAGCTGGCCCCGAAGGAGGGCCAGGGGCTCTCGTCGGCGGAAGCCCCGGCTCTACGGAGCTCGGTTTTTTTCTTTGTGGGCCTCCGATTTCCGGTGAATCTGTCTAATGCGGCAGCGCGGGAAACCGACCGGGTGATACTGGCAATTGAGCCAGCGCCCAGACTTTTCTTGTCTAAGAGCGAAGCGTGTTGGCATCTGAGTCAATAAACACGTCGAAAACGGACTCACTGTGTTGGTGTTGTCTCTCGTCCACCGGTGCCCCCCAAAAGGCATTCTATGGACGGACCCGGCCGTAGCCGCGCAAAGAGTGGACTACGGAGTGGGTATTCACCTCAATGAGGACAATGGGGTTAATTGAAAAATCCCACAATATATATATATATATATATATATATATATATATATTGTTCGAGGCGGGGTTTAGGCCGCACGTCCTGAGGCTTCCTGGCTCGTCACGACGACCCTGGTTGCGATACAGTCGTCAAATCCGAGAGAACAACGGAGCAGCCCCACGCTCTGCCTTATATAGGGTCCGTTTTCTCCCTCAATCTCCGCCAGGGCAGCAGGTGCGAATAGCAAACCACCGCCAAGTGCGTTGCAGCAAAGACCGCCGCGTTGTAGCCAGAAGTGCGTCGTAGCCATGGTTCTCCACAGTTAGGTCATGCCTCTCTCCCCTTCCGGAGCGCACGAACCCACACGCACACACACACACGTCCCGTTGACGTCACGGACGCGTTGAGACTCGTTTTGGGCAGGCTCCGACAGGTGGGCGACAGTCCTGAACAGATCGTGACTCGTTTCCGCAGCGTTGAAACTCGGAAGAAGGTTGCCGAAGGTTCCATTCTTAACAGCCCCTCCGGGGCCAGGGAAACCTCGAATGGCCGGCGGTACAATCGCTGGCCTGAAGAGGTGGGCTTGGAGTACGCCTTGAGAAGACGCTGCAAGCACTAAAACAAACTCCCAAACCTCTTACAACGGAGGCATCAGCGGAAACGTCCCCCACAACACCACGTCACACCGCAGTCAAACGCTCGGAATTCGCCAGAGACCCGCCAGACTGGACTACGGGTTACCGAAATTTGGTACAATTCCGGGTATCGAGACCCCCTGTCGCCAAAAAAAACTCATTTTTCTAACGAGGTCACTAAGAACAAAATACAAAAGACAAAAACTCTTCGCAATTTGTAAGGTCGTTTTTGGGTTTTAAAGAAGTGCCCCCACTTAGATCCTCATTCCCATGGATGACGAAGACCTCTGAGATCATCCCTACTGTTTTTCGTGATGTCAGAAAAATCTGCTCAACCCATCGGCATTGCCGTTAAATTTGCCTTTCCTTTTTCTTACGCTGAAGCCATAGTGATCGATTTTCACGTGATTTCTAGACGTGAAAATGCGGTCCTTATAGCGCCGATAAAACAATCCGCCTTTTTCATGCCCCGTCACATTGGTCTTAGCAATCTCCTGAGCTGTACCGCGAAACCCTGACACACTAGGGTCGCTCTTCTGCTCGACTGTCAAAGACACTCTGTCTACTCGTAGCAGAGGACCAAAGTTACGTGACGCCTGAGCTACGAGAGATCTTTCCCTGATCCCGTCTTCCTCCGCCTTTTTCGCCGGCGCGTTGGGACGGCGTACGCTTTCTAGTGCTACGAGGTCAGGCTGTTCTACAACCTGGCCCCTCTCATCCCGGTTTTCTGCCTACAACTCTGGGAGTGCTTGCTCCCCGTCAGCTGCCTCTGGCTCTGGATCACTCGTCAACAAAGGGGCGACCTGACGTGATTGTGACCTCGTACACGATTGAACTAGCCCTTCTCCCAGTTGTTGACCCCTTTCGCGCAGCAGGAAATCTGACCGGTTAGAAAACAAATAAGGATACTCCAACGGGACTTTTTGCGAGACAGCCGCCTCTGTTACTAGCTCTCCGAACGGGCCAGTTATCCTTACTGTCGCCATAGGCAGACAGACACTGTGCTTTTCGAGCAGCTGCTTGATCCAAACTACCTTTCCAGTAAAATCGGATGTCGTTACATACGACGGATGAACAACGTCCATCGTCGCTGCACTGTTCCGAAGCACCCTGCACGGCTTTCCGTTTACCTGGAGCTCGTGAAGATAGGAACGAAGAAGCTTCAGGTCCCCGTCACTACCGTTCACGTACGAGAACACAACCCGCGGTTTCTTACATCTGGCCGCTGTGTGTCCTGGCTCCTTACAGTTGTAGCACAGGAACGGCTTCCTTGCCTCGAACTGCCCTGTTGGGCTTTTCCGCGCCTCGTCTCCGTTCGAGTGTTCTGCGCTCTTTTCTGGGACCTTTTGTCCTGCTTCGGGCTTCTCGGGCCCGTTCTCTCGCGAGCCGTTTCTCTGTCGGAAGGTCTTGCGCTGATCGCTCCGGCCGGGTTCGCTTTCCTCTCCGCTCAGCTTTCTACGCGCTGCGTACTCTTCGGCTAGCTCAGCGGCCCTTTCGACAGAGTCGACTCCCACCCTATCCTGCACACAGAGCTTGACTGACTGCGGAATGCTACGAAAGAACTGTTCGAGGCACACACACTCGACTACCTTGTCTCGGCTTTCGTACACTTCCTCGCTCTTCAACCATTCTATCAGGTTGGTTTTAAGCCCGTACGCGAATTCCGAGTAGCCCTCGCTGCTCTTTTTGGATGCGTTTCTAAACCTTTGACGGAACGCCTCGGCAGAAAGGCGGTACCGCTTCAAAAGGCTGGACTTCACCTTGTCGTAGTCGTCCGCGTCTCCAGCACTAAGGCGCGCGACAACCTCTGCAGCCTCACAGGGCAACAAAGTCAAAAGCCGTTGCGGCCACGTTTCTGGGGCGAAGCTCAACTTCTCACATGTCCTTTCAAAGTTCACTAAGAACAGGCCCACGTCTTCCCCAACTTTAAACGGCTGCAGTAGCTTCTTCATTTGATACGACTCGGTCTCACTTGCTCGTACCGGAGCCCCAACTCTACTGTTCTGCGAGTTTAATCGCTGTTGTTCCACTTCGAGCTCTAGCCTTTTTAGCGCTCGTTCCTCTGTCGCAGCCTGCGCTCGTTCCTCTCTCGCTGTATCCTGCGCTCGTTCCTCTCTCACTGCATCCTGCGCTCGTTCCTCTCTCGCTGCAGCCTGCTCTCGTTCTCGTTCCTCTCTAGCTGCAGCTTCGCTCTTAGCGTTCTGAAGCAGTTCGCACGCAATTTTAATTTTCTCTGCTTCCGCGCTCTCTGAAATCGCTTTACTGATCTCAGATTTCTTCATCTTTTGCTCCACCTCCACACCCAATTCTTCACATAAACAGAGTAAATCTGCCCTCAGTAACCTCATTAGATCCATGATCGCTGCTTTTTAGCTTTGGCTTTGTTCTAAAACTTGTGGCGAGGTTGTACCAAAACCTAGCGCACGAGTTAAAACCTAAGGATTCCCAGCAGTTCAAAATTAATTACCCATAATCTGAAGCCTGGCGAATCTCAAAGCAAAGTCCAAACGCTCACCCACAGATGTAGCACGATGTCGCATGGTTCGATCCCAACCGCTGCCAACCAGTTGTTCGAGGCGGGGTTTAGGCCGCACGTCCTGAGGCTTCCTGGCTCGTGACGACGACCCTTCCCCGAAGTGAAGAACCCAGGGGTCCAGAGGAGGTGAGAGAATTGGTAACGTAACGAACGGTTTAATTACATGGTTGCGATACAGTCGTCAAATCCGAGAGAACAACGGAGCAGCCCCACGCTCCGCCTTATATAGGGTCCGTTTTCTCCCTCACTCTCCGCCAGGGCAGCAGGTGCGAGTAGCAAACCACCGCCAAGTGCGTTGCAGCAAAGACCGCAGCGTCGTAGCCAGAAGTGCGTCGTAGCCATGGTTCTCCGCAGTTAGGTCATGCCTCTCTCCCCTTCCGGAGCGCACGAACCCACACGCACACACACACACGTCCCGTTGACGTCACGGACGCGTTGAGACTCGTTTTGGGCAGGCTCCGACAGGTGGGCGACAGTCCTGAACAGATCGTGACTCGTTTCCGCATCGTTGAAACTCGGAAGAAGGTTGCCGAAGGTTCCATTCTTAACAATATATATATATATATATATATATATATATATATATATATATATATATATATATATATATTTCTGCGACTTTAAATTTATAATTCTGTAGGCGTTGACTACCAAAACGTACGGAATGCTATGGGCACGTTATAAGGCTTCCGAAGTGCCGGAGCTTGTGCGCAGGTAAACACAGGACGACGATGGCACATGGAAGACGTATACAGGGCCGGTCGTTCTATTCCGTTCTCTTGTCAACGTCCTGGGCTTCTTTAAGTTATGCTTGAGCCGGGAGAGCCAGGCTGCACTATAAAGTGGTTGCCAGGCCGCCAGACAGGTATGGGATGCTGCCGGCTAAACTCCTACTCCTTGCTAAGCCTGGGTAGGCCCTTACGGCCGCTGGAAGTCCGTGTTTCAACGGGGGCTCTCATGAAGATGAGTGGGTGGAACGCGAGCGAGCGCTAACTTTGTATGCAATGCTGGGGTGCCCTACACCTCAACGGGAATGTCACTCCTCTCCATGGTCAACCAGGTTCCATAATGCAACTCGCCCAGTGTTGCGTGAAGAGATTTTTGGAAGTCGTTTATTGTTGGCTGTGTTCTTTTGTTTCGATCAGACAGTCTGTTACATCGAGTCGGGCACAGGAGACCACTGGTCAAATCGGTTTAAGCAGTTCGGACGGAGCCCGGCGTTCGTCTGCCCGCGCACCCCGAACCTCGAACGCTCAGTGCCCACGCTCCTCGAGTGGCCACGAGCTGCTAAGCGCCAGTCTGTCAGTCAGTACATAACACCTTCGCATGTAGTATTACTATTAGCGGCGAGATGTGTTGGTGGCGCCCTCCTATGGTTCCCCCTTGTGACGTCATTACCTTGCAAACAACAAGTTCGATGGTGTTTGCAAATAGCATGGTGGAAGCTTGAAATCATTGCGCTCTCAAAGGAACACTGCCAACACTATGAAAAATTAAAGTTCTTCCATGACTCTTATTTCCGTCGATGATAAATCTTTTTCTGACGTCATAGTCAGCGTTCGGCCAATCGTGGAAGGCCGACCACAGCGACGCTTGTGTTCGCTCTCGGGGCTAATACATTGAATACGGAGGGCTTCATTACTTTTTGTTATTGGCACACACTGTTTAATCACTCGCCGTAACGTGTCACCCGACGGGGTCACGTGGCATCACGGCGTCCCGTCACACCCTCAAGTGACGTCACGTTGCACCGTCTTGCGTGACCTGGCGTCATATTGACGTAATCACGGGACGTGATGTCACGTTACACCACGACTTGACACCCAAAGCTGCTAGATCCGATAACGTTGTTGACATCTTGATGTCGTTTGACACGACGACTTCTGACCGTGAGCCACACGCTCAACGTACGAACCGAAAAATTGAATTAGCTTCCGTTCAACGTATGTTATGCGTTAGTACAACTCTGCGCGTGTGCTTCTCTTCACATAGTGCATGGAGAGGTAGGCGTATAACCACAACGGTTTATAGTGGACATGGAGCAAATAACGTTCTCAGCGCAGAACACTTCTATGCGTCCAGCAATTTGCAATAATCAGTTTCACATATAGCGTGTAAAGGCTGAGCTCCATGGGACGAATATGCAGCGAAAAATCGACAACTTTTGCCCGGCGGCTTTTGCTCTGCGCGTGGCATCAGCACAGTGGCTGCTACATCACGCGCAAAGCGAGCGTGCCGTCGAGCGGCGTTCGTCAGGTATTCGTCGCATAATTCGCTCCATGGAGTTCAGCCTTAACGCTGCTAAAGCTATTAGCCCCGTGCGCGACCGAAAGCGTCGCTGTGGTCGGCCTTCCACGATTGGCCGAACGCTGACTATGACGTCGGAAAGGGGATTTATCATCGACGGAAATAAGAGGAATGAAAGAACTTTAATTTTGACGGTGTTGGCAGTGTTCCTTTGAGAGCGCAATGATTTCAAGCTTCCACCATGCTAATAACAAATACCATCAAACTTGTTGTTTGCAAGGTAATGACGTCACAAGGGGGAACCACAGGAGGGCGCCACCAAAACATCTCGCCGCTAATAGTATCGCGTTTTGCGCTGCCTACAAGAGATACATCTTCAGACATAAAAACAGTTTAATGAAACGAAATTTTAGAGATGAAATACAAAGAACCCGTATACTATAGATGTATTTCTTCCACCGTGGTCGCGTCTTTGGGGGCTCGCTATCACCGGCTAAAGCAATCACGTGCAGAAAAAAGCGCAGGATCATGGGGAACTCACTGGGCATGGTTTCTTTTAGCCAAGTATTGCAAACGAACAAAGAAGACGAGTGCCATGACGACGATGCACTTGCTTTGTTTTGTTTTGATTGGCTGCATTGGATCGTAACTTTGATTGGCTGCATTGGATCGCTCGGACTTGGAGTGAAAGGGACTATAGCATACACTTCTGGAACGTGTCGTTACTGGTGTTCTTAGAATTTCGTTCTCACAGAAATCGCGCCCTTTGGAGAACACGAAATAGTTGTTTTTATCATTAGGATGTGTATTCGGGAACAGTTTGAGGGCTAGGAGACGTGACAGACACTTCATACTGCAAAGGCATAAAAATGTTAAACGAGGACAGCTATAATGTATGTTTTTTTAAATAAATTATTTAGTATGAAATAGTTTTAAATAGAATTCATAATGTAAACATTTACGCCCCCCCCTCCCCTTTCCACCCCCGTTCCATCCAAAGGCCATTCTCAAGATTCGAAGTTTTGGAAGGCAAGTGGAAACGTTATGTAACTCTTTTTGTCAGTATATCTTTGAATTCTCCGAAATGTTTCAGGAACGCTGTTGAATGTCTGAAGCTGTTCTTAGATTCAAACGAGTAAAATAATATTTCTATACGTGATGCAACACGATGTGAACCTCTTCAGTTACAGCACAAACAAAAACACTAGAAAAAAATATGTTCTGCTGGAGAAGGAAAGTTATCTCACTCCTACAGGTGCCACATGCCTTCATAAGGCTTTATTTCGAAGTAGGCCAACGCAATCTCAGCCGAACCAGGAAAGTGATTCTATCACAAATCCTCGCGAGGGCGAACATCGTCATTTAACATTCTTTTTCTTATCAGTATTACAATAAGTCATGACCAATACCTTAACGCTGTTATATAGGATTTCAAAGTCATGGCTAGGTAGGACCTGGACAACGCGTGCACTTCTATATTCCTTTCTTCTCGGTCTTTCTCCTTCTTACTTCTTAGCACACACCCATTCCTTTCTCAGACTCATCTTTTTTCGTGTTTGATCAAATCCCCGAGCATTTCCTGTCGCGAGTTTTTTCCGAAACCAGCTGCTAAAATATCCCCCTATATCAGGAAAAGAAATATAGAGCGCTCGCATTGCTACATAAAAAAAAAGAATTATATAAATATCCGAAAAAAAAAGCTTTTGAACTGATACTCATTGAATGGTGCTGTGTGAAGAAAGCGTAGAAACCTCATACACACACACATACAAAAAAATTTGTCATTTTCGATTTTCATGGAACATTGGACATCGTAACAACAACCTCAAACATATACCTAAACTAAAAGAGGAAGGACCCATTGGGGATGTAAAGAAACATAAAAGGAAAGAAAGAGAAACATGGCCAGGGGTTGGCTGAAGAATTGGCTGGCTCAGGCAAGGTCGCGCTTCTCGATCGTTTTGAGCTGCACGCCGCCGAAGCCGCGCTCAGAGCGTAGTGATTCTTCCTGCCGCCATCTTTATTTCTTCTCGGTTCATGCATATTTTGTTTTTCTCTCTCAAAAAATAGAAATGATTTTCAAATCGAGGAGTTCCACCACTGAGTTCCCCGTTGTGCTTCCACCTCTTTTTTTCTTCTTCTCCGGAATGTGACTGCTTTTCTTTAGACTTTTCACGTTAAATCTAAAACAAGCGGGACGGTTGTTCTATCGTAAAGTTTTTGGTCCTTGAACTTATACTGGAGCCGTAGCCCTACGTGAAACACAGACAGTTTGATTGGCCAATCTCGCAGCGAGGAAATCATTTCTCTTCTCTGGTCCGCCAAGCTGCTCTAAGACCATCGAGTAATCGTTGTAACCTCTATTATTCGCTTCTTACAACAAGAACCTCGATTTGGAGACGGTTTATAAATGGTATAATGTGAAGAAAGGTATAGTCGTATCAATCCTTCATTCTCCCTTCTTGTCATTTGCTCACTCACCAAAACGTCGGCCTGCGAGGTTCTTTTCATTGTAGCAGAATGTCGGGCGTACTGAACATCCGCGAGGCCTTTGTAGCATATTTTCATGCTGCGTAGGAATTACTTAATAGACCGATTGCTATAGACCTTTCCTTTAACGGCGCCGCCATCTTGAGAATTGTGACGCCGACGACGCCGTCTAGCGGTTTAGAAAAAGAAATACCGGCTAGTTCTGGCTAGTTCTGGCAGCACAGATATCTGGGTAGGCAACGGTGTGGGTATGGGGGGAACTTGGCTAGACTTGGCTATGGTGGGCTGCGATAACTTGGTTGGAGCTTGTCCGGTTGAATCTAGCTGGCTACTCACAGGCCATCACCTTGATTCCTCGAGAGAACGACGACGAAGACGGTGGGGTGTTTTGATTGAGTTTCCACAGCGAAGTAATTATGAGCAGTTTAATGTAGTCTATGCAGGTAAGCTCTCGGCATTTAATAGCTCCATCTTGAGTGGTGGCATGTAGACTTTTTCATACCTTTCACATGCCATGGGGCTTGCAGTGATAACCTAATTGGACCACCTGCACCGGGAATTAAAATCGGTCCTCTTGTCGTAGACGAAGTGGTAGTGAGCTTAAACGTGACGTTGAGTCTGATACGAATCTCTCGCGATTCAAGCTTGCAATCGACTGACTTCATAAATAAGGATTCTTGGGGAAAATGCGAAGCTCGATAACATTGCAGCCACACTCGCGCTGCAGCTTCTTGTGCTCATGGCACGCTTTCTGCTATTTTTCGCTTTTTAAAATTATTTATCCATCCGACGACCACGCAGTGGTAGCCAGACAACCGTAGATTTTCGGAAATTGCAGCACAGTAAAAAGGAGCACTCGGAACTACATCATGCACGACGTCTGTTTTTAAGCCTTTTCGCCCATACCCTTGGCGGTTGCATACCCTGTGTCAGCGGGCAATCCAAAAATGCACCAGGTCGAGGGTACGTCAGTTACTGGCTGGTTTGAGGTTATGCTATACACGATTGCAAGCAGGGCGACTGTCCGCCGCCATGTCTCCGCTCGTGCGGGAAAGCCCGTGCAATTACAAGCTTGTCGAAGCTATGTTCACGCGCATGCTGCACGAGCGTGCGCGCATGGGGCACCAGTGGGGCACCATGCTTGCAATTGTCTATATTACCCAAGCATCAAGGAGAATGCAGGGATTGCTGCTCCACGCGCTGCACGTGCTGGCCTCAGCAGTAGTAACTTTTATAAAGCAAATGCCTGAAACCAATTGCATCTTGCACGCGCGTTCGTCGGCGCTTTATTTTAGTTATTTACTTCGAATATTTTATACGGGGAAGGCGTGCGCGTGTGGCGCGTGGAACACCAATCCCTGCATTCTCCTTGATGCTTTGCCAATTTTGATTTGTACAATTGCGAAAACGACGAGTGTATAGGGTGTATTCACTGGCGGCCATATCCGTGTGCGCTAATGCTGAGCACGTGCTGATGCCTAGCTTCTACAGTTATTTTGCAACGTGCACCCCACACCATCAAGATTGCCGGTCTTGGCAGCCTATTAATGTGAGCTCGATCTGAGCATGCGCTCTAAACAGTGACCTCAAATATGGCGGCCAGTGAATACCCCCTATAGACCTTTTCTGTTTCCTGTCGTTCTCAGTCACGTGGGTTCCGTATCTGGTATGCGGGGCGAAAAAATATTAAAACGTTTGAACCTGGAATATGCGAGAAAATATAGGTGAGGCAAGTCAAGAATGTGTGACAATCACGCATTTTTCGTAAGCACCTTCCAGCTTCGGAGAGAGATCAAAAAGATGTTTTACCGCATACCAGAAGTGACGATATTCAAGATGGCTACGCGCTTGTGGAAAAGGTGTATAGGGAGTATTCACTAGAGTGCCTTCATACACACGCGCGCTTTTGCTTGAGTGGTGACATCTCAGCCATTTTCACGCCCAATCGTTTTTTTATGCATTTTGAAGTGCGTGCAATACGGTGTTACTCAGCTCGAGCGCGCAGCTTTGGCTAATGCGTAGACGCCATTTTATCGCCCAAGTCACGCACCAAGTGCGCGAGAGCGTCACGCGCTGGCACATTCAGTGCAACAATGGATGTCTTCACCCTGAGACAGACAGACATGTAGGCACCCTAGTATTCACTGGACGCTATATTTGTGGGTGCTGTTTAGAGCGCATGCTCAGAACGAGCTCACATCAATAGGCTGCTAAGACCGGCACTCTCAATGGTGTGGAATGCACGTTGCAAAAGAACTGTGGAAGCTCGCCATCAGCACCTGCTCAGCATTCGCGCACACAGCTATGGCCGCCAGTGAATACTCCCTATACATAGGTTGCACTGACGTAATTTGGTCCTCCTTTCTGGTGGCCGAACTTCCTCGAGCGTAGCCTTTACTGTGCATATTCTACGAGCAGTACACGAGCGTCGCGAGCGAGCGCAAACGAGTGAGCACAGCTTCATTATACTTCGTTTCACTTTATCTGCGAGCGAAGCCAAAGCTAGAAGCGCGAGACTAGCGCTTTTTGCGTTTCTGCCCAGCTCGCGCGCTCGAGCAAAGCCTGAAGGCACGGAGCTTTCATGCTCGCGCTTCCAGCTTTGCCTTCGCTCGCACATAAGGTGAAACGAAGCATAACAGCAGGTTTTGGCCACCAGAAAGGAGGAAGGATATGACGTCACGTGCAACCCATGTATACAAAGGTGCGCTGCAATCCACGTGTGACACCGTAAAAAAAAAAAAAAGAAAAGAATAGTTGCAGTGCGAATAGACCCTTTCAGAAATTTAGTACCATCTATTGGCGACGTGAGCGATCGAAAGCGTCGCTGCGGTCGGCCTGCCACTAGAGTGCCTTCATACACACGCGCTTTTGCTTGAGTGGTGACATCTCAGCCATTTTTCCGTCAAATCGTTTTTTTATGCATTTTGAAGCGCGCGCAATCTGGTGACAGACATGTAGGCACCCTACCTGCCACGATTGGCCGAATGTTGACTATGACGTCAGCAAAGGATTTTTTATCGACGGAAATAAGAGGAATTGTTGTGTACGAGGTGACCGGCGCATCGGCACGAGCAGTGAGCGCGCACCAGCCACGAGCAGAGCGTTCGGACACTGCCATCTTGGAGACATTCCAGTGAACCCGCTGCCGCACAGGCTCCGTTTTGGATCTATTAAATGTAGTATGCAACAACTGGCGACGAGTAAGACAACGGACCTTCTACCTCAGTAGTCATGACTACTCACGGCTCCATGAAGGAGTTCTCCGGCAAGGGCTGGTCGTCATGGGCAGAGCGGCTACAATATTACTTCGAAGCCAACAGCATCGGGGACGATGCCAGGAAACGTGCTGTTTTGCTGACGCTGTGTGGCCCGACCACGTTCGAAACAGTGAAAGCACTGGCAGCACCGAAAACGCCAAGTGAGTTTTCTTTCGGCGAAATTGTCGCCATGCTTCAAGCCCATTTCGATCCGCGCCCCTCGGAACTCTTCAGCCGGTGCAGATTTCAACTCAGAGATCAGCTACCGGGCGAGACTGTCACCGCATACGTCGCAGCCCTCAAGAAGCTTGCGGCGGACTGCAATTTTGGAACGATTCAGCTTGTGGCGACCACCACCGCTGCGACTGTCACATCCAGCGGCTCGGTTCGGATGGATCAGTTGGAACGTCCAGCGGTTCCGGTTCGGATGGGTCAGTTGGAACCTTTGGCAGCGGTTCAACACCACCTATAGTCAACATGACTATGCTGCCAATGGACATCATGCTCCGAGACCATTTCGTCTGCGGACTTCGAGACGACCATCTGCAGCAGCGTCTTTCCGCCGAAAGGGTCCTGACGTTTTCTAAGGCTTTCGACATAGCCGTGCGAGCGGAAAGCGCCAAGGACCATCAGCGTCAAATCAAAGAAGACTTCAAAGAAGTGAACAAAGCAGAAACGTCTCGTCTGCCAAATCGACGGCGTGAAGAGACCCCAGTGACAACTGTAACGTCTTGTTACCGCTGCGAGGAGCCTCACAGTTCAAACTCATATAAATTTAAGAGTTCGACATGCAGATACTGCAAGAAGGTGGGACATATAGCAAAAGCCTGCTTGAAGAAAAAAAAGTCTGCTGGCAGCAGCACGGTTCACTATGTCAATCCAAATCAAACGAGCGATTCGACTGCTCAAGAACCAAGTCATGCAAGGTCACTTCATGACCTCAACTCCCTGAACAATCGACGGCAGTCGACAGACAAACTCATGGTGAACCTACAAGTTGAAGATGTTCCTTTTCGTTTCGAGGTGGACTTGGGGGCAGCGTTTTCACTTATCAGTGAAGAAACGTTTCGATCGGCGTTGCCCACACAACCTCCCCATTTCACGCAAGAAGACAATGCCCTGCGCACCTGGTCAGGTAAAAATCTAGAATCGCTCGGCACAATCCAGGTTACGGTGCAGTTCAAGAGCTTCAGAGCGCAGTTACCACTCCTTGTGATGAAGCGTCCCGGCTGCAATCTACTCGGACGGAACTGGTTTGAACCTCTTGGTATTGGATTAAGCGGCGTTCATCAGATCGGGCTCGACAAAAGCTTGCTGGATGTCATCGGCAAACACGCTCCACTCTTTGATGGTAACCTGAACCAGTTCAAAGGCCCTGCAGTCAGTCTGGAGCTTCAAGAAAATGCTGCGCCAAAGTTCCTGAGAGCACGAACCGTGCCATTTGCGCTGAAACCAGCAGTTGAAACCGGGTTTCAGCGTCTCACGAACCAGGTCATCCTGGAGCAGACACAACATTCGGAGTGGGCCACACCCGTCGTTTTAGTACGAAAGAAAAACGGTGGAATACGACTTTGCGGAGACTACCGCAGCACCGTCAACGCTGTCACGCGCAAGGCGGCGTATCCTCTACCTACCGCTGTAGAGGTGCTGGCGAAGCTCCGTGGAGGAAAGGTATTTTCAACGTTGGATCTTGCGCAAGCCTATCAGCAGCTGAAGGTTACTGAGAAAACAGCTGATATACTCACGATCAATACTATCAAAGGGCTCTATCGGGTTAAGCGCCTACCCTTTGGAGTGTCAGCAGCACCAGCCATTTTTCAGCGGTGCATTGAAACAACGTTGGCGGGACTACCCGGAGTCAGTGCATCCTACCTAGACGATATCATCGTCACGGGTGCCACACCGAAAGAACACGCGCAACGTCTAGACGCCGTCCTGACACGGCTCCAAGAGGTTGGCCTACGTGTTCAGAAGACCAAATGTCGTTTTGGCGTTGCAGAGGTGACCTATTTGGGGCACAGAATCAACGCAGCAGGGGTTCATGCCACAGACGACAAGCTAAAGGCAATCAAGGATTTGCCAGAGCCAACCTCCAAGGCCACTCTGCAGTCATTCCTTGGAATGCTGGCTTTCTACGATCGGTTCATGGAGAACAGGGCAACAGTGGCTTGTGTCCTATAAAAGCTGCTAGAGAAAAACGTACCATGGAGATGGGAGAAAGAGCACGCCGATGCCTTTAAAAGACTGAAGGAGCTTTTGCTACGCGAGACAACTCTTGTCCACTACGATGAATCGAAGCCGCTTCTTTTGTCATGCGACGCTTCGCCATATGGCATTGGAGCTGTGCTCGCCCAAGTGGACCCAAATGGCACAGAAGCTCCCATCGCGTTCGCGTCGAGGACGCTAGGTGAAGCTGAGAGTAACTACTCCCAGTTGAACCGAGAAGGGCTGGCAGTGGTATTTGGAGCGGTCCACTTCCACCAATACATCGCTGGACGCAACGTGGTTATCGCCACTGACCACCAACCGTTACTTGGGATCCTCGGTTCCCAGAAACCGATACCCCAGGTTCTGTCTCCCAGAATGTGGCGCTGGTGTGTCAAGCTCTCAGCTTACGACTGCCAGTTGGTCTACAGACCAGGAAAAAGGCACCAAAACGCGGATGCGTTAAGCCGCTTACCTTTGCCTGAGAGCGAGGACGAACCATGTCCTCCAGGAGACGTTCTCATGATTGAGACACCGATGGATACACCGCTAACAGCCGAGCGGATCACAGAAATGACACAAGCCGATCAATAGCCATGAAGATGACAGCCCGTAGTCACCTGTGGTGGCCAGCCATCGACAAGGAAATTGAGAAGGCGGTAAAAAGCTGCGCTGCGTATCAGGAGTCCAGACCGGTTCCCAACAAGGCTCCCCTTCCAACGTGGGATTATCCATCCAAGCCCTGGGACACAATTCCTCTGGACTTCGCGGGTCCCTTGGAAGGGCAAATGTTCCTAGTCGTCGTAGACGCCTTTACAAAGTGGCTGGAAGTGCGCTATACGACAACGGCCACGACCGCAGGAGTTATCAGAGAGCTAACGGCTCTGTTTACGACTTTCGGACTACCTCGAAAAATCGTGTCCGACAACGGGACAGTTTTTGTTTCAAAGGAAGTGATGGATTTTTATCATAAAAATGGAATACATGCAGTGACGAGCGCACCATATCATCCTGCAACGAATGGCCAAGCCGAGCGGATGGTGTATGAACTCAAGCAAGGGCTAGCAAAGGACAAGAAGGGACTTTTGTCGTTGCGAATAGCGAGGATACTCTACAAACAACACACAACAGTTTTTAACTCGACCGGGAAGACACCCGCTTTTATGATGTTTGGACGAGAACTCGCTACAAACATCAGACGACTGATGCCCTCTCCAGAGAGTGAAAAGAAACAAATGGATGAAAAGTTGCCTGCATCCAGAATTTTCAAGGAGGGACAACATGTGGCTGTCCTTAATTTCAGAGGGACTACCAAGTGGATACACGGCAGGTTTATAAAAAAATTGACCGCATCTCCACGTGGTGAATGATGTTGCTTGGGGCGAAGCTCTGGTGGTGCTTGTCTGCGTAGACGCCGAGCCGCAGCATGCCGAGCCTTTTCATTCATGTCAGTAGGAGAATGTGTGGTTTTCTTCTTTTTCTTTTTTTAAGCAGACAGATGGGATGGCATCTCAGAACCCCCTACTCTTTTTTTTTTCTTCTTTTTCTTTGAGCCTTTTCATTCATGTCAGTAGGAGAATGTGTGGTTTTCTTCTTTTTCTTTTTCTCTTCTTTTTCTTTTTTCATCATTTTTTTCACCTTTTTTTCCATTTGTTTTTGCCCTACACGAGCACGTGAGCATGTGCTCACGTGCTCGTGAGCACGTGATCTCAGGAGCAGAAGCACGAGCACCCGACGCCGGCCTACGGCGGACAACGGACGGCGGACGGACATGGCCAGCCCCTAAGGAGCTTCGCCCCTAAAAAAAAAAAAAAAAATGGCCGTCACTCTTGGCTTGTTCAAACAGCTGGGGGAAATATCCGGCGACACCTAAACCACATAAGAAGGTGCTCGTCTCCGTTGACTCCGCCTGCAGCCTGGTCGATTGGTGGTCACGACTGCACACCGGTTCGTCCTACAGAACTGAACATACCGCCTCAAGCAGCCACAACGAATGGAAATTCCGGCAATGTGGCTGTAGCACCTAGCAGTGCCTACCCGCCGAGAACCAGATGTCCACCCGATCGTTATGGCGACTGGGTCTAAGGAGGGAGAGATGTTGTGTACGAGGTGACCGGCGCATCGGCACGAGCAGTGAGCGCGCACCAGCCACGAGCAGAGCGTTCGGACACTGCCATCTTGGAGACATTCCAGTGAACCCGCTGCCGCACAGGCTCCGTTTTGAATCTATTAAATGTAGTATGCAACAGGAATGTAAAAAGTTTAACTTTGACGGTGTTGGCAGTGTTGCTTTGAGAGCGCAATGATTTCAAGCTTCCACCGTGCTAATTACAAGCACCATCGAACTTGTTGTTCACAAGGTAATGACGTCACGAGAGGGAACCATGCGAGGACGCCACCAAAATATCTCGCCGGTAATAGTGGCTGAAATTTCAGCCTAAATTGTTGTATGCTAATGGCGGATAAAATCTGGCACCCATATTCATCAACGGTAAACGTACGAAAGTTACGGTGCTTTTCCGCTGAACTGTTATTTTTCTATTTGCTTCCCTTTCGATGGTGTCAAGAAACTACCACTCGGTACGGGGCGGTTATGGTTGAGTAAGTTCCTCTTGATAAAATTAAGATTTTATTGGCATGGGCTGTCTGGGGCGTGCCAAAGCCTAGCATTCCAAAGACTTGCACGACACTTTAAATGCGTAGGAGCGCATAGAAACCTATTTCTTAATCACGGTGACAGCGAACAACCATGCTCAGGCTCCGCATCGGTTTCTGTCTTCAAATTCGTCCTTCACCAGTCATCAAAAGGCCGCCATTCGCACGCACAGATGACACACACTTAAGCTATGATAGCTACTAAAGCGGCCAGACTGCAGTGCTAAAAGGGTCTATTTTGCGGCAAGAAAAAAAAAACAAAAACAAAAAAAAAAACAACACCGTTGTTCGTTCGCAATGTGCATAGCCGTCACAGCCCGAGGTTCATAATCCAGTTTTACACTTCGTTCAAGCGTCAATATTTTTAGCGATGTTCCCCCCTCCCTCCCAAAAAAAAAACAAAACAAAAAAGAAACAAATAAATTCAAACTTAAGATATTGTTGTGGAACACGAAGACTGGTAAAAGGGGCGTTGTGCAAGAGAACGGCTCGCTGACAGCAAGAAAGAAGAAGACGAGGGTCTGTGTGCCGGAAAATAGACCATGCGCGTCAAAACCGTACGTCCGATCCGACGTGCAAACTGTCGGAAAGATGTCTGCCCCGACTCGCGGCACTCGACAGTTCGAGACACATATGATTCCGACGCGTCGTGGCGTCGTTCCGTTCAGCTCCGCCCAGTTCTGGGTATCCCTCTACCGGATAAATGGATGAATGCTAATGGCTGTATTTATAACAGGCGGTAGCTTGCGCTGCCTAGCCTAGAGAAATAACATGCGCCATAGTGATCTCATCTCGTCGATTCATTCTCGCTCGAAACGTAGCTCTGCTCTTTTAACCTATTAAAATATTTTATAGTTATCTGTGTTTATTTGCCCTTTGTTTTGCTTTATTTTTTGCTTTCCAGCTTTTTGTAATGTACAACGATTCCGCTACTATACTTCGTTTCACCTTATGTGCGAGCGATGGCAAAGCTGGAAGCGCGAGCACGAAGCTCCGTGCGTTCAGGCTTTGCTCGAGCGCGCGAGCAGGGCAGAAACGCAAAAAGCGTTGGTCTCGCGCTTCTAGCTTTGGCTTCGCTCGCAGATAAAGTGAAACGAAGTATAGGCTGCAAGCGCGAGCTTTTCGTTGAAGGATGTCTCTCGGTTGAGCGAACTCTCTGTCAGAAAGAGCAGCTGCCAAAGATAAAGCTACGAGCTCGGGATTTGCGCCTTAAACATAATATCACAATTAAAATACAAGTATTTGTGAGTGTTGTAATAAACGTTGTCAGGAAAGCAACAACTGTCCGATTCACTGAATGTTTTTAAGAGACATCTTAGGCTGGGTTAATTCCTGCGTGAATTGAGTAACGAGAACGACAGTGTGTTTGCTCTCTCGTTCCATTCAAAATGCCAGCATGTTGGCGGTGCGGTGTCATTTTACTTCTTGTTGTCACACCAGGTCGGGGCCCACAGTAATCATATAAACAAATCAAAGCTAAATATGTCACTGGCAAAACTGTGAGTTTACAAAAGCCTAGAGCACGATGTCCTTTCTGTCTTAAATCCTTTGACCCCCCCCCCCCCCCCCCCTCCGTTTTACGTCGGCCCTCGACTTTTACGATGTGGGCTATTTGACCCCCACACTCAAATGAGTTTGAGACCACTGCATTGAAGTGTGCATGTCTGAAGATCTTACGTGTTGTTACTTTTTAACTCATTCTACGGGATCTTAACATCCCAGAAATCGAAAAATTATACTCGTGCGACGTCTATTTCCCTACTAAAAATGCGATTGAAGTTCGTGCCACGCCCCTTTTTGAGCGGAAAAATCTGAAGCACAGAATTCAGCGGAGGCGCCGGCGGCTCCTCCGCTGGATTTTGTGTTCCACATTTTTCCGCTTAGAAAGGGGCATGGCACAAACTTCGATCGGATTTTAGTAGGCAAACTAGACGCCGCACAAGCATGATTTCTGGATTTCTAGGATGCTTGGAGCCCGTAAGATAAGTTATCACCAAGAACAGACGATCTCAGAAACGTCTTTAGTGCACCTATAAGGACTTCCGGTTTCCACCGAACAATCTATGTATTATCGTTGCTTCAGTAACCATTCGTGATAGACGGGAGATTCTTCGGTTCCGTTTCGCTGCAAAAACGTTCCCGTAAAAAAACATTGCGAAACTAAAGAATTATTAAGAAAGGGTACAAAAAGAAAAAAAAAACAGCAGTTTAATATGGGAAAGCATAGAAATAAAAAAAAAAAAAAATCGAGGTTTAAACAAAATAGAAACTTAGCTTGAAATGACATCCGTTTTCTTGGAATAGTGTTTCCGATTAGGAGACTTCCTTAATGATGCATTTATCTTTATTGTTCATTTCCAAAATTCTGTTTTTCTTCCAGAAGTAATACTCGGAGTGCGCCGTTTGTAACATAAATATGTTCATATTTTATTTCCAGCGAAGTCATGCGTATTTTGTTCTCCCCCCAAAATCATTATTTAAATTAAGCATGCCTTTCCCAATAGGATAAAATATCGTCAAAGATAATATTTTATTAATACACCCGTCAGTGCAAAACTCGAGAACAAAACACGGCAAACGTGCACATAGACACAGAACAAAAAGAACAACGGAGAAGGACCATATATGTTTTCTTCAAGATTATCTATCTTGTTCATAGACAGTCACTCTACAATCACTGCAATTTTCAAAGACGCAATATATCGTTCGAATTTCCTCTAAGTTTAAATTAAAAAGAGCATGAAAGAATTATTGGGTCTGAATAAATGATTTTCTATTGGAATTTTACTAATCACCTATCGTTTAGTGGGTTATAAATAAGAAAACTAGTACACGAGGGTAGTGAGTCCACAACTTGTTTTTCGGTACAAAATTCTGAAAGTATAGCGGACTATTTCTTACCTCCTTTCCTTCGGAATCTCTCCGCCTTTTCACTGTGATGCATCCGCGGCACCCAAACATGTCAGCCGAATCCAGCTTACGCACTGGACACGAGCACTGCGTCACTCGGATGTATACTTTCCTCAACAATCAATTCGTCGACGAATATTTGGATTCGCGTTCGTGGCCAATGGATGCCGTGAAGGCAATACCATCACTTGGGAATGACAAGTTTCATGGTAAGCTTAAAAAAAAAAAAAAGACATGGTGGAAACTTGGAGTCTTTGCATTCCGAAACCAATACTGTTGAAGTTGACAATCTGACATTACTCATATTTGCGTCGATGAAAGCAAAATCAATGAGATCTTCGAGTCGTGGAAGGCCGACGACGTCGGCACGAAGGCTGGGAGGGCTGTCGTCTGTAGCTCAACTTTTATCGGCGATTGCATCCGATGCAAGGAACACGGACGGCCAACTTGCCAACCCTCAAACGGCTGGGAAAACTTCCGGTTCCGGTAAAATACTACGTCACGACTTCGTAATTTCTGATTCCTCTTTGAGTTAAGGACCTTAGTTAAGGTGTAAAGCTGAGAAGGAACAAGTTCAAAATTATTGAATTGTTCCCTTAAAGATAACATATTGTTTACTTTCTCAGCAGTTCTTCGTATTATATTTCTAATGTTTCTCCTACATTACGGCCCTTTTCTTTCTCGGACGGTGATATGTCAGAGTTCTCCGTCTGACAAAACGACTTTCATCCAATCTCTTTCGAAATACCTCATCCTTCTTACGTGGGAGAGTACCTTGTATTACACTACATCAGTGTTGGCGGAAACGTGTTACAAGTAACGGCGTTACCGGTAACGCGTTACTTTTTTCTGTAACGTATAACGTAATCGTTACTTTTTCAAAACAGTAACGGCTAACGTAGTTACGTTATTCATTACTTCGGCTTTCCAATACTTAAAAAAAATTACACTTCCATTTTTTTCGTACTTTTAGGCGCCAAGCCATGTAATTTTTTTTTTTGCATCTTTTCTTGTAAGTATTGAGGCGAAACTGTAAAAAAAAAAGTAATTATGTTCAGTTTCTGCGTGAACATAATGTTTCTTGAAATATGGCGCTTATGCATACTTGTACCGACAAAACAAAACGTGGTAATTCATAATGAAAAAAGTTACGCAAAAGTAACGTGCGTTACTTATATTGGTAACGGGAACGCGTTCCTTTTATTTTGAGGTAACGTGGGTCACTAACGGATTCCTTCTATTTACAAGTAACGAGTTGTATTTCGTTACTTTTTCTTCTGTAACGCCTAGAACACTGCACTACGCAGTGTGATGTTAAAAAAAAAAGCAATAAATAAAAGAACCAGCTGTGTGTTGTTTAGGCCGCAATGAATTTTCTGCCTCGTCGGATCTCCTAACCACAGTAGCCAAAGATGGTGGCTAAGAAGCCTATATCTTTACTCTATAGGGCCGGATGCCTCCATAGTTCCACAATAAAAATGTTTTCTCCGACCGCATCGTCCCGTTCCATCTCTTCAGTCTTAAGGCCGGTTCAGACACTTGCGTTTGAGTGCGTTTGACTGCGTTGCGTCGAGAACCGAATGCGAGTCACCGGCACATCTGTGCTTCGTATGAAGCGTGGAATCCAATTCGAAAATCATCTTGGCACGCGATATAAGCAGCAGGGATGTGCTAGTTTCTCACAGCCGCAACGCAGTCAAACGCAGTCAAACGCAACTGTCTGAACCAGGCTTTAGTCTCTGTTTGCACTCTCTGTTCTTTTTCTCGTCTTTGTTACATGGCACTTTTAGTATTCGTATGATCTCTTCACTAGAGATGGGAAGACTCGTAACAACTTCAGAATATCAGGAAAAAAAATGTTCCGTAGACCAAAATTCCATAGACCAAATATTTTTAAACACAAGCCAACTGTTATAAAGATGCATGGACAACCTCCCTGTAGATTTCAACGTATTATTTAAATGCACAAAGTCGAGAGGAATATTAGAACATATTGCAAGATATTGTGCTCGCGAGGATATTAAAGAAAGCTCGGACCCTTTGTCATTTTAATATTCGTGCCTCATTTTGGCTGTTTTCCGAAGAATTTGATTTGGATGTAGTGTACGTAAAAATTTGGATGCACCTTGTGCGCGATTCAAAATGGAAACCACCGGCTTACCTTCTCCAATTCTCTTGTCTACCTGATAGCCATGAAGCTCTCTATAGGGTGGCTCAAGTCACCAGGCTCGATCTAAAATGGACCGTAAAAATCGACGCCTGCACGTAGGAATTGGGCGCGTCCATTAGCGCCTCCCTTGCCTCCGAACGGAGTGACTCGAGTCAGAGCTCTTTAGATTTTCTCGCCGGAAATCGTCACCAGTCAGGAAATGACATCATCTTTAGCTCCTTTGACTCTACGTGCACCGCCTCCGGACTCGGTGCTTCGGAGCTTGACTCCGGAGCCCCGGAGTTACGTGCACCGGAAGTGAATTTTGGCCGTCCAGTGGAAGGAGTCAGTGACTCCTTGACTCCGGGGCCGCTACTGAACGCGCCCATTTATACATTTTGTCAAAGGTGTATTTCACAGGTCGGTTTTTTCTTGTAAAATTGCAAAGCGTAGTTCTCTTTCTGTAAAAAATAGCGCCAAGAAACTTGCCAGGGTCTACGGCGGGCGACGACGCAGACGACCAAGTCCAGTAGCGGAGTGTGTTTGGCGTTCGTATTGATAGATGCCGTCGGGAGCAGCGTCCGAAGGTGACGCCGACCAGCGAAAGAAAGCAGACGACACGCAGACGAAATCCGTTGGCAGCAAAAGCGCCGTCTTTATGCAGACGCGCTTTTTTTCCCTTTAAGTTTTGCTTTTATTGTCCGCATTTATTTTTTTACCGAAGGTACATATCAAAACAATTATGTTCATTTTAATAAACCACGGTGGTCGCGAGCCGTCGCGATAAGGAGGTAGCGCCATCTATCAATACGAACGCCAAACACTCCCCGCTACTGGACCCCTGTCGTCTGCGTTGCTGCCCGCCGTAGACCCTGGCAAGTTTCTTGGCCTTATTTTTTACAGAAAGAGAGCTACGCTTTGTAGTTTTACAAGAAAAACCGACCTGTAAAATACGCCTTTGACGAAAAGTTTAGATTGCTACGTGCAGGTGTCTATTTTTACGGTCTATTTTAGATCGAGCCTGGTGACTTGAACCACCCTATACATCGAAATGGTGGTATTTTATTATTTTTTAACAGCAGAGTGTGGCAACCGACATTATACATCCGGGAGCTTTTTTTGTAACAGCTTACGATATGTCCTGCATAGTTCAGCTCTGCGAGGTTGTATTGAAGTCTTATAACCCTTTGACATAACCGGCGGCAAGCTCTCTGAACATCACTGGCTCTATCTATCTAAGCGTTAAGTAACTGTTTGATGGTCGTGCTGAGATAAATATTTGTACTCCTGTAAGCCAGCAGAGAAATTAACTCAGCTTTGTGAAGTGCCGGCTTATTTGTTTTGTCTTTTTATACCATACTATGTCTTCATTATTCGTGTTCATGGATTCCAGGCTGTAATACAATGTATTCGTTTGTGTAGTTTGATTGGTAGGGACTGTGGTTCCCAAATTTTGCTACTATGCGACTCACCAAAGGCATGCAATATCACGTCACGAACCCCACCCTCTTCCTTCCCTTGCCCCCTTCCTTTTGTGTGACGATGCCATGCGTTTTACTTTTTCTGTGCATGAGCGGTAATACGTACAAAAAATGGACACTGAAAACTTTATTTGTTTATTTGCCAGTTCGTAGAGTCAGAGTGAATTAGCTGGGTATAAAACACTAGCAAAATAGAAAAAGAAATAAACCATAACAACAGTGATGACTGATTCTAATGTCTAAAGTCAGCTTGTTTGTTAGAGCACAGTCTCCCGAAACGAGAACGGAATTTAGACGCCGCGCTGCTATCCGTTCACGGCTCCATGTTGAGTTGTGACCTGTAATTTAATTGTTTTCATCGCCGTCACCGCAGAGAAGCCAAGTTAGAACTTCTTCAAGTTCCCGAACTTCTTCGCAACAATCCTCGTGGTAGCGACCCACAATTTGGGAAACACTGACGTAAGCGGCGCTATTATTATTTATTAATTAAATAACACCGGAAGTTTTAAAATTTCAATAGTTGTTTTTGAATGTAATAAAACAAAAATAGTTGCCCCTAACTTTGTTTTGTTCAAGAAGTTGTTACGTCGTCCTGTTTATCCAAAGCGATATACGTCATAATTAAAAATGGATATAGTCGAGCAACTAACCATAACTGACACATGTATATTGAAATGTTGATATATACTAGATGAGTGGATAAAACAAATACGCAGATAAATTAGATAAAAACGTTCACGAAGTTTCACGACATAAATCTACCTTGATAAAACCAAACTAACGCTGGTGTTGACAGATTAGCCAAATGTATTTGGTACTATCGGAAACAATATGAGCGTCAACGCGCCTTCGCGGCGACGAGTGTTCACGCTCATATTGTTTCCGATAGTACCTCTGAGTGACCCGTTTGTAATGTTTTAAAAGAAAACTTAACTTAAGCGGTGCTGTATTTTATATATTAAAAAAAAAAAAAAACACTTCAATCGTATTTATTTGACCTCCAAGACCACGAATATCGAGATTTTTTTCTTTTTTTTTAGTTTGGTGCACTGAGGCCGCAGAAATAAATTTTCAAAGTACACCTGAAGCCCCTTTTTCCCGGGGCGTATCGTCATGTCAGGGTTTTCAGAGCCTCCACTCTCGCGCATCTACAGCGCCTATCAAAGCTATGCACGCGCACTCCCACTATTTTCAAAAAAGGTCAGAAACAGACGTGACGACTGGTGTCAGTGCGGGGAAATACACCTGACAAGCTTGCAATAGACCTATTAGCGGTGAGATGTTTCGGTGGTTACCGTTTGGTTACCTTTCGTGACGTCATTACCTCGTGAACAACAAGTTCGATGGTGTTTGCAATTGGCATGGTGGAAGCCTGAAATTATAGCGCTCTCGAAGCAACTCTGCCAACACCGTCAAAATTGAAGTTCTTACATTCCTCTAATTTCCGTTGATCAGACATCCTTTGCTGACGTCATATTCAGCATTCGGCCAATTGTGGTGGGCCGACCACAGCGACGCTTTCGATGGCTCACGTCGCCAATTGCTAAATTACCCAAGCGTCAAGGAGAATGGAGGGATTAGTGTTCCACGCGCCACACGCGCACGCCTTCCCCGTATAAAAGATTCGAAGTAAATAACCAAAATAAAGCATTGACGAACATGCGAGCAAGATGTAATTAGTTTTAGGCATTTGCTTTAAAAAAGTTACTACTGCTAACGCCAGCACGTGAGGCGCGTGGAACACCAATCCCTGCATTCTCCTTGACGCTTAGGTAATTTAGCAATAGGTTTACTGCACGCGCTGCCCACACCGGCGGCACGCATTTGGCGGCCCAAAGATCCTAGTATGGAGCCACGCCTGGACGGAGGGTTTTTTGTGTTTCCTCGCGTTTAGTTAGATCTCGTGATATATTCAAATGAACGGGATCAAATTACGCCAAATTCACCTCCAACTCGATTAAAAAAAAAAAAAAAAAAAACAGTTTCAGGTTATTTTTAATAATAGAACAATGTTTGCTATCACTGAGCGTAGGAAATTTACTGTTACATACTTGATCTAGAAAGCACTTTAGAAGGCCATGTCCCCTCGCATATCATCTCTCATTGTGCACCTCAGGAGTTGTGTGCAGCAAATGCAAAGGCATAGGCGCGGGCACATGGCTTTTTGATTTGCTTTCCTTTCGCGAGTGCTCGTGAAAGGAGGGCAAATCTGAAAGCCACGCGCTCGCGCCTGTGCATTTTCCTCCTCTGCACGCAACTCATGAGATGGAGCATACATTTTTTCCTCAAGGGCGCAGCCATCTTGAATGTCGTCACTTCCAATAAGTCTTAAAACATCGCTTTGATTTCTCTATACCGCTAAAAGGTGTTCACGAAAAATTCGTGATTGTCACACATTCTTGTTTCGCCTCATCTATATTTTCTCGCATACTCCAGGTTGAAATGTCTTATTATTTTTTTTTGTCCCGCATACCAGATACGAAACCCACATGACTGAGAACGAAAGAAACGGAAAACAAGAGGCTGGTATACCGATTCAATTAATTTACAATAATTCGCACAGGATTTTGGTTGCCTATTGAGTTAAAAAATTATTGAACAGTTACCGAATTTGAATGTATGTTGAAAAAAAAAAAGATTTGCTCACCGGTATGTACATTTTGTTTCAAGTTTTTCCGAAAAGATTTGAAAAAAAAAGCACGGTTTTTTAGAGTAATGAAGATTTCGTGAAATTTTACATCTCTAGTCCCAACTTCCCATCCTACTGCAATATACTTTTTTTCAGTAGTCAAAATCATTTAGTGACAACATTAAAATAAAAAAGAACTCTAATACTGACGTTCTAATGGATGTGAGAGAAGAAGATCGCCTAAATCAAGCACCCTCGACTTCGTGAATCGAAGGTGACGTGAAACGACCAACTTACTCTACTTCGTTTCGCCTTAAATACGCGGTAGCCAACGCTACGAGCTGATGCTACCAATCAAACAGCGTCAAAAGCGCAAGGCACTGGGCCTTCCCTGTACATAAATCATTCAGCGATGATAGATAGAGCATGTACAGAAACACGAAGAACACCATGTGTTCGTCATGTGTAGATATGTCTATTTGTAATCATTGTCCTTTATTATATAACCCAAGTTCATTCGTTTGATCGTCCGGATTCTTGTATACTGTCGTAAAAAATATAATTTCAGATTCCTAGGGAGCCTCCCCCTTCAAACTTAACGTTCGTGTTTACAAAGCGTAAGGTATGTTTGCCTTTAAGAAGCTTGTGCCTCAGTTCTATCTATTCGTCACTGTAGGTAAGCAATATGATTTTTTTTTTTCTGCGCAAATGGCGACGTAGATCGGACTTGATGGGCGAAGCTATTGCACCAGAAATCGCTCCAACAGGGGTGCCATAATGGCGTCACGCACGGACATCAACCGATGACAGCTGATGCCTGTGTTATGGTCAGATAATTAATTGTAAGATGACCGACTTCACTGAGCTCTAACGTCGCCTATTACACCGCAGTCGGTTTTTAGGTTTCAAGCCGTACGTCGAAACCGTATGCTGTTTGCGCCACCGTATGTCGTGCTACAGAGGATAGGTTGAGGGAATTGTTTGCAACCTCGATCGGTCAAACCGCGTCCTGATAACAATCGTCATATGACGTGCTGTGAATACGTTCACGCTTCGACCAGAAAGTTGCTGATCCGCTCGCAGAAAAACGATGAGAAGGCTGGAAATGTAAACGAAATGAATCGCATTTTCGCGCATGAGGAGCGGCATATGTCAAGTTACTGCTGAGGGATATCGTGGCAAAAGAAAATGAATGAATAACTCACGACCATAAATCCGGTCGTGTAAAAACTACGACGTCCTAGGACTACTCCCGCGAAAATTAACGGCCCAAAACGGACACGTGCGCGTGTCCCTTTTTGCTACTGGCTTTTATAAGTTCTGGGTGCGAATTCTCACTGAATTATATTTTGTTATTGCTTTTCTTTATGTTTTGTTTATACTTATAGCTCACCATTCGATTGCACAACCGCATCCCAGAACGAATGCGAGCCGCGGCGGGACGAGCAGCAAGCTAACAATTGTTACCAAACGAAAAAAAGAACCGAGTGTGTTTGATACCGAAATTGTATCACAAGCACGTGATGTGTACAACTGATATTGGAACGCCTATCAATAGCTCAAAGTTTTTTTTTTATCAATCTCAATTTATTATGTGAAGGTTAAATAAATTTGAATTCCTGTTCAACCAAACGTCACGTTTTGTTGCTCATGCTGCCCAAAGTTGTCACGTGGTCGTTTTAGACAGTCCAAAAGCCAAAACATTGAAAAAAGGATTATAAAATTCAGACGCAATATTTAGCCAAAATACTTTGAAATAATTTTTTTGTGTGGTTTAATGAAGGTAAAAAAAGAAAAACAAGATCCGGCAGATATAGTTTCTTTTCACGACCTTTTTGAGGTGAAACGAAGTATAGAATTGATTCCCTGCTCTCTGCTTTCGAAGTCTCGTTTTTTTTCCTTGTAAGTAAAACCTGTGTAATGTCCCATACATAGCGAAAGAGTGGATACAATTACTTTTAAAAAGGGCTTATTCCATCAAATGTAGGAACCGCAGCTGACCTTTCGTTGAAGCCGCTGACCTTTCATCTTTCAACTTCACGACATTTCGCTAACCTAATTCCCCACCGTCCTATACCCTTTTGCCCAAACTATAGAACAGGCTGGCGATTTCGCGCATTTCGAGAGAAGCGCACTTACCTTTGCCATTAGGCATATATAGCGTGCTTCTGCAAGCGCGCCTAACGCGACCCTCGTTCGCCCAGGGTAGTTTTGGCATTCCAGCTTTTTTATTACTACGAGAACGTAGACCGGGTTGGGTTCTTCGTCGGGCGAACGTCGACAACGAGAGCTCGCACCGAATTGACGTCATGTTTACCAGCCGACGCTGCACGTTCGGGGATCGTGCGCCCCGCGGCCTGATGCCGATGTGCTATTCGCATTCCGACCTTTTGAGCTGCCGCCCCGTTTGAATTGTTGTGTTCAACACTTGCGTCCTTCTCCCAGACGACACGCGGCAACCCACACACCGCTCTTTGGGTCGAATAACTAAGCAACGTGACGGAATCTAAGGCAACGCAGCACAAATAACGTTCGCGCATCACCAGAGTTGGGCACCGCATTAGCGATATGCGCGACCAATAGTGTCACTCTGGTCGGCTTTCCGCGAGTGGCCAAACGACGAGCATAAGAGCGTTGTCATACTGTCAACTTCGAGGGTGGTGGTTTAAGAACGCGATGGCTCCTAGCTTTCTCCGTGCCTTTTACAGATACCACCCAACTTGTCGTTCGCAGGTGATAAGTCGCCAGAATTACAACTACATCGCTATCGAATGGTTCTCTCAAGTGGTTGCAATGTAACCCTCCCTATCGATAAATATGTTTTAACATGATTGTTTGTCTTTCTTTCGATGCTCGGGTGTAAATTACGTGTTGTATCCTTCAATTTTGATTTTGCCTACATTAGCCTAGCTCTTAAAGGAGAATAATGTCAGGTTGGCGGCCGTTTAGTTCTTGCAATCGAATTCTAACTTCTGGTTGCTTTTGCAGCAACCCTCCACAGTTCCATTGAAGGATCCACGGTGAAGGCTTGGAGCTGCGTTTGTTTTGCTTACCTGAATTCTGCCATGTGGATTTTTGTGCTTCTGCATTAATGCTTGCCATTATGTGTGTTAATGAGCCTGTGTATGGCTGCCGTGAGCGCGGAAAATTGTTTCTACATTCGCACGAAACCTGCTTGCTGATGACTGCAAGGTTTGTATCATCATGTCGGGCTGCTGGGACCGATGCACTGGCGATACCACGGGCTGTAGGACTCCCGCGGTCATAGCCTCATACGATGTCCCCCTATTTTCGAGCGCTGGTGAGGGCGCAAGTATTAGAGCAGGCAGGGGAGTTCGGGGCTTACCATGTCCCTGTTCTGGGCTTGCGGTTGTCCGCTTGTCATTGCGCCGCGGTGGAATCGCTCTTTTCGGGCACTCATTGCTGGTGGCCAGGTGGGGTCCGACGCAGTTCACGCACTTCGGGCACTGCGCTCATCCTTCCATGCCGTCGTGCTCGGAGCCGCACGTTTCACAGCGGGCAGATCTTTGATGCCACACGTCTATCTTTTGTCCGATCGTGTGACACCGAAAGCACACCAGGGGACGCGGGCGGTACTCGCGCACATTGGGCACTTCACCGATGTACCTCACTTTATTGGGAAGAACTTTCCCTTGGAAGGTCACGAGGATGGCATTTCCTTCTGCTCCGATGGGCCTCGCTGCTGCAACTTTGTGATTCTTGCAGTCTATATCTTCCCGAAGTGACTAAGGAGTCACCGAATTTCCCTGACCAGGGAGATAAATAACTTTCCGGCACTGGTTTCCTGCTAGGGCTTTGTACGGCTCTAGTGGGAGTGTTTCCTCCCCTTTTCGTATTTCTCGGACCTGGAGAAGCTTCTACCATGAACGGGTCCCGTGTGGTGATGGCAATTGCATTTGCTTTTTCATTTCGATGAACTGTGTGGCCCTCCATATTGTCAATCCCGGCATGCTTGACGGCTTCGGGATTTCTTGTCCAGTGAAGGCGCTCACTTCCTTCTTTCCAGGTCGAAGCACCACAGTCTGCGGTGGGGTTGAAATGAGTGTTTATCCTTCCGCGTTCCTTGCAGCCAGTGGGATCCGTGTCCTTTTCATTGGTGTGGCGCCCGGGAGCGGCCACTCTTGGTGGTACAGCACAATAACGTGACATTACAGAGTTGCAAATCCTGGTCGTGGCGTCGCGGAGGGAAACCGTAAGAAGGCGTATAAAATTAAAAGTGCTAACAATGGACAAGGACAAAAAGGGAGGCGAACAGGACGAGCGTTTACACTGAACTGAACATTTATTGAAAAATAGCTAAAGCAAACAACCCCGTAAAAAAACACACTGAATCACCTAATAACGTCAATCATCATCACGTGTCAATAAAATCAATTTCTTTTTGACAGGGTTGGGAGTATCGCGATACAAATATATCACGATAGTATTTCAGAAATACATTTCGTATCTGTATTTCTGTATCGCGATACATTTTTTCCACCAGTATCTGTATTACTGTATCGAAATACATTTTGAATGTGCCTTTGTATCGCGATACAATCAGGGTGAAATGTATTTCGTTACATTTCTTAAGAAATACCCCCCCCCCCCCCCCCGAAGAAAAAAAATACAAATCCGAACGCATTTTTTTTTTTTTTTGCTTCTGAGGGCATCAGGGTCAAGGAGATGCTGGGGCATTGTTACCGCATGCTGACCAAGGTTCCTTCCGATTCTCGAAACTATTTTTCTATGCGTCCTCTTCTCTCTTCTGAGAAGTGTTGCGTTGTTCACGCAGTGAAGCTTAACACATATTCGAATGCGTCTGCGGCTGCGCCCGTAATATTGCACGGCTCAAGGGTACGTCATCAACCGACGTGAAAGTGACCCGCTGCTCTGGTGATGCGAAACCCATAAAGGAGGTCAGATGTGGCCTCGCTGTGCCGACCGAGACTTCGTACACTTGCGACTCGTCTCGAGCGCGCTGTTTCTCGGAGAGCTCGCACTTGTGCCGGCAATATCAGGCCGCAATCCACGAGGTCTTTATTTGGAGTATGCAAGGCCAATCTTGAGGACTGCAATCCATGCGTCGGTGGCGGAGGGTCGGCAGGAAGTACCTTCACAACAGGGATGCCAGCGTATCATTTTGTTAACCGTAACAGAAGATAAGGCATGTGTTTCAGGATGCTTCAGGTGGTCCACTATTCTCGAAAACTCCAAATGACACTTCCTGCACGATTTTCAACGAGGTAACCTACAACAAAAGTACGTATTGTCCTTTCATACAGCAGCGTGGTAAAGTTTCATGTTCAAGGCCCCACCTACAGATAAAAAATACCAGTTAATTCCACCGTCACGTCATGTGATAAATGTTGACAGGGGCGTCCTTATTGGACAGGGGCATGGTGAGGTATTGATGGGATTTAGGATAACATAGAATTTATTTAGAGGTCGAAGTCTTTTCGCATCCCTCGTCAGACAGACAGGATGTCAAGGAAGGGACCGCGGTCAGTCCTTGATGGAACTTTTTTTTTTTTTGAGCGCATTGAAGACTCCTTGTCGTCCGAAATCACTACCTTCAAGGTAAAGTGCCAAGCCTACGGGAAAGTAATTTCAAAATCAAAAACTTCCATTTCCAACTTCCATACCATTTGGCGTCTCAAAAAAAATTTCAAAAATGTATTGTAGTATCAGTATTTCTGTATTTGTATTTCTGCCCTCCATAAAATGTATTCCTGTATTTGTATTTCCAAATACGTTTTGCCTTTATTTAAAATGTATTTCCGATACGTATCGCGATACACTTTTACAGATATATTTCATTATCAGTATTTTAGCTACTATTTTAATGTATCCCAGTATTTGTATTTCCAAATACATTTTTGAGTATTTCTGCCCAACCCTGCTTTTTGACGCAGAAAAATTGACGGCTGGCTGACGCAGCCTTCAGTGTCCTCTTTCTTTATAGAAGGCGCTTCCAGTACTTCCATGGCTACTTTTCACGGGCCCTCCCCACAATCGTGTTATCTTGAAAGTTGTGCTGGCTCAGACGATCTCTGCAATGAAGAGGTATGTGTCCTGTTGTTGATCGTAGTGACAGGTCACGCTCGCGCATCCTCTCAATTTCGAACTTCCCGCAGTTTGGTTCGTTTAAAAAAGATCAGTGGCCCTTCTAGGGCTCACAAGTTGCACAAGCGTGCATTACCACCACCGAACACGGCTGACACCGACAGATCATCGCTTCTACCGGCACGTAAACTGAAAATCGGCGCCTGAAGACCTGGGTTGGTGGTTAGGCCTAGAGTGGCCACACCTAGCCCCGGCGCAGAAAAGCGACCCGTGGCGGTAACGGATGAGGCTCTGCAAGCGCCTACAGCAGACGGGAGCGCGCCGTCCTTGACGCCGCTCCACTCGCTGAGCCCTTTTGATGACACGTCCAACTCACGACTGAATTCATTCATGGCTTCCCCCTCCCAGCAACCAGGTACATCACCTGACGCCTTCATAAAACAGACCCAAGACATGGATTCCCAGGAGTCTCTACCTGGAGGAGCGAGCCAGCGTTCTTCCTGTCCAACATGGACGGCGGACGACACGCTGGAGATTCCACCATCCAAAAAGGTGAAGGCCGCCCCGGTCCCCTTCATTTGTCCTTACCCCACCCCCTCTCCCGATCGATCATTCCGTGTACGCATTATGCGCGAGACACATGGACGGCAGAATCGTCCGATCCGACGTCCGATCCGACAGTCCGAACGCCGGTCCGAATTGCCGCACGCGACAGTTTGAGACACACGCTTCCGACCTTGCATGCGACACGACGATCCGTTCGGCTCCGCCCAGGAGATCCAAGCTCTCCAGCGGAGGTCCGCGTTCATAGATCTATGGTCCCAGATTGACGGTTCAGATCGCAGGAGCGAAGTTGAGCTCGTTCTCGCTAGCGCGTGCATTCTTTGCCGGGGCCATCTTTTTCGAATGAGTCAGCGGGATCCACGCGCCCGGCTTCCCGTCACCCGTCCCGTTTTCTTCTTCGTCCCACCAGACCCAGTACGTCATCATGACGTTCGCGCTAGCTGTGCTGTCATTGGCTGGACGCTTCCGACAGTCCGTCCGCCGTGCGAAACTATCTGGAACGATGGACGCACGTCGGATCGCCGATCCGACGTCTGAAGCGACCAAATTTTTCGGATCAGGCATTCGTACTGCCGGATCGGGCGTCGGATCGGATGGATTTTTCGCGCACGCGCTTTAGACCAACCGTGAGGTTCGATCTCACCACTGTTCACACAAAATGCATCTAACGTGTAATAGACCAGTGCCTTGGCACTCGGGGCTATCAAGGGTTCGTGATCCACAAGGCCTCGAAGACCATAATTGTGCACCTCGCTTCCATAGAAGACGCCGATAAGATCTGCGCTATTATCCGGATCCCTATTAACGCCGACAACCAATTGTCAGTCCAAGCATACTTCGCATCCGGGCCCAACCTGCAGCAATGCGTTGTACACGGCCGAGACCCCACCGACTCTCGGGCTACAATCATACAGGGTTTGAAATCCCTGACCCACACCGTGCTCGCTGTTCGCCGCATGGGCGCTAGCACGACTTACATTGTTACAGTGCAAGGCCCTCAGACCCTACCAGAAAACTTCTATTATAACGGATGTATTGTGCGCCCGAAGCTCTACCGGCCCCGTGCTGTGTATTGTTATCGGTGCTATCAACTGGGGCACCTGCAAAAATATTATCCAAAAGAAACCGTTGATCCTGAAAGGACAACATCAGAGGGCTAGCCACGCTACCGATGCGGCCTCTGCAAGACTGATGAACACAAAATGACATCTTCGAAATGCCCGACCAAGCAGAGGGCCTCGCCCGTGCGCGAGGCCGCCTCAAAGCCATCTCCGCGACACTTATAGTCTACAACAGATTCCAGGCATTAAATTCCGCGGTAAACACACAGCCAGAGAAGGCATAGGAGACCACATTAGAGGGTCCCTCGTATGCCGCCGCCTTGAAGAGACCTGGGAACAAAGCTCGTCAATTGGCCCACCCCAGCAACAGGAATCCCCCAGAACCAACCAAAATTCCCGTGACACAGGACGACCTGGACACAGAGATAGCGCAGCTATCACGGCAGATCGAACTTCTACGCCAGAGAAGGGCGCGCGTCACGGCTCGTCGTAAGGAACGCGCAGCTACGCCACCACATGCAAGCACGCAAATATCGCCTGCTTCTATGCCACTCCAGACGGAAAACACGACCCCCTTCGATCCGGCCAATTGGATGGCCGTACTTGACACCCTAAACAAATTGAAACAGCTGATAGATACTTGCCTTCGCCATGGCTAAGTCCCAACAGCAACCGGTCGTCCTACAATGGAATTGCCGAGTGCTCCATAACAAAGTTGGAGAACTCAAGACCAAGATTCTTTTGGGCACACTTTATGTGTGGGCGCTCCTCCTACAAGAATCTAATAAACTTAGTGCTCTCCCACACTTCATTCGCTATCACACCCCTTCCATTCCGAATACACGACGAGGATCCCACTCAGATAAACCCGGAAAGGCGGCAATACGTCGCAAACCATGTCCCTTAAACACCGGTGAACCTGCAGAGATGGTAAAATCAGCAACAAGCGTTGCTGATTTGTGGCCAAGACACCCCTGCTTCTTATGTCATTTTATGGGAGGCCACGGAATCCACCCCTCAACCTAGGCTGGCTTCATCACATCAGGACCACGTATCCAGGTATTCCCATACTCATAGGAGGAGATTTTAACGCCCCACATACCTCGTGGGGTAACAACTACAATCCTAAAAGAGGTGTAAAAGTCTATGAAGTCTTTACCGACTCCAACTTTACACTCCTTAACCATCCCGACGTGGCAACTATCCCAACGACCCGATCTTATGCACCGGACCTCACATGGTGGCTAGGGCCCGGATCTCCTTCGTGAACACCTGAGCCAGATGCGTGGGGTAGCGACCATTCCCCTACCTTAATTGGCCTACACACAAAGCACCTGAAGAAACTGCGTCGCAAGATAAAATTCACACATTGGGACAAGGTTCATTCTGACGACCATGCATACTCACTCGACACCGCGACCCTCATATCGACTCTACAATCTATCCTCGCAGACAGTACAACCCTTACGACCGTAGACGAGGACCAGCTTACACCCGACATACCGCTACTCAAGCTGTGGGCCGAGCGCCGCCAGGCCGAGCTACAAGCCAATCGTAACCCCCTACAACCCGAAGGTCGCGTCTTGGTCAATCATCTAACTGCGCGCGCTCGACGACACGAAAAAATTACACCATCTTCCCGAGGGGAACCATGGGGTGATGCGGAGCATCGGGGTGGTGCTGACGCTTGCTTGCGCCAACCCACTAACTGACGGGACTGTTGCTTCCATCACACTTCATCGGAAGAACTGAGTGAAGTGGAGTCAACAGCGGTGAACTGATGTAGCACGAGTAACTTTGAAAGTCTAATCAGACCGCACGGTAAGGCGGCGCAAAATGCCCTAACAGCGCTTGCAGGTTTCCTCGTCGAGACCGGGCTGGCCGGCGAGATCTAGGCTGCAATGGACGCGAGCGGTCGGGAAATGCTAGCAGACGACAGCCGCGGAGTTGCGGGGAAAGCTCACCCCACTAGAAAGGCCTGGCCTGGCGCTGCGACCCGCGCGCCGAAAACTTTCCTCCTTTCCCTCCTCCGGGGAAACACGGTTTCGCCTCAGACCCCGCCCTCGTCACGTGATGGGGAACGCGCGCAGCGCGCTACCGCTCACACTTGAAGGAGAGGAGACTAGAGGAGGAGAGTTGCGCATGCGTAGTGTGAGTGCGGACTACGACGCCGACGCCGCGGGACATAGACCCGAGCAAGAGATGCTCCGCATCTAAAACAATTATCACGCTGCCGGTGGTACGGCTGGTGTGACAGCCTCAGCTCCGGGGCTGGGAACAATGCCTTATGGCGAACCTACCGAGCCATGGAGTGGGGCGGCCAAAAGGCAGACCCATCGGCGAGCATTCGGCTGGCCCTCAACCTCACCCCAAAAGAGTTAGCTCAAAATGCGGCACTCAGTTTCTTCCCAAACCATCAGCAACCTCCCATGGCCCTCCTTGAATGATGCAATGAACACTTTGGGCCTTACCGATCCGTTTACGAAAACAGAGCTCATCGCCGCCATTGAAGCAACAAAAAAACACTCGTCCCCCGGATATGACCGTACGAGCTGTTCAAGAACCTAGAGGGGGAAGCCATTGATGCCCTTCTCCAAGGGATGAACCAAGTATGGGCCGAGGGCATCATACCACCCGAACGGAAACACTCGGTGGTGGTGCTTATCCCCAAACCAGGCAAGCTACCGACCAGTCTTCAGGGCCTTCGACCTATTTGCTTGACACCAACGGTCTGCAAGCTGTTTGAGAGGATGCTGGCTACTCGACTGTCGTGGTGGCTAGAATACCACAAGAAATACCATTCCACTCAAATCGGATTCAGAGTGAGCTTGGGCACGAAGGACGGCCTGGCCATCCTGGCGGATGAAGTTCTACATGTGTCGCCCCACAGCCATTTAGTGCGAACTGTGGTGGCAACCGACATTGCCAAGGCATACGATAACATCCAACCCGAAATAATCCTCAGAAACACTGGAGACCCTTGGCCTGCCAAGCATGTAACCAAAGTGGTGCACTCCTTCTTACGTTCTCGGACATTAGAGAGTTTTAGTAACACATATAAGAGCAAACGCAAGCCCCCTACGTTAGCGTTAACGCTGCGTCCTCCACACTGCGCATGAGCCATACGTAGGTACTGCAGCGAGCTACGCGTACGTACGCTCGCTATCGCTTTTTGCGAGCGTACGTAGCGGTCCCCTGGGTGCCATTCTCGTTGCCCTCGTCGCGCACGGGAAAGCGCGAGTCTACTCCATTTTGGAAAATGGCGGCGGTGAGGCAAACCAGTGGAAGTGCTACGCGCGTTGTACGGGTTCGCTTCACCATTGAAGATGACCTCAACCTTGTGAAAGAAAGAGAAAGAAGAAGGGAAAAAGGGCGAGGCTCGTGGCATGCGAGGACACGCGGAGTTCGGAGCTGGAGACAGACGAAAGAGCCGGTGCCGAGCAAGGCCTCCAACTGAAGACCCGGACCACTATACTCTATTTCATCTTGTGATGTACCGCAGAAAGGGCTACAAGCGCGAGCTCCTTGCTCTGGGGCACATCTCGGCGGCACAAGCTCTCGTGCATTAAAGGGAGCTGCCAACGCTATGAGCTCGCGCTTCTAGCCTTGACTGCGGTACAACATAAGGTGAAACGGAGTATAGGGAGTATTTACTGGACGCCATATTTGTGGGTGCTGTTTAGAGCGCATGCTCAGAACGAGCTCACATCAATAGGCTGCTAAGACCGACACTCTTGATGGTGCGGAATGCACGTTGCGAAAGAACTGTGGAAGCGCGCCGTCAGCACGCGCTCAACATTCGCGCACACAGCTATGGCCGCCAGTGAATACTCCCTATAGACAGTCTTGGCCCGGTCGCTCATTTGGCTCTCGTTTCCCCACCTGTCTATCTTACACCCTGGTCTTGGCCCTCCTCTTCATCGGACTCTGAACTTAAGTACAAATTAAATCTTTTCCCGATGGTAGCGCTTCCTCGTGTGACTTCCTCGGAGCGAGTGGAACTCGGCCTGATCGGGCGGTATTGACAGGTGACCCACAACCTCCTTAAATGTATCAACGCGACGAACCCTTTCAAGCGCCCACAAAGATGGGTGTCGATAGCCAGGAACGTTGGCGACGCCGTCGAACCCAAAAAGGTGTTTACCGTACGGTCGGTACACGAGCGGTGCAACCTATTGCTTGCATACTTCCAAGCAAATGACGAGGCCAACATAAGATTGTAGGTATCCCCCAACACACTGGAGCGAACCATAGATCGCACTACTGGTCGCACAGACCTAAACAAATGACAAAACACGTTCACAGCAGGCAACTGGAAAGAGATTCACGCACTTCGTAGCAAAGCGAGAAGATTCGCGAAGTTAAGTTGGCTTGACCGAGTACCCGCCTTGGATTGTTTAAAGGGGCACCGACACGTCAAAATAATATTTTTTTTTTATTATCCGAAACGATTGAAAACGATGCCGGGACATTACCCTCAAAATTCGAAACTTGAAAATTCAGTATTTGTGAATTAAAAAAACAATTTCCAAATGCCGAATTTGAAGTTCCCGCGCGATCCGCGCCAGCACAGTGAGTAAAAGTTTGCGGTCTCCTGCGACTCGACTTTTTTTCAGACCTCCGCCGTTGCCACGGCAACCCCAAGCGAGAAGGAGGTGATATCACGCCGGCGCGGGAAAGAACCGGTTTCTTTCCCGACTTGCCGTGTTGCTCGCCGACAGAGATGGGCAGTATTTCAAATACAAGTATTTGAAATACGTATTTCAAATACTTTGTGTATTTTGCATTTGTATCTAATTACAAATTGGGTAATGTATTTGACGTGTGTATTTAAATACTAAAACGTGGGTATTTCAAATACAATTGTAATTAAATACAATTTTGTGGGCGAAAATACATTCCTCAAATTTATTGTCACGACTCATTTTCACTCAGTGCCTGTGACAACTTGTGATGCTTTCCAGCCCGATTTCCATCCATATTTTTGCCTGGGACATTCTAAATGTGCGGGTCGTCCAGATTTTCGTAACTGGTGCGAGTTGCAACAATAAAAAATTCTCTAGCTAGTGCTGCGCGTCTTGGTCGCCTCGGTTCTTTTTTGGTCTATACCAAAATGTAATCGACAAAAAAAGCTGCTTGAAGCTCTGTAATTTCTTCACCAATTAGCGGCGAGAAGTTTTGGTGGCGCCCTCCTGTGGTTCCCCTTTGTGACGTCATTACCTTGCAAACAACAAGTTCGATGGTGTTTGTTATTAGCATGGTGGAAGCTTGAAATCATCGCGCTCTCAAAGGAACACTGCCAACACCGTCAAAATTAAAGTTCTTTCATTCCTCTTATTTCCGTCGATGAAAATCCCCTTTCCGACGTCATAGTCAGCGTTCGGCCAATCGTGGAAGGCCGACCACAGCGACGCTTTCGGTCGCGCACGGGGCTAATTACGTCCAAACTGATTGCATTTTTTTTTGTGATTATATTTCTATTACGTTACTAGAGCCTCGCACACTAACTCCCGAGTTTGCGATACAAAATTAAAATGAGATACCCAGAAACCCGTCACAGGTTCCCTGAAGTCGCTGACGTAAATTTTGAGGAATGTATTTGGAAAAGTATTTGGAGGAGACCAAAAACATTTGGTTGTATTTGTATCTTGTACTTAAATGCTTTTTTGAAAATGTAATTAGATTTGTAATTAAATACATTTTTGACGAAGTATTTTGTATTTGTATTTCGATACATATTTGCATGTATTTTGCCCATCCCTGCTCGCCGACGACCGCCGCCAAGTTTTCCGAGGGAGGGTACAAATCTAGGAAGCAACATCACACCGAACTCTGATTTCTGGTATTTCAAAAAGAGGGGCCGTAGTGCGTTCGCAATTGCGTTAAAAAAACATGTTTTAGGATTGCTGTTATTATATGTTATAGAAATGTCACCTACAAAGCTTCTAAATTTCCTGATTTTTGACGTCACCGATCAAAAGAAGCGAGGAGGTGAGCGCGGGAAATTTAAACGCCAAAAATAAAAAGGCGCGCGCGCGCGCGGGAAATTTTTTTTTTTCGCGATGCGGTTTTTTTTGCGTGTATATGACTACAACTTGTATCGTTTTAGACAATAAAAAAAAATACGACCTGTGGGTTGTCAGTGCCCCTTCAAAGCAGTTCGCAGGAGCACATCTAGATGGCGCTGCAACTCTTTACGTATGCGTTTGCCTTCCGCTATACTAAAAGTGCGCGTTCAACACGCTCCGTAACGGTTACGTCCACAGCTAGCGTGCGTTGTACGTAGTACTAACGCAAGAGTCTTTACGCTATTCTAAAACTTTCTATTTTCGGTACGGTGGACGGGCAACCAATTCGCTCCTTCACATCAAACCGCGGTGTACCACAAAGTTCCGTCCTTGTGCCCCTGGTTTTCAACATTGCGCTGATCTCTCTGGCTTGGACAGGATATCCCCAACATCAAATTTTTTATTTGCGCAGACGACGTCACACTCTGGTCTATCCACAAAAACCTCAACACGCGACGACAACACTTACATGAAGCTCTTGATGTCCTTCACGCGTATGCGTAGACCACTGAAGTTGAAATTTCTCCCCAAAAGTCCTGCTATACGCAGGTGGCCGACAAGTCGGGCAGGAAATTGGCCTCTAAGTCCAACTTTCGTCTCGAGATCGGTCCAACGACTATACCTGAAACTGAAGAACTAAGGGTGCTTGTGCTTGATATCCATCTGTCTGGCTCAGGTACCCACTGGCTCCAAAAGGCTAAAAAATCGTCGACAACAACTCTGCACTTGATTCGCAGAATCGCACCAAGGAGCGCCACCTCGTGCGCTCTGTTCTCCAAGCACGTCTTGTCTACCAGGCTCAGTTCCAACGACTGACCTCTTAACAATGGGCAGGACTTGTGGTGGTTAATAGAGACGCCATGAGAGAAAACACGGCACTCCCTCGTCTTACCCCGATTCCAACTCTGCAAGAGCACGCTCAGCTCAATACTCTCACGGGGCTGGTGAACCAGCGCGAACAAGCAAGAATACTCATAAGCAAGCACATTCCGGCGGCAGCAGCTCTTCATTCCTACTTCTACGGAGGGCCTTCCCTGACTGCGACACTGGACGACATCCAACAGTGGTGTTATACCAATATCACCACTAACAAGACAACGAAGCTTCACCGAAGCGACCAGCCAGCTACAGCTCCTGAAACCAGCATTCATCAGGGCCAATGCGTGATATACACGGACGCGGCAGTTCTGCCGCGGGGAGGACAGGTCGCCTTCGTGAGCCCATCACACCCCGGGATTCAAGCCACCTGGAACTACAAGTCGGACACACCAGACTTCTTGTTACTACAGCTACAAGCCATACACGACGCGATCAAAGCTCTCATCAGTCTGCCAGACATCAAGGAAGTTCACATATACACCGACTGGCTAAATTCAATTAAGCATCTGAAACAATTTACCCAGACGCTACAAATATGTCAGCAGATACACATACTACACCAGAAGACAACCATCAACATAAAAGTTCACTGGGTGAACGGGCATAGCCAGGACCGTTCAAACATATTGGTTGACCACCATGCCCACCACACTCAGCCCTTACTTGACCTCCCACCCGCTTCCCTCCCTTCTCATCCCCGGTCTAACCTCACAGCCCCGAAAAACCTCCTCAGACGGGACACACGCGCTTTAATCCCCTCCGTGTGTCTGCTCCCTTCCCCGTAACCTTTCCTGGGTGGAGGACGTTTCTCTCCGGAGGCTTTGGGCTTGGGCAGCCCTAACACCTTCCGTTACCTGGATCAGGGGACACACACCTGCCGACCCGGGAATCTGCACTAAGTGTCCGGCCCTTGTGTCTGCGGCGGATGCTCATCATCTGCTGTGGCTCTGCTCCGGGACCAAGACCACCCGTGAGAAGATACTTAGCGAGCCAGGACTAAAGGGTCACCTACACGATAACTACACCCAATGGTGAATGACGACAAGTGCTATAAGCCGCTCCTGCAGTTCCTGACGACGCTTGGCTGCACTCCTTTCTTTGAACCCCCCCCCCCCCCCCTATTTCGCCGTGTAACACATTTTACGAAAAAGAAGAAAAAAAAAACTCGCCTTCTTCGCCACTTTAGGAGGTCAAAGAGAACGCTACCAAAACCTCACGGCGCTAGTAAGTGCATGCAAATCCGTTTCCGTGCTTTCTTACACGCTTGTCAAGGTGATTGTTGCTTTTTCTTCTGGTTTCGTTTGGGTTTCAACAGGGATCGAAAGTTGAGGTTGTTAGGCGTATGCACCGTGTAACGCTTGGTAACATTGGAAAACTTAGTTGAGCCCGATGACAGTTGGGAGATGGCAACAATCGTAGGCTCAATAACACTTAAAACGGCCCGTGTAAGAGGGCGCCTTGACTGAGTTTTATGTAAAGGTTGACACTAGTTGACACCCTGTGCCGAGGGCTGGGCATGCTGGGATGTTCGGGGATTGGGGTGCGCAGGAAAGAGGAGGGGGGGGGGGGGAGGGGGGCTTACAAGTTTCTTTTCTGGCTACGCCACTGTGACACCCTATTGAACCGAATCTTTTTATACGCTATTTCTTGTAATTAGGTTTTGTCCTTGCCACATGTAAAGAAACTTAAATGGCCGATGTTTTTCGCCCCTTTTTTACTGCAAAGTTCAAACATAGTTCTTAACATTTCAATACAGGAACCGACCTCGACGAAAACAAGCATCAATTAAAATGTGTTAAATACAGGAGGCACAAGTAGTTATCTAAAAGCCCAAAGCGATATTAATATGCGTATGTATGCAATCTGATTGCCAGGTGTTAAGTGCCAATACCACAACGCGAAATTGTGTGGTCATTTAAGGCTACCAAAAGTAGTAGTGAAGTGTGGAAAATACATTTTATTTCGAGAAAAAGGTAAATGTGCTTAGATTTCTCTTTCTATTAAGATTCATCAGATGACTATTTATCTCCTTACTGGAAATGTTTATTTTGATTGAACACAATTATGAATTAAACAGGCAAATGTTAACTGCCAAAAATGTTCAATGTGTTCAAGAATAAAATGCTGTGAAATCGGGTTGACTTTGTAGGTCGATAATTTTTGTTCCTAGAAATGTTTATCGCTTGCGGAGCATTAGGATTTTAGCGGAATAGGATACATAGCTATTTATTCTCTGATGGTCTAGGTGACATTCAATAAGTTACACACTTCTGTGTGACAATGAATAAAAGATCACTCGTTTAATTTTCAGATGTGGTCCACCATTATTCTTTTAAAATTACCAACCACATCATAAAAGAATTTTGCCGCGAAGCTTTCGGTAATTATATTGAAGGTATTGGTGCGCAATTTTCAACCGGAGGCTGAGTAGTTGTCTTCAAGTTTATATCTATTTGGGCATTTTCCAGGAAAGCTGATGGTTCGACACACAGGCCTGTTGCTGCGCACGATGTGTGCGAGGCGTGTCAATGCTGGATGGTGTTGTATCAACCACAATAAATCCGAACTTTATTTCACAGGATAGCTGTAAAGTAAAAATAAATTTATGAGTTATCAACATGTTTCTTAAAGGGAAGCTGAACCGATATTTGAAATCTCATAATTAGGAGGGGCGTCCATAAAGTTCGTATCATTGTCACGAAGGAATAGAGATTGATGAATTAAACTTTAGTAGGAGTTGAGACTTTCTCTACATGTTCGCCACCAAGCGTTATCCACTTTTGCAAGCGATGGACCACATGCCGGAGGCCATTGTTTTAAAACTCCTCGTTTTGAGTGTTCAGGAATCGCACCAATTCAGCAATCACTTGGTCGTCGTCCTTGAAATGCATTCCTCTTGTTTGGCCACACTGGAAGCGTCAACGCCACTTAACCATAGTTTCATAAACTTGGGCTTTGTGCCGGAACAATGCTCCCAGATTTTAATGAATATCCTTGGCATTGCTTTCCCTGAAATGTAAAAAAAAAAAAATGAATCACTGCGTGTGCTTGGCTCCGACGGGTGATGCCATTTTGGTTTCTACTCCCTAGCGGCGTTCCGTGCTACTATAGCACGGGATGTGTACACTGTGCGGAAACTAGAGGGACGATCGAGCGCTCATGCGGATGCCTGTTTTGTTCCGCTTTTTTAAATTTTTTGTGCCGATAATACGAACTTTATGAACGCCCCTCGTATTGCCCGAGCGGGCTTCACGGGATGGTACTGTACCTAAAAACGATATTCAATCAGACGGATGGGGCCCGAATTATTGTATTTCTTTGAATTAAGAGCAAATCCTCGGCCGGAAGCCGCCGGCGCGAGTGAGTCCTTCTGAGAGCAGGCGTAGCGGAACTGACGTGCGCGTTCTCGGCGCCCCCAGCGCCCCTGCATGGTGCCTCCGCGCATTTTCCTCGTTCGTTGGTGCTCGATTTGATTCTTCGCTCGGCGGCTGTTCTGCTGCTCCTGCTGCTGCTGCGTCTGCTGAGGCTGCTGAGGCTGCTGCTACTACTGCTGCCGACGATTTTATACGTCGCCATACTAGTAAAGAGATCGCAAAAGGCAATGCCGAACGCCGACCAGCCGAGGACGCGGAAATCCAAAATATGGGGCAGAGCCCGCATGGGCTCTGCCCCATATTTTAGAACAATAACAAACGCCACCCGGCTTAGCGCCTGGCTTGGCTTGGCTCCGTCTGACTTTTGAGGCGAATGAGAATGCGCACGTCACGAAGCGAGCTTTCCACGACGCTCACCAGGGGTCGCGTAAAATTGTATTTTTCGAGTTTATTCAATTTTATACGCCTTCTCGCTCAAAACAACGTCATTTAGAAGTAAAGGACATGCTATGTATGCCATTGCGAACAAGAATTTTCACCCAAAATTTCGGTTCAGCATCCCTTTAGCTATCATGAGCCCCTTCCGGTCAGTTATTCCACCAAGCCAGCTGCTAAATGCGTTTCCGACTCGTCTTTAAGCCTTTATATTCCCCAAGGCAACGTTTATGATTGTACATGCTCATTCCAAATTTATCGCCTTGATGGAGCGTGACTCGGGTGCAAGACGTGGGTGATAATTACTAGTGTTAGCAACTTCCCTCGGCGTCTACTTCGCCTTTCAGTAAAACGTGACCTACCCGAGCGAAAAAATGCCCAACTATGCAGAGCGTCGTCATAGCCGGGTTCAAAGCCAGCGGTGCCTCGCATCGCAATAACTATATGCTTGCCATCGGCAGCCAGGTTTCGCACATGAATCAATGGGTTACATCAGTTAAAAGGGAGCGTGAACACTCTTTAACGTAAAACAAGAGATCAGTAAATTTCCCTTGCGTTACTCACGACATGAGGATTCTCAACCTATCGGTAGATCTCTGTACATGCCTGAAGAAGCCCAGGCTTGCTGCGCCTTACGAACTGGAGGCCGCGTAGAACCTCCGGATGCCGTACTCGTCCTCAACAAACTGGCCATTTTGTTTTGCCTTTTCCTGTTCTAGCTTAAAGATGCGTCGCTTTTTTTTCCTTTTTGTAGCATGAGCTACACTGGCCGAGGTTGAGCAGTTTCGCGTGGCTCCCATAATGAGCCGTGCTCCGTGCTGCGCAAGCGCGAGGAGCAGTGATGTCACACGGCGCACAGCTGGAGGGACGGAGCCGCCGTCGCCGCGGGCTCCGCCGCCACCGCGCGCGCCTCGCCGGTCTGCGCAAGCGCGAGGAGCAGTGACGTCACACGGCGCACAGCTGGCGTGCCGGAGCCGCCACTGCTGCGGGCTCCGCCGCCACCGCGCGCGCCTCGCCGGTCTTCGCATTCCAGAGGAGTGACGTCATAGCCACGACAGACGCACTGGCGCCGCCGCGTGCCCAGCTGTGAAAACAAAATTAATATCGTTAGGCACGCGCTACCTTAGGTGCGTCCTATTATCTCTCTGTTCTGCGAATTCCACAAATCAGCAAGCGATGTGGCTAATTTTTCTTCTTTTTCTTTAAATTATGAGACATTAAAGTCGTTGGAGCTTCTTGGAGCACACAGTCCCACCATGTGTCATCGTGGTGCGCAGAGATTGTAATTGATGACAGTGCTATAGACTGAACTCACGGATGAAGAACGTATTACGGCAAAATTGTTTTTTTTAAACCATGCAATCAGAAATGCCACAACGATGCAAAGATTCCCAAATTGAAGTTCAAAAATGCAAACAGGACAGCGAAAAAAAAAAAAATATATATATATATATATATATATATATATATATATATATATATATATATTATTTATTTATTTGTGGACATCTTGCGCAAAAAAAAAAGCATTCGCCATTAATTCTTAATTTTAAATTATACTGTGGGTTACACGGTGTAAAATATGGTTTCTTCAAACCTGCCCCGTTTTGGGTCACTTCTGGGAAGTGCAGCATTGGAAGTCCAAAAGCTGGCCTTCATGGAGCTGACCTGTTCACTCGGTAGTGACAGCAGAGTAGTCGCTATGCGTGGTTGAGGCCAATCGAGTCTCCGGTTAGGGTCACGTGACAACAGTCTCGAAGCTGGTGATAACGCTGAACACGGCACCTGCCTTAAGCCCAAGGCCACACATAGCATCCACTGCACTATCAACCTTGGGTCGAACTGTCAACAGGATATAAGTGACACATTCTCTCGTTGTGTTCATTGTTGGTATGCCCCTGAAGATTAGTCTTTGTGGTCGCACCCCCGTTCTGGCCTTGAAGAAGCTCTGCTTTTCAACTCCTCTGTTTTCTCTCTCTCCCTAAGCTGAAAGCATTTTAGAAGGTGCGCACTCGGCGGACCAATAAACGATAGACTTTTCATCGCTTAACTCCGCTCTCTGTGCGCGTGTAACGGAAGGAGCGTGATCACGTGGTTTGACGGATGACGCATTAGCCGTTGCCAATCCCGGAATGCCTGCTTGAGGACCTAGTTTCGCGAGTCGTGCGGCCCGCGGGGCTGCGGTGAATTTCGCTTCTATGGTAAAGGGTATCTCGGTCCAAAAGTCCTACCCGTATGTCGGCAACAAGCGATTTCTTCAAAGAAGCCCAAGACATTCTTGTGATACGTTCAGTGTTCGGGTCGGCAAATGACAGCTTGTGCTACATTGTGGTGAATCTTCACGGACCCCTTCCTTCTCGATTTTGTGTTTGAGTGGTTTTTCTGCTGTGCCCGTGTCGACAATCTCGGATTACATCTTTGAAGTCCGGTATTTTCAACGTAAGTGCGCTGCAACCTACTCGCCGACAATTGACCGTTCTGTAATGTCTATTTCCTGGCAGTGCCTATCTTCTGACAGCTGGGAGAATATAATTTCTCCGAAATTCTACCGCAGTCGCCTGCCTTTAGCTGTCTGAAATCATGTGAAAATTGCAGTTAGAATACTGACTTTCTTATTCTCCCTGCGTTTTGTGAAACCACGTTTAATGGACACCTTTTCGTGGATACACGTTTCCTGGACACACGTTTAGTCGACACTCGTTACGCGAATTGCACGCTGCAGGGACATTTTGTCGCGCCTGTTTTCCTGAGGCGCGTGCTCACCGATTCAGCCCACCCGTTCACGCCACTTCTTGGCGTGTCTGCAGCAACTCATTACCAAAAAAAAAATACATTTTGAAATGTTTATAAACATCACGTGTTGATGAAACGATCTGTCGATGATACGTCGTTCGATGAACTGATGGCAGCGACAATGAGCGGCGACTGGCAGTAGAATTTCGGGGGGAGGGGGGGGGGGGAATTCGGCCGGCTGCCGGGAGACTAGACACTACCCAGGAATTGCCTTCGGTTCTTGTTTGCTTTGCAATATTCTCAGTTGTATAACAGCTTAGTAATACCTCTTTACATAATAGAGATTGCGTTGTTTGTGCTTGTCTACAGGATGGGCTGTGTGTAATAAACTTCTAGGAGATTTGAAAACAATTCCTTGTGTCTGTTTACCTGTGCTTTTGCAAACACCTGGGTGAGTACATTTGCTTTTTGTTGTTGTTTTTTTGTTGAAATGTTAGCACTCTGTTTTAAATGGGGTTATGAAGTTCGACATGTCTTACAAGGTTTTTTTGTTTAAAGATGTACAGTGACAACAAATAATTTGTTTCACATTTCATGCGTTTGCGGTAAAAAGAAAAACAGGCAGCTATAGCACGATGGTAAAGAGACCAATAAGACGAGCTCTAGAAGAAGCTATAGCAAACCATACAGAGAGCAATAGGAGCTAAAGAAGCCATAGAAAATGCCATAGGCTGCTATAGCACGCTGTCTAAAAAGATCCATAGAGTGAGCCATAGAGATGTCTGTAGCAGACCATACAAGAAGCTACGGACGGCTAAAGGAGCCATAGGAAATGCCATAGGCACCTGTAGCAGGATGGGTATAGAGAACCATAGGACGAACTATAGAATGAGCTATAGCGGACCATACAAAGAGGAATAGGCGGCTAAAGAAACCATAGGAAAAGCCATAGGCTGCTATAGCACGGTGTCTAAAAAGATCCATAGAGTAAGCCATAGAGATTTCTATAGCAGACCATACAAGAAGCTATAGGCTTCTTGCACATGACGTCATTTCCGATGCCCTCCAGAGAAAAGGGGAAGAAGGAGCTCCCCTCTTATCAGGGTCCTTCTTTGTGCCTCCCGGATTTGCACAGGCGTCGCTATTTTCCTCCTAGAAGATTACAGAAGATTAACCCGCCACTCAAAATTCTTACAAAAGCAGCTTCCCTCTCCTCCTTTTTCCTGGTGGGGAAAAGTATGCGATGTGACGTCAGTGCAAGGAGCCTTTAGGCGGCTAAAGGAACCATAGGAAATGCCGTAGGCAGCTATAGCCCGATGGGTATAGAGAACCATAGGACGAGCTATAGTATGAGCTATAGCGGACTATACAAAGAGCAATAGGCGGCTAAAGAAACCATAGGAAAAGCCATAGGCAGCTATAGCACGGTGTCTAAAAAGATCCATAGAGTGAGCCATAGAGATCTCTATAGCAGACCATACAAGAAGCTATAGGCGGCTGAAGGAACCATAGGAAATACCATAGGCAGCTGTAGCACGATGGGTATAGAGAACCATAGGACAAACTATAGAATGAGCTATAGCGGATCCGGACCATACAAAGAGCAATAGGCGGCTAAAGAAACCATAGGAAAAGCCATAGGCAGCTATAGCACGCTGTCTAAAAATATCCATAAAGTAAGCCATAGAGATCTCTATAGCAGACCTTACAAGAAGCTATAGACGGCCAAAGGAACCAAAAGAAAAGCCATAGGCGGCTATAGCATCCTTTCTAAAGAAACCCATAGATTAAACCATACAAAATTCGATGGCAAAATTTCTATTGAAAAAGCTATAGACAACCATAGGGGAGGCTATAGGAAAAGCTTTAGACAGCCATAGAAGCGGCTATAGCTAATTGGGCCAATTTGCTATAGCCGGCTATACAAAGGATTTTCTATAGCCAACCATAGACCATTTTTGTATGGGATCACTTGGTCGTCGTCCTTGAAATGCATTCCTCTTGTTTGGCCACACTGGAAGCGTCAACGCCACTTAACCATAGTTTCATAAACTTGGGCTTTGTGCCGGAACAATGCTCCCAGATTTTAATGAATATCCTTGGCATTGCTTTCCCTGAAATGTAAAAAAAAAAAATGAATCACTGCGTGGTGCTTGGCTCCGACGGGTGATGCCATTTTGGTTTCTACTCCCTAGCGGCGTTCCGTGCTACTATAGCACGGGATGTGTACACTGTGCGGAAACTAGAGGGACGAGCGCTCATGTTGATGCCTGTTTTGTTCCGCTTTTTTAAATTTTTTGTGCCGATAATACGAACTTTATGAACGCCCCTCGTATTGCCCGAGCGGGCTTCACGGGATGGTACTGTACCTAAAAACGATATTCAATCAGACGGATGGGGCCCGAATTATTGTATTTCTTTGAATTAAGAGCGAATCCTCGGCCGGAAGCCGCCGGCGCGAGTGAGTCCTTCTGAGAGCAGGCGTAGCGGAACTGACATGCGCATTCTCGGCGCCCCCAGCGCCCCTGCATGGTGCCTCCGCGCATTTTCCTCGTTCGTTGGTGCTCGCCTTGATTCTTCGCTCGGCGGCTGTTCTGCTGCTCCTGCTGCTGCTGCGTCTGCTGAGGCTGCTGAGGCTGCTGCTACTGCTGCTGCCGACGATTTTATACGTCGCCATACTAGTAAAGAGATCGCAAAAGGCAATGCCGAACGCCGACCAGCCGAGGACGCGGAAATCCAAAATATGGGGCAGAGCCCGCATGGGCTCTGCCCCATATTTTAGAACAATAACAAACGCCACCCGGCTTAGCGCCTGGCTTGGCTTGGCTCCGTCTGACTTTTGAGGCGAATGAGAATGCGCACGTCACGAAGCGAGTTTTCCACGACGCTCACCAGGGGTCGCGTAAAATTGTATTTTTCGTGTTTATTCAATTTTATACGCCTTCTCGCTCAAAACAACGTCATCTAGAAGTAAAGGACATGCTATGTATGCCATTGCGAACAAGCATTTTCACCCAAAATTTCGGTTCAGCATCCCTTTAGCTATCATGAGCCCCTTCCGGTCAGTTATTCCACCAAGCCAGCTGCTAAATGCGTTTCCGACTCGTCTTTAAGCCTTTATATTCCCCAAGGCAACGTTTATGATTGTACATGCTCATTCCAAATTTATCGCCTTGATGGAGCGTGACTCGGGTGCAAGACGTGGCTGATAATTACTAGTGTTAGCAACTTCCCTCGGCGTCTACTTCGCCTTTCAGTAAAACGTGACCTACCCGAGCGAAAAAATGCCCAACTCTGCAGAGCGTCGTCATAGCCGGGTTCAAAGCCAGCGGTGCCTCGCAACGCAATAACTATATGCTTGCCATCGGCAGCCAGGTTTCGCACATGAATCAATGGGTTACATCAGTTAAAAGGGAGCGTGAACACTCTTTAACGTAAAACAAGAGATCAGTAAATTTCCCTTGCGTTACTCACGACATGAGGATTCTCAACCTATCGGTAGATCTCTGTACATGCCTGAAGAAGCCCAGGCTTGCTGCGCCTTACGAACTGGAGGCCGCGTAGAACCTCCGGATGCCGTACTCGTCCTCAACAAACTGGCCATTTTGTTTTGCCTTTTCCTGTTCTAGCTTAAAGATGCGTCGCTTTTTTTTTTTTCCTTTTTGTAGCATGAGCTACACTGGCCGAGGTTGAGCAGTTTCGCGTGGCTCCCATAATGAGCCGTGCTCCGTGCTGCGCAAGCGAGAGGAGCAGTGATGTCACGCGGCGCACAGCTGGCGGGACGGAGCCGCCGTCGCCGCGGGCTCCGCCGCCACCGGGCGCGCCTCGCCGGTCTGCGCAAGCGCGAGGAGCAGTGACGTCACACGGCGCACAGCTGGCGTGCCGGAGCCGCCACTGCTGCGGGCTCCGCCGCCACCGCGCGCGCCTCGCCGGTCTTCGCATTCCAGAGGAGTGACGTCATAGCCACGACAGACGCACTGGCGCCGCCGCGTGCCCAGCTGTGTGCCTCCGTTGCGCAGTAGCCAAGTCTGACGCTGCACCGCAGCTGCTTGATAGTGCCTCTCATTTTGTGCACTTAAGTTCACGCTACGTATATCCTGGCATAGTCGAGCTAAGCCACCGCAATTTTTTTTCTTTAAAACAACGTTTTACTTTTTCTGAAATATAAAATTTAACCGGGCCAATCGATCTGCGCTGCCCACAGAAATCAGTCAGCATTCAATGATCTCACCTGCCTTATAGGGTCCATACCGGCAAAATCAGCTTCTGTATTTCTTCGCTGAGGCCAGAGTTGGCATTTCATACAGTCGTTTCGATAGTAATCGTGTTGGAGGCACTGCAGTTGAAGAAATACTTCTTCGGGTTAGAAAGAACGCCTTTTCGTCACTGGGGCCCTTCATCTTTGTCTTCTTCACTAGCAGATTCATAGAGTAACACACACAAGGTAAAGAGCGGATACTGCCATAGTCCCAAGCGGCCCAGATAGACCAGTGACAGCTAGCGGTTTCGGTTTCGGTTTGAGCATTTCTGCTCCGGTTCTCCGGTTCTCCGGTACCCTTCTCCTTCTCTTTTTCTCCCTCTCTTTCCTCCTCGCCTCCCTCCTCGCTAGGCTCTCGTTAGCTCCTCGGCTCTCGGAACCGCTTTTTTTTTTTATGTTGACGCAGTTTTATTTCAATAGCAAGCCCTAGCACCACACACGGTCCTCCGTACATCCTCAGGGTGTCCTAAGGTGTGTGGGTCGCTCAATAGGTTAATGCCGCCCGATTAGGCTGCGTTCCGTTCGCTCCCCAAGAAATCGCACAGCAGGACGTTTGGAAGTAAAGGTAACTTGCTTTTATCTTTTCTCCGGTTGCCGGGTGCCTCTCTTGTTCTCGTGCACGGGAGACGGCCTGGCTGTCCTCGTTGGCCACTGGCCGCCAGTCCTGAAGCAGCGGAGTGACGGAGAAATACGACGGCCGTCACTCGACGGCCCGCTTCAGCTCTCGGTTCCTGGCGTTCTCCTCGTGCCTCACGTTCTTCTTCTTTTCCTGCGCTTGCCCCCGGCTGGCCCCCGCTCGCGCCTCTCTCGGCCGTCCTCTTCTGCTCAGGACGCCCCCACAAGTTTCATGGATGTCCTGGATGTACCGGGGACGTCCATAGGATATATATATATATATATGCTGCTTGGGAACTTTATTAAATACCTAAATTCAAATCCGTGTCTCGCAGATTTTTTCCCCCGAAAATCTATGCATGCGTTTGTCGTCTTCAACTGCAACTTTCTCGTCTTCAAGTTCAACCAAGCCCCATTCATCACGTGGTTTTTGTGACGTATAAGATTAGAACTATTTAGTCGTTTTAATTGTACTTTAAATAACTAGAAAACAACCAATTTAAAAAAAAAAAAAATTGACCGCATCTCCACGTGGTGAATGGGGAACGCGTCAGAACAGCACACGACAGAACAGCACGCGACAAAACAGCACGGTCAAAACAGCACGCGTCAAAACAGCACCGCGTCAAAACAGCACGGCGACAAAACAGCACGCGTCAAAACGGCACAGCGACAGAAAAGCACGTGCCAAAATAGCACGGCGTTAAAACAGCACAGCGACAAAACAACACGCCTCAATGTTGTTGCCGTACAGCATGGGCTGAGCACACCGTTGCCACACACGCTTTCTGTTTTTTCTCTCAACAACTAACGACAGCACATTGCCGTGCGATTGATTCATTCATTGTAGACGACATCACCAGAAAACTTGCGCGTCAAACTTAGCAGAACTGCTCGAGAAATAGCCAGAATACGCACCTGCGGGGACTTCATGTGCGCTTCGAGTATACTACCCACTCAGAACTTACTCCCAAGAGAACGGATTCGACAAATTGGCCATCGACGAGTTGGCTTTCGACAAATTGGCCTAGACCCGCCATTCCTTTACAATGCCTACTTTGAGACGCATTTTTTAAACTCCATACGCTATATTTAGGGTTCAGCGTTTTTGGTTTAAACGAAATAAAATTGGTAAAATTACGCCGAATTCATTTTTACAAATTCGGTTTTACCTGAAAAAGATCAGTATTCTCGAGGGCGTTTGAAAGGGTGGGGGGGAGGGGGGGAGGGGGGGAGGGGGACTGTTACTCATTACTGACCATATGACTACTTCTTTTCGCAGTTTTCAGCTTGTCTTTGAGATCGGTTCAACTTTCAACAAAAGCTCCGGGAGCGCGGGGGCCTTCAGAACGAAATCTAGGTTTTTCACCTGATAGGGATTTGTGTGCCGAATTCTTTCTTCAAAGAATAGAGTTCAATCGTGAACTGAACAATGAAAATCAAGGGCGTCCGTAAATACCACACATTTTTTAACACCCCTAGCTTCCGTCTACTACAGGAGGGCATAAATACGAGTGTTTTATTGTCGTTTCTGTGGTCGGCGTGAATTTACCACCTCTCGCAGTCGTGCAAATGGGGGGAAAACGCACTGAGTACAATGCTTTCAAATTTCTGGATATTGATATTTGCCTTTCTGACCGAAGTGGTAGTGAGACTCATGTTCGTCCTTTGTACAAATACGAGCACACGACGATAATGTCACATCACGATGGGGTCCCAGTGTGTCTTGCAGAACAGGACGCAGTCAGCCGCCACAAACAGCAACAAATAAGAAAACCAGTACCTGGTTTACTCACTATATATTTTAAACAAACACTTTTAAATATTGCCTTTTCGTAAGTATACTGGTTTTCGTCAATAAACCGAAAAGAAACGAGAAGTTTATGAGTTTAAAAATATTCACCCTAATAAACCGAAAACTTTTGTTTGGATTAAAAATCGAGAAAAGTACGGCGAATTTAAGAATAATAAAGACCGAGAACGCCAAATCCTAGCTATATTGTCAATGTCCTGTTTTGACACTGTGCTGTGTTGTCGTGGTGCTGTTTTGATCCCATTCTCTTCTCTCGCTGCGCCCTTTTGACATCTGTGCTGTTTCGTCGCTGTGCTGCTTTGACGCTGGGCTGTTTTGACGCCGTGCTGTTTTGGCACATGCTCTTCTGTCGCCGTGCCGTTTTGACTCTGTGCTGTTTTGTCGCGTGCTATTTTGACGCGTGCTGTTTTGTCGCCGTGCGGTTTTGATGCTGTGCTGTTTTGACGCGTGCTGTTTTGACCGTGCTGTTTTGTCGCGTGCTGTTTTGTCGTGTGCTGTGCTCTGGTGGTGCTTGTCTGCGTAGACGCTGAGCCGCGGCATGCCAAGCCTTTCGTTCGTTTTCATCCATGTCAGAAAGAGAATGTGTGGTATTGAACGTGGTTATATACGCATTTGAGCATTTGACCGCAGCGCCCTCTCGTCTATAAACGTTGAGCCAATGCATGCAAAGTTTAACGCGATTATATACGCATTTGACCGCAGAGCCCTCTCCTGTATAGACGTTGAGCGGCTACATGCAACGTTTCATCCCTGACATCCCCAGCTCTTGAACCACATCTCAGAGCCCCCTACTCGTCCCGCAGTCGTGGCCAAGTGGTTAAGGCGATGGACTAGAAATCCATTGGGGTCTCCCCGCACAGGTTCGAATCCTGTCGACTGAGCAAACATTTTTTTCGTCATTTGTTTCATCTTTTTTCATTTTGTTTTGCCCTACACGAGCACGTGAGCACGTGCTCACGTGCTCGTGAGCTCACGATCACGAGCACGAGCACGAGCACCGAGCACGATCACCGGACGCCGGACGCTGGACGGACATAATTTTTTTCATCTTTTTTTTTTCTTTTGCCCTACATGAGCACGTGAGCACGTGAGCTCACGAACAGGAGCACGAGCACCCGACGCCGGACGGCGGACGGACATACGGACATGGCTATACTCCGTTTCACCTTATGTTGTACCGCACCGAAGGCTAGAAGCACGAGCTCATAGCATTGGCAGCTGCCCTTGGTGCACGAGAGCTTGTGCCGCCGAGATGTGCCCTAGAGCAGACATGTACAAATCAGAGCCGTTTATTGAGAGAGTTTGGCCATACATTGGTTTGAATAGGCGAGCATCTCGGGGCCAACCACAGGCCGCGAAACAGCCCCTAGCGGTGGTCGTGTGCTCTAAATTTGTGACACGACTATACTTCGTTTCACCTTATGTGCGAGCGAAGGCAAAACTGGAAGCGCGAGCACGGAAGCTCCGTGCGTTCAGGCTTTGCTCGAGCGCGCGAGCTGGGGAGAAATGCAAAAAGCGCTGGTCTCGCGCTTCTAGCTTTGGCTTCGCTCGCAGGTAAAGTGAAACGAAGTATAATTTGAGCCGAGCCGTGCCGCTTCTTCTACCTTTACAGTAACATTAAGCGATGAAAAACAAATAAAAGAAACCTTGTCTGCTTGGATCGCTCGTGGAGGTGCGGAGAATAACAAAAATATTAAAAACATATATTACACGCGCTCGTGGTAAGCACGAGGAGGGAATACGACTCACGTGACTTCCGGCGATGCCTCCCTTCTGACCGCCCCGACACCTTGCGGTACACTGTTACGTCACAGTGCACGGCGGGAACTTTGAAATGGGCCTCATATTTCTATTTTTTATAAGAAAACAACGCAAATCTACAATGAAGCAATTTTTTTGTAATGTCCTGATATGCCATTTTAACGCCTAGCAGAGGCTTTTTAAGCAAAGTGACATTACAGCTCGGCCAATCCGCGTGTTTAATACGCCACGCTGCGCGTGCACGCGCCACGTGCAGAACCAGGATCACGAGCTGATTCGCCGAGCGTGAATGACATTCGGTCAAAATGACATTTACTTTCCCGTCTGATAGGGGTATAAAGCCCCTTTATCCTGGGAAAAGTGGCGCCATTCATTGTTGTGGAAATGCTCAAGACACTTGCCGCGCGCCACTTCTGGGAAGAACATGGCGTCTGAAATCTAGCTCAGTGCTGCGCTGCGCCGCCATGATCTTCCCAAGGGCTGCACGTTGCACGTGCCTCGTGCATCGACGAACTTTGCGCTATTTTTGAAACATAGAAAAGCTTTAACGCTGACAGGATGGAAATCGAGCGTCACGTGCGCTGCGTGGCGCTTCTTTTTTTTTTTTATTAAGGTAGCAATTTGGGCCAGTTGGTTCATGATCACCTAAAGAAGCGCAAAAAAAAAAAATACAAGGACGAGGAAGTAGACAAACAAGAGCGCTTTTTCAGCTTGGAGTGCAGCGAAAGCGATGGGCGCAAGGTCACAGCATTCAGAGGTGCTGATCTTGTTTGGTAGTACGTGCAGCGAAAGCAGCAACCGAAGCTACGAGCTCGGACTCGCGGTCCTCCCTTCGGTTCACGGTAACCATGGGATATGGAGCCAGGTTCGCAGATTAACCGCGGACCTGCGGATTTCTCCGTAATGACGTCAAGGTCACGTGACACGCACATTTCTCTGGTCCACGGAACTGCAGGCCGAACCTGTTCGATGTGGGAAAAGGGCAAGCTTTCAACATGGAGTCAGGCACGCAACGAAGCCCTTTATTCACTTCATCTTCTTCCCTCGTGTCGGCCAAACCGACACGAGAGGTGAATTACCTCACACATCTCCCCTACTAAGTCTAACACCAACAACCAATCACACATCTCCCCTCCTAAGCCTCACAACAAACAATCACACCTTTCCCCCTCTAAGTCTCACACCTGCATCGTTCATTGTTCTTGATACCTCTTTGGTACTCGAGCACATCTTCCACGTTTTGTGTGAGCGTGGCCGCTATCGGCGCAATGAGGCCCAGGCTCTGGTGAATCCGCATCGTCTTCTTGCACATTCTCGGGTACCTGTACTTCTGATCCAGAAGCCTGACTTGGTAAGGGAATCAGGTGTGTTCTGTTTCTGCGAATAGAGTCTCCGGCTTCAGTGTCGATCCAGTATGATCTGGGCTCATTTGCACTGCTATGGACGACTCCTTGTCGTTGCAGGTCGACTACCCACACGTCAGTTCCCTCGTCCAAGTCGACTAAGTCTCGGACGCCATGCCGGCGGTCGAAGTCTTCTTTTTGTTTTCGTCGCTGAGACATTTCAAATTTTCTTACGTTGTGGAGGTCTGGAAGGCAGGGAACAAGGCGGCTAGACGAGACTGGAACAGTTGTTCGTAACCTCCTGCCCATCAGAAGTTCTGCCGAACTGTATCCATTTTTCAATGGACTCGTTCTGTAAGCGAGCAGGGTCTTGTACGGGTCTTCTGTTTTCTTTAGCGACGACTTTATTATCTTGACTGCGGCTTCTGCCATTCCATTGCTTTGAGGGTACCTTGGACTGGAAGTGATGTGGCGAAAACCATAATCCTTTGCGAAGCCATCAAATTCGCGATTAGCGAACTGGGGTCCGTTGTCGGATACCACCACGTCCGGTATTCCATGCCTCGCAAAAATAGACTTGCAGTGGGTGATCACAGTTCCCGATGAGAGACCACCAAGGCGGACCAGTTCTGGGTACCGTGAAAAATAGTCAGTTATGATTAGCCACCAGGCTCCGTCCCAGAAGAACAAATCCATCGCTATTCTTTCCCAGGGACGCAGGGGGAATTCTGTTTGCAGAAGAGGCATTTTGCGGTTAACACTCTGTTTGAGGCATACGTGACAGTTTTTGATGAGTCGCTCAATATCAAAGTCAATTCCGGGCCACCAAACAGAATCCCTTGCTCGTCCTTTGCATTTGTCTATCCCGAAGTGACCTTCATGAAGTTGGCGAAGGACGGTGTCGCGCATTTTCTCAGGGATTATCACTCTTGAGGTACGAACTATTACGTCGTCAACAAGTGAGATGTTGTCTTTATCTTCCCAATAAGGTTTGAGTTCTTGCTCCAGATCTCTTCTTCTTGGCCACCCTGTTAGAGTGAGTTGACGAAGCCGCGCGCATACTCCGTCTTTCTGTTGTTCACTGGCGACCTGCTGAACACTGTATGATGTTAGCGGCATAGAGGAGACGATGTGCTTGATGTAGCCATCGATCTCATTTTCGAGGTCGAAGGGCTCCGAGTGTGAGATAGGAGACCTTGACAGAGCGTCGGCTGCCGTTAGATCCTTGCCGGGGACATAGACGATGGCATACGTAAAACGCATGAGTCGCATGCGCATTCTTTGTAGCCTTGGTGTCAAGTCATCGAGTGCTTTGGACCCAAAAAGTGAGATGAGAGGCTTGTGATCAGTTTCGAGAGTGAAGACTCTTCCTACGAGGTAGTCTCGAAACTTTTCGCTGGCCCACACGAGTGCCAAGCCTTCTTTTTCTATTTGTGCATATCGACGTTCGGTCTCTGTCATAAGCCTTGACGCGTATGCAATTACCTTGAACCGTTGTCCCTCCTTCTGGCGCAAGACAGCACCTAGTCCATATGCTGATGCGTCTGCACTTACAACGGTTTCTTTGTTTGGATCGTAGATACCCAAAACTGGGTCTGAAGAAAGCATAGCTTTCCACTGGTCAAATGCAAGCTGTTGAGGTTGGTTCCACACAAAATCATGTTTTGTGCTTAGCATCGATGACAGTGGTTCCAAGACCTGTGCACCATTGGGGACAAAACGTGCAAGATACGTAGCCATTCCCATGATGCGGCGTAACTCCTTTTTTGATGTGGGACTTGGCATCTGCAGAATAGCAGACAGCTTTGCTGGATCCGGACGAACCAGATTGTTCTCGATCAGGTGCCCTAAAAAGGAAATCTTCGTAACGCTGAAGAGACATTTCTCTTTGTTTAGCGTGATCCCAGCTTGAGTGAGACGTTCCAGTACTGCTCTTAGACGACCATCGTGTTGATCTTGTGTGGACCCCCAGATTAGGACGTCGTCCATATGACATGCAACTCCTTCTAGCCCTAAAAGAACATCGGCCATCCTCCTTTGAAAATGTGCTGGCGCCGAAGAAATTCCAAACGGCAGCCTGTTAAAGCAGAACCTGCCAAAAGGTGTTATAAATGTCGTCAGGATTTTACTGTCCTCGCTTAAAGGTATTTGCCAAAACCCTGAGTTGGCGTCAATCTTCGAGAAAACGGTTGCTTTCTGGAGCATTCCCAAAGTGTGTTCCACTGATGGAATCGGATGCCATTCTCTCTGAACTTACTTGTTCAGTTGCGTAAAGTCAATGCAGATACGTATGGCTCCTGAGGGTTTAGGAACCACTACCATCGGAGCACACCACGCCACTGGTTCTGTCACTGGTGAAATTACTCCCAGTTGTTACATCCTCTCCAGCTCCATCTTTGTCTTGTTGAAAAGAGGCAGGGGCACCCTGCGAGGCGATGTCAGGGCAAAGGCCGTTGCATCAGGTGCTAGCTTTACCTCGTAGTCTCCTTTCATAGTGCCGAGCCCTTCAAAAAGACAGGGAAACTCCTCCTTGGGGCAGACGCTCCGCACCTGGCAGATCTCAGGGAGAACCTTGAGCTTTTCTATAGCTGGCCTTCCAAGAAGCGGTGTTTTGAGGCCTCGGAGGACGTAAACTTCCTCTTCGTTCCTGTAGTTTTTGAATGAGAGGTTCAGGTTTGCGACGCCCAAGACGTGAAGTCGTCTTCCGTCGGGCCCCTGAAGCTGGCGCCTCGGCGGGTTTAGAGTAGGGTCTTTGAAGAGACTCCTAAAAAGGTCTTCGGGGATCACTGTTTCGTCTGCCCCGGTGTCTACCTTGAATAGTACTGGGTGGTTCTCAACTAGTATCATTAGTTCCCACTTTGAAGTTTGGGAGTTTGACGTTGTGCCGAGGAATCCTGGCTCTTGACCGTCGTTTCTTGTTTGGGTAGCTGGACCTGAGGCCGTCATCAAATGTCCTTTTGAGAAAAATCCCTCTCCTTGCTCGGTGACATTTCTGAGAGAAGACGTCGACCGACAAACTGTCATAAAGTGTCCTCTTTTTCCACAACCTCTGCACACCGCGTCTTTTGCTGGACAACTTGCCCGAGAGTGTGTTTCATGTCCGCACCAGGTGCAGGATCGTTCTGGATTTTTGGCGTCATGCTGGTGACGTTTTGACAAAGTCCTATCCCAAGCGACCGCAGCCTTTTGTGGCACTGTAAATGATCTGCTAGTGTGAACCTGGTGTACTGACTCTGGGCTTTCTGTGGGACGTAGTTCTTTCTGTTGTTGTCGGACTGTTTCATGTTGACGGGCGACCATGAGCGCCTTCATCAAGTCTAACGACGAGTCCAACTGTAGTTTTTCTGAAACTTTCTTGTCCTGCAGGCCTACCACCAAGCGGTCTCTGATTAGTTCTTCTCTGAGTTCGCCGAAGTTGCACGTGTCGGCTAACGTGTGCAGGGCCGTTGAAAATTCCTCCACTGATTCACTCTCCCCTTGTGTTCGTGTGTTGAATCGTGCTCTTTCATAAATTATGTTGCGTTTTGGAAAGAAGTAGGCTTCGTAGTGGGCTAGCACGACATCGAACTTCTTGGCGTTTTCTGTACTTAGCTTGAAAGTGTTGAAGATATCTTCCGCTTGAGTGCCCATCAAATAGACGAGCGTGTCAACTTGTCTTTCTTCGGCTGCAGCTTGCAATCCAGAGGCTGTGCGGTACCGAAGAAAACGTTTCTTCCATGAGGGCCATTCATTTGGAGTGGCGAAGGTAAAGGCCTCAGGCGGATCTATCTCGAACGATGCCATGGCGTACCTGGTGTTCGGTTTTGTACCTTGAGGTTGACCCGAGATATTCCCTGTAGCAGCTGCTTTAGCGGTCGCTTCGGCGTCTGGAGAAGAGCCGGTCGCTTCGCGAGCTGACGGGTTAACACAGGTAGTATCCCGATCCCACTTCTGACACCATGTTCGATGTGGGAAAAGGGCAAGCTTTCAACATGGAGTCAGGCACGCAACGAAGCCCTTTATTCACTTCATCTTCTTCCCTCGTGTCGGCCAAACCGACACGAGAGGTGAATTACCTCACACAGAACCGGCATTAGAACGTTAAAAGGTAAACTTCCATTTGAGCCACCAGATGTCACTGAATGTCGAAAAAGATCTATTCCCATTCCTTCTCGTTCCGATCAGAATGAACATCGTATAGGAGGTATTCACTGGCCGCCATATTTGAGGTCACTGTTTAGAGCGCATGCTCAGAACGAGCTCGCATTAATAGGCTGCCAAGACCGGCAATCTTGGTGGTGCGGAATGCACGTGGCGAAATAACTGTGGAAGCTCGCCGTCAGCACGCGCTCCGCAGCCGAGCACACAGCTATGGCCGCCAGTGAATACTCTCTATAGTCGCGTATCGCTACTGCAGGGTTCACGTTGAAAACTCCAGGCCAGCGGTATGGTGCACTAGAAAAAAATTTCTCATCTACGGCTGAGAGTCTGAGACACAAAACGCCCATTGGTGCTGACTTACTTCCTACTGTCTGTTCAAACACACAACACAATTACTTATTTATATAGTCCAATCCTCACCTCCGCCCTTTTCGATCTGGATGAGCATCGTACCGGCTTGCGGTCGTGTATCACAACTGTGTGATGCACGTTAAAGACCCCAGGCTAGCGGTTGTACCGCACTGGATAAATTGCTCATATACTACTCAGAAACAAGTCACCCGTTAAAGCAGAGTAACTTCAGGCTGTATAAACATACACACACCCCGATTTTTTTTCTTTATAGTCTAGATTTATTTTCTTAACATTTTTCTGCCTCTGCATTAATTTAAGTTGAAATTAGTTCCTCACACGACGTTGAACCAAAGAACGTTTCCCCAGTTCTATTTTTAACTATATTTTTCAACTTTAAAATTACAAATAAACACCCCCCTCTCCCCCCTCCCCCTAAAAAATAAAAAAGAAAACACGGAGAAAAGAAATAAAAGTTCTTCGTGGCGAGAAAAAGAGACACTGGCAAATGCAAAATACACGCCGATATGGTATATAAAACAAAATGTAATATGAAAACATACATAAAAAAACTAGAGGTCCTTTATTTTGGAAGGTTAATACTTGCGTAGTAACTGACGCCCGCACGAACTTCCACACTACAATGAAAGAGACTGCATCGAGACTATCATGCTCGATGACAAATGTCTGTTCAGTCTTATGCTTAAAGTTTATTCCTTCTGCGTCGTCATTCTTGTTTATGAAAGGTTAGTAAAGGGAGACCTTTTGCCATGATTAATGAAGATCTTTGGTGCTTCGCTGTCACTCTTACAATCCCGCCATCATTATCAAACTTTCCTTCTTTTTTTTTTTTTTTTTAAGGAGGATGACGAATTTTAAGGTTTCATTCCCGCGTCGCCCGTTTTCTCTGCCAGAACTCGTTTGTGTACCTAAAACACGTATGAAATGATAAAATACGTGCCTCCTGGACAGCAATACTATATTTTTGAAGGAATCATTGGAATAACGCTTTATGATTTTCAAGACAACAATACAATAGATAAAAAGAAAAATTATTAAAAATAAAATTCCGAAATGCATATGTCTCGGAGTTTGCCTTGTTCAATGTTCTGTCTGCGAGGAATTTCTTCAATTTTTTATTTTAAATAAACTTTAAAATCTGAACACTTCTTTTTGGCAGCAATCTTCCATGATTCGTTTGATCGCTGTCTGAGAAATGAAAATATAACCCCGTGTAGTCAATATGGTTGCCGTGGGATCGACGCTGTTTATACAACGCACGTTTGCTTTGCTGTTTTGCTGATACTAAGGTATCGATTGCTTTGAGTCTTCGATAGTAAGGCTTATTCAGACGTTATTGCCATGAATTGTAGTAATATATCGCTCTAGTCTGTGTGAACGGTTTAAGTACGGAAGTTGTTCCAGTTTGACCAAAACTTTTATTCCTACAGAGAAGATTAAAAAAAATCCGAAAAGCACATAATTTAAGTCAGTTACTTTAAATTACTCCTTGTGCACGTCCAGGCACTGGTGGTGTTGTTTTGGCAGTTTTTTTTTATTCTATTTGCCCTGAAAGAACTGGACTCCTTGACTGCAGTGGACGAGCGTGGCCGTGCGGCTCATTTGTCACATGAGGTCGTCCTTCGTCAAACTGCTGACACCATTCATACAATTTTTCCCCTTTTTTTCTCGTAGTGTGCTTGCAATCTTGTCGCAATTTCAGCTGATTTATCGTTTTCATTCACCAGAAATGTGACTATATCCTGTTCACCCTTAAGCTGAGACTATACTTCGTTTCAGCTTAAGTCCAGACGCAGCCGATGCTGCAGGAGTGAGCATGTGGCCCTGAACAGCGCTTGCACTGCATAAGCGCGCGTGCTTGGCAGGGACGCTGAAAGCCCGGAGCTCGCGCTTGTAGCATCGGCTGCGTCTGGACCTAAGCTGAAACGAAGTATAGAAGCTCCGCGTTCAGCGCGAGCTTTCTGCCCTTGCTAACGCAAGTGTGAACGCGCAGGCAAGCGCGACCAAAGCACTGCGGAAGCTAGCGAGCTCGCGCTGAAGGCGGAGCTTCTAGTCTCAGCTGAAGGGTGAACAAAGTATATGCACCGCTACGATAGTTGGAACTGCTAAACATGCGTCAAATATGCAGACTTGTGCCCATTACCTTGAAAAATGTAAGGGATTACAATTACAAATTACCGAGCCTCAAATGTAATGGATTACCGTTACAAAATACTTTCGCTGAAAAGTAACGGATTACTTTACTCGTTAAGTTACAAAACAATTTCACATCCCTTTTTGTGCATTTTTCAAAAATAATAGATATAATTTTTATGTTTTTAAAAATGTTCTGAAACAAACAAAATACTGTATTTAAGAGAAAGAATGTAGGTGCACTCTGTTCACCTGTAAGCTGACAAGGCAGCGAAAGCTGCAACCACTCCTGCCATCCCGCTAGCTTACAGCGATCGGAAATAATCCCTGGAATTCTTCAGACAAAGCTAGCGGTGCGCATGCTCAGTAGCAGCACCTACCTTCGTTAGGAGATCACGAAGACAACACTCGGCGTTATCTTCTTGGTCCTTGTTTTTCGCATATTTGTTGTGATCGGCTATAAAAAAAAAGTCGTGTTTTCTTTTCGGCTATTCTCCTGTTCAAGATGTTTTCTATTTTGTTGAACTTGCCATCTTTATGTTGCTGAATTTCTTGCTCATATTGCTCCAGTTTCTGTATTGTGATCTTCTTTTTTTTAAGGTAGCGAGTAATTAAAGTAATTCATTACCGATATTTTGTAACGAAAACTACATTACAAATTACTGCCGCAAAAAAGTAACGTGGTAAAGACAAAATTACTTGAAAAAGTTATTCCTTACTTGTAACGGATTACTTTCGAAGTCTGCAAATATGTCATTACGGAAGAAAAACATTCAAGAAAGATTACGTTAGCGTCCAACTACATGTTCAAACATTCCAGGCCTCTTCAGTGATTTCTTATGGACAAAAGTCCCTGTGAACATTGAACGATCCCTGCATTTTAATACACTATAAATATACAAATATAACAACGGTTCGTGTTATCGCCGTAATTCGCTCATGAAACTACCGCCATTGAGTGGTCTGGTGAGTCATTTTGAAAGATGAGGGACGAAAGAAGCCTTTTCCCTGTAAAAAGGGGGAAACAAATAACGGAAAACAAAGATTAATATTGGAATTTAGCGAGATATTCACATGACCCTGATATACTGCGGACGACGACGCCTGCGATTTACGGCCACCTACGACACCAATGAACGCTCACTTGCCCAGAAACGCACCTTTTTTTTTTTTTCGCGGAATCTTAGGTGTACCGTGCGTGTACTCCTGTTCGAAAAAACAGATCAAGATCTCGGCGATATACGACTTTATGCGCGACACTGGAGCCCCTCCGCGTTGGACATCCTGACCGTGGTCGATAGATTTCCCGCGTTCCGTCTTTCACTTCGCTTCGTCTTAAGAAAATGTGCGGAGGGGGGCACCACGGGCCATCGAGGCCAACCAACGCCGCGTGAGTGTCGCATGACCTTTGGATGAGGCAGCAGCGATGCGTGGGCCGCGTCGTCACGGGTCACGTTCACAGCGCTAGATTGATTGCCTGAGAAGGCTCGTAGCCGCCACGTCGGTCCATCCTAAGCTGCAGACGCGTGTCGGGGTCACGCGATGCCCGAGTGCCGAGGAACGCCGCCACGCGAAACCGCGGAACGCCAGGATCGTGGGTGGGCGTTCGATCAACGTCACTGCCCCGATACTGCACTTTCCTTCGCGTTACGATGGACCGCAGCTGACGCCAAAAAGCCATTCCAGCCAATGCAGCGATCTGAACGCGGCAAGTCACTGCGCAATCCGCGCGTTGCTGAGCCTTTTCTGAACATCACGTGACGCTAGCGCGGCATTGGATTGGCCTCGATGGCTCGTAGTGTCGTCTGCGGTTAAACGCAAGTGGAAACGGAGTACGTAGGCCCCGCGTGTTCTGCGGCAGTCGCCGTCGAATAACGACGATTCTCGGAGGCTTTGGCATGGCATCCTGTTCCAGTGAGAAGGGGATAGGAACGGGGATGCACGTCGGGGTGTCACACGATGCCTTTGCTCCGAGTGTGGCGTTCTTTGTCGTACGTTCGGGAGATGTTGGAGGGAAACGGGAACACGGGGTTTCCGCCTTAGGCGTTGATCCGGTTTAGTGTGCCGCTCTCGGTAAACCGGGTACCGCTCGTCACGCTCGTGTCCGGTTTCTTCAAAGTGTTTTCAACATGTTTGCAAGTACGGCCTCAGGGCGCAGCCATCTTTGGCAGTTGGGGTGCGCTTACGCGCGTCACAATCCGATTACGACGCCTTGCAAACGTGTATACGACGAAGGACTGGGCGCGCTCTGTGAAGCTTACGTACACGCACAATGGTGGGGTTAGGTTGCTGAGGCAGTTGTTTGACAATTTGTTTATTTTGCTGTATGCCTCCTGTTGACGTAATGCCAGTCCCAAAGGCCGTGTTCATACACGTCTTGTCACGTTTTCTAGAGGCGCTCCTTCCCGCATTTTGTGGCGTTGTCGTAACCACGCGTTGCATTATGGGACGTCGCAGACATATACACCAATTGAATTCCCCGCTACATTTAGCGGAGAAACTGCTCCCAAACAGGGCCTCTCGCCCGCTAGATTTAGCGGGAAAATTGACGTAACATGGCCTCGCCACCAATTCAGTTTCCCCGCTAAATTTGGCGGAAAAAAATAACGTCACACGACTTTGTGTCACGTCACCTATACAGAAATTTAGTTTCACGTTGGTTTTTGCGGGAAAATTGGCGTCCCTTGACTTCAACAGCAATTTAGCTTCCTCACCAGGTTTAGCGGGGAAAATGACGTCAGGACTTTGTGTCACGTGGACTATACACAAATTCAATTTCCCTGCTACATTTAGCGGGAACATTGACGTCACGTGAGCTCGGCACCAATAGAGTTTCCCTATTAAATTTAGCGGGGAAAATGATGTCACTACTTCATGGCACGTGATTTATACACCAACTCAGTTTCCGCGCTAAATTTAGCTAAAAAATTGACGCCAAAATATCTCAAGAGCTGTGTTCTAATTTCGCACTAAAGAGAAGTGTAAAGTATTTCAATATTTATTTTCTCGTATTTGAGGTCGGGTTTGGCAATCGTAAATATAAAATAACACGTTTCTTTGATATTCTAAACCACTAGACAAAAAACACAATTTAGAACAGTTTTTATAATTTTTTCTTGTCTCAAGATTTAGGTTATGATGCTTCCTCGTCAGATCGCTGGTCTACTTTCTCTTCTTGCATGTCTCCTTTATTCTCTCGATTAATCGCAAGAAGGGCTACCGCAGTGGATGTTGTGTTTTGTTTTGATGTGTTTAAGTTTCTCTTCTGCTGTTGCTGGTGGGAGAGGAGAGGGCACTGTCAATCAGTTTTGTACTGCTTTTTTTTCCCTTGTACGAAGAGGAATAAAGAAACTTGAAACTTGAAACTTCATGTTCTTGTGGCACTCGCAATTGAAACATGGCGACAACATTACGTGTCAATCACGAAGAAAACACGAAACGAGGGAATGGTGACTCCTGATAGCGCAGTACGACGTATAGCACGAGCTGCACAATTTGTTTCTGCATCGTGCATTATTAACTCCGTTCGTTCCAGTCAGACATTCAAGTATTGCGGCACAGATGTTGCGGCTCGTCTGACTGACTAGCATTAGTCGCAGGGCCCGGGTGACGTCCGCCTCCCTTAGGCAACCTGCATTCTGTCACTTCGCGATACAATTAACGCGAGAGGACATTTAATTCGGGCCGCGTAGCGGTCACTGGTTCCTACGTGCTCCAGGCCCAGGCGCGGCTATGCCTGACGCGCGAAGCATGTCGTCTGCAAGTAATGAGTGTGCCACGCCCTCGCAATCCACCCGCGCTGCTCGTCGCGCGAGGAAGAGGCTGTCGTGTCCGCCCGCATTCCACTCTATAAATAACAATGAGTAATAAATAAAAAAAGTGAGACGGAAGGTGGTGAAAATTAATACATTTTGGGGACCGATCGGCGTACGTTTTGTAAGCGACGAGATGTTTTGATGGCGCCCTCCTACGGCTATCTCTCGTGACCTCATTACCTCGCGAAGCTTGAAATCATTGCGCTCTGAAACCAACGGTGCCAAAACCGTCAAAATTGAAGTTCGGCAATTCCTCTTATTTCCGTCGAAGAGAAATCCTTCTCTGACATCATAGTCGGCATTCGGCCAATCGTGGAAGGCCGATCACAGCGACGCTTTCGATCGCGCACATCGCCAATAGGGTGTTTTCACCGACGTCATTTTGTCCACCGTTTTGTTGTTATGAGCAGTCTGACGCGTGCAGATGGCGAACCCTCTGCAGGTTCACATCACACCCTCAAATTGGTAGTGCACAAAAGCTTACGAATTTCATCATACTGACATATAACAACCAAATGGCGGATTGGCGTCATGTGAAAACACCCTATAGCGCTCTCCTCACATATACAGCTTGTCCACAGATGCGCAGCCATCTTGAATGTCGTGACTTCTGGTAGGCGGTAAAACATCTTTTTGATCTATCCACGCCGCTGAAAGGTGTTTACGAAAAATGGGTGATTGTCACACATTCTTGTTTTGCCTCACCTATATTTTATCGCATATTCCAGGTTGAATAGTTTTATTATATTTTTTGTCCCGCATACAAGATACGGAAATCACGTGACTGAAAACGACAGGAAACAGAAGACGTCTCTATGCGATGCGGAAGAACATTTGACGCGGAAAATTACCACAAGATAGGATCGATATATTTAGCAGCTAGTGACAGGGTAAGAATTCAGTAGAAGCCTCGCGTCCTGAACGCGCTCGATTACTTTCCACCTCGCTTTGGCTGGGGGTTGTAGCGGAGTGTTATCGGAAGCCAAAAGCTCGCGCTGCAGGCGGCGCATCTAGTGAAGACAGCAAGGTGGTGCGTCGTCTGCTCGCAGCGCCTGTCGGGAGCTGGCGCCACAAGTTACGTTCATCGCTACTCGGTCGTGTGCGAACACGTCCGCCATTGACTATGGCAAGTTTGTTCGTCTCGTTTTCACGGGAAAAAAACTATTCGTCTCGAAATGTTTCCCGAGGTATAAGTTCCACCCTAAACGCACATTCGGTAAAAGTCTGAGCTTTCTGTATGTAGCCACCTATCTTTCCGGTTCTTTTTACGACGTATAGGAAAGACTATGGCCACCCTATTCGGAGCGCAAGTTCGTCTGCTTGTTTTGCAGGAGTTGTGGTGACATCAGAAAGCCGAGCTCTGATTGGCTATGATTGAAGGATAGTGGGTAGACCTCAAGGCAAGCTGCCTCGAGGTGTACCTACTATCCTTCAATCAGAGCCAATTCAGAGCTAGGCGTTCTGACGTCCTTACAACTCCTGCATAAGGAGCAGACGGACTTGCGCTCCGCATATGTTTGGGTCACCTGAGAACGGCGGGGCATAGAGGCGGACATCGGAGGTCCCGCGGTGGCCCACTTGATCAACAATAGGAGGGCTACCAACCCTTAGGGCGGTGTCGCACTGCTCATGCGCCACGAAAAAAAGACAGTCTGCATACACTCTGCAGACATGTTGGAAGCGTGTATGAAGCAAACAAGCTTCGAAGATGCTTCAGGCTTGTCCGCAGATAATTCTCTTCTCATTTTCTCTAGCGAACACCGTGTCTTTTGTAGGATGTGTGAACCACGTGAGTGCTGCTTTAGGCAGCGCTCGTGCGCTATCTCCCTCTCGCGCACGCCTCGGATAAGAGACGTCGAAAGTTGGCGGAGTCGCACAGTCTCCTCTCATTGTTCATTCTTTCTCTAGCCATCCCTCGGAGCATGGAAGAGACGAAAGCCTAGAAGGATCTTCCTCCCCGCAGAAAATGAAGGATGCCGAGGTTCTCGCTTCAATAGGGAGTTTTATAATAGATCGTTCCGATGACTCCTATAACGATACCCGATGCTCGGCTGGCGCCTTTCTGCGTGCATCGTATTGCTGTGGGGTATTGTTATCAGATGTGTCGGAGCGATCTACGAAGACTCTGAAGAAACCCCGATGGCGAAAATGATGGTCCCGGTTTACTCGAACAAGCCTGACATTTGTCGAACAACCTTGAATATTTATTGAACATTCCTAAAATGTTCGATTGGCCGAATGTTTAATTTCAAAGAGGACGCAGCCCGCTGGAAAATGCGCAAAGGAGGTGAAAAAAACAAAAAGTAAGAAAATACTTACCGCTTTTTTTTTTTTTTGTTTTAGAATCAGCGGAGCCGTGAGTGACGTTAGCGAGTGAGAAACAGGTGCCAGGCAAGTCCGTTGAATGTCTCTTGCGATCGACCCTTCTCAAAAGTGCGCGCCGCCCACTGCCTTGTAGGGCGCGTTGTAAATATGTCGAAGACATTTTTTTTGTACCAAATAAACACGTTCCAAGTTTGAAAATGTGGTTGTCCCCCACACTAATTGACAGTAATTCAAATGTGAAAAAAAGAGTGAATTATACAGAAGTAACTTGATTCTTGTGTGAAGAAGGTACCTAACACGACCTATTATTCCAGTTATTTGAGCTATTTTACCTACTAAATAGTTTATATGACTATCCCATGACATATTTGCGGAAAACACGACCCCGAGACATTTAAAGTGCTCCACAATTTCTATTGGACGGGAATTAAGGAAAATATTTCTATGCACTGGAATTGGCTTATTTTTCGGCCTAAATATCACTGCTTTTGTTTTTAATTCATTTATTTGCATGGAATTAGATTTTGACCAGTTCTCCAATGCTTTCATTGTGTGATTACATGTATCTACCAATTCATGAATATCAGTACCGGCAAAGAAAATACTAGTGTCATCAGCATAGATAATGAATTTGGCACTGGGGTTAATTTTACAATATCATTAAGATAAATATTAAATAGCAGTGGCCCTAATATACTACCTTGTGGTACACCACAAGTCACGGATAGAGCCTTAGAACACATGTTGTTTATCTGAACAACCTGTTTTCGGTTTGATAAATAGGATTTCAAAAGTAATAAAGCCTGTCCACAAATACCATAGTAACAAAGTTTCCCCAGCAGAATATCATGACTCACTAAATCAAAGGCCTTGGAAAAATCCACAAATACACCAGCTACAATCGCTTTGTTTTCAAATTGTGTAAGAATATATTCTTTTTGTTCGAGTAACGCCAATTCCGTTGATTTGTTTTTACGAAAACCAAATTGTTGAGAAGTTAACAAGTTGCATTTATCTAAAAAGTTTGAGAGCCTTGAATGCAAGAGTTTTCAAATATCTTTGAAAAAACAGGTAAAATAGAAACTGGCCTATAATTTCCTAAATTGTTTCGATCACCCTTTTTAAAGAGAACCGTAACTCTCGCAACTTGCATATTCACTGGAAAAACTGCATCAACAAAACATAGATTAAAAATATGAGTAAGAATAGGCGCAATAATATCAGCTACGTGCTTCACGGGTCGTATCTGAAATCCATCAATGTCACAACTACTGCTGTTATTTATGTTTTTGATTATTGATATCACCTCCTGCGCAATGACTGGTTTCAGAAACATGGTTTTATCATTTCGATTACAAAGATAATCTCTCCAAGTATCAGGCGAGACACCGCCGCCTCCCATGTTTGTAAAAAAATTGTTAAACGCGTCAGCTAATTTAGCACCAGACAGTTCTTCACCGTTAACTCGTAGTTTTAGAGGAGGGTTATGTGGATGACCGCGATGTAGGAGTGTATTTAATCTAGACCATAACACGTCATGTCGACCGTTCTTATCGCTTAAAAATGATAAATGGAACTCAGACCGAGCAGATCGCAGCTTCTTTGTTACTTTGTTTCGATTCGAACTGAGAAATGAAAAGAGAAAGTACAGCTTTACGTGATCCAAACGTGCTCCTATAACGGCGGACATTTCTCAATATCTAATGACGACTGATGTTCGCTTCTTGTTTTTGTCCGAATGGGTGCCACTCAGAAACAGCCGACGGAATGCAGCGAATATTATGCGGCAATATTTATGTTTCCACGTCTTCACCACTCGTTCGAAATTTATGGCACGCAATGTGAAAAAAAAAAGAACGACATAAAGCGTAAAAGATATATCTTCATTTGCATTATAAAAAGAAGAAAAAAGAAGCGGGAATATAATAAACCTTTAGTTAACGCTCTTTTTTGTTTTTGTTTATGAGAAGCAGTCTTAATTTTATATTAGAACTTACGTGTTTTTCAGCTCTCATCTCTTCTATATAACAGGCACGGCTCGCGTAATTACTCATTTTTGTGACTAGTGAAATTAAGTAATGTACATGCGTTTATGTTTAAAGGAAAAAAAAAGAAACAAAAAAAAAAAACTTCGCGCATATGTTGTGTTTTTGCAAATTGACTTCTTCGTATATAAAAAAAAAATGTATGCAATTGAAGCACTCTTTGCAGGACATGAAGACGAAAGAAGGAGAGACGCAATATTTATTTAACCTTTCTAAAGAATGGTCGAAAGAGTATACGGGTTGACCTCGGATTCAGCCGTCGGACGACGTCGACTATAGCCGCTAACAGAATGAGAACGGCAGGGCGTGTCTTTCGAACGCCAGACCTTCAGCACGTGCTACACGTGCCTTCCGTCGTGCTTTGGCTGGGTGCAGGCGCTCGAGGTGCACGAGACGCCAAAGCGTCGTCGGAGGTGGGAAGCTTAATGGCGATGTTGGCGGGACAACTGAAGCTCCTCCCCGCCGTTCTCACCCTGTCCGGTATTACAAGAGTGAACCGGTGCATCTAATATTAGGGAGTTTTAGGGAACCGCGCATGCGCAGTTTGTAAGCTCCCTATTTTGTTTGGGATGCTAGATCGCTTGGCTCGAATCGTCTCATTTACTCTGTTTCGGAAGGACAACATTAGAGGGAAATAAAAATAGCCTAAATTTATGTGGCATTTGCTAAAGACTACTTAGAATCACAACATAACGTAAATAAGCGAAGGACGAGGAGGACGCAAATTTACTTAATCTGTCGAATTTCTTGGGTCAAGCCGATGCGTGGAAAGAGGGCCAATTGTTGTCCAGGGGCCAGACTTGCGCTCGTTACTTAAAAAATGTAATGGATTACAATTACAAATTTCCGAGCCTCGAATGTAATGAATTAGCGTTACAAATTACTTTCGCTGAAAAGTAACGGATTACTTTACTCGTTACGTTACAAATTACTTTCACGTTACTTTTTCCGTATACTTTATCCAGAAAACAATAAAAACAATTTTGATATTTTTCAAAAAAATGTTCTGCAACACTACTTTTCATTTCTGATACGCCCGTATTCTGGTAGTCCTTGTAAAAATAAAATATTGTATTAAATAGAGAGAGTGTAGGTGCACTCCGTTCACCTGTAAGCTGGCACCGAAGGCTGCAACCACACCCGCCATCCCCCTAGCCTTAAGGCCTCCGGAAATGATCCTCGGAATTGTGCAGACAAAGCTAGCGGTGCACATGCTCAGTAGCAGCGTCTACCTCCGCTACGAGATCAGGAGCTAAAGAAGCGATTTACAAGAGCTCCTTTTCGACTCGGGTGTTTTGCCTGTGGATCACAACAAAAGAGAAACTTGGTTTTAACTTTTAACGTTGTATAGCTAATGCAGAATTCAGGTGTCTCAGCTTACCTCGATGTGTTTCAGTAGATTAGCGTTTGTGTTCTTGCTGATGAAAATCTGTGTTTTTTGGCAAGCAAAGTATGCACTGAAACTCTAGGTTTCCGTTCTTCTTAATGCCCTGAATTTTGAACATCTCATAAAGAGATGGCCATGGAGACGACGGACACTTCATGACCGAAAACTCGACCAGAGAGAAAAAGTGGCGGTTACGGGTTATCGATCGTTCATCGGTTCTCACTTTCATACCAATATTCGTGGAGGCCAGGGGAGGAGAGGGTATAGAGAGCGAGAGAAGCGGTGGCCATCGGCGTAACAAAACAGTAAAAGATCACACCACTTTTACGCGGTCTCTCTCTCTCTCTGTCAGCACTCCTTAGATGGCCTACCCCCCGCCCCTTTTGTGTTGACAGTTGACTGTAAAGTGAGGGGTGGGCTCAACCACCATGCCCAGACTAGTAAACCAAAATAAGTATCGTCCGTACCGTCGAAGACGATGCTCTTAGCCTCGCGCCGGGCGCTTTTCAGCCGTGCCTCAAGAGCGTGCTAGAATACAGTAGCGCACATGAAACACAAAGAGAATTCCACCCCCTCACTCGAGGCTACATCGACTGTTACGCGAGTTGTGAACCCGCGAATCGAGGGGTACGGACCCACGTTTGATGTCTGTGCAGGTGGCGGGAGACGTCGAAGAAGTCGGAAAGGGTGAAACGGTGTAAAAGACAAAAACAAATAAACACGAAGAACTTTCTCCTGCCCGGGAGAAGAAGAAAAACACGATGGAAGGCGACGGAGAGCCTACTCGGCGTTGTCATACTTGATCTTTGCCTTTCGTATATTTGTACATGCCTTGCCCGTTTTTCTACTGGTTCTAGTGACCGGTCATACAAAAAATCGTGTCTTCTTTTCGGCTATTTTCTCTTTCCTGGTGTTTTCTATTTTGTTGAACTTGCTCTCTTTATGCTGCTGAATGTTCTGCTCGTAATGATCGAGTTACTGTATTATGCTACCATTTTTAAAAAGTAATGAGTAATTAAAGTAATCCGTTACCAATATTTTGTAACGAAATTACATTACAAATTGCTTCCGAAAAAGTAACGTGGCAATTGCAAAATAACTTTAAAAAGTAATGGATTACTTCCCAAGTCTGTCCAGGGCCCACCCCATGTCCTCATCTACGATGAAGCAGAAGAGGGGGAAGGTAGCGGAATCCCAGACCGTGGCGGCTTCTGCAGCCCAGTCGCAGATTTCCTTCTGGACCTCCGCTTCCGAGCTACACGTCAGCGCTTCCCACTGCTCTGTATCACTGCATGCGAACGGCATCCTGTCCTCAAGGGGAGAATTTGGACACTCCCACATAATGTGGGATAGTGTAGCTTGCGAGGAGCAGAATTTGTAGGCTACCGAGTGTAGGTCCGGCGACCAGTGCGAATAAAGGGCAGGATTTGGATACGTGTTTGTTTGGGGTCGTCGCTAGGTCCATTCCTGGCTCTTAGTTAGCGACGTGTGTCCCGCAGAAAGGGTCCTGCGTGCTAATCTATAGGATTGTTTATTTTTTGGCACGAGGTCACAGTGCCTCTGTGGTTGGCCGGCTTGTTTCTCACCATATGCCTCCCGGCGTGCCCTGTATGCTCTCGGGCGGTATCATGGGCGGCTTCGTTGCCCAGATTAATGACCAAATAAGCTTGCCTTAGATTTCATTTCTAGGCAAAAACAGTGCAAAAAGAAATCGAGGAATGTGAGCATCGTTCATCCCTCAACTCGAAGCCAGAACAAGCGTGGCCTGGTAGCTATCCTATGCCGCCAACGTTAATCATACCCACGCGCAGAAATTGGCAAAGTAGAAAACGCGTGCTCAGCTCCAAGTATTTATTTATTTATTTACTTATTCATTTATTTCAGTTTACCCCGCAGCGCCAGAGGCATTATAGCAGGGGGGGGGGGGGGGGGGGAGTACATTTGAGTAAAAGATGGCATGGTACTTGCGTACACAATGCACAAATAAGCAAAAACGCAAGCTCACAGGTGACTATGCACTCGCACAGTATCAACCAAAAAGGGAGACCAAAAAAAAAAAAAAGCTTGAGGGTGTCACAAAAAAGGGTCACGACCCCCTCCACTCACATTCACCCCAATAGAAAAAAAGAAGCACAGAAATCAATAACACTCCAAAACCGAAAACACACAAATGCGAAAAACGATGCAATACAATGTTACCCCCCCCCCCCCCAAAAAAAAAAAAAAAAAAAAAAAAAACGGCACCTTTTTTCAAGGAAAGGTAAACGTAGGGGAGATGTTATATTCTCTTCCGTCATGACAGCCTGCCCAACCATCGCGCGACAGTCTGCCGTAAAAAGGAGACTTGGACACAATGGAAACAGTTTCGTCAGGTAGTTGATCCCACTCTTTTATGGTGTTAGGAAAAAATGAATGTTTCAAAATGTTGGCTCGGGCTCTGTATCCTCTTATTTTTTAGAGTGGTTCAATCTTCGAGAGACGAAGTGAGGGGGTTGTAATAACTTCGGTGTATTGATGCCCGTACGAGCATGATATATTGCATGAAGAAACTTCAAGCGCAGTCGTCTTCTTCTTGAGCATAGTGGTTCCCATTCTAATTGGTTTTTAAGAGCAGTAACACTCTCTGTAATTATAATTTACTGTAAAAAATTGAGCTGCTCTGCTCTGAACTTGCTCCAGTTTGTTTGTGAGACAATGCTCTTTTGGGTCCCACAAAACACTGGCGTACTCTAGGCTTAGTCTTACGTTAGAATAATACAGGGTTGTTTTTACATTCCGGAGTCGTTTGTTTAAGTGCCGTCTTAAAACATTATCGTGCGGTTTGCTTTAGCCGTGATGAAGTCTATATGTGAGCTCCAAGACAGACTGGAAGTGAAGTGGACGCCGAGATACTTTACTGCTTCAACCTTTTGTAGCAGAAAATCGCTAATTGTGTATAAGAAATTAACTTTAAAAACGAGCGTGTTGATAAATATACTTAAACAACCGGGAAGAGTTGTATGCGTCAGTTTTTGTCCTGTTATCGTGTTTATTTTTCCGGTTGTTTAAGAAATTAACTGGACGTTTCCTAGTGAAAGTCACCAGGTTACATTTGTTAATATTTAACTTCATTTCTACTGAAGTGCGATCTTGAAGTGCGATCAATGTCTTCTTGCTACACAAGGCAATCTGCCTCCGACTTGGTGCCACTGTATAGGACACAGTCGTCCGCATATAAACGAATGTTTCATCTAATTTCTAAAAAAATATTATTTATAAATATTAGAAATAAGAGCGGTGCTAACACGGACCCCTGGGGGCCGCCCGACGTTACATCTAAGTAAGCTCACGTTACTTCGTGAATCAATACTGCTTGTTTTTTGTTTTGTTTTTTGTTCTTTTAATAGTCGGTAAGCCGGTTAAGACCAACGTGTGGAACGTTCAAGAATTTTACTTTTTGCAAAATTAATTTGTAAGTGACAAGTGTCAAACATTTCTGGAAATCTAGAACGATGCAGTCATTCTTGTGAGCTTTAATCAAACAAATAAACGATATCGTGATAGACTTATACTAATTGAGTGTTACATGAAAAGCCACTTCTGAATCCATGCTAACTGGGCATTAAAAATGATTTCTGTCAAGGTGTTTCGCAAGGCTACTGTATACTATATGTTCTAATATTTTTTAGCATACACACAGTAAGGAAAGAGGTCTATAGTTTTGTACTCTGTTAATTTTCCCGCCTTCGAGAGCCGGCACAAGATGGGCTCTTTTCCATTCCTTGGACGGGCTGCCAGAGGACAAAAAAACTATCAAACAACACGTGCAAGAAAAATGACGAGATTCGAGAACACTCGTGTAGTGCGCGGCAAGGTATTCCGTCCGGCCCGGTAGCTTTGTTTTCATTAAACCATTTATCAGTTTCAGAATCCCGTCTTGGCTTAGCTCGATGTCAGGCATCTATCTTCTAAGGTTGTGGAAACCGGGGGAAGGGCACCCACTATAGGTGACGAAAATACAGATCCAAAATAACTATTAAATTGTTAGAGTCCGGCTATTCTCATCACCGCAGTGGCAGGACACGAACCATTACCGGAGTGTCCGCCGAGGCATTGATTGTTACGAGCCGAAGTGGAGTGCTCACGTAGTTCTCGTGTCCAATCCATGAGCCGCGCTCGACTTCCGTCAGCCGGCTGGTTTCGATTCCACAATTACGTCATCAAGCTTTGCGAAGGCAAGACTGAAAGAAGTAGCGCCCTTTTATTCTCGCAATTTCACCGCGACAACAAAGCTTCTGAATCAGTGGAGGTCTGTGCGAGTATACTTGGGCCGGATTATGACCAGTACGCCTCTGCAAAGTCATGATGATCATTCCAACCCGACATCGTTTCATGACCCCTTTGAGGATCAAAACTTTAAACCTGTTGTATGTGTCCTATGCCGTTAAACCAAATCACACTGCTGATACATCACACAAAAGACAGTCTGCCAACATGTGTCACCACAAAATACGTGGTTTGAATGCCGCGTGCCAAGTTTTGCTACTGGCACTCATTGCCCTGCGGCATTTGAAGCACGGATCTCGCCGCGACTCGCGTTCAAATCTGTTTGCAGACTGTATTTTGTATGATGAATACGCAGTGTTCCCCCGGCTTTAGAATTTATATTATGCCTCAAACAAAACTCATCACTTTCGTCTTGGGCTCAATAGATACATTTCTATGAAACTCTCGATAATGATTTTCATTTGGTGTTGAGACGGTGACACTGTGAGGTTCCATTCAACAACATGGCTTAAATACATTCTTGTATTTTTTTACTCATAAGGAGGTTTCTATTAAGAAATACTCATAAGGAAAGCTCTACTGTTAAGTCTCAAGAATGTATTGATTAAAACCATCGCACTTATAATATGCAGACCGTTTGTCTTCCTGCTGAGTAGATTTTCGAGGGTAAGGTGGAAATATTACTCAGCCCACCATACCCATGTTTAAACTCACGGGTACGGTGGACTAGAATAAGAGGTATGATAATCGCGAGGGCGAGAGCGGTCCCGCGCTTTAAGAATACCGAGCAGAGCATTATCTGTGACATTATTATTACTTGTTTGTACAGCGGGAGTTTAGTCTGCCAGAACATGGCGACATTTTTACCCACTGTAGATGAAAAATTTAGCCAGTGAAGTTTGACTGCTAGCCCGGGGTCCTTAACGTGCATCACGCAGTAGTGTTACACGATCGCACGCCGGTGCGATGCTCATCCAGATCGAGACGGGCAGGGGTGGGAGTTCAAAGCATGATCTGTACGCAGGAGGCAACGTTACCATGTACTCGTAGGGCTAAAAGATAAAGAAATGCCAACAAAAATGGGAGGAATGGACGTTTTGTTATACTCTGTAGAGGTATTGTTCCTCCGTAAATGAAAACACGACACATTATATATACTTTTTGTGTTGCTTGCTTTATTTAGCGCAGAATTTGCAAAAGAAAAATTAACTGCTCTTTGACGTTGTAGCGCTGCTGCTAGCGTTCATATAGTATCATATTGATAGTGACACCCCGGTGCCTGGAGCGTGTCTTAGACTGGTCATATAGTATCATATTATCATCATATAGTATCATATTATCATCATATAGTATCACGTAGTCATATAGTATCATATTGATAGTGGCACCCCGGTGCCTGGAGCGTGTCTTAGAGTGGTGTGTTTGACGTCCTGTTCCTCCCATGCTTCGAAAGAGGACTGGAAGTCGCAACGAAGGGTCCCGCAATAGCCGGTGCGTCTAAAGCCCTTCAATGTGTTTGCGCGTGTCTTGCAAGTAGCGCCAAATGCGCCAGTGCACGAGGCCCGTGTCTCGAGCGGCGCTTGGAAGCAAATGGTGGCGCAGCACTGAAATGAGTTGCCCTTGAAAGTGAACTGCGGCGGAGCACCTGCTCATGGTATGTATCTTGCGCGTTTCCACAACAATGGTGAGTACATCGTTTTAGCCTTTACATCGTTTTAGCAACTAATGGTGAGTACATCGTTTTGATTTTGAAGTTTACTATTATCAGCCGTTTACTTTGACTGCCGTCACATCAGGATTGAGTAAGGTTGACCCATTTATCAACGGTCTGGACAGCCACACTGGGTTTACCCCAGACCAAGTAAATCGACCCCGCAATGTCCACCATATCATCGTTGCAGCCAAGCCACCAAGACGCAACTGAAGAAAACAGCCTGCAGGCCTCGATCTGCATCTAGTTCCACTACTGCTTCCGATGACGGCAAGACGCCATCGGAGAATATAGGCAAAGACCTCACCGCCCGACAACACTGCGGTGCCTCATCTTCACTGCAGGTGATTGTTTCCCCCGATGACATAGAGCTATCCGACATCGATGGCGAAGGTTGGATGGATTCCCAGTCATCCAAGAAACGAAAAAAAAGGACAGTTACAACTCCAGTACAGACACAGTACTCGGAGGTATGGTAATGCCAGAAGGCGCCTTACTGTTGTATTTGCACCAACTGCAGAAGGCAAAGTAATCACGTCCTTAAGCCGTTTAAAGGTATCTTTTGCCTTGAAGAAGATGTGTCCAGATCGCGTCACAGAAGTAAGGTGCAACAGCCGTGTAAATCTCATAGCGGTTGATACAAAAATTGAACAGACAACCCGGGCCCTCTTAAAATGCAAAGAGCTTTGTGGGATTCTAGTAAGAACCTACGAGCCACTCCTTTGACACTTTGCTGTCGGGGTGATCAAAGATGTTGACACGACACTGTCCGAGGAAAAACTCGGGGAGAACCTAAGATCTCCAGAAACCAGAACAGCAAAAATACAACGCTTCAGAAAAAGCTGACTCGTAAAAATTCCCTTTTATTAAATTAAATTGCCAAGCTACGTCTTTCTTGGCAACGTACCCACCCGGTGACTGAGTTCGGAGAGCGCCCAATTCAGTGCCGTGGGTGCTGTAAGTACGGGCATCGAAAGACATCCTGAAAATCGGCCTCCAGCCGTTGCAATGCCACATGTCAAGATCAGAAATCCTGTTCTGCACAGGAGAAGTATGTCAACTGTGGTGAGGGGCATTGTGCCACGACACGAATTTGCCTGAAATGGAAGAACGAGAGTGAGACCCGGAATAATGCAAGACAGCACGCAGTAGATTTCAACACCGCAAGGGTCGTCTTTCAGCAGTCCAAGATACCAAGCCAGACAGCAAGCACCGTTGAGCTTCTTTCTGCCACACAGAAAACCATTGCTAAGAAACTCGGGAACCAGTTTCCAAACCAAGTCACACTTGCTTCAGTAACTAAGGGCCAAAAAACGAAAAGAAGCAATGCAGCCCCTCACAATACCCAGTTGAATTTAGCCGCAGAAGCAAAAGAAAGTGCTGCTACAAATACTGCAACACGCATTCAATCTCACAACTATCCTGCAACTACTGGGTGATTCCACGTCAGTTCATGCAATGATGGTCCGGGTCATAATTTCGATATTTTTGTTAAAAATATATATGAAAGCCATGTTCTTCTGAGCAACATTCAGCTATATATGAACGCCGTAACAATTTTTTTCGCTGAGATATAAAATAAAAAAGCTCGAGGTGTGGAAATTTAGGAAATTTCACAATGCTACTTTGCACAGTCGTCATTTCCTCATCGAAGCTTTCACGTCACTATAACTTTTAGAGCGCAGCTCTTAGGCGCCCGTTTCCGGCTTGAGCGGCGTCGGCGTCGGCGTCGGCGTCGGCGTCGGCGTAACCGCGCGGTGCATTATGGGAAATGTCCCATAATGCACCGCGCGAGCCCCCCCGCCCCCCGGGGTCACGTGACCTCGGGGGGGGGGGGGGGGGGGGGCTCGCGCGGTGCATTATGGGACATTTCCCATAATGCACCGCGCGACCCCCCCCCCCCCCCCGGAGGACATTTAAGATGAGGGGATGAGGAGGAGGAGGAGGGGTATACCCTCCCCTGAGTACCCTTTCCTCCTCCTCCTCAAGAGCTGCGCTTCAATTCGGCGTTCCAGGGAGTTGTAAACGGCTTTCATTTCTTTAATACGTTTTACAGAAGATATACGACACATACACAAAAAATTAAAACTATCAATAAAATATTTCTATGTGAACAAAAAAATCACACATGGCATAAAAACGCGTTTTAGAGACATATTCACAATTTTTTAGCAAATAAACCATTTTTCATATTACTTCACAAAACATATCAAAATGCTCGTCTTTAAATATTCTTTCCGAATATATAAATATAATATGCCCAACCTTAATTATCTTTTTGTTATTAACGCTGAAATGCGGCTGATTTCTCAAAATGTGGCAAGATTGGGCGTCGATATTTAAAAAAAAAAACTCCATATTTTTTTTTCTTTAAACTCTCTTTGGCACTTTGCAATGACTTGAACTAACCTGTGATGGCAAGAGATTGAGTAACAAACATATGACCTCCGAACGGGAAAAGCTACGACAAACCTTCACTCGGGGCGAGCCGACGTCTTCGTCATAGCGGCTTTGCCACACAGCACCAAACCTTTTGAGCGTTAGTTATGGCATGTAATTTATATTATTAAAATTCTTTTTTTCATAAAGGGTGAGTATTAGTGACGCGAAAAGGAACTTTGAGCTGGAATACCATTAATTAGCTTACAGTTCACAGAAACAAAACGGCCCGCACTCTGCAAATTCGCTAACTATGCATTCATAAGCTTAAAACTCTCAGTTGCGCGAGTGGCCTTGCATACATCCGGCCTCTCGGCATATGATGACTTCCACAAATGAGGTGCCTGGATTCCTCTTACAGGTTTTACGGCGGTTCACTCTGCTTGCTTCACCGCACGAAACTCTCGAACCCGTTCCACAGAGAGGTGGAACTGCAGACATTTGTTACTTTTTCACGTAGCACTTTCACAAAGTCTTTAGCGGTGACAATCGTTGAGTTGAGCAAAGATCTCAAGGTGGTGAGCGTTGCGTGGTGTTTAAGAACACCACCTACTCCATCACAAGCGCTCTTTCTGTGTCCAGTGACTGAAAAGATCCATCATGCCGAACAGTACGGCTTCCGAGACAATTCGTGCAATTGGAAGCGATTCTTGAAATGCGCCGTTGCTCCGTCTGATACAAAAATTGTTGCAGAAAAGACTGGATAACGTTCATCAACATACTCGTTTATGGCCTCTGTGGCTAGGCGAGCGTGAGCTGTGTCATGTGTCGTGTACATCGCTGACAACGGCAAAGCTTTGCGTGCAATTGCGTGGACGTAACCACACTTGTGAATCGAGACACTTGAGTTTTTCTTCCAATGAAAACTCTGCACTTCGGTTGGGAAGAGTACTGTCCACTTTTCCGCAAAATCGAAGTGGAACGTCATTGCCTTGGGTGGTAAGGCGGTTCTTGTGTGATGTATCAGGCTTCATTGAAGGTCACGGATGTAAGAATGCCTCATGTAGTTTTCTCTCTCCAGTTCCCGCAAGAAGGAGGAAGTGTCCATAACCTTTTTGACGAGTTCGCCAGCGTCCCATAACGCGAAACAAATCTCTTCGTCTTCGTCGAGATGGAGCGTCTGCAGCGAGATGCTCTGCGTTTTTGGGCCCTTTTCGCAACGACGCAGGAAGCAATCGTTCTGTGGAGCGCAGTAGAGGTATACATGCGCTTGAGGTCGTCTTCAGTAAATGTCTTCTTTAGGGCATTTGTTATTGCCGTTAAGAGTAACTGAAAATCGACGCACTATATGCATGCGCACAACTCGTGCTCGGGACTTTTTTTTACCCATTTTAGTCGTAGGGAATACAATTTGGAGATGCCTAGTTCTGGATGGGGATGGTCCTCCCTAAACAGCTGGTAAGCTTCCGTAATAGAGCGGGTCATAAACCTTTTTACGACTTTAGACATGTCGTTGATCACGGCTTTGACGGCGTCCTTTTTGTTGTGGCTTTGAACAGAGTATGCGAGGTCGTCGCGTGTGTAGTACTCAAGTGCAACCCTCACGTCTTCGGCATTCGCCTTTTTACCCATGTAGGGATCAGGGGTTGCCCATACACCACCTTTACGCTTCAGTTTGCTTGTTTGATCAATCATGTAGGCAGTCGCTTTCGGCACCAGACGCAATATTTTTTTCTTCGAGATGCTTCGTGGCAGAAGCGTGTACAATGGCTTGCGTTCCTAGTGGGAACTGCATGCCTTCAGCGCTTCGCGGAACGCGTCAAATTACTCCGCGCAGTGCCCACAACTGTCTTCGACTTCAAGAGTTTCGTGCGGTGAAGCAAGCAAAGTGGACAACCGTAAAATTTGTGAGAGGAATCCAGGCACCTCATTTGTGGAAGTCATCATATGCCGAGAGGCTGGATGTATACATGGCCACTGGCGCAACTGAAAGCTTATGTATGCATAGCGAATTTGCAGAATGGGGCCGTTTTGTTTCTGTGAATTGTAAGCTAATTAATGGTATTCCAGCTCAAAGTCCCTTTTCGCGTCACTAATACTCGACCCCTGCGAAAAAAAATGTTTTTTAATAATTTAAAATGCATGCCATAACTAACGCTCAAAATGTTTGGTGCTGTGCGGCAAAGCCGCTATGACGAAGACGTCGGCTCGCTCCGAGTGAAGGTTTGTCGTAGCTTTTCCCGTTCGGAGGTCATATGTTACGCAACCTTTTGCCATCACAGGTTAGTTCAAGTTACTGCAAAGTTCTAAAGGGAGTTTAAAGAAAATAAAAGATGGAGTTTTTTTTTAAATATCGACGCCCAATCTTGTGAGAAATCAGCCGCATTTCCGCGTTAATAACAAAAAGGCAATTAAGGGTGGGCATGTTATCTGTATATATTCGTAAAGAATATTGAAGGACGCGCATTTTGATATGTTTTGTGAATTATTATGAAAGATGATTTATTTGTAAAAAAATTGTGAATATGCCTCTAAAACGCGTTTCTATGCCATGTTTGATTTTTTTGTTTGCATAGAACTATTTTATCGATATTTTTAATTTTTTGTTTATGTGTTGTATATTTTTTGTAAAACGTAGTAAAATAGTTATGGTGACGTGAAAACTACGATGAGGAAATTACGACTGTGCAAAGTAGCATTGTGAAATATTCTCAATTTCCACGCCTCGAGCTTCTCGATTTTATATCTCAGCAAAAAAAAATTGTTATGGCGTTCATATATAGCTGAGTGTTCCTCCCAAGAACATGGCTTTCATATATATTTTTAACAAAAATATCTAAATTATGACCCGGACCATCATTGCATGAACTGACTTGGAATCACCCTACTGCAACACCCAACAAATCGCACGACTCTCAACAAATAAATGCTGCACCTGAATCGGCAACCACAACCGCAAACGTAGGCAAGATTCCTCTTCTCAGGGCTGTCTTCAAAATGGCATGCCCGTTTGTGGCCTTGGTGAACGCGGAGTGGTCTCGTTGCTTAGATGCATTCACCCAAACCCCTAGGATCATTGTAAAAAAAAAAAAAAGAGACAGTTGCCGTAACAGTTTTTGATTACACAAATCGAACTATCACACCATAACCTTCCCTTCGCTTGTTCAGCTTTCCAGTGGAAATGTAACGGTCTAAGAGCATGACTCCCCGAGCTGCGCAACCATCTCCTACACCATAGCTGCGAGGCAGTGGCTCTTTAAAATCCCAGGATTTCAGCTAATAGTATACGCATTGCGGGACATGCGGTCCATTCCAGCAAGCCCCCACTGACCAGAGTGATACCACGGGCGGCACTTTTAGTAGGACGAAACCTAGCATTAAGTGAAATAGATCCTAGTGTCCTTTGCACTGAGGACACAGTGGCAGTGGCAGTGGAGCTGAGAAGACGTCTCCTGACTATCGTATCGGCATACGTGGCCCCTAGCGTTCACTGGCACACCCATATACTAGTATATATAAATCCTTTTTATTTCCATTCATTGATGGCTTTCCATTCATTCATTGATGGCGGAGACCGAGGGAAAAAGCTCCCAACAGGCAGCTTGACGAGCCCTCGGCCCCTTACAGTGGCAGCATTGAAAATGATGCAAACATCTAAAAGAAAGCATGCTACAAAATAAAAGATCCAGAGATTTCTATACCATAAACTTAGTTCCTTTACGTGGTAACAAACAATATCAGAAACAGAACGCACACACTCCAGAGACAGCTTTGTCAAAGAATATAAGTATCTATAAAGGGTTTCTAAAAACATGTATCATAGTGCAAACTCGACCGCAAACATGCTACATCAAGCACCAAAAAAGCAAGTAAACAAAAACAAAAATATTCACCCCCTTGAAATAGTGAATAGCTCTTTCATTTTGAAAGATCTAAACACAATCTTAGCAAGCGGAACCTATAAGGAACTGCAAGCACATTGACATTAGGTTGTACGTATTATGTAGTAATATTCAAATCCATATTGTTCGCAATATGATCCTTCAGAGTTTTGGGAAGGAAGTATTTCAGCATTTGGGTTACATATATCCAGCCTCCAGTATTCGCTATGACGGGTTGAGTAAGCGGAGTCGTTTCTAGTTAATGAAGCCAGTGATTCTAGATTTTGCGTGTTACGTTTTCATTCTGATTGAAAGCTTTGACTTAACCTATAAGTATACAAATCAAAGATGTTTATAATTGAAAGTCTCTCAAACAACAGCGAAGCATGGCAGTCGTAAGAGGCATTACAAATAGAGCGCAACATCTTCTGCAATACATAAATTCTTCTAGGTTGATAATCGTGGTTGTGCCCCACACAAGTGACAAGATAGCAATAACTAATATGCGAGTAAAACAGAGTTGTACCGAAATAATTTACCTTTTGTAGGAAGTATATAGCTGTGACGTCGTACTAGACCGACTGTCTGCGCTAATCTAGATGTAACAGAATCGATCTGCTTGCTCCAAGTCATGTCCCCCGCAAACAGCACTTCAAGGGTTTTTAACGATTTTCTTAACTCAATAATGCATGAGTTGTATAGAACCTGTTTCGAAATATAGATTACTTTATTTTTAGGGCGAAAGAGGACTGCCTTGGTTTTTGCAGTATTAATCCTCAAGAAGTTTCTCGGCGCCCATTCGTGCAGTTTTAACAAAGTATGATTCGCTATAGTTATAATATCATCAGCTTGTTCACCAGGGAAAGACAGGCTAGTATCATCTGCGTATATAACAAAATTTGGGTTCGAATTAATGCTGGTTATATCATTAATATAAATATTAAAAAGAAGGGGGACAAGTATACTTCCCTGCGGAACACAGAAGTAAAACCTATAGGTTTTACTTCTGAGCAGCGTCCATTTATGCTAACGTATTGATGTAAGTACTTTAAATACGAACTGAGCAGAGAAAGGGCGTGTTCTCGCACACCGTAGCGCTCGAGTTTATGAAGTAGTATTTTGTGGTTTAGCAGATCAAAAGCCTTTGTAAAATCGATGAAGACCCCGAGTACAATTTTTATCTCTTCGAAGTTCTGTAAGATGAATTCTTTTTGAGTAAGTAAAGCAGATTCAGTAGAATGATATTTACGGAAGCCAAATTGACTGGGAAGCAGCATATCGTGTTTATTAAAAAATACAGTCAAACGATCATGCAATAGCTTTTCTAATCACTTTGAAAAGATAGGTAGGATAGAAATAGGGCTATAGTTACTAAGATAATTTTGTCACCTTTTTTATATATATAACAGACACTTTAGCAACTTGCATACGTTTTGGGAACACTCCTGTTTTTAAGCAAAGGTTGAAGATATGTGACAAACAAGGAGCTATCAGATCTATTACGTGTTTGATAGTGCGAACCTGACTGTTATCACAGTCCGTACTGCTGCTATTTTTTAATTGCCTGTACTTCGAGATTACCTCAGCTTCGTCCGTAGGGCTAAGAAAAACTGAGTTGCTGTTTATGAGCGTGGAAAGCAAAGAAGCTTCTCCGCACGTGCTGGAAACTATGTTATCAGAAATATGTACGAAGAAGTCATTGAATTTGTTGGCTATTTCTAAGCCACTAAGTTGCCAATCACCCTTTATAAGCGTTCCAATTGGCTTTGGCAATGTATTTCAAATTACTACTTTTGCAATCAAGCCAAAGGAGAACTTACTATTGCTGGAAAATTTAATGCACATTCACAGTCCTGGGGTGGCAAGCAGAAGTCCCCACGGGGACGCCAGCTACAAGCGACGCTTGATACGCTTGACCTCCGAAACATGACAAAAGAGAAACAGACATTGGCGCTCCCCGGAATGAAGGGAAGCGTGATTGATTTAACCTGCGGGTCTTGGATTCTACGACTCAGCGCAAGTCCCCGGGCAGACAGCTGGGAGAGTGATCATCTCCCAATCATCATCGGGAAACCACCAAAAGGCCACCTGAAGACATGTAGGGTTGTCGACTGGTACAGATACAGAACCATTCTCGAAAAGAGATAGACGCAGGAGTCCCCTTCACCTCGGAGACGCTCTCGAATATCCTTTAAAAGGCCACTCGTGAAGTAAGAGTGCCAACAATTCGCCCCAATCCCGAGCTTGAGTAGCTTGAACTCCGGGCAAAAAGAAGGCGATTGCAGCGACGTTCATGGGTCACAGGGAACCCTGCAGATGTCCAGGCTTCCCGGCGATTGGATGCTAAATTCCAGAGATGCGGTAAAAAACTAGCTCGCCGACAGTGTCGCCTCAAGTGCAAGATGTTGGACCGATCAGTAGGTGGAAGCCGGGCGGGGAGAACGGCAAAAATGCTGGCGGGCCGCACGATCCCCATGAACCCACTTCTTGGAATGGCCGTAGCCATGAACATTCAACCAGCAGGATTAGTTCAGATACTCGCAGATATCTTCAAGGAGGTTCCACCAGTACCAGCCGCAGGTCCACCCATGAAAGCATTGAATTCATTTCAGTCGACTTACTGCACCTGCCATGCAAAAGCTAGATGCTGACTTCGTGTTTCGCGAACTACAGCACACCCTCGACGCTCTCACCAAACACCGCACGGCACCAGGCCTGGACGGTGAGACCAACCAGGCTCTGAGAAACATCAGCGAGTCAATTCTTTCGGCAATGCTGGCTTTCATCGTTCAAGTGTGGAGGACGGCCGAGCTACACGACACCTGGAGAGAAGCAACTGCCGTACCACTTCTGAAGTCCGGTAAACCCCGACACCAACTAAGCTCCCCCAGACCTATTTTTTGACATCATATTTCGGCAAAGTGATGGGGCGGATAGTATGGCGCCGTCTCGTCTACCACCTGGAGGCAGCAGGAGCTCTTCCGGGCTGCTTGTCGGGTTTCCGCCACCATAGGAGCACGGCAGACACAATCGGGCACCTCACCAGCTCGCTTGAGGAAGCCAAGGCGCGAGGCCTGTCAGCGGTAGCAGTATTTCTGAACGTCCGTAAAGCCTTTGACGCCCTTCCACACAGGGCCATCATCTAAGCCCTGCGCCGTTTCAGTGCATTTCCGCGATTCTCAGCGAAAGAACCATGCGCGTAGAGGTCGGCAATGCGCTGAGCAAACCAGGGTATTGAACCGAACCCGAACCGTGAACCGAAAACCGGGAAAAAAAAAGTTATTTCCGCTCGAACCGGAGTTGAACCGGAACGCAATCATTTTTTTTTTTCGCTCCGGAGCGGAACCGATATGGTTTTCATGCTGTTTTCGGTTCATACGCGAAGTCCGGTAGCGTGAAAAGTGCGTGGCGAAAAACACAGTAACCTAAAAAATAAACTCAAAATGTAAAACAAAACAAAAATAATTTTCGCGCAAATCGGAGAAAGAATGTGTTATGTCCCTGATCAGGATGCTAGGATTGAAGAAACCAATGCTTGATTGTCCAACGCGATGGATGTCCACGCTGCACATGCTCACAAGACTACTTTAACTAAAAGGCTTCGCTGGAGGGTTGCTCTCAAAAGAAGAAAGCTAGTCGACTGAAGACGTATGGGCGGAAGTCCAAATGCTCGCAGTATCGCCTCGCCCGGCAGAAGTGGCGACGATGCCATTGCAGAAGGAACAGTTCACTGTAGAAGATATCTACGGCGCATGGCTGAGCTATTCCATGGACACTTCCAAGATATCGTCGCCGTTAGCAAAGGCCTTGGTTCAGTCAACGAAAGAGAGGGAGCGACAGCTTCTTGACACGGATGTACATGGGTCCCCGCTACCGCTTTCTTCTCACCCCTGAGCAAAAGTACCGGGCCACGTTGCATTTGACAAAGACTTGGAGGTGGATCACAGCTCTATGCTAACAAGATTCTACCTTGTCTTCTGAAACTGCGGCGGCTCAAGAAGATCCGGGAGACGCCCTGAAAGCGCTTCTCATGAAAAAAGAGGTTGATGCTGGCGTGCACGTTCGAGGTACCAGTAGCCCACTTGGTATAGCCTCCCTCCTGAAAATGCTAGGAAAGGAGCCGCGGCTTTCAAGGGACGCTAACGTGTTGCAGTTTTGGGAGGAAAGACGGGAGCCGCCATCCAGAACTTTGCGCATTGGCGCAAGTAGCCCTGGAAGTGCCTGAGACCGAGGTCAGCGTGGAGCGAGCCTTTTTCTGCACTGAAGTTCATTTTATTGTCTCAGAGGTGCCGTCTTTCCCCGGTTATGCTTGACGACGTCCTGCTTCTTCGGTCAGCTGCCTGACATTGAACTGTGCTTGGATCCACGTCCCGAGGCGCCCCAGCACTAGCTCGTTCGTTCCACACAGTAATGTGAGACTTTGCTTTTTATATGTAACACATTTATAAAATATGCATAGTTTATCTTTTGCTGTCGTCAATTGTTTTGGTAGCATATGAGTACGAACCGGTTCGAACCGGTTTGAACCTTTATTTTTTCACTCCGAAGTTGAACCGGAGCTGAACCGTTTTCCCTGAACCGGAACGAAAACCGGAACGAAAAACATTTCGGTTCGACACCCTGGAGCAAACCTCAAACACTTGTCCGCGGAGTGCCTCAAGGGAGCGTCGGTAGCCACTCCTCTTCGAACTGGCCATTGCGTCGATACCAGCAGCAGCTAGTCTAGGTGAGGAACCTGCGCACCCAGTCAGCATAGCCATCTATGCAGACGACTTAGTACTGTGGGCTACGGGATTACCACATGGCAGGCAAAGGATGCTATGCGCTCTCCAGCGAGCGTTAGCAGATACAGTATACAACTTGCACCAACAGGGCCTGGATATATCAGTGGAAAAATGATTTCGTTCTGCTACACTCCGAAGAGGCCATGTAAATTCCAGCCCACACTATGCATAAGCAATGCTCCGGTGAGATAGAAAAAAACGGGGACGTACCTGGGGTTTAAGATAGACTGGAGACTGTCCTGGAGCCCTGCGATGAATGGAGTACTCCAGAAGATGAAAGCGAACACAAACATCCTTCGCATGCTCGGGGGAACCACCTGGGGAACGTAACAACAAATGCTGCTGCAGCAGCTATGTAGGGAGCTTATCCTGGCCCGCCCCCTGTACGCTTTACCTCTAGTCGCACTAAGAGCAAATTAGCTCAAAAACCTTGAACAAGCGCAACGCGTTGCACTAAGAACTTGCCTGGGAGTTCCCCGCACGGCTTCGTCGCGACACACGCTCACAGAGGCCCGGATAAACTCGATGGAGAACCTCTTACAAAAACGAGCGCTCGGCCATCTCATCCGCATGAGCAACTGCAACTCGACCACCACGCTCCTGATAACAATCGCCGAGCGTTCCGAGTCGCAACTTGGAACGCATCTCTGCACCCTTGGCGACATAGCTGGCATGCCCTCACCACTTGTACTACTACCAACACAGCATAGAGAGCCCCTGCCACTAACGATCAATCTTTGTATAGCAGGTCTGCGGGCCAAAAAGAACACTGCAGTGAATGCCGCACAGCAACTCCCAGAGGATCATCTGGACTCGTGTGTACACTGACGGATCAGTGAACAATTCCAGAGGCACGGCAACGGCAGCGGCCTTCTTCCAGGCTGCAGCAGTGGGCACCAGCGGGCGTCTGACACACCAGGCTTCCCCTACAACAGCGGAACTGGCCGCCATGGGACTCGCCCTTTGGGGAATCCGGACGGGCTGCGCAAGCGGACTGCACTGGGTCGTCTTGAGTGACTCGAGAGCATCCTTAGAGCTGTTAGGCAGACTCGAGCGATCTACGCCTCTAGTATGTTCATGGATAAAATTAGGAGAGCGTGTTGGTTAAACATCTTGGTATGTGAAAGCGAAAGGAGACAAGGGACGTGTTTTTTTTTTGTGTCTCTTGTCTCATTTCGCGTTCGCATACCAAGATAGTATGTTCAGTCGCACGAGATGCGATCAAACTCCACGAAGAAGGTCCCAAGATCGCATTCCAATGGCTTTCAAGCCACTGTGGCATCAGAGGTAATGAAGTCGCTGACTTTCCGGCTACACGCGCCCATGAGGATCCAGGATGCCCGCTCTCGACAGTCCGACGCTTCTCAGATGCGAAGCTGCTTGTTAAAAGAGCCATCGCTCTACAACACCCAGACACGGAAGTGATGAAAGGCGCTTTCCCAGCCTGTCTCCCACGTGGCCTTGACTGTCAAACTGCCGCAATACTCCACCACTTAAAAACCGGAAGCGCGTTCACCCCGGTGTGGATAGGTCGCTTCAGACATAGTCTGGACCCCAGCTGCCCGATCTGCGGGCAATCAGCCGACGCTGAGCACCTCCTCCTGCACTCTACCAACTGCGAAGAGGAACGTAAAGGACTCCGAGACGCGTTTTCTCGCCTCGGACTTTCGTGTACTAGCATGAAAGAACTATTGCGTCCGAGGGCATCAACAACTAAGACAGACACGGCACTGAAAAAACTAGTCACCTTCCTAAAGATAACACAACTCCCGGAAACCCTCTAGGAACCCGCCTGCCCGCCAATGCGCTGCAACAGGGTGCGACCAGCAAGATAACGGAAAATACGTCATCTTGATGACTTGACAATTGCTGTGGTCACAAGTCACTGCAATGAAAATTGCAGGAAAGCTAACGACCGAGTCTACAAATGACAACTAAAACATCCCCCCTTTTTATCTCTCTCTCTCTCTTTATCTCTTTCTCTCGCTCCTTTTTCTCTCCTTATCTATCTTTGCATAGTGTCATGTGCGCACTCAGCGTCACAGGCAACGTCTGACTTTCAAGAAAACAAAGACTAACAAAAATAAAACAGACATCGCTTGAATCGAATCACAACAATGGTGAAAACCATTGTAAAAAAGAAACGCCTTTTTCAAGGGGCTTTAGGTGTGTCATGTTGTCGGATGTCGCGATACCTGGCGGTTGGTGCTAGAAGTCCCGGCAAAAAGTACGATCGAACGCGAGTGTCACTGTCGTCGCGGCGTTCCAAGTCCTGGCTACTGAAGTTTCCGTGGACTGCGAAACTGGAGAGCCACCCGCAACAGAACAGGTGTCTGCCATATCCACAACCGCTGCTGTGACACCGCCAGGATCGTGGTCGGCCACAGCATGACACTTTTATGGCATCACCAGGCGGAAATCTAGCGACCACTTTTTTGGACGCGGTAAAAGTATACACCAGTCAGAGACGCGCTCCAGGCACCATGGTGACACTGAGGCCAGACTGAGGCAAAAGCTGAGGCATGAATCGTGGGAGCTGTCTGGACAGCTGAGAGAAGCGAGCGATCATCCCACTTTTCTCCCGTGCCGATTATTAGAAGGTCGGAACCCCTGCACAATGGTGGAACAACACACATCGTAACACGTGCAAGTCATTCCATAAGATAGCGAACGTCTGAGCGCAGGTCAATGCTAGGAATCGACGAGCCAATCAAACAGCGTCGAAAGTGCAACGTCCACTGCGCTCATAGCCTTTTTCTGTGGGTCTGTTTTTTCTTCTGCTTCAACCAAACGCATAAAGTGTGCCGTGACGTTTCGGCTTTTGTCCGCCATTGTGCAGGAATTCCACAGCTGCCAACAGAGGGCAGTATTTCGAAAGGGGTCTATAGCATGGGGCACGCGCCGGGAGGCCACACTTGCAATTACTTGTTTAACGACGAGACCGTTTGTGATTCCGGACAGCCCCCGACGTTGTCACTATGCCGAGTAAGGGAGGTAAAAGTGAAGTACGCGTGCTGTAACCCGGCTCTTTCAGTTACGGCAGTAATTGTGCAGTGCAGTCAATGTACCAGGGACCGAACGCGAATGGCGTATCGATTACTCCCAAGTTCGCGTCGAGCACTGGCGGGGCGCTCGTGTGCACTACGTGCATAGCATTCTGTAGCCTCGCCATTATCATTGAGTGCGCCAGCCTGGGCGATTTATATTACCGCGCATCACCGACCTATTTGCCTCGCGCTAAAGCCGCTTTTTAGGCACCACTGATTTCCACTATAGGGGGCTGGATGGCGCATAGATGCTCCCCGAGCCTGTGGCAAGTGAAGCCACCGGGAGTCCGATGCTTGTCCCGGAAGTCGGGCGTGTGCTGGGCTTCCGAGTGCATTCAGTCGATATTTTGGTCCATGCTTTTTTGTGTCTTTGATTGGATTTTAATATTCCCGTTCTGAATTAAATCCCGAGAATAGGGCATTTGAACGTGGGACATACGAACACTTGACCAACTAGAATCTCAAAATGTTCACATCGAATGGCTTTCCAGGAGTCTTCTGGGTCCGCATGCGCTGTTGCATCCGCAACAAGTATGCTTTATTGGGATGACAAGAGAAAACCGAGCGCCCTGAACGCTGTTCGAACCAGCACTCGGAAGAGTTGAAAAGCCTGTCAAGCGCTCACTTCCGAGACAAGCCGCTTATTTCCGGTGGCTTCATACCTGTCTACTCAATGCGCCATCCAGCCCCCCATATGGTGGAGATCAGTGATAGGCACTGAAGGATGAGAACGACAGGGCGTCTCCTTTAGATGCTTTGCCTCCAGCACGCGCTCGGTGCCTTCCGCCGTGCAGTCTTGTACACGTTACTAAAAAAAAGTAATCGATTACAATTGCTATTACTCTTGGCTAAAAAGTATTCGATTAGATTACTTGATTACTCGACGGCAAAAGTAATTGGACATTACTTAAAGAAGTAACCGTTACTTTTCCGATTACTTTATTGTGTGAAGACACATCTTTAGCGCTCATAACAATGAACTATCTCCAACCTATATTTCACATTTGCACAAGTATTGAAGAAGAAAAACTGGTTCCCTCTTCGTGGTCGTTGCACCTTCACAATGCGGACACAAGCATAGAATTCGTCTGAAGATGTTTAATGATTTTGGGCGTTCGCCAGTGTGTGTGTGTGGGGGGGGGGGGGGGGGGGGCGGAGGGGGTTCTAGATCTTGTTAAGCTTGAGCAAGGGTTGTCGCTCAAAGTTTGCGTCGCTCATTTTATTATTCACATGGGGATGAGCTCGCATGTTATACAAAAGAGCAGCAGCTCCAGGATTTGAAACGGATCATGTGTAGAATCCATTAGCGGAAGAGATCGCCCCGACCACTTCTCAACTCGAAACATTACTTGTCACAAAGACCACGTAGGGGAAATGGGGAAATATTTCAACTGGCTTTGTTATATTTTGCATCCGCTTTAGGCATTCTTCGGTTTTGGTTCTCCTACGGGCTGCGAGTAGGTACCCTAAGCAGGAGTTTTTTTTATTTTTTTTTTCTGTGTGTGTGTGCGTGAGGGGGCTAGTTTGAACGAAGGACTTACAAAGCTACATTCTGCTCCCTCAAACTTCGCCCTGCATGGCCTTTGTCACGCACTGTGGCTGCCCTGGGCCTTCCCACTCCCAGTCCCAGCTCGAAAAAAAAAAAAAACGGACATTCCACAGAAACTGTACATAGAAAGGGATTGACCTCGTTTCCTAGAACTCCGCAAAAAGCTTTCTTTTTTCCGTTCGAAAAATAAAAAGCAAATTTTATTTTTGTCATTTCAGAAAAAAAGGCGTGTGCGGGGGGGGGGGGGGGGGGGGTGTCCCGTGGAAAAATAGTAACGGTTACAAGTAGTTTTATTACTTCAAAAAGTAATCAGATTACTCTTGTGATTACTGCCTAATAAAAGTAATCAACTGATTACAAAATTACTCCAAAAAGTAATCGATTACAAGTAATTTGATTACTTGTAATGCGTACGGCAGACATGTACAAGTTACTCAAAAAAGTAATTAAGTTAAGTTACTGAGTATTGACGTCAAAAGTAATTTGAGTAGAGTAGAAATTACTCAAATAGAAAGTAATTAAGAAAATTACTAATTACCGTAAAAAAGTAGCGAATTACTCTTGAAGCTACTTTTGAAGTTACTTTTATATGTTTTGTGTGGTAAAACAAATGTACAGAGGTTTTGATCCGTTGTCGAAATTGTGCTAGCCTAATATGAATCGGCTTGTTTTTTTTCACAGAAATGCTTTAATAGGTGGTCGTGCTTCTGCGTGACTAATTGTTTTGTACTTTCTTGTTTGTTTGGTCAATGATGTACTCCGAATGTGTTATTTCTACTTTGAGGTTTAGCACTCTCTGAGCTTCATTTTGCAGACAGTGTTTGCTTTTTTAGAGTGTTCAGTAAAGTACATCTAAAAAGTACTTGAAGTAACGTACAAATTAAATGAGAGGTTATGTACTTCAAGTAAAGTAGTAAGTACACCTGGTGCAATGTACTTGAAGTAACGTATATAAATACAATATATTTCAAGGTAAGCTAAAAACGCTTTTAACACAATCTTTCATGATGCCCTTTCATTCCCTATACAGTTTTCTTTAACTGGTATGCATTGCTCCAGGGCAGGTGCATAAGTTTTTTTACGAAAATGGCAGCAAATATTGTTTAAGGTCAAGTCGCCGCAGAGTAGTTGTTTTACTCTCGCTGATGAGCTATTTGAAACAATCAACTTTTAAGGCCCTTATTTCCATCGGTCTTACGGCCGCCATTACTTCACTCAGAGAAGTGACCATATGACGTCTCGAAAGAGCGCGTTTTTACATGACAATACCGCCATTTTGTTTTTCAAATTCGGAGAATGTACATTGAAGTTGGGAATTTTAATTTCCTCGGAAAATACAAGTACATGTTCAGAGAATATACTTCAAGTCAAGTACAATTTTTCTAAACAGTAGTACTTTAAGTACCATGTACATGGAGTACTTATCAACACTGCTTGTTTATTATGTTTTATATAAAAACGTAGGGGGAATTGCTACAGGTTTCTCGAACGATCTTTGAATCTTTGAAGATCTGCATGTTCTGAGTTTTGGGAGGAAAGGCAACACAAAAAGTTAATCGTTGCGTTGCCCTTTAAGCACGCGATGTTTCGAGTACAGCACAAACTACGGGAGCACCAGATGAGTTTCAGAGCAGGTGCTGCATTATGATGCCTCCTTTTAGTGAGGATTCAGTGTGTGGACCTCCTGTAGTGGGCAAAAGTTTCTACGTTGGGGAGAAGTGGGGACCAGCCCTTTCTTCAAATGGGTCAAGTCTTCTTGAGCTTCCGAACACAAAGAAACGCCAGTCGTCGGCGCCAATCCCGCAGTCACTCGGCCTCTCTTGCGTCGTGTCTGATCGCTTCCCGCGATTCGAAGCACTGTTGTTGCAATGGGGGGAGGGGGGGGGGGGGTTGAGAAAATTTTGGGGGGTTTCGGACTCTTCAAATCATCCCCCCCCCCCTTCCTACGCCCCATGCTTCCCCCTCTTTGCAAAAATCAGCTGATCTTCCAACATCTTATCTCCTTTGTGCAGGAATGTTTGTTCATAGGCAAAGCAACCACTAAAATTCGAAAGTAATTTGTAACTTGAGTAGAAGTTACTCGAAAAAGTAATTAAATTAAACTACTAATTACCGAAATAAAAATGTAATTGAAAGTTACTAAACTACTCAGAAAAGTAGTTAAACTACATTAACTTGAGTAGAGTAGTTGAACTACGTCCAAGTCTGGCGTACGGTACAAGTCTGCCGCCGCCGTGCTTTGGTTGCGCGTGCACGCTCGAAGCCCACGAGACGCCGCAATGTTATCGAAGGTCGTAAGCTCCCGCTGGAGGTGGGACAACTCAAATGCAGTTCCTGATGTTCTCATCCTATGAGCAACATTTTGCAAGCATAATGGCGTGTTTCATGATTTTGATATCGTTAGTCTTTATTTTTGTAGCCACGCTGCGAAGAGGGGACCTCTGGATTATAAATTATATATTCTAGACCATGTGTGCTTACATTTCTTTCAAATCACAAAACACAATTCTTAAAACTCAAACGCAAAATAATGTCGAGATTTTTTTTTTCTTTTAATAATCTCCGGAAACGTTTTCTGTGGCGTACTCTCCCGAGTGATACACATTTTGAAGGCGAAGATGTAAGCGCACAGATCAACACAAACACATCCACGCATGTCGTGAATCGACAATTTTTATATCATTGCACTCTGGTGTGCACGCAGGCAGACTTTGGTGTACGCACAGGCACACTTTTACCTACACGCAGCTCGCGCTCGGGCAGTATTAAATCACACTCTCACGGACACCCACCACGGACTGAACCTTGTTCGTTCAACTAACTGCATACCACCCAGAAATGCTTAGACACGTATTGATTTCTAAAAACGCTACAGGAAGTGTCATAGAGAGCATGTTAAGAAGTACCCGAGGAACTGTCCCACCGATCATCGTGCGTCTCAGCTTCTTTCTATCGAAAAAAAAAAGCAAAAGCAGTCTCGGAAGCAGTTAATCAGGAGCGCTTCGCCGAGCCCTAATTCCTCTGGCGAGGGGGAAAGAAACTTCATTTCATTAACACTGACGGCGGACACATCCCAAGTTCGCACATAAAATGAAACTGACGCGACTTTTTCCGTCGGTCCGTTCACCGCGTCCCCTTCTTCACCGACTCCTCTAATTGGTGGCCTCCTTTTGTTGTTCCTTTTCCTCTTTTATCACTGTCTCTCCCCTCTTGGATATCTCTGTTTCTAACAACGATCTTTCTTTTTTTTTATTGTTCCGTTCTCGGACTCGACCTCCTTCCCTAATTGGTTGGGTCCGCTGGACTCCTTCGTTTCTATGCCGGAAGTCTGTCCAAGGAGGCGCACCTCCTTTGGTTCACCGGAATAAGGACAGAGGGCGCTTCGTGCCTTCCCAGAAATCGGAGCGAACCGTGCTTCCGGTCCGCCCCGATTGACATCAGGAGCTGCGGGCGGCAAGCTCAATAAGCCAAAACTGAGCAATTAATTATATATTCTAAAAGAAATAAGAGGCCAGGGAAACTATATGACGGGTGCGGGAGAGCTGAAGTAACCTGCGACTGGGGACAAAGAGAAACATCGAAACGTAGAAGAAACTGAAAATAGACAAGGGTACTGGCTATGCTCTGTTCCTGTTATGTTCTGATGTTTCTCTTCTTCCCCCACTCTTATGTTAACTCAACATGGTAAGTACGGTTTTCTTTAATTCATCCAAATTTGTAGGAAAAGAGGGGGGGAAGGGTCGAAAAAAAATTGTCATAGCCCAATTCTTGCAAAGAATGACACTGTATATAAAATTACCCTAAAAGTTCTCCACAAACATTTGAAGTGTCACGTAGTGGAATATGTCAAAAACTAAATTAAATCCCCCCCCCCTCAAAAAAAAAAAAAAAGAAAGCGGCCGTTTTTTTTTAACTGTTACTGTTGACTTCACTGAGACTTCAATAACTTTTTTGACGTATAAGTAATTTTAAGAGATCGTTTGTTAAATAAAACAATATTTTTTTAGATTTTATGGCTATTTAGAAAATCGCAACCCCGACAAAATTTGCCTTATATTCAAATTGTTGTCAGAAAATTAACCGCTGAGAATTATGACAAACAACAAACAGCGCGTGGGTGTCAACCTCTGAAATTATATTGTTTGCGCTAGTAGGTCTTCTTTTATTTTTAATATATCCTGCTTCTAACTTGTTAAAAACAATTAACGGTTAAGACTGGTCGTGCCAATTTGCTAAAAAAAAAATTAATTTCCTTCAAGTCTTTTGTATTGGTTGTCAATAAGGTCGAGAGTCACTGAGTTCTTCGGCCTGCCATGCCGTTCTTGCCGCGCAATTGCCTTACCATGTCGCCGGGACGTAAGCGCACGGTGTCGTCGCCTCTGTATGCACAACAACGAAAGGCACTGTCGTTGTCCGCACGTCGCGCGCACGTCGTTCATGCACACGCCATGTGACCTGATCTGCATGCACCAGGGAGAAGAGGGACATCGGGAACGTTCACCCCCCCGAAAAGTGCTGAGAGGCTGCATTCACCATGCTTTATTGTAAATAACCGCTGCGCGAAATGCTACGCATTTCTTCGAGAATCAGCGTGGCGGAAGCAGCAATTTCGACCCCTTTGTTTTTAAACAAAAGCTAAGGCACCTAGCCAATTTCTTTTTCTTATCTTTATCGTATCTTTGTTGTACAACAGAGGAAGAGTAACTGCCACGCTTGTTTAGCCGAAGTCTGAAAACCGTTTCATGACCTCTTTAATCGCAACATATTTGTGACCACTGATAAACCAAAAATTGCTTTGCGTTCAATGTGTCTCCCCGTAACTATAGAGAGTGATGAGTGACTTTCCGTGACCCCCTTACAATATGACGCGGCAGTTCTCGAGTTATAGGACCTTCTTGACACACATGGATGTCTGGACTGGCGTTTGCCCAGTCAAGAGATCCATTATTGAACCTTCTGACTCGTTGGATCTTTTGGCTCGTTGGACCTCTTGACTCTCCATGGATCTTCTGACGCGTTGGGTCTCTTGGCGTGTTGGACCTCTTAATCCACATTGGATCGCTTGACTCGTGTCTGGCGAGTCAGATGGTCCAACGCTTCAAGAGATCCATTATTGAAACTTGATAGATCTTTTGACTCGTTGAATCTGTTGACCAGAAGTGTCCGAAGAGTAGCCTCGCTTATTCTAATAAAAATACTCTCCTCCCAAAGTTAGAAGTACGCACTCTGGCTCACCACGATTTGTGATTAGATGGCGCCTCCCAATGTTAGAAGTACGCACTCTGGTTCACCACGATTTGTGATTAGATGGCGAACTAAGTAAAAGCAAGTGCTTCATTTAGCCCTGAGTGGTATTTTTTGCGTTAGTACTGGAATTGGGAAAATATACTATATAGCAGGCTATACGTCATGCTGAATTGCTTTAATCGATGGCTGCCATATTATTGAGCCCACTAATGACGTTGCGGTAAAGACAGTATTGCAGAGTAAAAGTTGATCCAAAAAGCGGTTTACTTAGCTGTACCTAGAGTAAGCGATTTTTAAAATACAAAAAAAAAGTAAGATAATGAACCAATACATATATATATATATATATATATATATATATATATATATATATATATATATATATAGATACCGGGTGTTTTTGCGAAGACGTTCAAAACTCCTAAAAATTAGGGCGTTTAAAAATAAAAAGAAACTGCCTTCGGGAACAAACTACCAGCCACGGCGGACGTCAGGAATTGCCAACAATATACTAATTAGCCAACTAATTAATTAAGATTTGTTAATTAGATTTTTAATGAGTGGAAATAGACATATGGTTCCAATTAGAAAGTCGCTGAGCGTTATCAAAAACCAATAAATCGGTCATTTTCAGAAAGACTTTGAGCCGTGAGAAGAGTAGTAGCGCACGAAAGTTACCACTCGTGGAGCAGGTGCAAGGCTGGGGCTATATAAGAGGCGGAAAAATCGCGCGGGCGCCTTACCGCAACCGCTAGCCTTGTACGTGCTCCACCAGTGGTAAGTTTAGTGCGCTACTACTCTTCTCACGCGCTCAAAATCCTTCTGAAAATGACTGATTTTGTGGTTTTCGATAACGCTCAGCAACTTTCTAATTGGAACCATATGTCTATTTCCACTAAATGAAAAGTTAATTAACATATTTTAATTAATTAGCTGGCTAATTAGTATGTTTTTGGCAATTCTTGATGTCCGCTGTGGCTGGTAGTTTGTTCCCGAAGACAGTTTTTTTTGTTTTTCAAACGCCCTAATTTTTAAGATTCTTGAATGTCTTCGCAAAAACACCCGGTATATATATATATATATATATATATATATATATATATATATATATATATATATATATATATATATGTATATGAGTGAAGCAGAGTAGTTTGAGAACAATGGACCGGGAAAATATAATAAGTCAGAGATCTGTACTTGCGGAGTTGCTATGCTATGAGTTTATTGTATGTATTACGACAGTTTCGCCGAGAGGCTGCCATCTCCTGACGAAGCCGAGCCTCTCGGCGAAACTGTCGTAATACATACAATAAACTCCTAGCATAGCAACTCCGCAAGTACGGATCTCTGACTTATATAATATATACGTATATATATTGGCGGTTTCATTTGGATTCAGGCAATGAGTGGTAGTCGTATTTTTTATTTTGCTTCAAATTGTTATATTTGGTGGAGCATGTTCCAAGAAGAACAATCCTTTTTATTTTAATGTCCTGACATGTTTAGTTTATGAGACAAAAAAAAAAATCTCAAACAAGCGGGAAAGAACGACGAGGTTTTGACGTTTGTCGTGTGTGGCGTGTTTGAATCATTCTCTATCTCAAAGTATTCAAAAGAGAGCGTCCATATTTTTTTAGTGTGATATATATAAAAGTAGGTAAAACGACGTTATAAAAACTATTTATTGTTCGTCGCTCCAATTTTTGTAAAAATCCCCAAACATGCCTCCGAGAACAACTGTAACCTTAATTGCGGATTGTTTTCTTCAGTTGTCTGTGTTTAGTATAGCTTTTAAAATAATACCACGTGTAGAAACTTTCATTGTCTTCCAAATTAAGCAAAGTTTGTGTTTTTATCATGTACGAGTATTGAGAAATAAATTATAAAACAGAGAAGGTTTTTACTTTTCGTTCAATTGCAGCACGCTGTATATAAAAAAAAAATCCGTTTTTAATTTTTTTTTTTTTTTCGTTTTCTCGCGTTGCGTTCTCTTACCATTTTGTTAGACCACCTGAGACTGGGTGGAAAGAAACACGACGACGTCTCAAACACAGCTAACCACTTCATTCAGTGCCCCCTCCTTTTATACATCCTGAACCCAAAATGATGACGATGATGACGATTTTGGGTTCAGGATGTATAAAAGGAGGGGGCACTGAATAAAGTGGTTAGCTGTGTTTGAGACGTCGTCGTGTTTCTTTCCACCCAGTCTCAGGTGGTCTAACAAAATGGTAAATCTACACCAGCTCGCCTGCGCCCTAACTGTTTTTTCATTAAGCGTTCTCTTCACACCCTTCTTTTACCCAGAACATAGGCGTAGACTTCGGGGGGGCATCGGGGCTCGTGCCCCCCCTGGTAAGATCCGGGGGAAGGCAGAGCCCCCCCCCCCCCCCCCCCCCCCCCCCCGGGCCCGGGCCATGGTCCTTACCGAGACGCTGTTTACGTGCCATGTAACGAGCTTCTAGAAGTGGCATGTAAACAAAATAACACCCATGTTGCCTTTATTGACAAAATACATGGGGAAATGGAATCCCAGCGTGCTTTCGTTAGCTTCAATCTCCAGTTCTGGCAAAAAGGTAACGCGGATCAGCCCCCCCCCCCCCCCCCCTCCCCGAAGAACTTCTCAGCCTGCCCCCCCCCCCCCCCCCCCCCGGGAAATGGAAAGTCTACGCCGCTGACCCAGAATACATTCCGTTAGAGGTATTTGCACTGGTTTTGAGTTTTAAGCCTCTAAATATGCTAAAAAAAGAGCAAGTGCCGATGGTGGGTTTCGACGATTGTCGTGTGTGGCGTCTTTGAGCCACTCTCAATCTCAAAGTATTCAAAAGAGAGCTTCTATATTTTTTATTGTTATATGTATGCAAGTCGGTAAAACGACATTTCAGCTACTATTTATTATTTGTCGATCCAATCTTTATAAAAATCCCGAAACATGCCTCCGCGAAGAACTGTGACCTAAACTGCGGATTTTTTTTTTTGTCCACTATATTTAGTGTTTTTTTTTTTTTAAATACCACGTGTAGAGCCTTTCATTGCCTTCCACATTATGGAAAGTTTGTGTCTTAATCACGTACAAGTACTAAGAAATAAATTATCAAACAGAGAAGGTTTTCACTTTTTGTTCTATTTCAGCTCGCTGTAAAATTGTTTGTTACATTGTTTTTTTAGCCAGGATACATTCCGCTAGAGGTATATGCACTAGTTTTGAGTTTTAAGCCTCTAAATTTGCTAAAAAAAGCAAATGCTGATGGTGGGTTTATGGGTTATAGCTGTATATTTCATTCTTCATTATAATAATCTAAGAGACGTTTGATAAATAATCATATAAAAGGCATTGATGTCGTTGGGCGTATAATAACAAGTTTGCAATTCTAAACGTCTAAACAGTAAAAAATCACAACTGCCGAAAGCTGGTTTTCAGACAATTTCTGCCGGTGCCATGATTGGAGAGGCCTCAAGCCTAAACCCTATGCGCTACATAATCTATACTACGTTAGAAATATCAAAGTATAATATTGTAAAACTTTAGAGTAAAATACACTTCCTATTGGAAACCTAGATTTTTAAATTTCGAAATTTTATTTTTTTAATGCGAAATTCATGTTGATAACAGAAGAGAATCATTTTGTAGCATATTTAGAGGCTTAAAACTCAAAACCAGTGCATATACTTCTAGCGGAATGTATTCTTGGCAAAACAAAATGGTGTGAAAAAAACGCGACGCAAGAAAAAGAAAAAACAAAACTAATTTTGTTTTATGCAGCTGCTGAAATTTAACGAAAAGTGAAAACCTACTCTGTTTCATAATCTATTTCTCAGTACTCGTACGTGATTAAGACACAAACTTTCCATACTGTGGAAGGCAATGAAAGGCTCTACAGGTGGTATTATTTTAAAAACAAAACTAACATAGTGGACTAAAAAAATTCGCAGTTTAAGTCACAGTTGTTCGCGGAGGCATGTTTGGGGATTTTTTTATAAAGATTGGATCGACGAATAATAAATAGTAGTTGAAATTTCGCTTTACCGACTTGCATATATATCACAATAAAAAAAAAATATGGAAGCTCTTTTTTGAATACTTTGAGATTGAGAGTGGTTCAAAAACGCCACACACGACAATCGTCAAAACCCACCACCGGCACTTGCTCTTTTTTAGCATATATAGTGGCTTAAAACTCAAAACTAGTGCAAATACCTCTAACGAAATGTATTCTCGGTAAAGAAAGGGTGCGAAGAGAACGCGACGCGAGAAAAATGAAAAAACAAATAAAAATGTTTTTTTTTATACAGCGTGCTGAAATTGAACGAAAAGTGAAAACCTTCTCTGTTTCATAATTTATTTTTCAGTACTCGTACATGATAAAAACACTAACTTTGCTTAATTTGGATTGAAATGAAAGGTTCTATACGTGTTATTATTTTAAAAGCGATACTAAACATAGTTGACTCAAAAACAAATTCGTAATTTAGGTCACAGTTGTTCTCACAGGCATGTTTGGGGATTTTTACAAAGATTGGAGCGACAAAAAATAAATAGTAGTTATAATGTCGTTTTACCTACGTTTATATATATCACACTAAAAAAGATACAGACGCTTTTTTTTTTAATGCCTTGAGATAGAGAGTGATTCAAAAACGCCACACACGACAATCGTCAAAACCTCGTCGTTCTTTCCCGCTTCTTTGAGATTTTTTTTTTCTCAAAAACTAAACAAGTCAGGACATTAAAATAAAAAAGATTGCTCTTCTTGGAACATGCTCCACAAAATATAAAAATTTGAAACAAAATAAAAAATATGACTGCCACTCGTTGCCTGAATCCAAATGAAACCGCCCATATACATATATATATCGGTGATTTAATTTCAAATCGTGCCGGCGAAAAAGGTCGAATTTTTAATTTCGCTGAAAAAAATATGTGTTATGGCGTCGTCTCTAAAAACGCTGTAGCCACATACCGCAAGTTCGTCGGTTTTCTTGTTCTCGACTTAATAATTTTAAAAGAGGCCGCGGCGGAAAGCGGTGTTTTTCACATCCGTCGTAGGTCGGATGTTTCGCTCAATCTCCCGCCTTGGATTTTCAGTCGACATTATATTTACTTTTTTCAAGCACTCTGTGAGCACAGGTAAAAAGCTCTAATACCATAAAATAATTTTAGGCGTTTTGCTTTTTTTTCTGTAAAAATGTCAAACACACCTCCTCGGTTAATTGTTGACGAACTTTGACAATTAAATACTGGCGATCTACTTGGGTTACATCAATATTTTTATGTCTACGGAGAGCCCGAAACACGTTCTTTATATATATTATAAAATCACTCAGCTGCATAAAATTCACTTTGCGGTACGTTTACGTTAATGTTATGCGAAAACCAAAAAGTACCGATTTTAAAATCAATTTTCTAAAAAAAAAAAAAAATTTTTTTGTTAAAATGTAGATAGGATAGTTGTCTACTCGAAAAGCAAGTCGAGAAAGTGTGTATTTTGTTTGTATGCTTTATATTTAAGCATCAATATCGTACAAAAACGTGTTTTAAGGCTCGAAACGGACTTGCGAATTGCGCGTCTTCACAAACTTGGAAATATTTTTGCCTTTTTTCAACGTTCCCACATAAAAATGAAATACAGTAGTTCCACCCTGTTATATTTATTTATCATTTAATTTTTAATATAGGCGGCAAGCTACATTGGAGGAGCTCAAAAGAGAAACAACACTTCAGCAGGCGTCGTAAATTTTCAATGCGTAGAAATCGGCAGACGTCGTATTGATTCGGGGCCTTCATTGGCCTAAACGAAAGTCCCGCCCTTTCAAAATCAGCAGATGACCACGACCTTTCACGCTCGATCGTTGTGTTGGATAGGAGGGCCCGTGACAGTAAAGCGAGCAGCGCACCCTGTGTCGCGAGGAGTGAACTGGTACGAATGTGTCGTTGACGAGGCGAACAGTGACGGCCACCAGTCAGTCAGTCAGTCAGAGTATTGCAGAAGGGAAAGCAAAGGACCTGTTGCCTGGGAGGATGAGGACACCACGGCCTTACATGATCGACGGTCAACAACAGTTTTGCCGGCCAAAACAACGCCACGTGCGCGCTAATACCGGCGGCGCGGGACGAAAATCCCGTGGACGCACACACGAAGATTGGCCGGTTTCGTTAGGGATGTGGAGAAATTTTGAAACCAGCCATCGGTGCACGCGTGAAACGATACCGCATATTTGCCCAAGCTTCGAGCGCCCTATCCTCGAAACGGCTGTGCTCTATCTCTCTCCGCGGAGATCCGATAGCACCGAAGGGTTATTCTTTTGGAAACAGCAAAGCCCGGAGACTAACATTAAAAACGAGCGTGTTGGTAAATATACTTGTGTTTATTCTGCCCGGAGACTAGTTGGGTCGAAGTTAGCCTCCTTGTCAAACATAGAACGACACGCGGAGTGGCCCTGTTTACCAACACGGCCGGAAGGCCGCGCTTGCGCGGAAGCTATGTGGGCAAAAGTGGCCCGGCTCTCCGTGTTTTCGCCATTGCGTTGTGTGGCGTGCGCTCGTTGTTGACGTTGCAGGGACGCTTCTAGCTTTATTTGTGAGTCGTATTTCCTGACAACGTATGTCGTATGCTATGCCCGACTATTTGAGCTCGCTACCCGAGCCTGAACTGCAGCGGAATCGAAACAAACTGTGCGCGGACGGCGTTGCCTTCGAGGATCCGTGCGCCGCAAACAAGGCCTGCTGGACTTCCGACGTGAAGTTGCTGCCACCGAATTCGACGGCTCACGTCGTCGTTTATTTAGTTTTTTCGCCAAGCCAGTTCACGGCCAACACGGTGCAGGCGTACAAGTCTCTCGAGGCCTACGGTTACTTCGAGTCGGTATCCGCACTGCCGGCGGGATCAGCAGACTGTTAATCTGCCGAAGTGTATTTATTAATTGATTAAATACACACAGCGTCTTCAAGTCAAGGTATGAAATTTTCCCTACCCTCATGACCACAAGGCATGACAAGCAGTAACTCTTTGTCCCGTTCTACAGTCTTGGCGGTAACACGTCAAAAGGAACGGCGTTACCAGGAACGCGTTACTTTTTTCAGTAACGTAGAAACCTACTCGTTACTTTTTGGACTCAGGAACGGGTAACATACTTATGTTGCTATTTCAAGTAATGCCGTTACGTTACTCGTTACTACTTCCCAAACAATTACACTTCAATTTTTTCTGTGTTTTTAGGCGTCAAGCCATGTGAATTTCTGAGTTTTCTGCGTATTTCTTCGCGTTTTTTCTCTTGAGTATTTAGGTGAAACCGTAAAAGGACATAGAGTAATTATGTTCAGTTTCTGCATGAACATAACGTTTCTTGATATATGAGCTTATGCATACCTGTATCGTCCAAACAGTAAAACGTGTTAAATCATAATTTAAAAAGTAACGCAGAAGTAACGTGCGTTACTTCTTGTCGGTAACAGTAACGCGTTCCTTTTATTTTTAAATAGCGTAGCTCGGTAACGGATACCTTTTATTTGCAAGTAACGAATAACGTATGTCGTTACTTTTTTCCGGTAACACCTACAACACTGCCGTTCTGTCGCCGATCACCTTCTGCTTAGTGGCACGGGCGTAGCGAGCCTCCCACGAGCGCTTGGCCGGTGCTTTGTGCGCGAACACCGTGGGAACAAAATCGGAATGGGGGGGGGGGGGGGGGGGGGGGGGCGTCTCGATCAGACGACGGTTTCTCTGCACATAAGCAAGCCTCGGGACGGAGATTGAAATGGAAGCCGCACTTGCCTTCAAGAAAGTGCTTGCCGCACAAATGGTCGTTCGCGCGAGGCGACCATTCTTTTCGATCCACGGATATTATCCACCTTCATTGCCTTTCAGACTCTGCCGAGAACTTGTGGAAACACACTCCGCTACTTTTTTTTTTGTACTTTTTGGTGTAATTAACGGCAACACAGCTTCGCGGCATGCTGAAATGCTATGACGGCCATGCTAAACGCGCACCCTTTTGCCCACACCCATCGGCTCCGGCGCGATCGCAGCGCCGCCGCAGCTCCGTGACGTCAAGGCCGCGTGTCGGTCTACTCGTTTGGTTACCTTTCGTGACGTCATTACCTTGTGAACAACAAGTTCGATGGTGTTTGTAATGAGCATGGTGAAAGCCTGAAATCATAGCGCTCTCAAAGCAACACTGCCAACACCGTCGAAATTGAAGTTCTTACATTCTTCTTATTTGCATCGATGATAATTCAGCATTCGGCCAATTGTGGTGGGCCGACCACAGCGACGCTTTCGATCGCTCACGTCGCCAATAACGTTTGTGAAGAGTGAGTGGTCTTCTCCCGAGATGAAAAGTTAGCGCCGGCTGACGAGTTCTTTTGAAAAAGGGAAGGGGAAAGGGAAAGTTTGAGTAACTGCAGTATCAACCTAGGAAAGCTCCTCTCCCGATATGAAGCTCGAGGCATGTTACGTATCGGTTACCTCCTCGCGCATTGCTGCTCGAATCTATTTTTCACATTTGTTCCGCACAGTCACTGTTCCGCACAGCCGTCGTGGCTGTGCGGAACAGAGTGAAGAATAGATTCGAGCGTCATCTGGACGCAGTCATCCTGCCAGGCTTCAGTGTCGTGAGACTGGACTCGGCGTCGGTCAGTTAAGACTTTTTTTTATTTTGTATGTGTTCCTTCGCCCCGCTGAACTTTGTTTCTAGGGTGCGGTTCTGCTGAACTTTTTTTTTTTTTTAACGTTTTCTTACTAACTGTTTGTTAGCATTGTTTAGTTGTAGGGTTTATTTCGTCATGGCTTAGCGGCCTGACGGTGCTGTAGAGAGCGTGTTCGCACGTATTTGGTCGCGTCCCGTTTAGAGAATGCCCGGAAGAGTTGGTTTTTGCTCTTGCTGTGTGCGGCTCAGATTTTTTCTTCTTGATTAAATTTTTGTTTTTTGTTTTACTTTTACGTGTCGTCGACTTCTTTGTCTGACTCTCCACCAGGTGTGGACCTATCTTCTTGCCACCGGTCGAATCTAAATTTTTTATTTTTTTTAAGTAATTTTCGTTAAAGGGACACTGACAGGGTATTTATGCTCGCCAAGGTTTTTAGTTGTACATATATAGGAAGCGAGCAAGCCGACCGCGTCGCGGCGGTTGCCTATTGTTCGCCGCGACCTAGCGGTAGCCGGCGCGGGAGCATCGGGGAGTGACGGCGGACGGCGCCGAACAGCACAGCGGACGGTGTCCCCGCCGTGATTACGACGGGATTTAAAACAGTTACGAATTCGTAAAGTTCCTTTCGGTAGCCGGTGCCGCCGGCGCAGGATCATCGGGAAGTAATAGCAACGAACAGTACAGCGGACAGTGTCCCCGTCAGGCGATTACGAATCCGGAAAGCGTCTTCGGTAGCCGGTGTAGAATCATCGGGGGGAAGCAATGGCGATGAGCAGCACAGCGGACAGTGTTTCCGTGTTGATGACAATGGGGTTTAGGGCGGTTACGAATCCAGAAAGCTGCTTCCGTGGTGCCAATATGACGAAGGGAAATCTCCTTCATGAATCTGGCCGCGTGTACGACGTAAATCAGGTCCCTTTCGACGGAAAAGTAAATGTAACGGCGTGCCCGCAAAAAAAAAAAAAAAAAAAAAATTAGAGTTTTGCGCAATTAGATAAGAGAGCTTTCTTAGTTGCCGTTGACTGAACTGCGCTAATTATGTACGTTTATTTATGAATCAGCTTGGACAATAACTGGGCGATTGTTTTCGCGCTGTTCCGCGATTCCCACTCTTCCTGTAGGCCGATGGAAACATCCAAGGGTGGGGGGCGACCGCATTCCGCTTCTTGATTCCGGTGAAGTATTTGCTGCCATATTTTAGAGTTTGCCGTAGGTGCCCATGCTGTTCCATCGTCGCTAAAATAGAAAAACAGTTCATTGTATTATTCGTAAGCTTAAAGCAAAACGCGAACTGCAAGGTAAGAAACGCCACTTACCTGCATAATGACGCACACGTCACACCCAGATCGCGCTGTACTCCGCCTCGTACGGCTTCGAAAGGACGATGTGGAACTTCGTGCCGTGCGCGATCTTGCACGTACTGTTGGAGCCGACCACGCTTTCTTGGTGGGGAATAGCCATCTCAGAAATTACAGCTTGAGCCCGCCACAACGCACAACCAACGCAGCGACTGACAGATGCTCCCCGATACAACGGACCTGTTTGCCGCTAGGGGCGCCCTGGTCGGGGCTTGAATTAGATGCGCACGGTTCCTATATGAGAGCCCAGCTACCCAGAACACAATTTGCGGCTCGAAATTCAGTTTCCTTTTGCCCGAAAACCGCCGATCAAGAACTGGCCGGATCGAGTCTCGCTCACTCTCTTTTCCGTGGTCACAGGCCGTTCTCTAAGGTTTCGTCGCGACCACCAAATTTAATCAAAGTCGTTGGTCACTGAAGGCGCACACTCAATATTAAAAATAAAAAAAAATATGAGACCCATTTTTTGTGGCCTCTAAAAAGCTGCAAATACGTTGATTGAAATAAAGTTCCACAGAGAACCGGAAGCATTCTGTGCGTGCGTCGTTTCGCGTATCGTGGTACTCGCGGGGATGGCGATGGCAGCGGACGACGGGCGTGGGACCTCTACTTCAGAACTGTCGTTCGCGGTACTGGTGAATTCTGTCTGCCTTTAAAATAGAAATTTGTTACTGATTAAAAGAATTGGTATTCATCCCGTACGACACGGCCGACCACCAAGCCGATTTGCACGAAGACGTCGCCGAGCCGTCGCTCCCTTCTCGTGGCTGAAGACATCGCTCGCGCAAACGTCAAGCACGACGTGTCTACTTCGAGTTGAATATGCACGCGTACGATTTCTTTACTTGGTGCGAATGTCGCCAATGCGTGGTGCTTCCCGACTTTGAACCGGGAGTGCTTTTGCTGGAGGAAAATCGGCTGCAAACTTTCCAACTTACAGTTTATCAGCTGTATTATTACGATGGAGAGAGATCCCCAGCAGCTCAGTTGGAAAGAACGTCCACTTCACACGCGGCAGGACAGGGTTCGATCCCAAGTGAAGCTTGTAGTTTTTTGTATTTTTTTACATTTTGCGATGTTTACATTTCTTTTCTTTTTGCAATTATCACTGAAGAAACAAACAAAAGAAAATAACAAACAAATGTTGTGGACGAAACGTCGCTGAATTAAATGGTATGGTATTTCCTTTTTGACACCTGCGAACTCAATGTAATCACTTTCCACAAAATGCGAGGAGCATATAAATCCGGTAGCGTCCGCTTTTCGACGTGCCCGTAAATGTTCTACAGTAATTGCAGCCAGCCATTGGTCCCGATCGCGTTGATCTTTCGGAAACTTTGTCGCACAATGCCACTTTTTTTCGGACGCAGGACATGTGAGCCAGCTCTTCACGCAACATCTTGGGGGTATTCTTTTCGGAGCCGATCATGGGAATTCACCACAAGCACTCACTACTCATCTCCAACTCCTCAATGTACAAAACAACTCATCTTGGAGTACAGAACAGCGAGCGGAACAAACATAACTGCAAAAGAATCGCACGGCAAGCAGTTCCCGCTACGCCGCCTCGCATATCGTCTGCTACGCAGAGGGGAAAAAAAAAAGTGCACGGTCGGGTGTAGCCACGTGACTTCCGCCACTAACTCTCTGCTCTCCACTTCTCCGACCTCCGTGCGCGGGTTTCGGTTTCGGTTTCGAGCAGTTGCGTCTTTTGGCTTTATTAAAAAAATACGCTACTCTGTTGCAAAATATTAATTGGGTCCTCCGACACCATAATGAAGCGCCTGGCAAAAAAAGAAAAAAAAAACACAGAAGAATTTTGGGGGGTGTCAGTGTCCCTTTAATAGCGGAGTTGGGTAATTTTATTATTTTTCATTTATTTTATTTCCTACCCCTCTCCATGACAATCTCTCCGTGTGTTTCGGACCGTTTCTGTGTCTTCACTTTTGTGTATTACGGACTGAAAGGCCACTGCCTGGTGATCTTTGCGATGCGCGGTGAACAAGCCCTGAGCGTTTGGTTTCGGAAAGAATTGTATATAATATATCAATGATGTGGTGACTTTCTGTGTTTTAGTAATATGACAGCTTATGGCTAGTCATGCTAGTTTACAGTGAAAATGTTTATAAATCGAAACAATAAAACGTCTGTGCCTGTTCGATATTGGAGGTCTACTAGGCCTGCTGATTTGATTAGATATGTTTCTCGTGGTTTCCCGCTCTTATCGAAACATAAATAACTATTCAATACCACAAAATGCGTTTATAATTGATTACAAAACGCAATCAAAGATTCAAGAAAACTTTTTCACAATTCATAGAAACGCACGGGTCGCTATGTCTGACTTAGGTCTTGCAAAACGAAGACGTCTTTTTTTCGAAATTGAGGCTTAAGTATAGAACCTACAAACAAAATACACACTTTCTCGACTTGCTTTTCGAGTAGACAACTATCATATATACATTTTAGCAAAAATGAAAACAATGAAAAAATGTTTTTTTTTTTTTAGAAAATCGATTTTAAAATTGGTACTTTTTGGTTTTTGCATAACATTAACTTAAACGATACGCAAAACATATTTATACAGCTGAGTAATTTTATAATATACATAAAGAGCGTGTTTTGGCCTCTCCATAGACATAAGAAATATTGATGTAACCCAAGTAGATCACCAGTATTTAATTGTCAAAGTTCGTCAACAATTAACCAAGGGGGCGTTTTTGACATTTTTACAGAAAAAAATAAAAAAAAAACCTAAAATTATTTCATGGTATTAGAGCCTTTTACCTGTGCTCACAGAGTGCTTGAAAAAAGTTAATATAATGTGGACTGAAAATCCACGGTGGCAGCGCCCGCTCCACGGAGCGCCTCAAACCCCGCCGAACTTGCTCTGCGGGATTTCTCAGATCTTTCCGGAAGTTGACAGAGCGCCCTACGTCATCTCCTTCTAAATCCGCAGTGCGCATGCGCGGCGAGGTCGGCGAGGTCGGCGGGCCGGTCGGGCCACGGTCGGGTCGTCGAGTTGGATCTGTTCGGGTGCGTCGGTCGTTTACGTGGGATTGTGACGGCTTGAACGCTTGTACCTCGCGTAGATCAGGGATACAAAGCCGGGACTGTGCAGCGTGGTAAATCGTAAGCGCTGACATTTGTGATCGTGGGAGGAAGAACGAGAAAAAGAACGGGGGTGGGGGCGGGGGGGGGGGAGCCCGAGGCAGACGCAAGGTTAGGCCTGTTGATTCTGCAGCCAATGATTGTTTACCTTTTTACGCTGCAATCCGCCGGCGTTTTCCTGTAAAATAAAGCAAGAACAGATTAGGCAACGACCTTGCAAGTGATGGTTTGTTACCTCTGTGTTTATTAAAGTCGTACCAGAAATCTCAACTCCACCGCTGGCAATCGCTGTCCGTTGCCCGCCGCTTCGAGGCTGCCAAAAGGTATGTGACGGTGCCGATCGCGGACGTCTTCGTTATTTGTGACATGGGCGCCGTTGTACGTATAATTTCGCCCGCCCGGCCTGTGTCGTGTGTTATTTCTGCAGCTAAGCCGTGACAGTTGTCACTGGTCGTCGAAAAGATCAGTTGGCTGAGGCGTTGGTGGGATTGCCAAGTTCGAGCAACGGCCATTTTGAACGGCGGAGGGGGAAGCGGTGGGGAGGGGTGTGGGGGAGGTCGCTCCAAAATTGCGAGTTTATCTTCCCCTCGTTGATTCGGAGTGGGTCCCACGGAGCGTAATTTCGCCTCCTTCGCGGACTTTGGAAAGCGCTCCGGAACTACGAGTGGAATTCACCATAAGCTACTTCCATTAAATAATCCCCATTGAAACCCCTTCAATATATATATATATATATTTATATATTATGGTTCATTATATTACTTTTTTGCATTGTAAAAATCGTTTACTCAAGGTACAGCTAAGTACACCGCTTTTTGGGTCAACTTTCACTCTTTTACTCTGCAATACTGTCTTTACCGTAACGTCATTAGTGGGCTCAATAATATAGCAGCCATCGATTAAAGTAATTCAGCATGACGTATAGCCTGCTATATATATTTTCCCAATTCCAGGACTAACGCAAAAAATACCACTCAGGGCTAAATGAAGCACTTGCTTTCACTTAGGTCGCCATTTAATCACAAATCGTGGTGAACCAGAGTGCATACTTCTAACTTTGGGAAGCGCCATCTAATCACAAATCGTGGTGAGCCAGAGTGCGTACTTCTAACTTTGGGAGGAGAGTATTTTTATTAGAATAAGCGAGGCTACTTTTCGGACACTTCTGGTCAACAGATTCAACGAGTCAAAATATCTATCAAGTTTCAATAATGGATCTCTTGAAGCGTTGGACCTTCTGACTCGCCAGACACGAGTCAAGCGATCCAATGTGGATTAAGAGGTCCAACACGCCAAGAGACCCAACGCGTCAGAAGATCCATGGAGAGTCAAGAGGTCCAACGAGCCAAAAGATCCAACGAGTCAGAAGGTTCAATAATGGATCTCTTGACTGGGCAAACGCAAGTCCAGAGATCCACGTGTGTCAAGAAGGTCCTATAACTCGAGAACTGCCGCGTCATATTGTAAGGGGGTCACGGAAAGTCACTCATCACTCTCAATGGTTACGGGGAGGCACATTGAAAGCAAAGCAATTTTTGGTTTATCAGTGGTCACAAATATGTTGTGATTAAAGAGGTCATGAAACGATTTTCAGACTTCGGCTAAACAAGTGCCGCAGTTACTCTTCCTTTGTCTACAACAAAGATACGATAAAGATAAGAAAAAGAAATTGGCTAGGTGCCTTAGCTTTTGTTTAAAAACAATGGGGTCGAACCCTATTGAAAAAACCAGCAAGAAAATCAAGCTGGCCAAGCTGGTTTAGCTGGTTTTTAAGCTGGTTCGAGCTTGTTCGAGCTGGTCTACGTGGTAATCAATCTGGTTCAAGATGGTCAAGCTGGTTCAAGCTTGTCAAGCTGGTTCAAGCGGGTCAAGCTGGTTCAAGCTGGTTCAAGTTGGCACTGCAGCTGGGCAAGCTGGTAGTTGAGCTGGTTTGAGCTAGTACTGAAGCTGGTTCAAGTTTGTCAAGCTGGTTCGAGCTGGTGCTGAAGCTGGCCCAAGCTGGTTCGAGCTTGTCAAGCTGGTCTTGCTGGAAGCGCGCACGCCAAGGTCGGCTAGAGATGGTCGAGCTGGCATTGCTGGGAGCGCGCGTGCCAAGGTCGGCTTAGGCTGGGGCGAGGCCACGTCCTGTTCTTTGTCCTCTCGTTTTTGGAAGACGACCGGGCGCTTCAGGCGCGCTGCGAGCTTCCTTTGTGCGCGAGAAGAGAGAGAGAGTGGTGGGAATGGAGAATTCGAGACACGTTTGGCTATCTTGGTCAAATTTTCGAAGGGACGGCTGTGTGTGCTTTGTTTGGAGACTACTTGAACGGCGGTGCAACCGAAGCGGGATTTGAGGAGACAGCGAGCGGCAGTCCGTTCAGCGCGGGAAGAAGTCGGACGCCCCGACTGAGGCGTCATTTCCTATCTTCGAACATGTGTGTGCTCGTGAATAACGGTGGTGCCGAGGATTATCGCCAATGCCATTCAAGCCACACGGATTTCCTCACTTCTGTCGACTACGCAAGAGGCCGCTTCGCCCCCATTACTGGCGGGACCCATGTTCGCTTCTCTCATCCATGTAGTATTTTTTTATTGTTATTGCCTGCTTTTGGCGTGTGTCTAGTATTTCTCGTGCTTAGAGATAAGCAATCTAGTTTTTATAGTATTGTTTGTTTTGCACCGAGAACCACTGTCTGCGTCAGTTAGTACTGTGTCAGCGCCGAGGACGTGTAGCATCTGAGCTCATGTGAGCAGGCCGCGAGTACGAAAATAATAAATTGGATGCCGAGCTGGCTTTTCTAAACAGTTTGGCTTGTTTATCCTGTGTATCAATTTAAACTGGTTAAACTGGTGGGGACGTCCACCGGCTTAACCATCACGCTAAACTGGACATGCTGGGGCAATAACTCAGCTTGAAGCTCGGACCAGATCAACCAGCATGACCAGTATGACCATATCAACCAGCATAGCAAACTGGGCATGCTGGAGCAATAACCAAGGTTGAAGCTCGGACCAGATCAACCAGCATGACCAGTATGACCATATCAACCACCATAGCAAACTGGGCATGCTGGAGCAATAAGCGAGCTTGAAGCTGGGACCAGCTGAAGCTGGTTTTTCCAATAGGGAAATTGCTGCTTCCGCCACGCTGATTCTCGAAGAAATGCGTAGCATTTCGCGCAGCGGTTATTTACAATAAAGCATGGTGAATGCAGCCTCTCAGCACTTTTCCGGGGGGTGAACGTTCCCGATATCCCTCTTCTCCCTGGTGCAGGCAGATCAGGTCACATAGCGTGTGCATGAACGACGTGCGCGCGATGTGCGGACAACGACAGTGCCTTTCGTTGTTGTGCATACAGAGGCGACGACACCGTGCGCTTACGTCCCGGCGACATGGTAAGGCGATTGCGCGGCAAGAACGGCATGGCAGGCCGAAGAACGGAACAGCAGCCCGTGTGCGACCACAGGTCTCCAGAGCCGATGGCAGGAGCTCCCAGGGCGTCCAAAACGCGCACCCGCACGCCGGTCGCGTGACGAAACACCTAGTAACCGAGGTGCAGTGTGGGACAGCGTCATTGGACCTCTTGACTCGTCAAACACGAGGTCCGATATGGGTTAAGAAGCCCTACGCGCCAGTAGACCCAACGTGTCAATTTCGCTGCATAATCGCAAAGCAAATGTCGAGCTTTTCCCCCACCTGCAGCCGCAAGTGGCAGCCGAGGGAACTACGGCGAAACGATTACGTGACCTCGCTCGGCTCTAAGCTGCAGCATAACGCCCGCTAGTGTCAGCAGAGAGAGGGAGAGGAAGCGTCCTCGTCCTCCGAGGGAGCACACGGGAAGCTACACGGCACCCCGAGTTAAGTCACTAGGAGGGGGACCAGGTGTGACCCTGAAGGCTGGGAGTGAGTTGAGGGGTGCCAGAAATGCCAATCTTTATCTTTTTTTTTTTTTACAACTAGGACACGCAGGCGAAATCGGTTTTCTGTTCTTTACTTCAAAAGTGTCAAAGGGCAACTTCCACAAATGTTTGACCGAAGTCCGGAAATCATTGCTCCCCCCCCCCTCTTGTACTGTCCAAAATAATTCAAATAGGTCAAATAGTCAGTAACCGTCACAAGCAGCCATTAATAGCAATATAATTATAAACAGAAAAGATAAAAATAAGGCTCGATGGACTTCTTGACGCGTTGGACCTCTTGACCCGTTGGACCTCATGACGCGTTGGACCTCTTGACACAAATTGGACCTTTTGACTTGTTGGACCTCTTGACGCGTTGGACCTCTTGACTAGTTGGACCTTTTGACTCGTTGGACCTCTTGACCATAAGCGCGGCACCACCTATCAAGTACCAGTGGAAAACTTGGCGGTCCCGTATATTTTCTATTTCTTTCGCGCATTATTGTTCGTTTTTTTTTTTGGCTTGGAAAACATTTGTCAATGTTATAAACGAACATTTGTCATAAGTATTACGCACAGTTGACCTCGCAAATACCGCCAAAACTTCGCTCAAGTGAAATGCAGTACAAAGGTTATCGCATAGATCATAGATAACGCCTGCGTGTCCGCGTGTTCTCTCGTCGTAAGAAAGTTTAACAGGTGTTAAAGCGCTTGGTTCTAAGGAGTCGCAAGTGTATGCATGGGCTTTTACTTCTTGATGTTTTCTGCGTATTTCAAGTTTCGAATCAGTATCCGTTTCAAGGGGCCATGAAATGAAGTTGGGTCTGGAAGAAATGGTTTTAGATAGCGACTTTACTAATCGTATATCGTTTAGTGGGCCAAAAGAAGAGGGGTAGAAAGTCAGAAGCCAGCTTTTCGGCATGAAGATTTGAAATATAGCGGACTATTTCGTACCTCATTTCACTCGAAAGCTCTCCGCCGTTTCATTATGATACATCCGTTGTACCTAGAGCACGTCAGCGGAGCCCAAAATTACGTCAGCCGACCCTAGCTCACGCATTGGGCACGAGATCTGCATCACTTGGACGTATGTGCTCGTCAACAACCAATCCGTCGACGAATATTCGGATTCGCGTTCGTAGCCAATGAGGCCCTGGCGCACCTTATCATCCCTTGCGAATGACACGTTATGCTTCGAAAGCATGGTGGAAGCTGGGAGTCATCGCACCGGTACCCAAGCATGTCTCGACCACGTAATTTCTCAATTCGATTTTGAGTTGAGGCTTGAAGCTAAGGAGGAAGAAGTTGAAAAATTGTTTCATGGACCCTTCAAGGGGGACTATTAAATATTGTCACAGTTTTTGCCTTGCGGGCTACTGAAAAAAAAAAAAGCCAGTTTAGTCATTGAGTTTTTTTTTTTTTTTTGCTTTACAGATTTGTAATGCCCAGAATGTGCTGTTGAAAGGTGGCGCAACGTTACACACGAGGGTATGCAACGCCTCTACCGTTCATCTCCGTACCAAGAATGGGGAGCCATGAGGGATCTAAATCCTTATTTTATAGTGCAACGTTTTGTATTAATAAATTATCGCACTTTCAAAATTGACGATTTCAGAAAATTCCTGCACGAGACTGCGCGCGTTGCATTATGGGACGGCATAGTTTCAGTTTCGATCGCCCCGTTGACGAAGTAGTGCATCTTAGAGTTAGCACTGCATGGAAATAAACTCGCCGCTCGGTTGTATTGCACCCATTCATCTTCGTGAGAGCCTTCGTTGAAACGCGGACCTTCAGCGGCCGTAAGGGCTTTCCTAGGCTTAGCGAGGAGTAATATTACGGGCTGCCGCGTCCCAAATCTTTCTGGCGGCCTGGTTATCATTCCAGAGTGCAGCATGACCCTCCCCGCTCACTGGTAATTTAAGAAGCCCAGGCAATCAAGGAGCCGATGGAACAAGATGACCGCGTCAGTATACTTCTTACGTGCGCCATAGTCATTCTGTGTTTACCTGCGCACAAACTCGGATACGTCCGGAGCCCGAGAAAACGTGCCCGAGCTTTTTATTCGTATCGCTAGGCAACACCTACAGTATTATAAAGTTATAGAAAGTCGCAGATTCGAAAATGCAAGCATTGTTGTATTCGGTCCTGACGGGATGTCGTAAAGTGAAGTTGGCAAATCGAAACCGCAAGTTTCCTACCAGTATCTGAGATGCTTTGCGCGGCATTACGCCGCTAGGATCGTTTTAATTAGGAAGGGGTACAATTGCACGTTTTGAGAGACGCGCGCCGGCATAGTGAAAAGCTTCCGAAGATCGCCTGAGCTCGGCGCCGGCGCGCCCTTGACGCTTCTCTTATCTCTCGGCGGCAGATACAACTATAGGCGAGCACGGTCATGATGGTGTCTGCGAAGGCCGCCGCAGATAGTCCGGAACAGGTTTATCTTTTCTCTTTTTTGAACGGGGTAAGTTCGTCCGTTGATATTTTCACTCGAAGCTTCTACTGCCTAGCCACACCTCTGTAGTAAATTGCTGCGCGATGCGTTGAGAAACCGACTTTTGCGAACCATCCAAAATGGCTTCGAAGCTTTAATGTTCATAATTTCCATTAAAAAAAAAAAAAACTTTTTTTTTTTTTTATTGCAAAGGAAAAAAAATTACGCATTGCTGAATGCTCATTCTACGCCCAAATGTAGGGCTAGCGGTTCGAACCAGATGCCAATGTTTCAGCACTAACCGTTATTTTATTTAAAATTTATACATATTATTTCGAAATTTAATGCGAAAATGGCGCCCAGCAGATCTTTCTAATACGTGGAGCTCCATGGCGCCACTTATGGAAAACGGGTGAAAATGGGTCCCATTTTCCCATTAAGCGTTTCAGAAAATCCCTTATAACTTTTGAATAAGGTAACGGTTAGTGCTGAAAATATGGAATCTAGATCGGACTACTATCGCTATATTTGGGCAGAGAATCAGCATTCGGCAATGCGTAATTAAATGTTTTCTATAAAAAAAAAAACGTTTTGTTTTCTATAATCTTTTATTTTAGATTTACTATAACCCCATATTCTGTAAGCGGGCTTCTTGTGTCATGAAACAGAACGCGACCGGCAGCCGGTATTAATTAAACCACTGACAAGGTCACGCAGGAAAAGGGGGAGGGGGGGGGGGGTAAGTTCTCTATGTTTTCTTAATTCGGATAACATCATCGAAGCTTGCTGTCACTAATGTAGTCTATTAAAATGTATATTTATATGCACACTTCTTTTTTCTTCTGTTCTCGCCTCTGTATGAGAATCAAGAAGTAAAAAACTGTGTACGGTACATTAAGTTTATATCCGGTTAAAATGCTATCGGGTTGCAGGTTGGGCAGGGCTTGCCTGTCCCCGCAACTTACCGGAGGGAGGCGAGGAGAGTTAAAGCAGTAGTGGTGTTGGTACAAAACGTTTGATGCAGCGCTGGAACAAACGGAATGGGAAAAAGGCTCTTCATTAGTGAGAGGCCAGGCACAGGTACAGAAAAAAAGCAGTATAAACTGGGCTGGACAATTGATCGATTAATCTACCGATTAATCGATTAATGCTTTAATCACGATTAATCTTTTTAACCGGTTAATCGGTCAATGGTGACGAACCAAAATAAAATAAAAATAACACGTGGACCATTGGAAAATTACACGTGGAACCAAAAGAAACAAAAATTAGACGTGGACGAGGCACTTGTATGAAGGACACACTTTAGGTAAAATTTCAGCTTAAAGTAAACTGGCTTTAGGGGCAAGATTTGCAACTTTTGACAAGTACAGAGGTTTACACCGTGTCCCGACCACTTCAACGCCGTTCAAGTGTCCATTTAGCGCAGCAGAGACAGTTGTGACCAATCAAAGGCGGGCGCTCTGGCCGGAGAATATTGACGAACCACTTTGGCTCATGCAGCTGAAGTAACAATCTGTGAGTGTACCTGTCTTTGACCTGTTTTCAACAACACATCCTGGGTTGTTTTATAATCGAAATTGTATATTGTGGCGTTTATCACAAATTCAGCACCGAAAAAAAATATTATTAATTTTGACTTAAAAAAAAAATATCATGCATGAAAATGAACGAGAACGAATAATGGATTAATTAATCGATTAAAGGGTGGCGATCAATGGGGTTAAAACTTTTACTCGACGCCCAGCCCTACTATAAACACAGAAATCCTACACTGCGCTCGTAGGTTTGTCACACTGCACGGGTTATCGCCGATTCAAAACAGTCCAAGCCTTTAAAATGCTCAGTCCTTATCATAATTAGAAGTTTGTCCGTTTCAATGATGTGAAAAAAGGAAGTTTTTTTATTATCTGATTATTCACATAGCAGTCGAATCTTTTCTTTATGTAAGTTCCAACAACATCCGAAAAAAAAAAAATGAAAGCCACACTTTTTACATTTAGGGTACGAAGAAGTAAACTTAAAAGTTGCAACGTATTAATAGGGAGGAGAAATGTGTTTTACAATTACAATGCAATTAACAGTTAGTTCATAGCTAAGCGTGTGTCTTTAAAAATCAGTAAGCAGGTGCGCCGCTTTTTTAGATCATGGTAACCGGCTATCAGAAAGGAGATTCCTAGATCAATGAGCGAAATTTTTGACAAAACAAAGAGCTCAGAATTAAATTTTTATTCCTCGGATAACGATCGCGTCTAACCCCCCCCCCCCCCCCCTTTTCTATACAGTAGACATCATTCACAAAACAACAACGTTATATGTCTTTTTTTTTGTATTATTACATTCTTGCAAGTACCTTCATTTCGCGGTCTCCGTTCAAGACTACGAAGCACCCTTGAAAGTGTAGCCCTGCCAGCAAAGGCACTTTCGCCGCACCTGGGTTCTCGAGAACAGACGCACGACGAAGCTCAGTCACTTATTTGAGAGCGGAAAACTGTCTCCATCTTCCCATCTTCTTGTCTTGGTTCTAGTCATCCTCTGATTATCTCTCCCCTAACAAAATCACAATCCCCCAAAAAAAGGATTTACATATATATTTTTTTTAGTTCTATGGTAGCACATATATGAGGTGAGTACCTGAAACATCGGAAGAAAGTATCCCACTCTATACAAAATGGGAAGCCCGGGCTTCTATTTGCGCGTATTTACCAAATTCGGCTATTTCCTTCTTTTTTTTTTTTTTCTTTTCTGATACGCTTCGACGTTGCGTTTTGTGCGCAGAGCCTTCCTAAGGAGAATATAAAAACGAAAGCTTGACCGAAAAAAAAAAAAAGTAGAAACAGGCCAACTCGAGGAACAAGAAGAATACCCGGAATGATCGGATGAAAAGGGGCAGGTCTTGGAACCAAATTTAATATCCCGAACGACCAACGACGTGCGGCACGCACGAAGTGCGCATGAAACACCGAATCACGAATCAAATTAGCCTCCACGTAGCCTCACGAACGAAAGCTGCACGCCAAAAAGAAAGGGAATATTTAGTAACGAAACAAAGAAGAAAAAAGAATCCTCTACCTTTCAATATTGGGGAGCGTGAATCGGGATATGACTTTCTTTTTTTGTTCGTGCGAAGAGGAAAGAAAACAAAAGTTTCTACCTGCGTAAGGAAAATCTAGTCGAAGTAACGACCGCCCCCCCCCCCCCCCCCCCCCCCTTCCCCCAAATAATCTGTCAGAACCATAAACAAACACGAAAGGTACGAAAGAAGAAGGCGCGGGGGGGGGGGGGGGGGATGAAGAGAGAATGAGGAGAAAGGGGTCCCCGGTGATGACGTAGGGTCGACGTCACTGGCCCACGCATGCGCAGATCGAGGATCTTCGCGTGCCGGGGAGAGGAGAGTCCTAGGGTTCTTCGCTCTCTGTACCGGCGCTCCACCACCTCCGTCAAACGGATGCGTTTTTTTGTTTGTTGTTTTATTCGCTTCTTTTTTTTTTTCTCGAGAAGGAGCCCGGCGTCCGGACCGCGGTTGGCTCAGTGCTTCGGGGGTTTCTCCGTTCAGTGCGCGGTTCGGCGGCGGGAAGCGTGCAGTGCTCTTCCGCACTCCGCAACGCATTCCCGCGTTTTGCACCGCGACACAGGAATAGTCCGCCGCGTTCGTTGAGGTTTCATCGGAAATTGTTCCGCCGAACTCTCTCGCGCACATTGTTGCACCGTGCGTCGATCATCGTATCTAATCAATTCGGGGATTTCTGCAAAGACGAAAAGTCGGATCCATTGAGACCTGTTTGTGATCAGGGGCCGACGGAGCTCGGCGTCGTCTGCAGCTCTCTGCTCGTCGTCACAGCCTCCGACAGGGTGGATTCTCCTCCCGGGGCCGTTTTTTTCTTTAATCTATTTTCTTGAGAGCGCAACCGTCTTCAGGAGTGTTTCGTCTGCTGCTGCTCGGATAGCTCACCAGCGCTGCACTGCAATCTGGGTGAGTGCACCGCCTTTTGTTTGGTAATCACTACTTATCGTTTTAGTGGGCGAGTGTTCTTATTGGTCGATGAAGCCGCACCGATCTGGAATTATTTCCTGGCTCGGCACTTCTAAAACAATCTTGCTGTAAGCTTTTTTTTTGTTTTGTTTTGTTTTGTTACAGTGATCACGGCGTGGAAGAGATAAGTGATGTTCCGCAAATCGGTTTGACTTTAAAATTTGCTCGTGTTCAAAAGGAATCTAGCGAAATGTGTAATTTAGTTTTTTCCCTTCTTAATGTTTGTAAGGAACGCAGTATTCACGAAATGCACCAGTCTTACAAAATATTTTTGATAGATATATGCTTCAGTATGCGACATCAATATTCTTGTGTAGCGGGCAAGACACCCGAGATTAAGAATTTGATAAACAGGGGGGTTAGGGTCTAGCATACTACTTTAGAGGACTTTTTTTTTGGCGATAGTAGAATATTTAGTGGACTCTAACCACCCAAAAGGACCCCCCAAATTGCAATTGTGTGTGAACCTTTCCATTAATAGAAACGTGACTAAAACGGCGACGCGATGTTTGTTTTTGTTTTTAGCAGATAGATATAGGTCGCGCATGATTGTAATTGTCTGCTATATTAGAAAGGTTAGAGCGCGCAGCTTGAGTTATCACCCTAAAACAAACAAACTCGAGAACTTCTTCAGTGGACTTTTAAATTAAAGCATTCAATGAGATAATTAAGGTGTACTTGCCCGGGGACTCTGCCATCATTGCACGCGATTCGTAAAACGGAAAATAGAAGTGATAACATTTAGATATTTTTTAAGGGAGTCTCTATGATGTGAATGGGCAACACAAGCTTTTTCACGCACTCCCTTATTCCTCGTATGTGCGCTAGAAAGGTGCTCTGCTCTTTCTAGCGACGGACGTTAAAAGGAGCAAAAATCACGCCCCTGTATCCGCTTGGTGAAAAAACAAAAACGTGATTCGTTGAACTCTAAGCTTGGAGGATGAATTTTAAAAAAATATACTCAGGCAATTCTCAATGCAGCTTTACATGACGCTGCCTTTCTCACCGTACCTAGAAACTTTCGCATACATTCTATGGACTCCTTAAAAAAATACGCCCTCATAACGTCGATCTGAAAATACTGCAAAGTGGGTTGCGCAAAAAACACAATAAAAATGGCAAGTCTCTCAATTGTGTACAGTGTCTTGCAAGTGAGTGTTATACCAGTTATAGACTATCCAGGTTGTTTGGGCTTTTTTTTTTGCGGACGCCCGTTTGCAGTGTTTTCAGATCGACCGTTACCGCTCATTCACACTGGAAGCGGATCCGCGTTCGCAAAGTGGTTGTATAAAGATCCAGTATAATTGCACGCGCACTCGATGACATCAAGCGCGCGTGCAATTGTACTGAATCTTTATACAACCGCGGTCGCAACCGCTTTGCGAACGCGGATCCGCTTCCAGTGTGAATGAGCTGGTTAGAGGACGTAACCTTTTTAACGCTTTGCACACGCGCTAGATTACAGCCGCCATTGCTGACCTTCTCTTGTCTTACCAAGGTGCCGAGCCACTGAATCGGGCGTTAATGAGCCTCCAGACCGGCCTATGCTGGGGAGATGGAAACCGCAGATTCTAAAATGACGGTAATAGGTCCTGCTGTGGTAATGATGAAGTAAAATAAACGGAATATATAGGGAAAAAAACAAACAAAAAAATGAAGGTCGGTTATGGCGGCGCTTGCGAACAGTTGCAGCACAGCGTCTATACAGGCTCCTTGCACTGACGTCACATCGCATACTTTTGACCACCATGTAAAAGGAGGAGAGGGAAGCTGCTTTCGTAAGAATTTTGAATGACAGGTTAATCTTCTATAATCTTCTGGGAGGAGATAGCGACGTCTCTGCATATCCGGGAGGCACAAAGGAGGATCCTGATAAGAGGGTAGCACCTTCTTCCCCTTTTCTCTGGAGGTCATCGGAAATGACATCATGTGCACCTTCTTCCCCTTTTCTCTGGAGGTCATCGGAAATGACATCATGTGCACCTTCTTCCCCTTTTCTCTGGAGGTCATCGGAAATGACATCATGTGCAAGCCACGTATACGTGGCTTGCACATGACGTCATTTCCGATGCCCTCCAGAGAAAAGGGAAAGAAGGAGCTTCCCTCTTATCAGGATCCTCCGTTGTGCCTCTCGGCTTTGCACAGGCGTCGCTATTCTCCTCCCAGAAGATTATAGAAGATTAACCTGTCACTCAAAATTCTTACAAAAGCAGCTTCCCTCTCCTCCTTTTACATGGTGTTCAAAAGTATGCGATGTGACGTCAGTGCAAGGAACCTATAGAGCGTCCACCTTGTGCTGAGACTTCAGCCCAAGCTACAAGTACGAGTTAAGTCGCGCCCCTGGCTTTCAGAACTGCCTTCCTAGCGCGAGCGTTCGTTTCACTGAAGAACGTTTTAAATCCGCGATCTCGCGCTTCTAGCATTTCTAAAAGACGCGCGAAAACTAGAAGGACACGCACGTGGCAATGACCTATAATAAACTATTTTTGAAACCTCAGCGGGCAACATTGGATGTCCACGTTTTAGTTGTATGGTGGTTGTAACTACCATGTAGGGCGCGTCACAGGACCAAAGCCCAACGCCAAGCGTCTGACGACGCAGTCACATATTCACGCAGTGAGTGAAACAAGATTCAAGCCGATCACTGGCGCCTCACTCATACCTGATAGTCCCCGATGTGTCTGAAAATTTGCTAAACACTAACAAACATTGCTGAAAAAGTAACCCAAATATTGGGCCAAAATAACGTTTTTTTGCGAAGTTATTGATATTAAAATTTTGGTCCTCACCATGTTTTTCAAAGTTAAAGTCTCAGTGGCAACAATGTAAAAGTGACGTCAGGGGAAGGCAGGGGTTCACTCTTTGGACTGTAGTCTGCTCCCAACTGATTATGACGAGATGTTTCGGTGGCGGCCTCGTTCGGTTACCTTTCGTGACGTCATTACCTTGTGAACAACAAGTTCGATGGTGTTTGTAATGGGCATGGTGGAAGCCTGAAATCATAGCGCTCTCAAAGCAACACTGCCAACACCGTCAAAATTGAAGTTCTTACATTTCTCTTATTTCCGTCGATGAGACATCCTTTGCTGACGTCATAGTCAGCATTTGGCCAATTGTGGTGGGCCGACCACAGCGACGCTTTCGTTCAGCTCACGTCGCCAATAGAAGCTCGCTCCAGCACCCGCGCAGTAGCACGAAACAAATGCTTGGCATAGCCCATTTTTAGACAGCCCGCTCGACCCGCAAGCCTGCCTCCCCCTGACGTAACGGCACTGAAAAGCGCGGGCATATTTGAAGGTTGGTTTTGGCATCATTTTCATCTGCCGATTTCGCAATAACTATTTTTAATTTTGCAATACTAAATAGCACATGAGAAAGTGTAAAGGCAGGTAATTTTTAAAATACAGGGTGTTTTTTTTTAACTGCACCAAATTTTTAAATAAAGGGGGGAAAAGTTTTATGAATGCGGTTTTCACTGCGTGTTTATATGGCTCGGCGGACATTAGATGGGAATATAACCATCCCTATTATCAGACTAATTAACTAAAATCCGTTAATTAACTTTTTAATTACTGTAAGTAGGCTATATGTTTATATTACGAACTTTGAGGCAGTCATATGCCAAGACTGTTCCATTTTGTAGAATTCGCGTAACCAGTTTGTGTACCGCGATATTCGTCCCCGAATTTTGCACTTTTATCCGGCTAATGTAGCAAAGTTCGGCTATAGTGGCGACTTTCGTGGGTTTGCCGAATTGAGTGGATAAAAAGTCGGATAAAGTAAAAAATTCAGGGGCAGATATCTTGGAACACAGGCACATTACGCGAATTCTACAAAATGGGACAGTCTTGGCATATGACTGCCTCAAAGTTTGTAATATAAACATATATCCTAATTACAGTAATTAAAAAGTTAATTAACGGATTTTGGTTAATTAGTTTGATAAAAGTGATGGTTATATTCTCATCTAATGTCCGCCAAGCCATATAAACACGCAGTGAAAACCGCATTCATAAAACTTTTACCCTCTTTATTTAAAAATTTGGTGCAGTTAAAAAAAAAACACCCTGTATAGTTATTTGAGGTAGCCCCCCCCAAAAATTGCTGGACTACCCCCTTAAGGAACCATGAAAAACTCCTCCTATCTATCTTCATTTTAGCACAGCCAACTCTGGAGAGGAGGTCGCCTCATCTCCAGCCTTCGTTCTGCTAAAGAGTTTTCAAAGAACGCAGAGTTACAGTAAAAACGATAAACTTTTAATTGATATGTGTCCTTTTGCAACCCTTTGGATTATTGCGTTTCCTCACTATGGTAGGCACTGCAGATATTGAAGATATGCAAAAATTGTCGTAAGATACACTGATGAACAAATAAAATATGACGAGCCTCGGAATGAAAATTGTACGCTACAGTGGTTCTAATTAGTATTAACTAATGTTGCATTGTTGCCGTTCATAATTGTTCTGGCGAAAAAAACGCTGCCTGCAGTTGTTCGGCTGACAATAATTTTCTCTAGGTTTTGCTGAGAACCTAATGTTCCAGAATCTTAGGGATGTATGTGTGATTGCGTATTTGAAGCTATTCGTGATTAGTTATCTATGTTGGGGGCGTTGTTGAGTATGTAGAAAGGTGCGGGTTTAATGACTGGCGTTTCGCCCGAGGGACAATGGTCCCGGCAATCTGGGAGTCGTAACTCTGAAACAGGATCAACTGCTGCCAGTCCAGTACGAAGTTTTCACGGAACGTTTTCAATAAAGACCGTTCACTGACCTGGATGGCCTATATTCACTGTATGGATGGCCCAGTTCACTGCGCGAGTGCCGAGTCTTGCGACCTTTTTGCTGACAATTCCTTTTCCAAAATTTCGCAGGCGTCTCTTTTTTTCTTTGAGCCGATATGAAACAGAAACTTGTTGAGTGCACAAGTAACTTGTCATAATATCATAAAAATCGAGTTAAATGCAGATGCGCCTCGTCCACAATTGGAAGATGTGAAAAACATATATATGGCGGCTCCTGATGGCAAGATGATAATAACTGGCAAGAATTGTACATATTTCGAAGGAAAGGTTTAAGCGTAAAATCGGGTGAGATCGCCGTCAACTCCAAATGTTGACGAAAGCGTTGATCGTCTGCAAGACGCCTCCACCTTTCCTCGTGATTTCCTCCTGGCGACGCGAAAACGCAGCGCATTCGCACTTGCGACCAGTTGCCGCAGAGGTGTCCGCCATTAAATTGCAAACGCCCCTCATGGTTTCAGACGGACCCTCTCTTCAATCTAAGTTCTCTATCAGGTAGCGCCCTCACACTGAAACAACAGCGGTCGCTCGCACCTTCTTGGACGGCGGCCCCCATTGTATTTTCCTCCGTCCGGCAGGCATAGAGTATACAGGAGGCATTCGTCAAGGCAGACCCCCATCAGTTAACTGAGGTAGGCCAGCTCAGTTGAACCCAACTCTTGTTAGCGGCTCAAAATGACTGTTGGCGCCGCCGTGGAACTCCGGCCGATCGCGATTGAGTCACCTGTCGTTGGCTTAATGACAGTTAACAGCGCCAGTGTAACTAGGGTATTGGTGTACAACACTGTCAATGCTGCTGGCGTGAGCATGGGGCTTGATCTTGTTGATCACTTGCACGCGTTGTCCCGCAAACAAAACCATAGATGACGCCACACGCTCGCGCTAGTAGCTTTCACAGCTTTTCGCATAACCTCAAACCAGCCTGTAACTGACGTACCCTCGACCTGGTGCATTTTTGGATTGCCCGCTGACACAGGGTATGCAACCGCCAAGGGTATGGGCGAAAAGGCTTAGAAACGGGCGTCGTGCATGAATTAGTTCCGAGTGCTCCTTTTTACCGTGCTGTAATTTCCGAAAATCTTTGGTTGTCTAGCTACCACTGGGTGGTCGTCGGATGGATAAATAATTAAAAAAAAAGCATAAGAACAATAGCAGAAAGTGTGCCATGAGCACAAGAAGCTGCAGCGCGAGTGTGGCTGCAATGGTATCGAGCTTCGCATTTTCGCCCAAGAATCCTTATTTATGAAATTAGTCGATTGCGAGCTTGAATCGCGAGGGCTTCGTATCAGACTCAACGCCACGTTTAAGCTCACGACCACTTCGTCTACGACAAGAGGAGCGATTTTAATTCCCGGTGCAGGTGGTCCAATTAGGTTATCACTGCAAGCCCCATGGTATGTGAAAGGTATGAAAAAGTCAACATGCCACCTCTCAAGATGGAGCTATCAAATGCCGAGAGCTTACCTGCATAGACTACATTAAACTGCTCATATATATAGGGGGGATCGGTGGCCGAGTGGGCTGAAGCGCACACCCAGCTCGACGCGCGTGGAGCGAAAGCTCGCGCTGCAGAACCCAGGGATCCTGGGTTCGAGCCCCACCCCTGCCCGTTTCGATCTGGATGAGCATCGCACCGGCGTGCGGTCGTGTATCACTACTGCGTGAGCACGTTAAAGACCCCAGGTTAGCAGTCGTACTGCACTGGCAAAATTGCTCATCTACAGTGTAAACCAGTGTCGCCCCTACTGGCAGACCAACCTTACGCTGTATAAATCACTAAAACGTCCAATTTGACTTGACTTTGCTCATATATTCGCAACTTTCAGCGATGGTGGTACCGCGGTGTGAGAATCGCGCTCCCCAGCTCCTGGATGATCTGCTTCACAATAAAGGTGCTTGCCTACACCTTCCTGGCGGGAAAAAATAAATTAAGGCTCCAATACTGCTCGCAGAAAGCAAAACTATGATTCCTTACGCGTCGCAGACCCCGCCTCGTACCGCTGTTTTATGACAATCATCCAGATGACAGCCATTTTGGTAGGCGCCAGCACGTCCCCTATAGGTCGTGAAAGTTGCGAATACTTCGCTGCGGAAACTCAATCAGAACACCCCACCGTCTTCGTCCTCGTTCTCGTTCTCTCGAGGAGGCAAGCTGATGCCTTTGAGTAGCCAGCTGGATTCAACCGGACAACCAAGTTATTGCAGCCCACCATAGCCAAGTCTAGCCAAGTTCCCCCCCTACCCACACCGTTGCCTACCCAGATAGCTGTGCTGCCAGAACTAGCCGGTATTCCTTTTTCCAAGCCACTAGACGGCGTCGTCGGTGCCGCAATTTTCAAGATGGCGGCGCCGTTAAAGAAAAGGTCTATAGGAAGTATTCACTGGCGGCCATAGCTGTGTGCGTGACTGCTGAGCGCGTGCTGATGGCGAGCTTCCACAGTTCTTTTGTAACGTGCATTCCGCACCCTCAAGATTGCCGGTCTTAGCAGCCTATTAAGGGGGGCTCGTTCTGAGCATGCGCTCTAGACAGCACCCACAAATATGGCGCCCAGTGAATACTCCTTATAGACAATTGCAAGCGTGGCGACTGGACTGGTGCCCCATGCGTGCAAGCGCGTGCAACTTGCGCGAGAACATGGCTTTTGCAAGCTTGCAAATGCACGGGCTTGTCCGCATCAGCAGAGACATGGCGTTGGCCAGCCGCTTTGCTTGCAAATTTTTATACAAAGTACGAAACGGAGTATAGATACGGGGCGCGGCTAGCTAGGCTGTGTCGGAGGCGGGCACCACCGCGCTACGTTTCTCTACAGCTCAAAGGCAGGCCGACCACAAGAGGAGATCGAGCCATCTGACAGGCTTCTGAAGGAGGCGTTCCATCAATGCAGGCTCGTCACGCGAATGGTCAAAGCGAACGAGTTCGGTCGTCTTAGTTTTCGATCAGGGCCGGCTTGCTAGAACAGCGTCTCAGCTGAGACTGGATGAAAGAAAGCACTGCAAAGGCTGAGGCGCGCAAGCGTCTTGAGACGCAGTTTGAGTCTCGCTCAGCTCGTGCGCTGGCTTTGGCAGTGCTTTCTTTCACCCAGTCTCAGCTAAGACGCTGCTTCTAGCAAGCCGGTCCAGGAGTTGTTAAAAAACAAAAAAAAAACAAAGTTGCCTTTTATCTTAATTCAATAACAACGAAAATCATATACTTTTGCCAAAAAGGATTACTGCAATAGAAATTAAATACAATTTCAGTCCGCGGGCGCATGGACTGAAAAGACTGAAAATTATAGTGCCTTTCACTCTCAGATAATGGGCGGGAACTAAAAAGAAAAATAAAACGTTTAGTGTAGTTATAACAAAATTACTTTCAATTTCCTTTTATAAGAAAAAAAAAACGAAAATGGCGCTTCATTGTGTTTTGTTCGTTTTATGACGCGACTCTTGGCTCCACGTTCTTCTCGTGAAGGGAGCTGCAGAAACTGCTCCAGGCTGACGCGCTATATACAGTTTCCGCTACTCCTCCCGGTCCATCTCTAAAAGCTTCTGTCAGACCTCGTCTAGCGCGCAGCGCGCCGCGGTCTTTCCTGGACATCCATCCAGCTTTTCATCCAACGAGACCTTTCTGCGCCGGTGCACAGTGTACTGAAGTGTTGTGCGCGAATATTCGGGAACGAGGACATCGGTAAATGTCCCTGCGCGAGCCCAGGATTCCGTCACTTTTACGCCGTGCCTCCTCGTCATGTCTTGGGTTACTGAAGCTGATGTTGTCCGCATTAAGCCTGTCACGGTGTTCTGTCTCATTTGGTACGTAACAGCGACACGCAATAAATATTGTTCTTCATAATGTGACTGCGCCGCTCGCAACGCGATCGGCAATAAACGATGTCGACAAACGATAAGGTCCGCATACACACAGTTGCCTTTGAATGCGTTGGACTACGTTGCGTCGACAAACTTTCGCCAGTCACCGCGTCATCCGTTCTTCGTGTGAAGCGCGGCAATCAACTCAAGGAGTATAGCTTGGCCAGTGGTATGCGAAGTACGCATGTCCAGGAGTCACAACGCGGTACAACGCTCTCAAACCACAAAGCGCCGCTACAGCTCAGCGCGCCATCGACCCTCGTGACTCACTAAATTCTACCACAACCGGCGGTTCACTGTTGACGTCACCTTCGTTTTAAGAGAGATTGTACGGCGGGAAAGCCGAACGTCAGTTTCTGTCTTGCTGATTTATGTTATACAAAATAATAAGCTTCATAGAACCGTATACTAAGATTTAGCATATTGCCAGGTCCCTGAGAGTAGGAAAATAACTTTTTTTTTAAATTCAAAATTGTAATTTACATGGTATTCAGCATGGTTTGGAATTGGAAAAAAGAATAAACGAAGACAAGACACTATTGAGTATGCTTGGAGACCCCAGAAATGGGGACCCCAAGCCTTACGTTTTGATATAGCTTACAAATTGTCGTTGGCAACGTTGGCGCAGTACGATTGTGGGCGGTGAAGAGAACTGTGTTCATTTCTTTTTAAATTAGATTCCTGGAAATTTATCGATTCAACTCCTCGGAGTGAATGACGCACTCTCTTGATTCCTCTGCACAAAGTCGGGCTTAAATATGCAGTTGAATGAATATAGGCTCAATTGTTCCTGATGGCGAGCTTTAGCGTGAGTTAGACTTCTTGCACTCTCCTCCGCAGGACATTCTGATTATACGTTTTATTGAATCATGCTGAAACTGCTTTCTTTTTATTTTGAATGAATGGTAATTAAGTGTACATTGTCTAATGTACTCCCAGCTTTGAGTGCACCATGTGTCTTCTGTTTCCCCGTTTGGAGCGTTAAATTCAAGCTAGTTCCTAAAATAGGTCAAACGTAAAAAAGAAACGCGCGGCCGTAACTGGAGTCTCCAGCCGCCGCAGAAAACTTGCGACTGAGAAAAGTTTATATATATATATATATATATATATATATATATATATATATATATATATATATATTATTAAAAAAAATAAATAAAGTAAATGAAAGCTAAACCGAGCAGGCCTCAGTTACCAAACGTTTTGCGCAACAAGTCGCGACGCGCTTGTGGTCATGTGTTGTAACTCTGACTTGATGTAACAAAGTGGGCCAACGCTCGAAGTATTAAAATATTAAAAAAAAGAAAGAAACTCCTCTAAGGAGTTCCAAGTTTTTATGCACCCATGTGTAGAATACACTGCCATTTGTTTTTGCATGAGAGACGACCCTAATTAATTATACGTCTGTGTGAGGGATTACATGTCCTGTTCTTTCATGGAGCTGCCTCGTTAAAATCGGATGCCGAATTAACGCACTTACAGTGGGACCCGTGTTCTTGTGAAACAGACATAGTCACTTAAGACTGCAGGTCTGACAACGGTCATTTTGTTTTTGCTTCTGAACAGACGGCTTTTTGTTATAGTTTATTTTAATTTAAATGAAGATGACGTGAAGTAGACAAATGGTAGTCCGTCGCCATGAGTCTTTAATGAGAACTGTTGATACGGAGGGGCTCGCGCCGTAGGTGCGCAAATGACAAGGATGGTGATTACGAAGAATTATGAGAATTATGATTAGACGCTCCATCACAATAGATACAAACCTGCCTCTTGGTCACTTGAAATAACTCTTGTGAGCCTTTTTCGAGAGTACCTCGTTGGCATTGGAAACGGAAGAAGAGAAACTCACTCGCTGCTTTGTCGTCCTTTGAGTTCTGGTGAATTTATTTGTTTTATTATACATATAATTTTTTTTATCTACTTCGTGTAACGCACAAGGCAGTGTGGCCTCCCTAATAATGCATGGTGGTTTACGGCGTTTTTTTTTATATAAGACAAAACTATCGCGAATTATGTACTTATAATTAAATATATTATAACCTGCGCCTTTGCAAAATTTTTATACATTTGTTGAAAAGTGTTACAGGTTTAATTGTACTAAAATGGCCATTTTGTTGCACGAGTGCATCGAAGTTACTGGTGAACAAAAGGGATAAAACCTTATTGGGAGCCACAGATTAACACATCCTCGTTTACGTAGCGTGGCTTGTTTTCTATTTTAAATGTTTAATTCAGATTTCGTCTTAAAAAGAAACGACAAGCGTTTTGCAAAACCTGATTTAAGACACTTCCCACTCTTTCAATTTAAGTGTGAAACACACGTGAGAAAAAATCGCGTCGCATCGTCGTAACAACCATCATTGTCGTAACAACCAATCACAGCAACGGTTGTCATGGTTACGCCGCTCGGCGGCGCGAAGCGACGTGATTTTGGCTCGCATGGTTTCACGCTTTAATCTTCATGAACTCCATTTCTTCCATCGTCGGTAATGCAACCTTGCTCAAGCACCATGGTTGGAAGCTGTACCACGCACTGCCCAAATAAAATAACTCAACCATTTTAACGAAGCCTATCTTTATTCGGTTTATTTTTTTATCTTTCTTCATTGGGGCCACTGTTCCAGTATATTGAGTGCCATAACCCCAAAAAGTCGATCATTTATTTATATTTGGTTATATAGTTTACTACACTATCAAACCCCCAAACTAAAACTAGTCGCGAATAATATTGAAAATCAGAATAAAAAGCATGACTGCAGTACTAAAAGCCGCGCCAAACATATATTGAAACACGAGACATGCATCTCAAAAGGATGAACTCAGGAAGCATTTTAGTGTCTTAGAAAATTTAGTATAACACTAAAAAAAAAACGTATAGATACTTTATGAAACTAATACATTGAAAGTGTTTGTAAATGTGTTTTTAGTGGGGAATTCTATTTATGCTAGTGCGGGAGTGAAAAAAAAAATAATACCGTTGATAGAGACCGCTTGAGCATAAGAACACGCACATGAAAGCTGACCCTTGACACCACAATGGTTAACTAGCTCTTCTCTAACTAGCCCATTGTGTAGTAAAAAAACAACAACATATATTTAGCTTGTGTTGTATTCGTCCTATAGTCTTATTTTACGCAAATAGGGAGACATGAGGATGAATTTGTCTTTGGATGGTTTTGTCGAAAATATTAGAAAGTATATCACGTACTAGTTCCGAAGTCTACCTTTTAATAGAAATGTACTGGCCTTACATACTGATTGCGGCTTTTACGTTTCAAAAATATTCGCTACAAACCTAGAAACTCAAGGTTTGGCTTTTTCTTCCTATGTCCAGACACCCGAACCTTAAATTATACTCCCAGGCAACACTACGTACGTACAAGTATTGCCAGGAGTATAATTACTCTTAGGCAGTAGTAATTATATCTCCAATTACCTCTAGACAGTACTCAGATACTAGTTGCGAATAATATTGAAAATCAGAATGAAAAGCATGACTGCAGTACTAAAAGCCGCGCCAAACATATATTGAAACATGAGCCGGCGGAAGAGCACGCACAGAAAGACGGCAAACACCGCTGGTCCTATCAACTGCGGAGAGCACGCCATGACGATGCGACTTTTTCGCCCTTAGATTGGACGTTCGGCTCATAACGTCGGCCACGCTCGAACCTAAGGTGAAACAAAGTATAGAGTCTATTCACATGACGTCAGACCGCCTTTTAATGTCGAGTCACTACACACAAGCATGGCCGCCGAAGGCCATAGCGGTTTGCCGATAGGCGAGTTTGCTTTGCCTTCTTTTATTTTTCACCAAGCTCACGAATAAAAGTTCCGCTTTGTCGCTTGGCGGCCATGTTTGTGGGTGATGACTCAGCAAGTGAATAGACCCTATAGGCTCAATGTTTTATATAGACCTTTTTCGCGTACCCTCGTCCCCAGCCACCTAATAGCCGTATCCGGTATGGGCGACAAAAAAATATCAAAACGTTTCAACCTGCAAGTAGTAAAAAAATAGAGGGGAGGCAAAACGAGAATGTGTGACGGTTACGATTATGTCCTAAATGCCTTCTATTGGCGTGGCGACGGCAAAACAATGTTTTTGCCCATACTGGAAGTGACGACAATTCAAGATGGCGGTGCCCTTGCGGAAAAGGTCCATACTTTATCTCATCCTGCGGTGGGCTAAAGGCCAAAGCCACGGGCCGCCAGGTCCAATCACGTTCCACGCTTAACTATGACACGCTTAGCATTGGTTAGCTTTGGACGAATAATGCTCTGTATCCAAAAACGCTGCGTCACTTTTATAGCTTCGACACTGCGGAGAGCCAGTACGTCGTGGGTTTCTTTGCAATGTAAAATTGTTGAGTCACTCATTGCTCGATCCGAACCACTGTCCGCCCGTTCCCATCAGTGATCCGTGACGCGGGCAGCGATACGTGCATCCAAGCGAAATACCACGGAAGGTCGAATTGGCTCGTGATTGGAACTGGTGGTTCGTAGCTTCTGCATTTAGTCCATCGTACGGTGAGACGAAGTATAGCTTGGGTTTCGATTCCGTTTCCGCTGAAACATAATAATTATCATAATCTGTATTTCAGATGCGCCGAAAACAAACCACAATGGTCTTTTGATTGGTGCATCAACACAAAAACGGTATAAGTAATAAATGAAAACAAAAATAAGACGCCCACAAACATTCAAAACATACACATTCAAGAATACTACTTAATTTAATTAATTAATTCAATACCAAAAGCAAACCTCATTAAGCTTAAAATACGTTCCCAAATTCACACCTTAATACATTTTTATTGGCCGTGTTGTTCCTCGCCTGTGACGCATAATTGAATAAATATAATACTAGCAGGCGTTAGAGCTCACGATAAAACAAGAATGACAGAAGTGCTTCGCGATGGCCAAGCTATTACCGAAACTGACAAATAGCTTTTTTTTTTTTTTTTTTTTTTTTTAGGAGAATGAGTATGAACTTAGTAATGTAATATTCAACAAAAACAAGCTCGAGGTAGAGCAGCAGCCGTAACTTACCGCTAACGACGTGGCACACACATTTCAGGTCATATTGATTGCCGCCATAAAAGTCCGATCCCGGCAAGGTGCGTGCTAGAACTTACGAATCCTCGTTAGCGGTTCATCTCGGTTCGGGGCGGCGAATATTTGCGCATACGTGAGGTTTCCTGGATGCACTAGCTAGATCTGACCGATAATGACGCTCCCACAGTAGGAATCACCCCTCGGGAGACGTTATTTGCGCAATTTAACGAATTTCCAAGATTGGTACGCCACCACGCTCTTGGGTAGATCATCCCATTTAGGACATATCATTTCCCCAAAAATGTCCTGCATCAAAAAGAAAAGATTGAAACTCCTCTGACGTTTATGCACTAACACGCTGTTTACAAACAAGCCCGTGTTTTTTGTTTGTTTTCTTTGCTTGTTTTTGAGGACCTTCAGTGAGTAGCGGATACTTTAAAGGTCTCACCGCCGAGGACTAACTGCGGTACGTCCTGAAATTTACTTATACGTGATCGACGTCTTTTCCTTTTTCCTATGGTGAAAAGATAGAGCACTTGTTTCTCGAGGAAATGGCAAATCTGCCAAAGGTATCGTGGGCTCATCTTCAGGACTACTAGTCGAATGGGTGTTCGACTAGCATGGTCCAAAAACCTACAAATTCCTAATCGCGTTAAACTACTTCGTGAACGGCAAGGCATCGGTGGTGGGCACGCTACCCCAGGCGCCAAAGATACGCGCCGAACTTCCTGGCAGGGGTCACCGAGCCGGGTCTCGGTTTTAGCAGACAATAGACAGTTTTAGTGGACCGTACGCTAAAGCTTTGCGTACGCAACGAAATTGCGGAGAGCCAGTACGTCGTGGGTTTCTTTGCAATGTAAAATTGTTGAGTCACTCATTGCTCGATCCGAACCACTGTCCGCCCGTTCCCATCAGTGATCCGTGACGCGGGCAGCGATACGTGCATCCAGCGAAATACCACGGAAGGTCGAATTGGCTCGTGATTGGAACTGGTGGTTCGTAGCTTCTGCATTTAGTCCATCGTACGGTGAGACGAAGTATAGCTTGGGTTTCGATTCCGTTTCCGCTGAAACATAATAATTATCATAATCTGTATTTCAGATGCGCCGAAAACAAACCACAATGGTCTTTTGATTGGTGCATCAACACAAAAACGGTATAAGTGATAAATGAAAACAAATATAAGACGCCCACAAACATTCAAAACATACACATTCAAGAATACTACTTAATTTAATTAATTAATTCAATACCAAAAGCAAACCTCATTAAGCTTAAAATACGTTCCCAAATTCACACCTTAATACATTTTTATTGGCCGTGTTGTTCCTCGCCTGTGACGTATAATTGTACTTATGAATAAATATAATATTAGCATGCGTTAGAGCTCACAATAAAACAAGATTGACAGAAGTGCTTTTGCGATGGTCAAGCTATTACCGAAACTGACGAATACCTTTTTTTTGAGAATGAGTAAGAACTTAGTAATGTAATATTCAACAAAAACAAGCTCGAGGTAGAGCAGCAGCCGTAACTTACCGTTAACGATGTGGCACACACATTTCAGGTCATATTGATTGCCGCCATAAAAGTCCGATCCCGGCAAGGTGCGTGCTAGAATTGACGAATCCTCGTTAGCGGTTCATCTCGGTTCGGGGCGGCGAATGTTTGCGCGTACGTGAGGTTTCCTGGATGCACTAGCTAGATCTGACCGATAATGACGCTCCCACAGTAGGAACCACCCCGCGGGAGACGTTATTTGCGCAATTTAACAAATTTCCAAGGTTGGTACGCCACTACGCTCTTGGGTAGATCATCCCATTTATTAGATATCATATCCCCAAAAATGTCCTGCATCAAAAAGAAAAGCTTGGAACTCCTCTGACGTTTATGCACTAACACGCTGTTTACAAACAAGCCCTTTTTTTTTCGCTTTGTTTTTGAGGACCTTATGTGAGTAGCGGATACTTTAAAGGTCTCACCGCCGAGGACTAACTGCGGTACGTCTTGAAATTTACTTATACGTGATCGACGTCCCTTCCTTTTCCCTATGGTGAAAAAATAGAGCACTTGTTTCTCGAGGAAATGGCATAACTGCCGAAGGTATCGTGGGCGCATCTTCAGGACTACTAGTCGAATAGGTGTTTGACTAGCATGGTCCATATACGTGATAACGATTTAAAACCTACAAATTCCTAAACGCGTTCAACTAGTTCGTGAACGGCAAGGCATCGGCGGTGGGCACGCTACCCCAGGCGCCAAAGATACGCGCCGAACTTCCTTGCAGGGGTCGCCGAGCCGGGTCTCGGTTTTAGCAGACAATAGACAGTTTTAGTGGACCGTACGCTAAAGCTTTGCGTACGCAACGAAATTGCAGGCCGAGAGTGCGCATGCGCGGAACGCAATAGAAGGGCTTGCGTATTGCGTACGCACGCGACGCTGGGGATTTTGCGTTGCTCGCTTGAGGGCTTTGCGGGAAGCTCTCGAGAGATCTCGGGCCCAGCGAGAGCACCAGCTTTAAGATGGCGGTTAGCTCGACTGGCGCAGGAAGGGCGACGGGGTGTTCGAGAAGTTCAGTGTTACGTAAAATTGCGTGGTGTTCAGCTCGGCAATTTTTTCCGAGACCTACCGTGGCCGAATCAGATCGCCGTGCAGCTGAAGGAGTGCATAGTGAAAATGTTCACCGCTCGCAATGTGCTGAACCCTGGGATCTCCTCAACGCTAAATCTCTTCGCGCAGTTCATCGCCGATAGACGAACGACTCTTTAAGAAATCGCTGAAGTTGTCGGTATGCACTGGACATCAGTAGGCCATGGATCTCTTCCCGCGATATATTATTAATAAAAGATGCCGTTTCCACGGGCGATTGACGGGGGCTCCGTGATCGAGTTTGGCTACGAACTCGTACTCGTAGCCTCCGTAATCCGCAGGAAAGCGCGCTTGATCAGGCATCTGCGGCTTGGTTTAACTTGATATAAAATTATTGGCAACGTCTTCATTTTCAATATTTCTTTTGAGGAGCATGGTGGCGCTATAAGCACGTGGAATTCCACGGCTCTGGCAAATTGAATAAAAAAGATCACGCGAGATGTTCACTTGGCAACGTAACGCACAACTAAAATCGGTCCGAGCTGGTTGTTTTTGGCGTACGCTATACTATTGCGTATTGCGTACGTAAGAGCCAGCAGCGCTATACTAAAACTGTCTAATCTTCCGAAAGGTTTTGCTATGCTTTCTTGAGCTCGACGCGATGTCTCTGTAATGCACAATTTTCTATAGTGCTTTGACTTGCTTGCTATCGTATCCCAGGTTTCTTTCCAAGATCACCGTACACTCTTAAAAAAAGTTAGTAGTATTTACTAGGTAAGAGCTAGTAACCGCTTGTCACATATGTTACTAGGTACCTAGTAGCCTGAGGTAGTAACGGTCACGCTAGTAACGGTTACTAGGTCACGAAGCTAGTAACTGTTACTAGCCTCAAAGTAGAATCCAGGTATTTTACTACCTCTAGCTAGTAACTAGCGCTACCTCCCGACGGAAGACCGGGAACGCAACTAGTCACTTAATTTCCGGTGGGGAAAAAAAAAAAAAAAAAAGTGTGGGGTTATGCCACTTACCACCAGGTGGCAGGCGCAACAAAAAATTGAAATTGAAACTGGAAATGAGTAATCTAGGTGGCGCTAGTCACCGCCCAATTAAACGTACCCAAAAAAGGATTACGATTATTTACAGTTTATTTCAATTCTTCCACATTAGCAAGTATATACATATAAACAATCGACACAATGAATTCAAACAAACACACGCTTACTTGAGCAATGTTATCGCTAAGTTACGGGCTGGGGCAGTGGGGATCGAACCCATATGGGTTCTCAGCGCAAGCTTTCTAGGTGAGACGCGTTAGCCCACTCGGCCACTTGCTCCTTTTCTTTTTTTTTTTTTTTTAGCAAATGTTTATTTACAGGTTAAAAACATAGGTAACAATAATGGAACAAATTGAGGTATATACATATGTTAGAGCAGAAAAAGAACGTTACATAATTTAGACATTGCATTGTATGACCCACGTGCAAAGTACGTCAGTTAAAGGTTACAACATCGTTAAAGAGTGCAATAGCTCTGGATGTCTATTACACTCGAAGATCTTAAAAAAATCTTTTAGAGTGAGGCACTTGTGAAAGGGACGGATAGTCTTCTCGAAGCATAAAAATTTGGTGCTACCTTCTGACCTTTCCCAGAAGTGTTTCTCACATTTTTTTTTCCATTTCGACTGGTTCTAAAGTTCTAATAGTTCAGTCCAGTTTGTTAGCAAAGTGTCGCCAAGCAGGTTTGGGGTTCACGGTACACTCTGTCATATGTCTACTCTTGACCGTCATAGCGCATGTAGGCCTAAAACCATGATTATTTTCGTCAGGTCAGTCAGCGTCCTTTTGTCGTGCAGACGTAGTAATTTCAAAATACACCAACTAATTGACTCTTCAGGTCCTCGTGGCCGGACAGGATGGCATCCTGCTCGGTGATGCTTTGGGAGATAACGATTTCGTTCGCCTCTTCCTTCTCCTCTTTGACTCCGCCCTCTCCCCTTGAGATGTGGAGCCAGGATCTGACGTGTACAGAGTTTCTTCTCCCTTTCTTTTCCCAAACATTTCTTTGTCACTGGTTTCATCCATTTCGGACGTCTCTTCGTTTGACTTCATTGGCTCTTCAGCTTGGTCTTCAGCTTGGTCTTCAGGGACAAGAGCACTGAACGAGTTGGTGATAACAACATTGCTCACTGTCTCCTTCGTTGCAGAGCGTGACGACGCCGACCTGTCTTCGCACTTCTCAGTCCCTGATGCTGCCTCTATGTGGGCTGTGCTGTGAGCGGTGCTGACCTCTGCCGAAACCTCTGTTTGTGCTGTTTCTTCTGCGTCCATGAAGTATTCTGTAGGAATCTGGAGAGATGCAGCCGTTCGGTTGGCGTACGTTTGAATACAATCTTCGGGATCGTGGCCGAATTTTCGGCATGCGCCACACCAGGGAGCGCGGCACTGGCCTCGGACGTGTCCGACTTGCCTGCACCGCAGACATTGCGGTGCTCTGCCAGGCACGGAGACAAGTACGGTGGTTCCCAGAATCTTGAGCTGATGCGGCAAGCTGTCCGCAGTCACCCCTTCGTTCAATTCAATTGACAGTATTCTTGTGGTCGTCTCTACTTCTTCGAAACCGGAGTAGTGCCACTTGTCTCGAACGATGCTTTTTATTTTTCCAAACGTAGAAAAAGCACTTGCTACGTTTGCATCTGGGACGCTAGTTGGAACCCAGTGCACCTTCATGGACAGCGCAGTCTTGCTCCCGTCTATTATCAAACATGTCTTGTTCTTTACTTGGATCTCTCGGAGCTGCAGCAATCTTTCTTTTTCTTTGGCAGAACGCACTGTGAGCAGCCACACATGATTGTACTGGTAGGCCCCAAGCGAAGCTAGCTCGTTTGGGTTGATTATTTTCTTCAAAGCAGGACCGAAATCGTCGATGCGGTATGGCCGGGCTGATGGGTCCCCATGAAGAATCAGTGAGTTTTCAAGCAGCTTACCGTTGGGAAGAGGTGGCAGTAAAATCTTGTACTCCGTTGTACTTGGTGCAGAGGAGGCAGAAGCAGAAATGGTTTCAGAATATTCCCGGCTAGGCTTAGCCGTTGAGATTTCCTTTACGGAGCCCATTTACAACGCGGCCATTCAGCTCGTCCTCTTCTTCGAACTCCCCCCCCCTTGCTCCCCCCTCACTTCTTCGACTGCCATTAAGTCTTTTATACTTACCATTTGAGTGCGCAAACTTGTCGTCGTGTATCAGCACGTCAGTTATTCGCAGTCGATGGGTAAATTGCGCGACGAGGCTAACCGCATGAAAGCGATGGGAACAAGCGGCCAAGGCGATGAGGGACGTTTCCTAGAAATTAAAAAACCGAGCGACGCGACGGGTGACCGTGAGAAATTGCCGGCGCTCGTCACTGTCCCCGTCGATCGCCTCGTCGCTTGTCGGCGAGGCGCTCGTCGGCGAGTGAGTGCTTTCTTGCCGTCTCCCGCGGCGAATAAAGGCTGTAATTGACGGAGAGTACGACGGCAGCTGCACTCCTTTCGCGTGCTGCGCTACAAAAATGCATGCAAAATTAATACCGCGTGCAGCTCGCGTCTTAATTTTTGTAGTACACCGACGAATGCTCGCGTTTTTGGGGCAAATTCAAAAAGACTCATAGAATGCCAAAACAGTTTTTTTTTCCATTAGTCCCAAAGCTACATACACTATTTACGACGCACATTAACGGTTGTGACAGTGCACTGTCACGACCGAAGACAGCTCAATCAGAATCATTCAACCACCGAGCACACGCAAACCGTGAAGAAGTTCTCAGTGTCAAGTAGGAGGTGGAGAAAAGCTTCTTGGACGACGAAATCCAACCCAGTGACAGCGGCACCGGCTCGTTAGAACTATCCTCGGAGCAGTCCAGGTCCACGCAGACACCCGCCCCGTCGACCGCACGAACATTTACTATGCACTCCAACGCGGGAACACGAGAGCTGCACACGACACAAGGCAAAAACGGCAGTTTCACATCAAAGAAATTAGCGTCTTGCGAACACCGACTGGCCCCAACCGCGCCAACTTGCTTGTCGTACAATGTTGCCAAGCGTCTCTAGTGAGAGAAAAACATATGATTTAAAAAAATACAAATATAAAGAATATAAAAAAGATTGAACTTTTCCTGTTTTCGGAAACGTTTTAGTACGTGGCTCTTTTCATCCCAGTTAAAACCAAAATGAATATAAACACTCACAAACGAATTCAAACGAGAAGGAAAGAAGTAAGCCACATGGCCATTGCATCAACAATGGCCGCTGCACTCGCTGCAGCGCTGGCTTCCACGTCGTGCTGGTACGGAGGCTGAGATCGTTATAAAGTCAGCTCCAACCCTTAAACATGCCCCCTCATACAATATTTGACGCTACGATTGCGTGTGGATACCTCCCCCTGCGTTCAGAAACAACAAGTACGTCGCTAACGCTGGCAATCGGGTATGAAGCAAGCGCCGCCATCTTCTCCGCGCCTTTGCGGTAGAATATAGCTAGTAAAAAGGTAGTAACGGTCAGAAAAAGGTAGTAATGGCTGCATTTGCTAGCTTTTTACTACATATCGCGCGTTTGAGGTAGTAAATAGTTAGTGAAAGGTAGTAATGGTCAGAAATAGGTAGTATCTGCTGCAGTTACTAGCTTTTTTTTAAGAGTGTATACATTGCATTCGTACGTGCCGTAATGGCCCATCGTTGTACGGAGATGGTCGCTCGGGGCTCCGCGGCGCCGGCACCCTATTCTCGCGTTTGTCGGGTTGCGCCGTCTGTCGGCAACACATCGAAGTATGCTAGCATCGTCTGCCAATGCCGTCGTCCTGCGATCACTCAGGCTCGGCGGCGTTGGTGGCGTCCCTCGTCTCGAGCTAATCAAAATAACTTCACTTGTGACGTTTTGTTCGTGCCGGTACGCGTCGACAACCTAAAAACACGACAGTGGAGCATTTCTAGAGCCTATGCCTCTCACGAAATTGCTCGCCAGAAAACCAAGAGTCGTCGCGCATCCACCCAAACACGAGGTAAAAATAGGAGAACCGGAAGTATTTCTCTCGCCCTGTCATTGCACATACGCCACGCCCTGGGCTTCTTAAGCTCTCAGTCACTATGCGAAGCGCAAGTTCGTCTGCTTCTTGTGCAGGGGTGGCAGGGACGTCACAACGCTGAGCTCTGATTGGCTCCGTTTGGAAGGATAGTGGGTAGACCTTACGGCAGCTAGGAATTGAGGTCTACTCACTATCCTACAAACCGGAGCCAATCAGAGCTCGGCGTTTTGACGTCACTGCAACCCCTGAGCAAGAAGCAGGCGAACTTGCGCTCCGCATAGTGGTGAGCATGTGAATTGAAACCCAAGTCTTCAACATCCACCATTTGAACACAGATATTTTTCATTTTTTTTTACTAATTATCCGGCGTTACATAAGCCGCGACGCCGTTCTTTAGCCTGCGTGGGTAAGTGCACAGACTTGCGCCTTGCAGAAATATCGAAGGTATTTTCGGAATTCGTACTGACGGGCTTTATAATTAGAAGCACGCCGGTGAACCGCATGCGAACAATGCTTCTGCTGCGAGCACGCGAACCGACGGCGACCTTTTTGAAGCGAATGGGCGTGACCTCTGCGTGCCGATGGCTAATGAATTACGGCGTGGTACTGGACCGCACAAGTGGCAGACGTCGATTGGACGCCGAACTTTTGAAGTGGGGCGCAATCCGATACGTCCGAGGTAAAAGTCGCTCATGATTTGAGTGAGTGAAGCCTAACCTAGACTCAACTTAAGGCTGGTTTACATATTTGCGCTTGACTTATCCGGGTGCGTTGTGATTTCTTGTGAACACTCACGACGACAGAACAGACGCCAGTTCAGTGCAACACACTGGCACAGCTGGCGCCTTCTGTCAGAAAGTCTCGGAAATATGCATAACTTGTGGGCATTCCCCATTGGGAGTACCACTTAGAAACGCAGAAGGTTCCTTGGGTCCGGATAATGACGTGTTTATTCGACGAAAACCCCACACGTTTGCCCGAGGGCCAACAATGTCCGAGATAACGCGCTGTCTCTTTTGACAGGATCGCCAGTCGGAGTCCGCGCTGCCGCTATTCTCAGTATCACTGGAGGGAGAGGATCCGATAAAGAAAGGAAGGCTCCGTCGAGCAGAGCCTCCCCTAGCGAGAGTCTGTCAATAGCGGCGGCGCGGACTCCAACTGGCGATCCTGTCAAAAGAGACAGCGCCTTCATCTCGAACATTGTTGGCCCTCGGACAAACGTGTGGCGTTATCGTGAAATAAACACGTCATTATTCGGACCCAAGGAACCCTTCTGTGTTTCTAAGTGGTACCCCCAAAGGGGATTCCCACATCTGGCGCCCAACGTGGGGCGCCAAATAGTGGGTTTCTCAACTTTACCCCTAAGTCGTCATTGAAGTAAAGACTAGGCCGTTGCCATGCAAAGAGCAGATTACGGAGTGGGCATTTACCTCAATGTGGACTTTGGGGTAAAGTTGAGAAACCCACAAACTATAAACTGAAGGGTTTGCAGCATTTGCGAGCTCCAATTTACGCACTATATATCTATGAGAAGTTGTCGATTATAACATGATCCTGTATTTTAAGCCCATGGGGAAAGAATGAAGCGCAAATTATTAAGAAATTAAGGCAAATTAGGAGTGTTCCAAGGCTATCCAATCAGATGGCGCCAGAGTGGTCTCTTGTCGTAATCGGTCACAATAAATCACAACGAACTCGGTCACAATCAATCACAAATGTGCGAACCAGCCTTGACCGGTCTTTAGACAGCGTAAACATCAATCATATAGAAGCAGAGAGATATGGCACCCAACGCGGCGCTATTAGATTGAGATAACACAACGTATACTACAGCTATTGACAATCAAATAAACTAAGCCGCACTATATGTAATCGAGGGAAACATTTGCTTAAAGATAATTGCACGGTGCAATGTTGGTTGCATTGCATGCCGCAGTAAATAGGGGATACTTATGTCGTGCAATGCATGCTGTTTGGCGGCGAACTCTCGCGACAGCTATGCGGAGACTAAATCTGCAGGAACCTTTCAGAAGGCGTATATGCACATATACTATCACACGAACCAGTTGGAACAACAGTGTACCGATGCACTGAAGCTTGTAGCGTTCACAATCTCGTGAGCTCACTTTAACACTGCTTCCGCTGAGACTATGTTGATTTGAAAGTTTGGTCACCTCGTTCCTCGTTTCTTTCAGGATGTCTGACTCAATGATATTCTGGGTACTCCTCACGGCAGTGTTGTACACGTTCCTCGTTCCTTCTGATTTTTGGAACGCGTTCCTGTTACAAGTTTTATATCTGAAAAAGGAACTCGTTCCCGTTACAGTTAAAAAAATGGAACGAATCGTTACATATACGTTACATTTTTTTTTTTTTGGTGCATCACCATATCTGGTTAGATCGAGCAAATCTTTCTTCCTTTTTATCTATACCATTAAATGAGAACATACGAATTTGTATGTCGTGATGGAAGGGCACAAGGAGAAGAAAAGAAGCGGAAGCAGGGTTTTATTTGCTGATATATTCAAGTAAAAATTCTCAGCCTTTAACCATGTTCATGTTTGTGGTGGACGATTCAGACGAGCCAAACGTACTGATATACCACATTGCACGAGCGTTTTACAACAACCTCACACGTTTCAATCTAACGAGGTCCCTTGTTCCAACTTAAAGGGCCACTGAAGTCAGTTTTAAAAAAGGTCGTTTTTGATCTTATATTGCTTAAAATGTGCTAGTTCCCACATCTACTAAGTGCTATATTACAAAACTGCCTATTCATCTCAGGGCAAGAGAAAAACATGTGAATTCATTTTTCTCGCGGTGTACATTGTGTGGACCAATAGAAACCCTAGAATACGCGCTGATTATGCATGATTTTATTATAACTCGTTTCGAAGAGAGTATGATAGGTACACATTCGGATAACACGCCTCTTTTTCTCCGCGGGCGGAGCCATCACTTGTAACTCGCCGACAAGCGCCCTTCGTTGACCACTTCACTCGGAAGAAAATTCTTCCCAAAAAGGGCGTGTCGCGTTCTTTCAACACGCTTTTAACGAGCAAATAAGTTACGCAGGATTGTGATTCCGGGTTTGTAGGGTTGCTTAGAGCGCCTAGATTGAGTTGTGAACACAAAAGGACGATCTTAGGATCGACTTCAGTGCCCCTTTAACAACAGTTGCTTCTCAATTTTGCTGTCTCCAAGACGAGCAAGTGAAAAAAGAGGGTAGGACTTTTGGAAGGTCAGTCTTGAAAACTACAAGTACTTCTTCGTGAAGATTGGATTCGTTGTTCATTTTGAAGGTTGGAGCCAAGGGGAGAAGGAATAAACGTTAATTTTGTGAATACTTTAAGCGACCAATGTTTGGGATACAAGGGTGCGTTCGATGTCTGGTGACTTGTTATTTTGTTCTAACTGTGGGTCTCTTAAAGGGCCCCTAAAAATAAAAAAAGTTTTTTTTTTTAAACAGCCTGGTTGGGACACGCGTGTAGAAAAAGGAATTTTACGCGAAAAAAACACAATTTTAGAGCGATATTGACTGCGCCAGACGCAATTTAGACGGTAGTCACCTCCTTTCCATTTGTTTTCTCTCTCGGCATTTCGGGCGCGTGGAGGAGAGGTACTCCTTGCCTCTTCGTAGTGGATCGGCTTGGCAGGCTTGGCTGCGCCCCTACGAGAGCCATTGCTACTTCCTGGCCGTGTTCCAAAATTTACTCGATCTTACTCCAGGGTAAGGGTTTTGAACCCTTGGCGTTCTAAAACCTACCCGCGTCCAGCGTTTTTCACTCTGTGCTGTCACGCGATACGATCCGCCGGAGTAACTCGGATCCATTTGGGTATGGTGGCTGGAAGGAGAAGTGTGGCGGCCGGGAGCGAAGGGCTGCACAGAGTTGCGATGAAAATAATAGAGGGCGCTGCGCGATATTTTCCCCTTGTTACGAATACTGTAAAATAGTTGATACACAAATAGAAGACAACTAGACGTTTTCTTCGAGAGTTGAATATACCGACGCCTTGTTACGCAATAGAAAGGAAAGAAAAAAAAACTATTTTTGATTTACATTTAGAACAAATGCGCTGGAGCAGGTGAACGTCCACCCTGTCGCATATATCTTTGGTGCTGGGGAAATTGTTTTTTTTTTACTTGATTACTCTATGAATCGTGGACACTTCATATGCTTCAGAGTGCAGCAGAAGAAAAATGTTACGAACAAGGCATAGAATGCCGAACTCACTTTTATTTACTCTTACAGATATTGCGTCAAGAATACAAGCCAAAGGAAATAACTACAGTGATGTCTCGTTAATATGGATACCTCCGTTCCCGTAAAAAATCATCCATAATGTGAGTTGTCCATAATAACGAGACAAAAATGCATGTATTTTCCCAGTTTGTCCCCGAAAGTGGTGTCCATATAGCGGGGTATCCATATTAACGAGACATGACTGTACTTGCTTCTGAAGCAGCCTTTGTTTTGACAGGCTTTTTCTTTCTCGGAAGAGTGCATAAACAAGCATTAGTAAGTGCGAATAGTATTTTATTTCAAAAAGTCATCAAAAAATGTCCAGGAAAAGTGCGCATGCAGATAAATGTTTGATATTGCCGCTTGATCCGGAGATGCCACACACTGAACTACAGGTTTTTCCGCTCATCTTAATCCAAGCGACGTCCAATTTAATCCCAGTACCACCCAATTTAATCCAAGTGCCACACAATTTAATCCTTGCGCTACCCATTTTAATCCCGGGGTCAGTCAATATATTCTACAATATATAGTATGTATATGCACTAATTGCCTTCAGTGGTCGTGTTTTGCTTACACATTTGGTAACTTAGAAGAATTGTTTATACACTTAGATGTTTTGGGGGACAACTGATCATTTGATCACTATTGTTACTACTTGGAGTTACTAGTCCCACTTTTGACGAGGCGTAATTGATATGTTTATTACTTTTTTTGTAACCTGGAGTTATTATGGCGCACTCGAATTTATTTGACCTGAATGGACGTTTTGTTAAATCTTTTTTATTACTCGACTTATCATTGATACAATTCAGATGATATAAGTACAATTGCAATCATTGCAATTGTACATTGTACATTGCATCATAAGTTATGATTACTCTTTTGATTACTTTATGCTATTATTCCTCCAATTGATCTATAATAAACTCATTTGACACTATTATTCCTTTTTTGATTACTTCGAGTTACTTTTGACCCATTGGACATATATTCCAATTATACGTCATTATAATGACTTCATTACTTTCAGCTAATATTCAACAAATTGAATGTTTATGCGATGATTATTGACATTATGATTACTCTTGATTACTTTGAGTTACTCTTAATTCAATTGATTTTAATTTGGCCTAAGTGACATTTGGTGACTCTTGTTTAGTTTGGGTAATTGTAGCGCCAATTTATCGGTTGTGAGCTCAGTCAGTCATTATTATTAGTCTCTTTGATTACTTCGAGTTACTTTTGATCCAGGGGACCTTAACTCGGCCTCATTGATATTGCGATGACTGTTATATTTTTGAGGGTTAATATTTAATAAATTATTTATCATTCGCTCAATTGACATTGCAATTACTTGTTTTATTACTTTGAGTTACTATTGACCAAATGGTCTTTAATTCGGCCTAATTGACATTTTGGTTACTCGTTTGATTACTTCGTGTTATTATACCTCCAAATGATCTAGAATGAACTCAGTTGACATTATTATTACCCTTTTGATTTCTTTAAGTTACTTTTAACCCAGTGGACTTGAATTAGACCGAAATGACATTAGGACGACTCTTGATTACTTTGAGCTTATCTTAATACACTTATTTATTATGAGCCTAATGTAGATTATGATTACTCACAGTCAAAACAGCAGAACAGCCAAAACAGCAGAACTTGTAGCAGCCTCAGAAGAGCGCCGGCGCCCGCGAACCAACAGATCACCCGAGACCGCTGACTCTCCTGCAGACAGCAGCGGCACTCGCGGTGGCGAAGATTTTCATCGCAGCTCGCGCGCCTCTCTGACATGGCGCGCAAACAGCGCCCGTCACACTTCCCCTTCTAGCCACCATGATTTGGGTAAGATTTGGAACACAGCCCCTGTGTCTGCCGGTCGCACGTCGTACCGCGTCGTACCGTTGTCACCGTGGTGCCGTGGTCGTACACACAGTACATAGTCGTCGCGATGGACCCCGACCTGAAGCGTCGGTTGCTTCAACGCTGCCAGCAGCTGGGCCTTCGCCCGTACGAGGACACGCCTCGCCAGCCGGAAGGCGTCCGCTCCGATCGCCGCGAGACAACCACTCGCGAAGAATCTGCCGCGGAAGGCGGCGAAGAGGGTGCCTCGTCGAGTTCGTCCGAGCCGCACGACCCTTCAAGCCGCCGCGAGGACACGCAGTGGTAACTGATTTTTTTATTAAACGTTGAGTGCGGTGCCATGTGCCTTCACTAAACGCTTTACGGGAACCGACATCCAAAAAAAAAAAATTGGCACTGGCGCGCGCCAGCAAACAAACAAAAGATGGGGTAAACGTCGTCTACATAAATACAGGGTGTCACAAAAAAAAATTTACACGGTCTTTTTTACCGCAAAAATAAACTAAGCATCGCCGAACGCTCATTCTCCGCCCAAATGTAGCGCGAGAGGTCACAACCAGATGTCAAAGTTTCAGCCCGATCCGATAACTTAATCAAAAGTTATAAGTGATTTTCTGAAAATTTCAATGGGAAAATGGCGGCCGACGGAGGTTTCGAACACATGGGGCTCTATAGCACCAGAAACCGAAAACGGGCGAAAATGGGCTCCATTTTTTCATTGAAATTTCAGAAAATCACTTATAACTTTTGATTAAGTTATCGGATCGGGCTGAAACTTTGGCATCTGGTTATGACCTCTAGCGCTCGCTACCTTTGGGTGGAGAATAAGCGTTCGGCGATGCCTAGTTTATTTTCGCGGTAAAAAGAACCGTGCAAATTTTCTTTTGTGACACCCTGTAGAATAAGATACCGATGGCGGTATCACCTTTGCAAGACTGCTAATTTTCACAGCGAATGTAGTAACACTTAGGACTCCTCCTTGAGGAACCCCATTTTCTTGAGTGAAGACATCAGATAGTGTGGAGCCTGAGCGGACTTGAAAGGTACGCTCACTTAGAAAGTTCCGTATGCACGACATACGAATCACGCAAAGAAGAGCAGAAAAACAAAAACTTGTCACCCCGCGCTACTTCCTAAGTACTTACGATGACTAACTAACACAAGCAACAAGCCCTCTTCAGGAGGTCTTCGCATATAAACGCGATAAAACTATAAAACCACCCGAGGTACACGAGACGCGTTACAAGACGGCGACCATGTCAGAAAAAAAAAAAAAATGGCGAAGCTTTTGTTTGTTGTAGTATCCGAACGGAAGTTACGATTTTGTAAAACGTTTGTAAACAATTGCAACGATAATTCGATTGATTGTTTTTTAAACCTCAAAAATGTAATTCAAAAGGCGATTTCAAGAGATCACGAAGATTTTATAACCAACATCTAAGCTGTCACTCATTCTATTGGCTAATGAGAAGCTGATTTGAATGACCATCGTTACCAATGAGAAGCCGAGCTGAATGACAAAGGATTTGCGCGCAAAATTTCAAATAAATCTCTCACCGTCAATATTGCTCTAAATATTTTTTTTTCGCGTAAAATTCATTTTTCGACACGCGTGTCCCAATCAGACTGTTTAAAAAAAAACTTTTTTTTTTTTTTTTAGGCGCCCTTTAATGGAAGTTCAGAAAAAGCTGTAGTCACCCTTAGATTTCTGCGTGTATGAGGATTCGTGGAAGCAAAGAAAGTAGCTGAGTATGAAACGTCCCTCTTTCTGTGTATTTTCCTGCGACTAAAAGTTTTGCTTTTTGTACCGCATTCTCGGGCACTCAAAAAAGAATCAATGTCCACTAGCTCTCCTGCACCCCCGACTGTTACTAACCGAGGACCACACAAAATAAACCCTAAGATAAGTAGCCAAAAAGTTAACGAGTTAAAAACAATATCTTCGTAAAGATATAGATTTTTTTTTATTTTTAGAATTTTCCTCAGAAATAAAACAAAAATTACCCCACTGGACCAAAAAAGGAACGCCGTTACTCTTTCCGTTCAAGTAAAAATGTAACGAGTTCCCGTTCCAGTTCCACTGATGAAAAATGGAACGGCTTCGTTCCTTCGTTCCTCCTAAAAGGAACGCCTTCCAGGAACGCCGTTCCGTACAACACTGCCTCGCGGGTTTAGCGTCTCTCCTCCGAGGAACGCCAGACAATTATAGGTAGTGTCATACGCATTATTTTTAGGGATGGACAATTCATCAATTAACCTACCCATTAATCGATTAATGCTTTAATCGCGATTAATCTTTTTAACCGGTTAGTCGGTAAAATTTTGACGAACCATAAGAAAGTCAAAAGTCCACGCTTTCACCACACAGACGTGGACCAGTTCATGTCTGAAGGGCTTACTTTAGGTAAAAGTTTAGCCTAAAGCAAACTGCATGTGCGAGATTCGTAACTCCAGATAATTGCAGAAGGTTACACGTGTTCCGGGCACTTCAACGCCGATCGAGTGTGCTTTCAGCGCAGCAGAAACTACTGTGAACAACAGACTGTTTTGAACAATCAAGGGAGGTCGCTCTTGCCGGAGAATATCAACGAACCTCTTTGCCCCATGCCGCTGAAATAATACTCTGTGAGTGTAAGTGTCTTTGAACTGTTATCAACTGCACATTGAGGTTGATTTGAAATCAAAATTTTATATTGCGCCGTTATTCACATGTTCAGCAAAGGCAAGAAAAACAAAATGTTTTTTTTTAATTATGCATGAATATGAACGAGACCGATTCATCGATTAATTATTCGATTAAAGGATGGCGATTAATCGGGTTATACGTTTTAATCGACACCAAGCCCTCTAATTATCTTGTTACTTTTTGCGGTATCCTCAGCTCACAACGCCGAGGTCTGAAGGAGCACCTTACCACATTCGGGGTAGGCGTCCCTCCGTCGGGCCATATCAACTGTTTCGCGATCAATATGCTCTTTTGCGAAGGGCCTTCAGAAACGTAGGGCTCAAATAATACTGGACAGCGGCGTCTGTCTACCTGAATTATTTTTTTTTTGTTTTTGCATATTCGTTGCGGGGGGGGGGGGGGGGGGGGGGGCTAGTAATCTTAAGCTTAGATGTGATTTCAAAAGACTGGGCCAAGCGACCGTGTAGTCGTTGTCCGACCCTAATCTGCGTCGCGCCTCGTGTATTCTTTTTAAGGAGTGCGCTTTTACGCGAATATTTAGTATATTTATCCTAATGATATGAAACCAATAGCGTGAAAATAAAGCGACGTTCAGTGAACCAGCCAGGCGAAATATATCGAGGCTAGTGGCGGCGGTCAGAATTCCAAAATGTGTTTACACTAATTGGTCAAGACACTTTTTATTGTTTTATTTGTCAAGATGACTCGCGTTCTATCTATATTTTCATATTTTAAAATATTTTGTAATTTACTTTCCAGGTGAAGATATGTGTGATTATATATAATAATATTTTAAAGCCACCGCGTACCAAGATAAAAACCGTTCGCCTCTCGGTGACTCTTGCAAACCCCTTGAGTGGCACGTTGTTGCCACGGCCGCTTTCTTTCTTTTGTTTATTTTTTTCCTGTCACTGAAATTTTGGTTTGTGATTCCTCATGTCCAGATAAAACAGTATGTACTGGAATGCTAAGGCACTACGATTGTGTCAAACTTAGACAGGCTGTATCGCTGGACCATGCTCAAATTTAACGATTAGTTCTCATGTGTCAATAATTTGGTTGAGATAAAAATATTCTGACAATTTTTATCTATACTTTTTTTTATTTGGTACAGCATACGCCAGGAAGCGGTATTCCAGTAACCAGCCAAATAATTTACACATCTAGATATTTATAACAATATTCGAGAGAAAAATAAAACGGTTCTTAACCTGCTTTGGCAATTTCATTAGCGCGAAAGGTGTTCAAAATATATCATAAATATTAATCAGAAAAGATCTTAGGTATATACCAAAACATACCGTATTTACTTGAGTATTAGCCGCACTATTTATGAACAAGGCCTCGCGTCTACTTTCCCACAGAACACATATACAGCCAATCATCGCGTTGCGCGTAAATGACATAGCGAATTCAATCTTAAATTCAATCTTTAAAGATGGTATCTTGGCACGAAGCCGTTATCTCTTTCGTGTAAACAGCTGGAATCATGCTGTCGAACGCGGTGATTGACAATCTGCGTGCTCCGCGGAAAAGCGAACCCTCAGGCTCTCTTCATTAACAGTGCGGCTATTACTCGAGTAAATACGGTAATTTCTTCCCCTCAAGATGACATTTGTGTATTAAAAACCGGCTACACAAGTTTTTTATTTTGGATTTTGTTAGTAAATGGTGTTTTTGTGGTGTTTGAAGGTACTACTACATACATCCCACAACTGCACATTAGAAACGAACACAAACACAAACACCATGACGCACTGAACACCTGAATCACAGTCCCGTTGACTGCTCCAGAGCCTTATATAGCCTACATATTGAAGGTAATCATTTGGCCGGTGACCACCTGTGCACTTCTTAAGGTTCCAAGTATTCGATCTTCTCATCGGAAGTCTGTCAAAGAGAAAACAGTGTTTTGAAGTCCGTGGACGATATTTCTTACTAAAAACATTGGTACAGCTAATAATAATTCGGCGCAGTCGCTAAAACAATATCCATGAAAACGGCTCCTAGAAAAAGTGTTATTGCTTCTCTGCAAAGCACCACTCAGGACGAAGCGAGTCAAGGCAGTTTCTTAACTTTAAAGGGATGCTGAACCGATATTTGAAATCTCATAATTATTGCCCGAGCGGGCTTCACGGGATGGTACTGTATCTAAAAACGATATTCAATCAGACGGATGGGGCCCGAATTATTGTATTTCTTTGAATTAAGAGCGCATCCTCGGCCGGAAGAAGCCGGCGCGAGTGTGTCCTTCTGAGAGCAGGCGTAGCGGAACTGACGTGCGCATTCTCGGCGCCCCCAGCGCCCCTGGTGCATTCGCGCATTCTCCTCGTTCGTTGGTGCTCGCATTGATTCTTCGCTCGGCGGCTGTTCTGCTGCTCCTGCTGCTGCTGCGGCTGCTGAGGCTGCTGAGGCTGCTGCTACTGCTGCTGCCGACGATTTTATACGTCGCCATACTAGTAAAGAGATCGCAAAAGGCAATGCCGAACGCCGACCAGCCGAGGTCGCGGAAATCCAAATTATGGGGCAGAGCCCGCGTGGTTCTAACAATAACAAACGCCGCCCGGCTTAGCGCCTGGCTTGGCTTGGCTCCGTCTGTCTTTTGAGGCGAATGAGAATGCGCACGTCACGAAGCGAGCTTTCCACGACGCTCACCAGGGGTCGCGTAAAATTGTATTTTTCGTGTTTATTAAATTTTATACGCCTTCTCGCTCAAAACAACGTCATTTAGAAGCAAAGGACATGCTATGTATGCCATTGCGACCAAGAATTTCCACCCAAAATTTCGGTTCAGCATCCCTTTAAAATAGTTATTTTGCTTTTCTTTACTAGTTGACTTTAATACGGTCATTAACGTCACTATATTAAAGTCACTATACTCACATCACGTACAGTGGTGAGTATACATATTCAGTGAACTAACATTGTGCTAACACAACCACGCCAAACATATCTGCTCATAGCACTTGCTGAAGCTTTGCAGCATCAGCAAGTGTTAAATAACGATACTGTGTGTCCTGAAATTAAAATGTTTTTACAATTTTTGTTGCGAGAACGTTCTGACCATACTAATGCACTCTTATAGATGTTATATTGTCAGGAACGAAACACAGAAACGAAGATAAACAGGGCTTTGATATTATGGTTTGTACTGACGTCGCCTCATTAGCGGTCACTGTGCTGGCCTTGTGACTGAGCCAACATCACCTATAGTCGGTGACAGGTTCAGGTTAAAGTGAAAGCTCCTCCCACATCTTTCCACATTAGCAGAGCGAACGCTGGAGAGGAGGTCGCCTCCTCTACAGCGTTCACCCTATGCTAACATGGAGGGAGGTGGGAGGAGCTTCCACTTTATTCTTAACCGGTCACCGACTATAGAAGACAAGACCTGCACCTCCCCCCCCCCCCCCCCCCTTCGTCCCGCAACATAGTGGTGGAGACTGTGCCAGCTAGCCCGTCCTAGGGTGCCTACATGTTTCCGCTCCGCTTTAGGGTGGCGCCAACTTCTTGTTACCCTTTCCCAGATCCTCTCCCACCGCCATTTTTTCCCACTTCTTATTTCGCTAAACGTACACAACGTTGAGTTTCTGTAGCCTCGACAGACCGGCAACACTGTGAGGCCACTTCCGTTTCCGTTCATAAGAGGAATCGGAGGCTCAGCGGGATGGCGGTCGTCGTGGCTGTCGCTCTCCCATTCGGGTGTTTCATATTTTGAAGTTGCGAGCAAAAAGTGTGCGTTGCTTTTATCGAAACGCGAGTTCCCGCGACAAAACGGAACGCAACAGACCGGCATTGAACGCCGAAACCTCGCCGTCGGAACGAGAGCGGTGAGCGCTCCCTAGCCCTAACGAGGATTAGCGGCGTAGTCCGAGCGCACGACCGGCGAGTGTGACAAAATGGTCGACGAAAACAGCGGAGGTTGCCATGGTAACGAGGTAGGCAACACTGGTTTGTCGGCAACAGGTATCACAAACGTTGTCGCCACCCTAAACAGCGGAGCGGCGGAAACATGTAGGCACCCTAGCCCGTCCACTCCTCTCACTAATACTACGACTTGTGTCTCGTCCTCGTAAATATCGCATGTTCAAGTAGAGATCTTCAAGAGTACGACACTGGTGCGCGTATAGCAGCGATGAGAGTCATTCTTTGTTTTCGTGTCTTCGTGTTCGCACACAACGTTGCAATGCAGCCGTATGTAATAGACGTATCGTGTGACTTCTGACCTTCCGACTGAGATGACAACTGCCCGTCAACCATCATCGAAAACACGACGCTGCGGTTCCCAGTTTTTTCATTGATGGCAAGCCCTCCGTTGTTATAGGACGCAACAGATGTACACTGCCCGACAATGTTACCGCGAACTGAGCATTGGCGATGTTTCGCACATCGAAAGGGTATTGGCGGGAACCGAATATTACGGTTTACGTCAGTGGCCCAAATGAAGACTTTAAACCGCATGAGTAGTTTTGATAAACACCTTTTCAATTTGTAAAAAGAAAAAAAAAAAAGGCAAAAAGATACATTTCCGCTCCTTTGTTCGCGGTATTGGTGTCGCGCAGTGTTCCATACTCATGGTTGCCGACCTTCCTTTGGTACATCCGAAGCCCAGGAATGTCAGAAGCTGGTGAAGCTAATTCAGACAGAGGCAAGCTGGGGAATAGAAAAGTGACAGCTGTAGCTGCAGTCATGTTTTAAATGAGTTAGCTTCTTCGGGGTTTCGAAGAAGCCTGCCTTTTAGCAAAATGTCTGCTCTCAATCTAAAGCTCTTCGGCGTGCTTTCTTTATAGAGCGCTTTAATGTAGGCATTTCTGGTCTCAGACAGGAAGGCTTAATCGGAAACAACAAAAGAAATGTTTTTTCTGAAATGTGATATGACGAAATCATGCTATTGTGCGCTGCTGAACAAGGAAGGATTATACATTTTTAAAACTCAGTTTAAGGCTCAGAAGAACTAAGAAAAAGAGCGGGATTGTTAGAAACAAAATTGGAAAGGGGTTTTTAAACACAACCCACAATGTTATTCCGTCGAAATTGACTGAGAGGAAGTATAAGCATAACGCGACGAAGGCTGCAGTTTTTGCTGCCAATTTGCGCCAAATAAAAGTCCAGTTCTTTAAAATAACCCGTTTGTTGTGTTTCGCCTCTTTATGCCTGCGTAAAATAAATATGAATAAAGCACCAGCTGGCTCGCTTGCATTAAACCAAAGGAATGTTTGTCTAAATGAACAGACTCAATAAGACATTGGCAAGACCGCCTTAAGCAAAAGGAAAGAAACTAGACGTCAGTACACTAAACTTCGTCTCACCTTAGCGTGGACTATACCTCGTTTCAGCTCAAGTTCAGACGCAGCCGATGATACATGCGCGAGCTCCGGGCTTTCAGCGTCCCTGCCAAGCACGTGCGCTCGTGCAGTGCAAACACTGTTCAGGGCCACATGCTCGCGCTTGTAGCATCGGCTGCGTCTGGACATAAACTGGAACGAAGTATAACACCGAAGGCTGTGCAAGCGAAGGCGAGTAGCCTTGACTGCCTTAACTGCGAGCACTCGCCGTAGGAGCGCTCACAGCCGCCGAGGCTTTATCCAAAGCAAGTAGCTTGTGCTTTTAGCATTCGCGGATAACAGTAGTCCATGCTAAGGCGAGAAGAAGTATATTATAGTTTAGCATTTTACTAAAACAAAAAAATGTGTACTCTAAAATGTCTATAAGTTTGCAATCGTTAGCGACCGGACTGGATCACCGGCAACATTAGACTTCTTATAAACGAGTAGCAAACCACTGAACGTAAAGTACGTTTGCAACAGAATACAAGTATATTCGAATATTGAAAGTGTACAACGGACAGCACTTAATATACTAGGAAGACACTCGAAGTATACTTTTATGTCTGATAAAAGAGTGCAGAGTTTGTACCCATTGTACTCCTTTTATACCATTCGCACAACCAGTGCCCGTATTTCAATCTCGGTTCACCGTTTTCGGATTCCCCCAGCCTTATTGGAGTGAAAGCGGCATTGCGGTCTAAGCTCCCCTTCAAGCGGTCGGCGTAAGTTGATTAAAGACCGCGAAGGCACAGGGGATGAACGCCAAGGCGGATCGGTCAGCTTATTGTGCGGCCTGCCCTCCTCTCTCCGCCAATTTGTCAACCCACGTCAACTCTTCCCCCGTCTTTGTTTTATTATTATTATTATCCTCTAGTCCTTTTTTCTCATTGCGTTTGCTAATTTACCTCTCAGAGAATTGGGTCCGTCATTCGTGCCAGGACGATCTGTTCTTTTATGTTAAGCCATTCCCCATATTTTGCTTTGCTTTCTAATGTTTTTGACAGGATTGCGATCTATATTCGCAGCCTGTTCATTTGGGGGTTTGAATCCCGGAGAGCAGCTCACCGGAGAAAAGCTCACCGGAGAAAAGCTCACCGCAAAACCGGCGAATGCGGAGAAAAGCCCACCGGGCCTTGAGGAGATGCGGAGAAAAGCTCACATTTTTTTTTTTTTTTTTCATAGCAAGGCTGTCGAATTTTGCGTAACATACATTAATTTATTACCATTACAATTCGTCAATTTGGTAAAAAAAAATTAATTATTTTTGTAAGATTCGTGAAGCTTGGATATATTGCGGGCGAGGGTTTTTTGAGGTTTACTTTGTAGGCAACGAAAGCCTAACTGAAATATTTATGAACTTGGAAAACAAAAGAAAGTTCCAAAACTTGATACTTTTTACCTAAAACCTAAAAAAGCAAACCGGTAAATGCCGAAACTCCGAAAGTGCATGCGCAACAGCGCGCGGTGCCTGAAATTCTCTTTGAAGCTTTTGTTAACATTTGAAAACAGGATGGAACTGTCAGTGGGATATCGAGATATCTTTCTTCCACTGACATGCACATTTTCTAGGCGTTCGTGCTGGTTTTTCTACGCGTTGCCTTTGTGTGCTAGTCACCTTCTACAGCGAACCACCCATGACCTTCAGAGCTGCACAGTAAGGGCTCATTCACACTGGAAGCGGATCCGCGTTCGCAAAGCGGTTGCGAACGCGGTTGTATAAGGATTCAGTACAATTGCACGCGCATTTGATGTCATCAAATGCGCGTGCAATTGTACTGAATCCTTATACAACCGCGTTCGCAACCGCTTTGCGAACGCGGATCCGCTTCCAGTGTGAATGAGCCCTAAGCGTTGTTACTCATGACCTATATAAGAGCTAGTCTTCTGTACTAATGTAGCGAATCGGGCGAGTTGGTAAACGTTATATACATGATGAAAACAGCTCAAACGACGAAGACGGAGTGAAGACAACAAACACGACAGGACGAAGGTGTTCTCGCAACTCAAGTTTTATTAGGGGAAAAGAAAGACGGTAAGGTAGCAGCGTAGCCGAAACTGATTATATCGAAAAACACCTACGCATCCATCAGGCACCACACTATCTTCGGAGCTGAAACGGTTCAACCAACGCTATTTATATTAGCTTCCAAAAAACGAACCTCTTTATCTGACAGAGCTACCCACGGCGCACCGTCAAGCCGTCAATAAATTGTTGTCCGCTTTACGGGCTTCCCGTGTTCTAAGGTTTTACTTGCGGCGTGATTAATACACAAAATGGGTGACTACTAATTTCCGAAAAATTAGTAAATATGCCTAATGAACCTCAAGAATATTACAAAAAAAGGAAATGTATTTGTTGAATGAAGTGACGAATTCTAATTGTGTTAAATTGCCACGTACGATTCACAGTGCGCTAAGCTAAGAAAAAATAAAATTTCTGTTAGGTTTTCTCCGCATTACTTCAAGGGCCGGTGATCTTCTTTCCGCATTTGCTGGCTTTGCGGTGAGCTTTCCTCCGGTGAGCTTTCCTCCTGTGAGCTTCTCTCCGCGGCCGAGTTATGCGGGGGAGGGGGGGGGGGGGGACTTTTATGTTTACCGCCGATGCGTATGACAAATTTGAGTAAAAAGAACGCAGATTTAAATATCAGATACATTTTCAATTTGTGTGTAAGGTGAACATGACGCGTGTCGCCCTTTTGAATTTGACGTTCGAACACGCTATCTCCATGCCTCGTTTATTGACATTCATTCATGTCGCATGTCAAAACGTAAGCATGAGGACATTGTTGATGCTTGCGTTTTTATGTTTCTTATTTGGCCCGAATTTATCTCGGTCTTGATATTTAACACACGGGCATTCAATTTGTCGAAATGATCTCAGGCTCTTAAGAAACCGAAGGGAATTGTGTTATGATTACGATTTCATCGCGAAAAGAAAGCAAAACGTGGTGTGCTGTCATTTGTAATGCTTGCTGGCACGTGGTACTGTATTATCAGAAAACGTTAAATTTTATGGCTTCTTTTTTTCGCTCTACGTTTAGAAAGCGTGGCAAAAGACTGCATTAGTCTCAGGCGGCGCTGTATACTTATATATGCAGACTGTTAGGAATTTTCGTATGCAAACTAGCACACGCGGTAGGAAGAGTGTATATTTTGTTATCCACTTTGGCGCCGAAGCTATGCACAAAATTTCATATTCAACAACCTCTTTTGTTTCTAAAGATAAGTAAATGAAAAAAAAAAACTGTTAAAGGGGGAGGGGGGTGCATCGATTTTAAGATTAAAAGAATCTGCATCTCGTCATTTTTACGTTGTTTATCGTGCTCCAGAGGATTCAGAAAACACCTCCTCCATTAGAAAATGTCGCGATTCTGCTGCATAATCACAAAGCAAAAGTCGAGCTTTTTCCCCCACCTGCAGCCGCGAGTGGGAGCCGCAGGGACTACAGCGAAAAGCTTACGGGACCTCGCTCGGTTCTAAGCTGCATCACAACGCCCGCTAATGTCAGCAGAGAGAGGAAGAGGAAGCGTCTTCCGAGAGAGCACACGGGAAGCTACACGGCACCCCGAATTACGTCACTAGGAGGGGGACCAGGTGTGACCCTGAAGACTGGGAATGAGTTGAGGGGTGCCAAAAATGCCAATATTTATCTGTTTCTTAAACAATAACTAGAGCACGCAGGCGAAATCGGTTTACTGTTCTTTACTTTAGAAGTGTCAGAGGGCAGCTTCCACAAATGTTTCACCGAAGTCCGGAAATCGTTGCACCCCCCCCCCCCCCCTTTTAAAGGGAAGATGAAGCACTTAAAAAATAAATCTGAGTTAAGGGCAACCTTTTAAAGTTTTTTTTCGCTCCTGAGTTTGTTGATGGCACTGAAAATGGACAGGGTTTAGCACAAAACCACTTATAATTCTGAATGCGAAAATAAAAAAAATACTTGTAGCAATTTCTGGAGGGCTTGCGATGACCTCTCTTCCACCTGTATACGCTATTCGTCAAAGGCGTCGTGACGTCATTGTCGGCATATCTGAGTCAGCTAAAAGCAACGGCTGAAAGGCGATCAAAGGTCACCTGACATCACCGATGACGTCACTTCCGTTAGTGTCTCTCATTCTTCTTCTGTGCTTGACGGGCAACAGGGGGCCGAGTTAAGCGAAATTGCAGTTTGCAATCACGACGATCCAACTTGTAGGTCGAAAGAAAGGAAAGCCGGGGAGGACGAAGCAGACGGAATGCTGTAGAGGACAAGGGGGGGGGGGGGGGGGGGCATCCTTCTCTCTCCAGCGTTCCGTCTGCTTCCCCCTCCCCGGCCTTCCTTTCCCTCGCCCTGCCTCCTTGAGTTACAACGGACTGATGGTTTTTGGACTTTGACCAATTCACTGCGAGAATTAATCTGTGTCACCTATACAACGAAGACAAAAAATTTACATGTTTGCACGCCCTTATTTTTATCAAAAATAAAATAATAAAAAAAAACCTCAACGGTTGTGGAAATTTCCTTGCTGCTACCCGTCTCGGAGAATGACCCAACGCACTGGTTCAACAACACATAGACATTTAATGACGGTTATCGCCCACGCCGGGATCCCAAGAGCCCCCGCGCATACGCTGCGACGGCCTTTTATCAGCGTCGGCCCTTCGGGGCGCCGCTCGCGTGGCCAATTGCCCTTGGTCCGAGAGAGAGAGAAGGCTTGCGAAAGAGGAATTGCTAACGTGGTTGCCACAGCCAGAGGCCGGGCGGTCATCATTAGTTGTGGGCGGGTGAGGGGATAAAAGCATAGAGAAGAAAAAAATTGTGAAAGGGAGGAGCCTTGCCCTTGGCCCCCTGACGGTGGAAATGGCCACTGAGGATTCGGCAGGCGGGCAGCCCGGGCCAACGCTTTGGATCCCAGGGTACCCACAAGCACATTGTACCACAAGGTCCAGGTGCCTCTCAACTCTCACGCCGTCTTTCGAGTGACGTGCTCTGGGGGACCACCCGGTCCCCCATTGGGTTTTCTCTTCGGAGACCCCAGCCGCTTCCTCCGCAATAGACCCCTTACGAAATACGGCCCTTTGTTGGCAGCTGTGGAATCCTTGCACAGTGGCGGACTTAAACCTCAATGTCACGGCACACTCGGAAAAACACACCCACAGAGAAAGGTGATGAGCGCAGTGACGTTGCACTTTTGACGCTGTTTGATTGGCTCGTCGGCTGGTAGTGTTGGCTGCTCTCCGACGTTCGCTCGCTATCTTATGGAGTGGCGCTTTTGCGCCATGGCACAACCACAACGTTAGTAAGCTTCTAGCTGTAACGATCGTTCGTAAAAAAAAATGACCGCATCTCCACGTGGTGAATGAGTTTGATTGGGGCGAAGCTCGGGTGGTGCTGATGATACTGATTTTGGTCATAGGTATTGCTGCTTGCTGTCGGCGTTGACGCTTTGCCGCCGCTTCCCGAGCTCTCAACTCCGGGTCCGCTTGGCGTTTTTGACGCTGTGCAGCAGCTTCTCGCGCCCTGGTCTCCGGAGCAGCTTGCTGTCTACGTAGACGCTGAGGCGCTGCATGCCGAGCTTTTCGGTCCTTTTCATTCATGGCAGTAGGAGAATATGTGGTTTTCTTCTTTTTCTTTTTTTAAGCAGACAGATGGGATGGCATCTCAGAACCCCCTACTCTTTTTTTCTTCTTTTTCTTTTTTCTTAATTTGTTTTCATATTTTTTTTCCATTTTTTTTTGCCCTACACGAGCACGTGAGCATGTGCTCACGTGCTCGTGAGCACGTAATCTCAAGAGCAGAAGCACGAGCACCCGACGCCGGCCTACGGCGGACGGACATTCGGACATGGCTATAGCCCCTAAGGAGCTTCGCCCCTAAAACATGAAAACAACAACACCGAATAAGTGTACTCTTTCTCAAAACAATTTACAAAAAACAATAACATTTCATTGATTTGAAACACAAATACCGATCGAGTTGCAAGTAATGCTGATACTAGCAACGCGCTACGTGGATATGAGTTTAAAGGCCCGTTCACACTCTTGCGACCTCTTAAACCTGGGTTCCTTAAAACTTCTTAAACCAGAGGACACACTGGCGCCATCTATTGGGTAGCAGTGTAAACTCGGCGGTCCGGCATATTTTTTTTATTTCTCTCGCGCATTATCCTTTTTTTCTTGGCTCGAAAAACTTTTGTCAATGTTATAAACGAGCCTTTCTATGGGTATTACGCACATTTGACCTCGGAAATCCCGCAAAACCTTCGCTCTTGTGAAATGCAGTTCCAGGGTCACCGCATAGATGGCGCCACAATGCCAGTGTGTTCCCTCGTTCTAAAAAAAATTTAAGAAGTTTTAAGAGATCTCGTCTCACTTGGTCGCAAGAGTGTGAACGGGCCTTAAGAAGTACGCAACGTCTTTGTCATTACGACACATATCCCGGTGTGGATTTACCAGGCATTTTGGTTACCGCAGTGTGGGCGACATATCTGTGTGACGCATTTCGTAATAACGCTGCTTACGTTCGCATCCTGTTCCAACTGCTGGAGAAAAACAAAACGAAAAAGAAAACGTAACTGTGTGTCTATGTGACATGTGGGTATCTTTCAGGGACGGTCACTTTCACGGTCATGGTTTTATTTGCTTTGCCAAGTTACCATTCGTCTCTGACTGCTGCCTTGATTAATGGTTATCTGGTGGAAAAATAGTTTCCGTTCTGCGACGTCCTGAGTGAGGCAACGTGCCCCGAATTTACGGACATTGAGTACGTTTGGTTGTATTTTGTTTCGGAAATGTTTCCGACTCGGTGGTGTCTTCTGTCACTCGCGATTTGTCTTACACATTTACTATAGGCAACGACTCACTTATGATGCCACCCTGACAAGAATTAACTTGGTGTAGTTTTATTTTTGTTGCTTTATTATTTTCCCGTTTTAGGAATTTATGTGCTCTAAGCTTGGCTGAGTAAAAAAAAAAAAAGAAAGAAAGAAGGTTTTGGTTTTTTACTTTAATTCTTGGAAACGTTGGGTGTTCGTCTGCCAATTTCAGGCTCCGTGATTTATGTTGTATCTCGAGTAACACGTCTACGCTTACCTACAGCCATAAATTATGCGGCCCTTCAAAAATTTTTTTTCTGCGTTTGAGATAATCTCGGTTTTGTATTCGCAACTTTTACGACCTATAGGGGGCGCGCTGGCGCCTATCAAAATGGCTGTCATCTGGATGATCGTCGTAGAACAGCAGTACAAGGCGCGGTCTGTGACGCGTGAGTAATTCTAGTTTTGCTTTCTGCGAGCAGTATTAGAGCCTAACTTTACTTGTTCAGCCCAGGAACATGTAGGCAAGCACCTTTATTGTGAAGCCGATCATTCAGGAGCTAGGGAGCGCGATTCTCGCACCGCGGTACCACCATCGCTGAAAGTTGCGAATTGAAACTATGCGGAGGGCAAGTTCGTCTGCTTCTCGCGCAGGGGGTACCGGTGACGTCAGAACGCCGTGCCCTGATTGGCTGATCGCGGCCCCCCTATCTGAGCGTCGTCTGCTCCTTAGCAACGTCGTCTGCGTCTGTCTTACCTTTCCTGCGACTTTCGGAAGTGCAGAGGCCAGATTTACAAAACCATGTTACGCCGAAAGAGTGCGTAAGACAAAACGTGAGAACAAATTCGTATTCACGAAACGAAATTATCGTAAGTTTTGCTCAGGTTACGACGGAATCCTACGACGATCAACTCAGCATGGCCGACAGCGTCGCTCAGTTACTTGGTCGCGACGACCAACGGACGTTTATTTTTGTACGTGCTCTTCTCACGCGTCACGACTACAAGCAGCAAGAAAAAAAGTAAAAAGTACTTGAAATAAACCACGACGAACAAGAACGCTGCATCCACAAACACCCGGGAAATGCTCCAACGGCCACGATTCCACTGACCCCGTCCAAGCGAGCTCGGCAGATAGGCCTAGCAGCGGCGCAGCGGTGCTCCGACTTGTCCTTGGCCAAGACCGTCTGCCCACGACCGGCTGGCGTGCTGAATGGAATATGCCCGCGCGACCCTTGTGAACCCTTCAATCTCTTCCTCTTGTCACCGCCTCGTTTTCCGAGGCAGCGGCGACTCTCGCCGGTGAAAAAGCGGTGAATCTCCGACAGACGCCGGAAAGGTAAAGCAGCCATCGCTTTGACTAGCAGACGTAAAGCAGACGACTTAACTGCACCAACCCGCCGACGCCGTTTAAGAGTGAGGAGTCTCGCCGCACACGCAAGGAGGGAAAAAGTATTTGGGATGGAACTTGCGGACACTCTCGCTTCTTAGCAGACAAACCTCGGAGCCTCGGGACACCTCGCCAGCGAGTCCCTTGACTTCCCTCCTTGATGCGCGTCTGCTAGTTGTTCGACAAAAACAAAGTACCGCTCGATTTATTTCGTCTCCCCTCTCTGAAAGGCGAAGTCGAGCTCGCTTGTAAAGACCGGCACTTCCGAAAGTCGCAGGAAAGGTAAGACAGACGCAGACGACGTTGCGAGCAGACGACGTTGCAAAGGAGCAGACGACGCTCAGATAGGGGGGTCGCGATCAGCCAATCAGGGCTCGGCGTTCTGACGTCACCGCTACCTCCTTTCTCATGCGCAGAAGACGAAAATGAGCCCACTTGCGAGGCGTATACCCTCCGGGCAGTCAAGTTTGGTGTGACAGGCTGCGCCATCTAGCTCAAAATATGTGCAACACTGAGAAGGCCCTTTCGCCAACCTGCTTGCTCGTGGGGCTGTTCACGCATCAATTTGAAGGTGTTGATTAATTCGTTTTTGGTCTCTTATTTTTAACATTGCTATCGGATGTCGCAGAAGAGCAAACGCCGAAGCTGTAGGCACTGTTGCGTACAGGACTGTCGCAACCCTGGAAGCTTAGCAGACGTGAAGCTCCGCAGGTTTCCGTCGAAACCGTGGAAAATACAACGCCGTCGGAGATGAATAAGTGCCATAAAGCGTGTAAAATAAGCATTCCATTCACATTGCCTGACTTGAGATGCATTTCTAAATGCGCTATTTGATTCGATGTTTGGAAGTACTCCCTCAATAACCTTATCGCAAAAAGAATTAGACTACTTAGCCCTACATTAATTTCAATTTAGTTAGCTTTAAATTTAGTTTCATATCGAAAGAAAAGAAAAAGAGAAAAAAGACCAGTCATTACAAAAAGAAAAAGGACAAAGAAGTGTAAATACACCCGAGAGTTGACAGTTAGCGCTGTGTAAGTGTCTCTTTCTTTTGTATGTGTGTTGACTTGAGTGACTGTATTGCTGGTGCGCTGTTCCCCCTATAGATCATGAGCAACCAACTCGCCCGAACCTCAGTGTTAACAAGTTTGGAAGTAATGCGCTCGAAGCCCGGCGTTGTCTTTGGATTCGATGCGATGACTAGAATCAGATCAGTCCTTTGACATTCTCATTGCTCTCTGCTCCGCGGACACATCTTGATTGAACGACGTTTTGTGGACGTTTGATCGTAGTTACCGAAAACCAAAGTGAGCGGTTTCTCCGCTTCGCCGATTGCAGAACGAACTGACGTTTGCGCCTTTAGCATGATCGCGTTGCTGCCCAAAATGGTTGCTTTATTTCGACCCGTATCTATGCGGACCTAACTTCATCCCTGCCGCGAAAAAAGTCTACCCAAGAAATAATAAAAAAACATAAGTACTTACCCCACGAGAGAGGTTATCTATGCGGCGTTTATTTATGTTCTATGTAAAAGTGAACAGCATAGTCAATCGACGAGAACGAGCATCAGCTTGCGCCGAGCAACTGCGTACGACACCGTCCAAACTACAGCCAGCTTACACGAAAAACACATTCCTCGGACACTTCAACACGGCGACGAGGGGACTGGGAACAAGCTGATCACCAAAATGAGGTCAGCTATTCATACGGGAAGACTTCACTTGGAAAAAAAGGGTGGAAGGATAAGCGGGAGAGGGGGGGGGGCATTTTTAGTTCAGCTTTTGCAGTGCGCTTTTGTAGAGGAAAGAAGCTCGACGAAGTCTTCGCCTTTGTTATCTTAAAGCAAGCGCAAACAACGTAAAAGAAAAAAAAAACGGTCCTTGTTTATTAGCTTTTACTTATATTTGGCCGTAATATTCTGACGTTCAATTTTATTCTGCTAGCTCCCGTTTCGGGTTGTCTCTATCTATCGAAGAAGGCACCTACTAAAACTCCCTAACGCTAGAACGACACAACCCCACATGGATGCACATTTATATATTTAACGTTTGATAGATTCTTAAAACAGTCGGTAGTGTAACGCGCGACAACACAACGCTCGGAGTTGGTAATAACGTAATCTCGCAAGGGTATGCCGGCGGCGCTGCCGATTTTAGCCGTCCCAGTATTGCCTCATTCTGCCACGGTGGCGCTGATGACCAACCGACGGTGGCGCTCTCTGGAACCCTGCCCAAAGCCTATACGCCTCGCAAGTGGGCTCATTTTCGTCTTCTGCGCATGAGAAAGGAAGTAGCGGTGACGTCAGAACGCCGAGCCCTGATTGGCTGATCGCGACCCCCCTAACTGGGCGTCGTCTGCTCCTTTGCAACGTCGTCTGCTCGCAACGTCGTCTGCGTCTGTCTTACCTTTCCTGCGACTTTCGGAAGTGCAGGTCTTTACGAGCGAGCTCGACTTCGCCTTTCAGAGAGGGCAGACGAAATAAATCGAGCGGTACGTTGTTTTTAACAACTAGCAGACGCGCATCAAGGAGAGAAGTCAAAGGACTCACTGGCGAGGTGCCCCGAGGCGCCGAGGTTTGTTTGCTAAGAACCGAGAGTGAGCGTGTTAGTGTCCGCAAGTTCCCTCCCAAATACTTTTTCCCTCCTTTCGTGTGCGGCGAGACTCCTCACTCTTTAACGGCGTCGGCGGGTCGGCGCAGTTAACATCGTCTGCTTTACGTCTGCTAGTCAAAGCGATGGCTGCTTTACCTTTCCTGCGTCTGTCGGAGATTCACCGCTTTTTCACCGGCGAGAGTCACCGCTGCCTCTGAAAACAAGGAGATGACAAGAGGAAGAGATTGAAGGGTTCACAAGGGTCGCGCGGGCATATTCCATTCAGCACGCCAGCCGGTCGTGGGCAGGCGGTCTTGGCCAAGGACCGTCGGAGCACCGCTCTGCCTGATAGGCCTATCTGCCGAGCTCGCTTACTCGGGGTCGGTGGAATCGTGGCCGTTGGAGCATTTCCCGGGTGTTTGTGGATCCAGCGTTCTTGTTCGTCGTGGTTTATTTGAAGTACTTTTTACTTTTTTTTTTCTTGCTGCTTGCAGTCGGGACGCGTGAGAAGAGCACGTACAAAAATAAACGTTCGTTGATCGCCGCGACCAAGTAACTGAGCGACGCTGTCGGCCATGCTGAGTTGATCGTCGTAGGATTCCGTCGTAACCTGAGCAAAACTTACGATAATTTCGTTTCGTGAATACGAATTTGTTCTCACGTTTTGTCTTACGCACTCTTTTGGCGTAAGATGGTTTTGTGAATCTGGCCTCTGCCCTTCCGAAAGTCGCAGGAAAGGTAAGACAGACGCAGACGACGTTGCGAGCAGACGACGTTGCAAAGGAGCAGACGACGCTCAGATAGGGGGGTCGCGATCAGCCAATCAGGGCTCGGCGTTCTGACGTCACCGCTATCCCCTGCGCAAGAAGCAGACGAACTTGCCCTCCGCATAACTATGTGCTTTCAGCTAGCAATGTTATTGTATTTCTATAACGGTGATAGTTGATCTACTATAGTACAATTAAACATTAGGCATGGGGAGTTATAAAAGTAGGTATTTGCTTTAAAACAAAAATCAGCTAAAACTAGCTTTTCCGCAACCACGTTGAGATGCGGGTGAAATATGTTTTTTTACGCCTCTCAACAACAACAATACCAACAACGAAAAAACAACGAGAGATCTATTACTTTTCGAATGCACAACTGCTTTAAAAATAGATATGCGGCTTATTTCCACGCATAGTGCATTATTTGTCTGAAGCAAATAAGGTTGCAAAAAGATGGTTTGTTTGTTAGGACACAAGGTCCCCGGAGAACAAAGCAAAAGGCAGAAACACTCCGCATGACGAGGCCCACTCACCCTAACACGTTGCGTCGGCTAGCTGTAGAAAACAACACACAAGTGATAAAAAAATGAAAGACGTTTACGACTTCCTGTAACACCGATTTAGAGCAGAGCTCTTGAGGAGGAGAGGAGGGTACGGAGGGGAGGGTATGCCCCTCATCCTCATCCGTACCTTCTCCTTTTCCCCTCCTCCTTCTTTCACGCGCGAAACGCGCGTCGTCATGCGACGTTTCGGCGCGGTGCATTATGGGACTTTCCCAGAATACACCGCGCGGTTTGCGCCGACACCAACGCCGACGGCGACACCGACTCCGCTCAAGTTGGAGACGGGCGCTTAAGAGCTGCGCTCTAAAAACATTGACAGAAACCAAGAGCAATATTATTATAATTGTAACATGTTATTACCGTAGCACCTTATCGTCGCCCCGTCTACGATGAGGTTGTGGCGTCAGCGGATGAGGATGCCGAGTAACGACTCACGAGGCAAGAGGCGAGTGTGTATACTATACTCACCGAAACGCCGCATTCTGCGTGAGTTTGTGGCTGCAACTATCGTTTTCCGAAGGTGCAAGTTGTAGAGGTGGTAATTAACGAAAAAAAGAAAAACTAAACAAGGCACTATACAACACCAGACTTTAGAAACTACATTTAAAGGATCGTAATATCACCAGTTACCTGTTTTTCATATGGAACCTAGGTTTTCGTTAAATAGGTAAAGATCTAAGTATTGACCTATATAGCCGTAAGCGCAAGTTCGGCTAAAGAAAAAGACCAGAAGCGATAATAGTTATATATATACATATATATATATATATATATATATATATATATATATATATATATATATATATATATAAAGAGTCCGTGTTTGTTTGTTTTAGGTTAGAAAAAGTTTCAACAACATGGTTTTTGCGAAGCTTAGGTTCTTTCGAAATGTGAATCTTAGCAATAAGAAAAAGGAATTCAAAAAGAAGATACAAAGCAGAAGCAAGGCCATCGTGAAACGGAACATGTTCATTCCATGCGACACGCACAGCGGCGTAAAACGTTCGTACAAAAATTGAATTTATTTTGTTTGTTTGACCAAACCGCCGGCTCTTTTAAAGTGTTCGCAATTTGAGGCGCCGCTCCAGCTCTTCCCAATGATGAAATCTGGGCCGCTCTAAGCGACGACGAGAAGTGTGTTACTGCTTCTTGGAGATGGCGGGAGGGGCGATCTAATCCCCTCCAGATTTTGCTTTAGTTTGACAGCCAAGCTAGCAAGACCGTTGTGCACATACTTAGTTGTTCCTTCTGCCTTATATAAAACAAAAAAAAGCAGCTTTCGGAGATTTAATCGCGACGGCGACGGACCTCTAAACGATAATGCTTTAAAGTTTACTTCAGGATATGTGTTATGTGCGTGCGTTTATTTACAGGCGCAAGCTCTAGCGGCCTGCGTATGGGCAGAAAGTATGTGTTATGTGAAGTCAATAAAAGAAAAAAAAAACGTAAGAGGTTCCCCTAAGAAATTGGGGGGCACAAACGCCACAAAATTGGCGTCGACGGCTTATATAATAGAGGTTTCGCAACGCAGCGCAGGGCGCTTACGTTTCCCGCATGCAGCGCCAACGCGGCTAACGAGCGTAATAATAAAAAAAAATCAAAAACGTAAAACATATGCGCTTAGCAAGTACGTTTTGTTTACAAATAATAGTTAAGGTAAATCCCCAATCAACCCGGCTAAAACAAGAGACAATCTAAAATCATTATAAATGTTGTTGACTGTATTCAGCCAAAACAATCCAATCCATAGCGCTCTAGTTTTGCGCTCGTTCTCTGATTTTTGGGCGTTCGTGTGTGCTTTGTCCGTCTGTCGCCGAAGATTTAGGCCTTCAACTAAGTATGTCGAAACTGAGACGAACGCGAGCGAGCATACTCTGCGAGCTGCTGCTCTATTTAGATCTGAGCTGGAGCGACTTTGAATCCTTGAAATACTTGTTTTTAAGCTGCAGGTATCGTGCACGAACGAAATCCACTCGGAGCCACGTAGTAGCAATACGTTGCCATGTCAACGGTTACCGCGTCTCTTTAGGGTTTGGAACGGCCAGAATCAGGAACGATCTTTAAAATGGGCCGAGCCCACCGCTCATTCCCTGTGACTTGAGCGAGAGAAAGCAAAGCGAAAACCGGTTGCACCATTCATTGGCAATGAAGGTGGCTAATACTGCATTGACCCTGACGAATTCACTCCGTCATGACGAACACGCTCCCTTCTTACGCAGACAGATGAAATGATCTCTACTTAGTAGACCCCCATTGGTTCCAAAACGCTATGAAATTTTCGTCCGGTGTGTTATTCGGTTTAATACGAAACGCCTATGCGGACTCTATAGGGCGCGCGCTCACAACCTTACCTTTCATTCAGTCCATCTGCTCTTAAATGACAACGTAGCGGCTCCGACGTCACACCTCGGCTGTCGCTGCGCTTCACCTTACGAGTTCCGTAAAAGTTTAACATTTTTTTTTTCGAGTTCTACAGAGGTACCCACACACAAGTGTTTATTGCACATTTAATGTCAATACGTATTTCAAACCTCCGTCATTCAAATTCGCTATATGCGAGCTCCGATATAACCAACTATTTTGTATATCGAACAAATATGCGCATCAGAAATAGTTTGTTACAAACGAGTACGACTGTATACCCTAGTTCCCCGGGCACCGTTAACCGCAGTTCTCTTGCCTAAGTCACACTTACGAGGGGCGTTCATAAAGTTCTTATTATCGACACAAAAAATTTAAGTAAGTGGAACAAAACAGGCATCAACATGAGCGCTCGTCCCTCAAGTTTCCGCACAGTGTACACATCACGTGCTATAGTAGCGCGGAACGCCGCTAGGGAGGCGAAACCAAAATGGCACCACCCGTCGGAGCCAAGCACATGCAGTGATCCATTTTTTTTTTTCATTTGAGGGGAAGCAATGCCAAGGATATTTATTAAAAGCTGGGAGCATTGTTCTGGCACAACGCCCAAGTTTATGAAACTATGGTTAAATGGCGTTGACGCTTCCAGTGTGGCCAAACAAGAGGAATGCATTTCAAGGACGACGACCAAGTGATTGCTGAAGTGGTGTAATTCCTGAACACTCAAAACGAGGAGTTCTAAAACAATGGCCTCCGGCATGTGTACCATTGCTTACAAAAGTGGATATCGCTTGGTGGCGAACATGTAGAGAAAGTCTCAACTCCTACTAAAGTTTGATTGATCAATATCTATTCCTTCGTGACAATGATAAATGATACGAACTTTACGAACGCCCCTCGTAAATGCGGTTAAGCGTGCCCGTCGCAGACAAGTTACTAAAAAAAGTAATTAAGTTAAGCTACTAAGCATCGGTCTCAAAGGGAATTTAGAGTAGAGTAGAAATTGTTCACCATGTTGATTTAACCTGAGACTGGGGTAGAGAAGAAGCATCAAAACGTAGAAGGGACAGAAAATAGACAGGACGACGTCTCAAACTCAGCTAACTGGTTTATTTAGTCCACCTCCTTATATAGGCTCAATCTCAAGGTCATCTCCACCAACACAACAAAAAAGGACGAAATCTATACAGTTCAAACGCCACAGTCTTCACCACATAATGCAAGAACGTTGACAAACTTTACAGGTCGACGCGATAAGGCAACATCTATTGACCTTCAAACTTGAACAAAAGGATCTCTTTCCCTACTATTCCAGACACAGTGCATACCTCTGAATCATAACTCCCCTCTCCACAAAAAAAAAAAAGAAGAAACGCACACACTGAAACGGTAGTAGGGCCGATACACGTAAGAACCACATAAAGCAAAAATCACAAGCAGATCGCACTTCAAACAACCTTAAAAAAAAAAAAAAAATACATTTTTAGAAAGCCTTTTGAATTGCTTCCAAACTGAAGTGAAGCCTGACTTATGCAGTTGCCTAGAGACTTTATCCGCACTGTCTCCCTTACTACTCTCTTTACATCATTCCTCTCTTTGTGTATTATTTCCGTCTCCGACCAGAGCGCCGTGCAGTTGTTACATTCATGAATATGTTTTGCTATTTCCGAGTTTTGTGCATTGTTCTTTACATTTCTTTTATGTTCGTTTAATCTATCATTTATGCAGCCTGACGTCTGTCCTACATACTTAAATCCACACTCCAATGGTATCTCATATACAACACCAGTCTCGCAACATACCGACTTTTCCCGATGAGCCTTTTTGCACTCATTCACACCTGTTTGAAATGGCGTCAGTTTGCTTAATCTAAAATCTGAACTAAAGACCGTGTCTACTCCAAACTGCCTCGCACATGCCTTCAGGTTGTGAGAGATGTCATGATAATATGGAATTACAGCAAAGCGGTTCCTCGATTTCTCTTCGGGTGCTCTCCTGCCTTTAATAAACAATTCTAATTGTCGTTTTATAAAACTGTCATCATAACCTACACTAAGCAACCTTTTCCACTGTCTTTCTACTGATTCAGTGATATGATGGACACATGACCTTTCTAACGCGTTCCTGACCAAAGACTTTACAATCCCCGCCTTTACGGTCTTCGAATGACAACTCATTCTTGGCAAAACCGTTTCGAGTTTTCCTTACCATATTCCCAACATAACCCTCGATTGACGTGAATACGTAAATCGAGAAACTGCAGAACATCATCTTCCGGTGTTTCCACTGTAAACTTAAATTCTGGAGCCGTTGACCTTATCACACCTTCTATGGTTTCTGTTAGACCTTCCGTAAACGTGCATATTAAGATGTCATCGACATATCTTCTCACTATTGCCGTACCCGGGGGCAATCCCTGTAGATTATCGTGCACTGCACGATCCAAAGAGTTTAAGTAAATTTCTGCTAAAATCGGTGCGACTGATGACCCTATACACACACCTTCTTTTTGTATATACTTTCTTCCTTCGTACTCCACTACCGTTGACTTCAGATAAAACTCCAAAATTGTTAAGAAACTTTCTACCGATATACCTGAGCCCGACTGGAACTTAACGAGATTCAGCTCTAATGCCTCCCTCACTCTCTGCATTAACCGGGTATTTTCTAGGGAATAATACAAGTCCTTAATGTCCATCGATAACACTGAACAACGCCTCCCATGATGAGTCTCGAACCTGTCAATCAACTTCGTCCTTTTTTGTTGTGTTGGTGGAGATGACCTTGAGATTGAGCCTATATAAGGAGGTGGACTAAATAAACCAGTTAGCTGAGTTTGAGACGTCGTCCTGTCTATTTTCTGTCCCTTCTACGATTTGATGCTTCTTCTCTACCCCAGTCTCAGGTTAAATCAACATGGTTAATATTCACCAGCTCGCCTGCACCCTTACGATTTTTTCTAGAAATTGTTCATATGGAAAGTGATTGAGCATATTACTAACTATTGTAAAGAAGTAGCGAATTAATTTTGGAGTTACTTTTATATTTTGTTATGGTAACAAGAAAGTACATAGGTTTTTATTCGTTAGCGAAGTTCTGCTAGCCAAATATAAAACGGCTTGTGTTTTCAGAAGAATGCTTTAATAGCTGGTTCTGCTTCTGTGTGCAAAATTGCTTTTACTTTTTTGTTTTTTAGTCAGTGATGTACCGCGTATGTATCATCTCTTCTTTGAGGTTTAGCACTGCCTGAGCTTGATTTTGCAGACAGTGTTTGCTTGCATTTAACAGTGTTGCATAAAGTACATATTAAAAGTGTTTGAAGTAAAGTACAAAATAAATGAGAGGTCATGTAATCAATTAAAGCAGAAAGTACACCGGGTGCAATGACCTTGAAGTGAGTACTATAACTACAATGTACTTTCAAAGTAAGATACAATAAATGTTTAACACAATCTTTCACGGTGCCCTTTCGCCCCTTTGCAGTTTTTTTTTTTTACTGGATATTTATTGTTTTAGGGGTAATCGGAAGTGCATCAGTTTTTTTCGAAAATAGTGGCATATTTTGGATAAACTCAAGTCGCCATGGAGTAGTTGCTTAACTCTTGCTGCCGAGATATTTGACACTATCAACTTATTACGCACCTATTCGTATCGGTCTTATAGCCACCATTACTTCACTCAGAAAAATGACTGGATGACGTCTCGAAAGACGATAGCGCGTTTAAACATGACAATACGCCGTTTTTTGTTTTCAAATTTGGGAAATGTATATTTTAGTAAAGTACAAAAACATTCTCAGAAAATGTACTTCAAGTAAATTATAAGTTTTCTAAACCTACTTGAAGTAGTACTTTAAGTACCATGTACTTCCCAACACCGCTTTTGTTTTATGTAAGCGCGTTGGGGGACTTATTAAGGTTTTTCGAAGCGGGGACAAGCCTTTCTTTGAAATGCGTCGTCTCTTCACGCCTGTCTTCGGCGCTAATCCCGCAGTTACTTGGACTCACTTGCGACGTGTCTGTCCGCTCCCTGCGCCTCGTAGCAGGTTTGAAAATTTTAGGGGGTTTCGGACCCTCCAAAATAATCCCCTCTCTGCCTACGCCACATGCGTCCCCCTCTTTGCAATATAATGGCAGTTTGATACTTTAGACCCATGTTACGGATAAAAAAAAAAACAGGACGCGGGATGGCCAAAAAAACATGCTTTTCGTGTAAGGCTCGTCAAATTATGAGGCGCTGGAGAAATGCAGCCTTCTGCGTTAAGTCCTTATTTCGAACTCTTTTTGTTCGCCTTCCGCCCATTGAAAAGCATGCGGGAAGGGCCTTAGAACCATACATGTACGTAACGCGTTACAAGTAACGAGTTACTTGTACCTAGTTACTATTTTCGGTAACGAGTAACGTATTTAGTTACTTTTTTAGAAAAGGAACGAGTAACGGTATTTAGTTACTTTGAAGGCCAAGTGACGAGTAGCGGTATCTCGTTGCTTTTGAGGAGTAACGTGTACAACACCGCTTAAACGGCCTTGTTTTTATTCTAACCTGAGTATGCGTCTATTGTGACAAAGGCAGATGGGCAACCAGAAAAACAACTAACCAGTATGACAGTACAGCAACGTATATCGCTGAACACGTCAGTCGAACGGTTCGACTGACGTGTCCAGCGATAAACGTTGCTGTACTGAACTCTACAGCTGGGAATGTCCTTCACCCAGCGAGCACAATCAGGTTCGTTGGTTGAACCTTCTAGAAACGGGTACGGACCGAATGTAAACCCGGAAGTTGCAAATACGGGGAGGCACATAACCCATTACCCGCTGTCCTCAATGAAGGCGCAGTTCTCGAAGATTCACCAGCTCTTCCTGAAGCACAACACTGCCGTTCCTTCGAGCGCGTCGGTAGAACGACTCTTCAGCGTCGCCGGAGATGTATTTTCAAGGAAGCGGGGAAACATAACTGATGAAAACTTCTACATTCAGCTGCTGCTGAAGGGCAATGACTACTAAAAAGAAAACAATAAACCATGAAACAAAACAGTTTTGTATTTGGTCGTCAAAGTAACGTGGAAAGTAACTCGTTACTTTTGAGGTAACTCACACGTTCCTTTTGAGAATCGGTAACGAGTAACGTATTTAGTTACTTTTTGAGCGAGTAACGAGTAACGGTATTTAGTTACTTTTTTTTGGGTAACGTGTACATGTCTGCTTAGAACGCACCTTGTATCGCTGCGCCGCAGCGTTCTTCCGCAACATAAAGTTCGTCTACGTTCCTCGCCGTCACCATGGCAACGAACGCCGAATGAATGGAAGCACGCACGGTACCGTGCGTGCTTCCATTCATTCGGCGTTCGAATAGAATAGGTAACAGTTAACTGCGGTTAAGGGTGCCCGTGTACACTCTTAAAAAAAAGCTAGTAGTATTTACTAGGTAAGAGGTAGTAACCGCTTGTCACATATGTTACTAGGTACCTAGTAACCTTAGGTAGTAACGGTCAAGCTAGTAACGGTTACTAGGTCAAGAAGCTAGTAACTGTTACTAGCCTCAAAGTAGAATCCATGTATTTTACTACCTCTAGCTAGTAACTAGCGCAACCTCCCGACGGAAGAGCGGAAACGCAACTAGTCACGTGATTTCCGGTGAAAAAACAAAGGTGTGGGGTTATGCCACTTACCACCAGATGGCAGGCGCAACAGAAATTGTAACTGGAAATGAGTAATCCAGGTGGCGCTAGTCAACGTCCAATTAAATGCACACAAAAGGACCCCAATTATTTATTGTTTATTTCAATTCTTCCTTATTCGCAAGTAGATACATATAAACGCACAATCGACACAATCCATTTAACACAACACAGGATCACTCTAATCGCTAACTTACGGGCGGGGATCGAACCCAGGACGTTCCCACATCAAGCTTACGAGCTGAGACGCGTTAGCCCACTCGGCCACTTCCTCCCTCCTAACTTTCTTGACTGTCTTTAAGTCTTTTATACTGACCATTTGAGTGCGCAAACTTTTCGTCGCGTATCAGCATGTCAGTTCTTCGCAGTCGCTAGGTCAGTTGCGCGACGAGGCAAACCGCATGAAAGCGACGGGAACAAGCGGCCAAGGCAATGAGCGACATTTCCTAGAAATGAACAAAACCGAGCGACCCGACGGGTGACCGTGAGAAATCGCCGTCGCTCGTCGCTGTCTCCGTCGATAGTCTCGTCGCTTGCTAAATCGATTACATGCGGTTCAGCTTTTAAAACGAACGTGGTCGCCGTCGGCGAGAGAGTGCTTTCTTGCCGTCTCCCACGGCGAACGAAGGCTGTAATTGACGGGGAGTACGACGGCAGTTGAATTCCTTTCGCGTGCTGCGCTACAAAAATGCATACAAAATTATTACCGCGTGCAGCTCGCATCTTAATTTTTGTAGTACACTGACGAATGTTCGCGTTTTTGGGGAAGATATAAGCAAATTCAGAAAGACTCGTAGAATGCAAAAACAGTTTTTTTCAATTAGTCCTAAAGCTACATACACAATTTAAAACGCACATCAACGGTTGTGACAGTGCACTGTCACGACCGAAGACAGCTCAATCAGAATCATTCAACCACCGAACACACACAAACCGTGAAGAAGTTCTCAGTGTCAAGTAGGAGGAGGCAGAGAAAAGCTTCTTGGACGACGAAACCCAATCCAGTGACAGCGGTACCAGCTAGTTAGAACTATCCTCAGAGCAGTCCAGGTTCACGCACACACTCGCCCCGTCGAGCGCACGAACGTTAACTATGCACTCCAACACGGGAACACGAGAACTGCACAAGACACAAGGCAAAAACGGCAGGTTGACATCGGAGAAATTAGCGTCTTGTGAACTCCGACTGGACCCAACTTGCTTGTCGTACAATGTTGCCAAGCGTCTCTTGTGAAAGAAAAACATTAGTTTCAAAAAATACAGAAATAAAAAATATAAAAAAACGGAATGAACTTTTTTATTTGTTTCGGAAACGTTTTAGTGTGTGCTACGTGGCTATTTTCATCCCAGTTAAAACCAAAATGAAAATATAAACGCTCACAAACGAATGCCAACGAGAAGGAAGGTAAGTAAGCCGCATGGCCATTGCATCAACAATGGCTGCTGCGCTCGCTGCAGCGCTGGCTTCCACGTCGGGCTGGTACGGAGGCTGCGATCGTTATAAAGTCAGCTCCAACCCTTAAACATGCCCCCTCAAACAATATTTGACGCTACCATTGAGTGTGGATACCTCCCCCTGCGATCCGAAACAGCAAGTACGTCGCTAACGCTGGCAATCGGACATGAAGCAAGCGCCGCCATCTTCTCCGCGCCTTTGAGGTATACTTCGTTTCAGCTTAGGTCCGAGCGCGGCTGATGTTATGAGCCGAAGGGCCAATCAAACAGCGAAAGAGGCACAACGTCATGGCGTGCTCTCTGCAGTTGATAGGACCAGCCGGTATTCGCCGTCTCTCCGTGCGTGCTTCTCCGCCGGTTAGTCATATCAAGTGCAGAGAGCACGCCATGACGTTGCGCTTTTTGCGCAGTTTGATTGGCCTTTCGGCTCATAACAGCGGCCACGCTCGGACGTAAGGTGAAACGAAGTATAGTAACGGTCGCAGTCAATTCTGACCTCGGTTGATGAGTTGTCTGAATAAAAACATTGAATGAATAGAATAGGTAACAGTTAACTGCGGTTAAGGGTGCCCGTGTAACTAGGGTACAGTTGGCAGTGACTGCTAACCATACTTAAGCGTAACTGCGGTAGAGGATGCCCGTCGGGCACCCTTAACCGCAGTGGAGTCTGACCCGAGTCACACTTAACTGCAGTTTAGGGTAACTCAAGGTATCAGCGGCTCGTTTAGACAAACGAAGGTCAGTAATGACGGCTTTTATTTGGCGTGCGCTGAAGGCGTCAACACTGTGAGCACGCTCGGGTTCGACACTATCATGACAGCAGAAGGTCAATGCGCTCAGATGTCGTCACAAAAGGTCTGAATTCGACGCACGGATTGGTGGTCCCAGGCAGCACGAAATTGGTCTCTCGGGCACAGTGACACCCCAGCAATAGCATCGAGCACGTTTCAAACGTGGTGATGTTGCAATGAGAGGTGGAAGAACGTGAACGGGGGGCCCCTTAAAATCTGGGTGGTGTTGCACCGTGCATGAAAATGCCTTCATGACGTAATCACAGGACTCTTGCTTGCGGCGCTCGGGGCGATCCTTAATACGACATTTTTGCGTCTCTGCAGAAGGCAACAACTCGCGGGTTATGCAAAAACATTAAAAAAACACGCAAACAAATATTTCTTAGGGTTCTGTGACCATTCGCCTTGGAGCTCGCACTCTCCAGTGAACGTATCGGAACACAGTTAGTCACTTTAAGAAAGGCAGGGCACGGCGAGTCCCGCGTGAATCTAATTATCACTACGCAGCCAATGAGCTTGTGGCAGTAGCCGATAAGAGTCATAAGAGTTCTGAGGAACGAATTAAGAAATGTGAATGTATCTAAGCCACACCCTGGGCTTCTTAATTTGTCAGCAACTATAAGGAAGGTGTAGTCTCGCAAACTCAATCCGTACTGTTTTGCCTTACTGTGGACCACAGGTGTCGCTACGAGCAATCGAAGCCAATGCAGTGACATATTGCCGCGAGCGCAGCTGACCAAGCAGGCAGCGCGCTCGTGGCCTAATGGTTATCACTCGTGCCTTCCAAGCAGAAAGCCAGAGTTCGATTCCTGGCCGCGGAGACGTATTTTTGTTGACTCTAACGTAATGTTCGGGTAAATTCGAGAACCGTGTTGCTGATTCGAGGTTACACTTCGTCTCACCTTAGCATGGACTATTGTTAGCCGCGCATGCCAAAAGCGCGAGCTATTTGCTTTGGATGAAGCCTCGGCGGCTGCACGAGCGCCCGTGCAGCGAGTGCTCCAGTCAAGGCAGTCAATGACACCCGCTCGCGCTTGCACAGCCTTCGCAGTCAGTCCATGCTAAGGTGAGACGAAGTATAGAATGTTTGACACGCCGAACCTTCTACGCTGATTGTTTCAGAAGCCCACGCGTGTACAAAAGGGGCTCTGCGTGGCAAGCCGGAGTCAGTCTCGCCCCAGCGTTCGACTCTGCTCTTACGCCGACTTCGACGCCCGCGACGCTCTGTTGTTATCTTTTGTTCCCTTTTATTTTTGGGCGCAAGTTCGCCCCATTAAACGTTCAGTTTACTCAGTCATTCGCCGCCTCATCACTTGTCATTCGTGACAATATGTGAGAATCACGTGACCTACGGAAGTGCACGGTCACGTGACACGCTCACAGCGCTGGATTTGTCGGGATGGCCCGGAGCCTCGTCTGCGGTCCATCGTAAGGTGAAACGACGCATGTACCGTATAATGTCCCGAGAGATGCCCCACCCCCGAAAGATAGCCCACCCCTCTATACAACACAATTCGCTGTTTGTTTGTTTTTTTTTTTTTTTTTTTAAACAGAGAGAGATAGTTTTGTTCCACTAATTGCAGAGCCCTAACCCAAGCAGCACATAAACGTGAAGAAAACGTCGAAAGAACGACGAAGACGTCTGTAACGTGACGTCGTACAACGTCGAAGGTCCGGACGTTACCTTCCTTCGACGTCGATAAAACCTTTAAATGTCCGCGAGAAAAGGTGCACAGAAGGTCGAGAAAACGTTCCCACTGACGTTTGTCACACGTCACATGCACGTCTCAGTGGGCCGTTGCGTCCTCCCTCGACGTTTATGATACGTGTGTTTACGACATACGGACCAACGACGTTCATAGAACGTCGAGACACCATTCCAAATTACGTTTTCTAGGCGTCGTGGGGAAGACGTTGTGTCCACTCCCCCCCCCCCCCCCCCCCCCCCCCGCCCAACTAAAAAAAAAAAAAAAAAGTTACTTTTTGAGTGTTATCGCGAAGGCAAGTGGCTCTTATGCAAGTACGAAGGAAGTAACTAAAACACAGGTTTGGTACGAACTGTTTATTTTAGCATGTTCAGACACGAGATGCAATACGGAGCGCCGCCAAAAGACGTCCCTGGATGTGCCAGCCAGAAGTATATAAAACAAACAAATTCACGTAAAGAAATGAACCTTGGACGATGTCACGCTGCGAGGAATGTTCCACCGCTTACCTTGTTCTGCTTCTGATTAATCCGCGGACGCGCCTGCTTTACCCACCCCATCGCACATAGCTGGTACTCTCGCTGCGTTCACGGGAATGAATTCAGAAGTGGGATCCCGTCCGCTGGGCGTTCTTGACTGGGATCGTCGGAGGCGTCTGAAGAGCCTTGATCGGAGACTGGACTTGACGCGCCATTATCTGCACTGCCCCTTCTTTTCTGGGGGGCGTCATTTATATCCTCACTGGCACCTTGATCCGAGCAGTAATACGATTCAACGTGTGAAGCGTCATGGCCTTGAAAAAGGTCAACGAGCCGTGGGAACACACAAACACAAACAAAACAATAGCTGGAATAAAAAAACTGGATGTTTTTGGAAGTCAAATATAGAAAAAAAGGAAACAAGAAAAAATTGCAAAGGACCACACAAAATGTGGTGCGATTGACAGCGGTAACTGCTGCGTTGTGGAAAGGCATGTCGAATGAAAGTTGCCTTCAGCCAATGTGGTGTAGAATGTTGACAATGTTTTTTTTTAGTCTTGTACATAATACTACAAAAAGTAATCAATTACAATTACAATTACTCTTGTTTTTAAAGGTATTGAACTAGATTACTTGATCACTTCAAATAAAAAGTAACTGACCGTTACTTAAAAAAAACAACCGTTACTTTTCGATTACTTTACATTTTCAAAACACAAATTTTTCTGTCGTTTTGGAAACGAGCCTTTCGCCGTACTGTCCATTATTGAATTAGAATCACCGAATTACAAGCTACTTCTCAGTCCACCAACTTTGGTAGACCATCCTCCTCTCGTAGAGTGGTTCGAGGTATCCTTGCTAAAGAACCTGGAGTAAAAAAGAGAGAAAAGAAAAAGACGCCATTAGAATAGGAGGAAAAAATAGTCACTGTTTCAAGTAATTTTAGAACTTTCAAAGATAATCAAATTACCTCTGCGATTACTTTTCTAATAAAACATTTTATATGATTATAAAAGTAATCAATTACGAGCAATCTCATTACTTGTAATCCTTTCCTTTTTGGAGTAATTAGGTAATCAAAATACAAGTAATTTGATTTCTTGTAATGATCACCATGCAAATCTGGTTCTTTGCTTTCAATGGAATTAATGTAGGAGACGTGTGGGAGGATATCTGTGCTTTGGTAAAACGATTGTGCGAGGTGTCGGATGTGTTAAAAAAAAGGCAGAGACGTGATTTTTTTTTCTTTTTTTTTTGCTGAAACGCTTTTAGAACAGGGGCGCCCGTGACCGCGCCTTGGAAGAAGCAAGAGTACGTACGGGAACCGTTATGTAGAGGCGCGGAAAGACGCGGGTGCGGAAGCTGGGTGGCGGCAGTGAGGAGGCGAGGGAGCGTGTCCGCACAGCGCGACCACGTGGATATTTCGCAACCGCGGTTTGCCGGAGGCGGGGGGATGGGACGAAGAAGGGAGATCGTCGCGCGAGGATACAGGCCCTGTCACACTGAGGCAACACGACGGCAACAGCAACACAACACGTTGTCCAACAGTCGGGCAACTTGTTGCTCGCTCCCCGTGTTGTCCGACATACCTGTCACATCGCGGCAACAGCACGACAACATGGACGACAACTAAAATGTTGCCTCGGTATGACAGCTTTCGGCAACAAAAACAGCAGCAACTTGTGTTGGACAACGTGTGTTGCCCTGATCGCTGGCTGAGCGAATTTCGGGCCGGCAACAGGACAACATAGTTAGCTTCGATGGTAGAGCTAGTTTCCTATCAATAACGTCTTACTCAAATAAAGGCTTGGAAAACGTTATTTAACAATAATTAAGGCTGGCGTGCAGCTAAAATAATTTGAGGAATATTTTTACGGCGTAATTACGGAAAGCGATTTTCGAAATGGTCACAGCTACGGTCGTGACCGTTCAGACTGGTTTTGAAATTAGAACTGCCGAGAGACCAGCTCATATTACTAATAGTGAAATAAAATGGCATGCCCACTCACCCGCTGATAAAGTATAATAAAAATAATCCAGAAAACCAAAGATTGAAAAATCGAAGCATTAAAACGACCACTCTGATCATGATTGTTGATGCTTGGAACTTGAAAAAAAACAGCCGCTACCAGACACCTGATTTGTTTTAAAAATACCCAGGAGGTTTTGGCGAATGAAGCTATCACTTAGCAGGCGGTAGGCAAATAGACAGCGTTGAAAATTATTTATTCCACCGATTGTTATGAGGGCCGATCGTGTCGGTGTCGCAGTTTTGAAGCACTGTCATTCAGCTCAACACCACGCTACAAAAGACGCTTTGGGGTACTGCCGGTGCTAACTCAATTTTACAGTAGAAATAGGAATTGCATGAAAGAAAGAACCGGACAGAAACACTTCATACGGTGGCGTAAATCCCGAACATATATCAGCGATGTCACTTTCCTCAGTTAGGGCTATCTGCTTTGTCAGCGAATGAAGAACAGTTTGATAAAATAAAGAGCGGAAAATACTCCCCGTGTCAAGTTTTCTAATCACAGTCACTGGTTGATGTCGTACCGTGGTAATTTCCGGCCCTTCGAAAGCACTAGCACTTTTAAGAATCACAATTCCAGCGATTCCGCTCCGCACACGAACGATGGTATATACACAATCAAGATGGCGGAGTGTTCCCCGCGTTCCCCGTGTTGTCCCCGCCGTCAGCGCGGTGTGACAGGGTTGTCGGACAACAAATCGGGCAACACGGTTGCCGGGCGGCAGCAACATGTTGCCGGACTGTTGTTGTTGCCTCGATGTGACAGGGTCGCCGGCAACACGATTTCCCCGTGTTGCCGGATAGAGTTGTCCAACTGTTGCCTCAGTGTGACAGGGCCTTAAGTTGATGTGCGGGAACGATGGGGAGGCGAAGAGCGCGTCCCCGGGATCACGTGGGTTTTTCGCAACAGCTGAGGCCTACAGGGGGGAAGGGGTGGAGGAGCGAGAGAGAGCCTTGCCATGTGTAAGGAACGGTAGGGAGGGGGAGAGCAGTGCCTCTGCTGTAGAGTGAGGTTTTGCGTTCTTACATGCGCATTTTTTTGCCGAAAAGGGGCACTAACATTTAACTCCGTAGGAAGGTTCCATTAATGCGTGAATTGGATGCGAAGAATAAATTACCCTTCCGGTTCACCAGTCGTGGTATTCGCAAGTCCAGCCGCCGCTCGCCCTCCCGCGGACGAGCGAAGAACTAAAGGAGCGGGGACGGCGGCGGAGACGGTGCAGGGACCGTCGCGCTTGGTGCTACTGTTCTGGTCGGCGTGTTCGTGAATCATGCAGTTTTCACAGAAAAGCGAATGCCGTAAAAAAAGAAATTGTTATGGTCTGCTTCGCAACAGCATTGCACAAAGAGACCGGGAGGTTTCAATTCATTGGGAGTTTTTTTTTTTTTTCGTAGATAGCACAGGCTGCGGATTTCGGGTTCTGGTGTCGCCAGCACAATCTGTGCTCAACGTGACGGCAAGAGCTCCCACTAGTAGTGCAAAACTCTTGCGTACGATCTACGAAAAGTTTACTCTTTCCAGAAAGTAAGAGAGAACTGCTCGCGCAACGGTGTATCGAGCGATAGACATCGGGAACGGATTTGCATTTTATACGCTGAAAGGTCTTGTCCGGAAACATGACAGTTTGCTTCAAGCACTTCCAAAAGACAGACTACCCGTACCTGCTTTCAGTTAATTACAAAGTCAAATGAAGAAGTGCTTGTAGCATTTTCAAAAGTGTCTGTGTGCCGACCTTGAGTCGTGCTTAGAACGGGCAGTGTTGGCGAGGGCGGTCTCGACGATGCGAATAACACAATACTTAAATATTTCTTTTGAGAGAAAAAGAAATCTGGACACGTCTTTGGCGTTATTATGCAGATCTTATATGACGTTACCACAGGCTGCCGTAGGGACGGCAACGCACCTGGTGCGCGCTGAAAATCATGCTTCAAAGGTTCAGCGCGAACTTCTGGTCGGAATACCTCACCGCATGGTAGCCTGCGACTACGCTATGCTAAAACTGCCCATTAGTAACCATGGCGCAAGTTGATCACGTTTTGCGATGCACTAAAACCGCGACGGGGTGCAGTGACCTTTGATCCTCTGCCACAGAGACATCAATACTGTGAACGCTGCTGTACCGGAGCTGGACGGTCACCATGGGCGACTCACGTTTTAGAGCACTGGTGACCAGGCACAGCGCAAACACCAAGATACTTTCACCATCCCCAAAAGTATTCTGCCACCACAGTAATGTGACCGAAGCCCAAATCACGCTCGCCTTCCACGAAGCGTCAAAAGTTCTGTGAAATTACCGCATCTTTAAAACAAAATGCTGCATTTTTTTAATGTACGTCAACATTTACGTCACCTGTGATGCGCTCCTGCCCTGACCGTTCCGCGTGTGTAGCCAAACAAATTGATTTAAGCACACAGCCCAGCGTCAGCGAGCAGGCGCATGGAAAATCTATCCCTGTTCCTTCCGCCATCTTAGAACTACCGTCCCGCCATCTATAGTGCGTTGGAGTTAAATTGCCGAGGGCATTCGCAGGATCCGAAAAACGACTCGCGCGTCAGAAAAGACGTCAGGCGCAGGCGTTTCAAATGACGGTGCTTTTCAGTCTGAATAGGAGACGGGGAATTAAAGGAGCGAGAGAGAGAGAGAGAAAAAGATAATGCGTTATTTTAAAGAAAAGGCCTGCGGTGCTTTGACGTCGTCTTTACAATGACGGGGCCAATGAGGGGCCTGTCTCGTCGTTCTGCTAAGGGCCCACACCGACATTGAGGATCGTCTGCGGCCTGAAAGAAGTCATACGACGAACCTCACAACAATGTTCCTCAACAAAGAAACGAGCTTCTCGGTTATGAGTCCATGTCTATTAGTGTCGCGATAACTGCGATCAACTAGTATCACTGAAAGCGTACGAAAAGCAGGGCGTTGCGAGCCCAGCCCAAACCTATTATCGCCTATCAGCCAATCAGAATGCAGCATTAGCTTATGAGAACGTCGGATGACCAATCAGAAAGCAAGAAGCGTGCACATACATACAACAACATAAAACACACAACAAACACACTAGAAACGGGAACAAACGAGAAGCGGGAAAACGTTTATTGAGCTTTCACTGACTTTAACTGTCTTATTCGCTAAAAACCGAAGTGGGAAAAAAATGGTTACGCTACGCTATGATAATGATTCCCTCCAAACTATCGCCACTCGAGATCAATGTGGGCAGTTCCAGCTAAAGTCTGGCCGACTCGGAGGAACTCGGCAACGAGAGAGCCTTAATACTCAAGATTATTCGTCCGACGCATTAATCTTTCGTGACCTACGCTTCCCGCATGCGCTTTGGCGCTCTAGTGAATGGAGTACGAGACTTTTAAATCGATCGTGATTGTGCGGGTTAATATGGAATGCCAATGGACGTGCCCAGCGCCGCGGGACTCGTGGCAGAGAACGGGAGCTCTCGAATGTGAACATCCATTGTTGTCTCGTTCGAAGAGGATGCGAGAGAATCGTTAAGTAAACCGCACAAGCGATTTGGCGAGCGACGAGACAAGCGACGGCGACACGCTTCGCTGTACGCTCGGTCAGTCGCGCGACGAGGCAAACCGCGTGAAAGTGACGGGAGCAAGCAACCAAGGCGATGAGCGACGTTTCCTAGAAATCCCAAAACCGAGCGACGCGACGAGCAACAGTGAGAAATCTCCATCGCTCGTCGCTGACCCTCGTCGCTGTCGCCGTCACTCGTCTTGTCGCTCGCTAAATCGCTTACATGCAGTTCAGCTTTTAACGTTTCGTCGATTACCGGCGACAGAAAGTCTTAGAAAACCAAGAGACATATGTCTCTTCTTTTATGATGTTTTCTGAATTAGCATTCCGTTACAGAAATACCACGTACAGTGATATCGGACGTGAATACCTCAAGCGAGGTTTACACTGTGCATCACCCTAGGGATCGTGATGAAAATGATGGTCAAAAACATATATCTTTGCCCCCGGAAAAAGACTTAAAAAGAGAGCCTTTTGAAAACTCAGTGCAGAAATCGCGCCCTAACTTGAATGACTGGGCAACGCGCAGGTGCAGGAGGCTTTTGGATTTCAAATGCTGCATAATTCTACTAAGCGGCAAATGTCACATTCGAGGAACACTGAGCGATGTTTCGTTCAGTGACATTAATCCATCCGAATTGGTTGCTCATCCTTCTAGCGCTGCGCGGGTTGTGATTTTAATATCCACCTCCAAACCGAAATTCGTACTTTTTATTAATGTATTTTGAGTTCAGATGCGCATTTTGTGCACGTGTGTTTGTGCAAAGTGAACTTTTGTAATGCCATACATTTGATTCGTTTACCGTTGAGAACAATGTACGTAAACATCGATGTTGAGCATGGAAACAACCTGTGTGGCCTGATAATCGAGTAAGCGGATCCGAAATCAGAATAAAACGCTCCGTAAATTACTGGGATAGCCAAGTGGAAGTTCGCATACATTGTAATCATCAAAGTAACTTTTTTTTTTTTTCTAGAAGTAGTGAATTATTTAGCCTTGGGGACCTTCAACGTATTCTGACAAAGTAACTAAACCAGAAATTTAAATTTCTTTAGATCAGCGAAGTATGCCGATACTTTTTTGAGCTAAATAACCCAGCCATAACAGCTTCACGTAGTCTTGGCTTGAGCAATTACAGCGTTACGAATCTCAAGATTCTCACATTCACATCTTATGTGCCTCGCTTGAAGTTGCAGTCCCACTGTTCATTTTCATACAGAAGACGCGATGTTCGTTGCAGCCATTGGGACAAAGTTATCAGGGAACACGTCTCGTGACTGTTTCAAGCATGTGGGCTTCTACATGCTTCGAACATGTCTGCGGACATTCTTTAAATGACCGATGTGACAGGACCGTAATACTATGGAGAAACCACGTCTCAGACAGTGTCTTATGCAGACTGTCTTTTGTGGGGTGTATTGACAGTGACAGTGTGACCACTGCTCTTGAGGTCGCATTCAAATATTCTTTGCGGCAAAGCATAATTACCACATCAGATTCACCGTCTGAAAGATTTGCTCATTTGTTACCCGCATCCCGGATTTTCACTTGCGGATTAGTAGGGAAGACTTTAGAGTAGCAGTGCCATCCGCAAAGACTTTTTGGACCGTGCAGAACTGTGCTGTCTCGCTTAGCTTAAAACGTCAAACAAATTAAAAAAAAAGAACAAGGCTCGAGGTGATTGATGTATTTTGCCTATTGTTTGAAGACCTTGGTGTACTACATGTGGATATGGCGTGTGAACGTTTCCTTTTGTGGACTGGTAATTGGCTCGATGTTTGGCGCTTATATCAATTTATGGTAGCGGTAGAGCATTTCAAACTTTCGAGGAGATTATCTTTCTCATTAAGTGCCCGGCTATCTCTCAGACTGCAGCGAAACCTTATCAACTGCAGAGAAACAAACGTATCTGCGGTCGGTGGCAGCTTAAATATGTTGTAGAAGTTCCTCCTCTAGTATGCGTTCGTTGTTGTCCGTCATGCTTTGACTGTGCGTGCGTCAAAGTTACTGAAGGTAGGAAGCTCGGGCTTTGGGTGGAGCTTTTACTGGATTCTTAGCCTGTCACCGACTACAAATGTATACACGCTAAAAGGGACGCAGTCAAGCTTTTTTTTTTCACCTCTCTAGATGGAAACAATCACCCCCACGGTCGCCTTTGAAAACTTGGAGGACGGTTAAGCTTCGCCATTAAGAGTGAAACGTGATAGCAAAACGTAAACATATAAACTCCCGCTCGTTCCCAAGTCGTGCAAGTGTGCCTTGGGTGGCCTAGTCGGTAGCGTGTGTGGCTTCGAATCCCGCCTAAAATTCTTGAACTTTTCTTTAAGACAAATGAATTACTTTATAGAATGAAAGAATTTGAGACATGCAGCGACCTTTAATTCGCATCACATGTCATGTTTTAATCACTAATTCAACGCGTGACGTTACGTTTCACGTGAGCGTTGAGAGTTGTTTGAAATTCCCGCGCGAAGTCATGTGGCTGTAACGGTATGACCCCACGACCAATCCTGGATTTTAGCGCACGCCACCGACGCCCGCTTTTCTGCGACACGAGCTCTTTGACGCTCTCGCGTTAGCAGTCGCATGTCTTAGGGGGAGACATTATAAAGGATGCTTTCGCAACCGGTCATACCAAAGGTCGGCGCACACGCGTATCCGAGGTCGTGGAAAATATAAATTACTCACAACCATGTCCTTTCGCCTACTCCATTATTCACCGTTTCGTGCCCTTTTTCAAAAGGCCAACAGATCGGTCCTATTGAGAGTAACCATGCGTCTTGCAGCGACCCATACAAAAAAAAAGAAATAACTCAATGTTTTGTGGGGAAGAAAAGAGTGAACCTCTTTGCCGTGCCAACAAAAGCTGCTCCACTTCTCTGACACCACGGCGTTGGCCAAGAAACGACTCTCTTTTGCCAGCGTCCGATGGATGCGCAACTTTCTTCTGCGGTTCCCCTTTGCCATTTTTCCGTTCTGTTGCTCGACATCAATCATTCACACGTGAGAGCGGCCGAGGTGCACTATTCCCGGCGGCAATTGACAGATCGTAAACCGTATTTGCATCTGAGCGCGGCTTCAAGGAGGCCGTCGACACGAGGAGAAGAGCAAGCATCCGGAGCTTCTGTGGCCGGGGTTCTTACTGGTGGACAGGAATACTGGTCCACGGCTTGGGAAGTCGTTTCATCTTTTGTGCGCGTCTCGACTGTTTCGCATGTATACATTCCGGCGCAAAAAAAAAAAAAAACGAACGTTTACGAATACCGCAAGTGTCGTGTTTGAGCTGTGACTGTTGATTCAGTGAAGTAAATTACCCGTTTCCAAGTTCAACGTAGAAACTGGGAAATTTACTCTACCAAACTTTTGCTGAGTTGTTTCACGAACGAACCAAAAAGAGGCAGATGAAAGAAAAAAAACTGGGTATAATACATTTGTAGGTGAAAAAAAAACAAGAGCAACTATACGTTACTGTAAAAAAAACAACTAAAAAAAGATGGCAGCCCCTTTTTTTGTGTCATCTCTTACAACATTATTTTGCGTAGATTATGTTCCGGGGTCGTTCGACTTCTGATAAATTGGGTGGATGATAACTCCCCGTCAAATTTGGGAGATGAAAATTCGCACTAATTTACTTACGTACGTTTTGTTACGGCGTCTGGAACCCGTCTTCGACTGGCGTGTTTAGCGTCCTATTTGCCCATGTATCGAAAGTGGTTCCGAAGTAGCAACAGATGACGTCACAAAGGCCGGAGTGTTATGCTGTCGGATGTCGCAGTCCTGGCGGTTGGTCGTAGAAATGATGGCCAAAAACACGAGCGAACGTGATTGTCGCTGTCGTCACAGCGTCCCAAGTCCTGGCTGGCGAAGCTTCCGTGGACTGACAAGCTGAAGAGCGACCTGTAGTAGAACAGGCGTCTGCCACATCCACCCTTCGCTGCTGTGACGCCGCCAGGATCGCGGTCGGCGACAGCATGACACTTTTATGACGTCATCAGGCGGAAATCGAGGGACCTGTTTTTGGGCGCGGTGAGCAGTTTTTTGGGCGCGGTAAGACGCGTTCCCGGCACCATAATATGACTGAAAACAGCTAACAGAAGGAAAATCGAACGCAGACGAAATAAGCGTACATATTTTGCATTCAATACTCGTTCTTACTATGTACCGCACGTTCTAAAAGTATCTTGTGAGATGCTATTCCTCATAATGTTATACAAGGTCCGGCCCTCTGCGTAGCGCTCACATTATCATTTTGCGTGTGTGTTGGAAAAAAAAAAGAGAAACAGAATTAGATTTCAAAAATGCGAACCTGAAAAACAAGATGGCTGTCGACAATGGTTTGAGGTACGTTGTTTTAAAATATGCGGATACTGTTTTATTGTTGGGAAACGTATAATATTGATAGAAGTTTAAGTGCTCCCCTCTCGTCAGTAACTCAATTTCACGTTTGCTGCACCCAGTGCGAAACCCTTTTGTTGAGCATTTTTACCGCGAGAGCGTTAAGGACCTCATGTAGCAGAAAAGACGGCGTCGGTGGCGTGTGCTAAAATCCAGGATTGGTCGATAGGGTCATGACGTCACAGCCGCATGACCTTGCATGGGAATTTAAAACAACCACAACGCTCACTTGAAATGTGACGTCACGCGTGGAAGGAAATGAATTAAGAAACATAACATGTAATGCGAATTACACTTTGAATGGTTTCACTTTATAAAGTAATTCATTTTGCTTAAAGAAAAAATGGGAAACTTTTAGGCGGAACTGACAAGTGAAGGTCGCACCCACGATTCTTCAGTTGCGAACCGGACGCGCTACCGATTAGGCCACGCAAGGGTCTTTTGGAATCATTTTTTTTTGTTTTTGCGATGTAAGAAAAATCCAACTTGCCGCAAATACATGCGTGGTCAGCACTTTGTTACTTAGCCTCTTATGAACAATCTAAAATTCCTTTATCTGTTGAAGGTCATTGAGTACTTTCAGAATTAAAAGCACTAAGAAACGAGGACCAGTAAAAGAAGACGTACACACAGTAGAGCGCAATTGCAACTGAGGTTTAATCTGACTTAAACCAAGATTAAACCTCAGTTGCAAGTGCGCTCTACTGTGTGTGTGTCTTCTTTTATCGGTCCTCATTTTTTTAGCACTTTTAATCCTGAAACGTACCACCAACTAGCCCAAGTGAATACCCTTTTACAGTCATTGAGTACCCCTGCCCACTCGGGTGCCATGACTTCGGGCCGGCAAAACACTGTTTTGACCTGCGTAATCACCTCGACAATGTACAACTTGACAGTTTTGGCATCCATGTCCGCATGCCTGACGGCCATGCGGGATTTCCATGTGGAGTACACACTTAATGCAAGGGACATATCATACGGTACAAGGTCAGCTCTGTTCACTGGGAAGTAACGAATAGTGTGGGGGTTAAACATAGATCTTTTTTAAAAGTCCTCTTCAAAACAACCCAAAAGAATGCTGCATCCCAGCAGTTGATGAATACATGTTCAACAGTCTCCGATTGTTTGCACAATATACAGTCAACCAACCAGGGAATAAAAATGTCTCTTTCCCTGAGCCACGTCTTCACTGGTACCATGTGAGTGCGGAGTTTGAAGAAAAAAGCTTTTAGCAGAAGGAGGAATACACATTTTCTTCACTCGGCAGAGAACATCCTCCCCTAGGCACTCGGCATACAGCGAGTAGTGCAGGTGGGGGGAACACGAGTTCGATAAGATCTCAGGACAGTTTCTGTTTACTGACAGTACTAGGGAATTCCAGAGAGAATCTTGCATTTAAAAACAATGTTGCATCTCGAACCCCGTCCAAAGAACCAAACAATTAAACGCGCATGTACATTGGGCTTGCTGCTTACTAAGATAGTTGGCAGGGAGTTCGCAAGCTTGGTTTGAATCATTATTCGTATAAACGGGTGTGTCTGATCTCGAAGAAATATTGTTGCCGCACTAAGAGATGCGAGAGACCGACAACACCGTTTTTCGATCTGCGCGGAACAGGTTGTCTCTCCTCATTTTTTTCCACTTTGAATTCCAGAGAAATATAGCAAATACCCTGTAGAATTTTTGTATGTTAGTGCTCGTGCGGCATATTACATGTAAAACACACCATATCTTTGCAAACAAATATATGTTGCATATCGTTGCTCGGGCGAATACTGACAGATCTCGGTTAGCCGTTTGTAGCTGTCCTATTCAGGTATATTGCTATATCTGACCAGTTGTCCCAACTATTTCGAAAATGCTGGAGAGTTGCCCCAAGGTATTTTCACGGTGTGCTACTCCAGTTCATATTTTGATAATGATCATGGTTTCGTCGCCCAGTCACCATACCATAATCCGAAACGCTTTCCCTAATTGACAACGGCCCAGGTAATTTCACAAAATGATTTCGTTACAGCCACCGCTTTGCTTACACTCTCTTTATCCGCACAAAAATTCCCTACGTCATCAGCGTACGCCAAGACTTTGGTTTCAACTGATTCCAGCACAAAGCCACGGATACCTTGGGCAGTCTGGACTCGTTAACAATAAGGTTCTATGTAACGCGAACAACAAAGGTGAAAGTGGACAGCCTTGTCTCACGAAAGATAAAACAGGAATACTTTTGGTTACAGCATGATCGAGAATTAATCGGGTTGCGAGCTCTTTGTATGCCATTTCACACCTGTCAAGATAACAGCCCCTACGTTGATATAATGTATTGTTATTAAAATAACATCGTGCCGCACTCGATCAAACGCCTTTTCAAGGCCTATTTAAATATGATAAGCTTTCTAAAATACTTTGCGTTACGTGGACATTGGTTTGTATGGAACGACCTTTTATTCCAAACGTTTGGCGTGGACCGGTTAGTTCACTTATGACACTTTGAAGCCGTCGCGTTAAAATTTTGGAAAATATTTTGTAGGCAACATTGCGTAGCATGATCGGTCCGTAACCTTTCACTCGGCGTCTGATACATTCATCCTCATTTTGAAATCAGAATTGTGTGCGTTTGCGTAAAGGAGCTGGGGAGGCGCTTTTGCTCATTTGCCTCACGAAAAACATCCAGCAGTACCGGGCAAATCTGGTTTGAAAATATCTTATAGAATTCAGAGCTGAAACCCTCGGGGCCTGGAGTTTTATGTTGTGCTAGTGATTTAAAGGAACACTGAAAGTATGTTTATGCTCGCCAAGGTTTTTACTTGTACATGGCATATGAGAGCCCAACTTCAGAGAACACAATTTCCGGCTCAAAATTCGTTTTTTTTTTCGTTCCGCTCGAGTATCGCCGATAAAGAACTGGCCTGTTTGAGTCGCGCTCACTTTCTTCTCCGTGGTCACTTGCCGCTTTCTATGGTTTAGACGCAACCACCGAAGGCACCCACTCAATAATAAAAATATAAATTAAATACGATAACCAATTATTTTTGTGACTTCTAAAAAGCCGCAAACACGTTGAATGAAGACAAAAAAAAAATTGCACAGCCAAGTGAACTTCAGCCAGCTCTTCCCTCCTCTATGTTTCTTCTTCCTCCCCAGTCCAGTTTCGGTTTCGGTTTCGAGCAGTTGCGTTTTTTGACTTCATTAAAAATATACATCTGACACTGTAGCGAAATGTTGATTGGGGAGTCTTCTGACACCATAATGAATCGCCTGACAAAAACTAAACAAAAAAGTGGGGGGTGTCAGTGTCCTTTTAACGGCATGCTCTACCTCTCCGAGTTGGATTTCTTGTTCTAGGCAGTCTTTTGTTTCATCGTCTAATTTAGGGAGACGGGATAGCAGGGTTTCAAGCTGTGAGTAGAATGGTGGTGTAGGCCGTCCTCCGTACAAATTCTCAGAATATTCAGCAAAAGCACTCGCAATTACTTCATGGTCACTGCTTAATGTTCCATTGTACTCTCTGTCGGGGATTGCCTTTGTCTTGGCGTGTCTTCGATGATCAGCCAAAGCGCTTTTGGTGGGTTGTTCAACTGCTAAAAGTTTTGCAGACGGGGAGCGACCTACTGCACCTTGGTATATTTCATGATGAAACTTTTCAGTTCGAATCTTATGTATTTTATATCCCTTGAACTGACTTCTGCGTTCTCGCATTCAGCGCTGCACAGAACTTGTAGCTGATTTTGCAGTTGACATTCACGTGCCCTCGCAATGAACCTCAAGTTGCTAGATCTTTCTATTGCTATATACTTTATGTGATTTTAAAACGCACCCATTTTTTCGCCATACATTCCCCTTCACTCAAGATTATTTTTAAACTTGCAGATACTTTGGTACTAAAATCTTTGTTTTTTAAACGATGGGTATTCAATTTCCAGGTATACCAATTGAATTTGGACCTATTTTGTTCCCCTTTCTCCCAACGAAACACCTACCTAACAATGCTCTGAAAAAAAAAAAAAAACAGGCTTCATTTGATATCCATGCAGGCACCGCGCTAACTAAAGTGAAACATAAATTCTATCTAAGCTCGCCGGTGAAGCTGCTTGGAAATGAGTATTTCGCATTCTAACGTGTCGCATCTGAAGTAACCCACATCTACTAACCCGCTTCGCTCGACTCTCTCTGTCACTGCCGTTCCACTCTTATCGCTCATAGATGAAAACGGGAACCTATCATCCTTGTTGCAGATGCAGTTAAAATCTCTGAGAAAAACGACTACTTTGTCGCATTTGAACGCCGCCAAAAGAGGCTGCTCTTTTCTTGAGGTTGTTAGGGGCGTAGACGCAAGCTATCTCCATTGCTTATCGTATAAGGCGACGTCGCAGATTATCAAACGACACTGACTGACAGTTTGTACTACGACGTTTGAAAGAGGTACAGAGGCGCCAGTGTTTACGTCAACTTCGTGTCAATGTCTCTTTTTTGAAGCGCTTGTCTAGGGTCACGAACCAACAGGCCCACATTTCCACATAAGGTACACTTTTCTTTAAAAATAAAAAAAACAGCCTGCAGACCCCCCCCCCCCCCCTCCCCCCTTCCCCCCTGCGTGACTTACGCATACTTCGTACTAAAAAAGAAGAGGTCGCAAAGCTGCAGGCATACCCTTACTCGTACGATTAAAAAATCTAGTCCGTCATCAGAGAGTAGTCTTTGTAACTGATACTGTTTTTTTTCTTGCATTTGCATTTCTCGGACATTTGAGGATCCAAAACGTGGTGAATTTTTATCGTGAACAAGCATTGCAGGAGGTTGGCATTGTGCCTATTACAGATTTTCCGTGCAGTCGTGTTCCCCATAAGCGTGTTTCCCTTCTGTCCACTTGCCTTTCTATTTTCTTGGAACACTACTACTGAGTGGTCTGTCCTGTCAGCCCTAGAGTTCCTCTATAGGCTTCCTACGGAGCCAGAGTTGCGCGTCTGTTTTCCACGTGTCGCCGCGCCGCTATTCGCCGAGATTCGATCACGTGAGAAGCCTGATCAAATGCCGTGCATGGCAAGTAGACGTTGCACGCACCCCGGCCTACGTTCTCCTGCTTTTGAGCGCGACGCGCGCCTCGAACTAGCGGCGCCTCTATTCGCCGAATTCAGTCACGTGAGGAGGAGACTCTGAATGATGTGCAGGAGAGCCGGCGCTACGGGAATGAACGCGCAACTATACAAAAACTCTAGTCAGCCCATGACTAAGAGTCTTTTCGCGGCGGGTCAATTGGCACGATGCGGGGTTTTGAGATCGGTTGGTGTCTCTTGGGGGCCACCGTGAGCTCCGCTCCACCTTCCGTTTCAGGACACTTTGCCGCATCGCTCGCACTCTGCGCCGCGGGCAGGGTTCGCTTGTTCGAACTGTCGGAACACTTTATCAGCTCGATGTTGTCCTTGCCGTCGTCCAGATTGACATCAGGGGTATCTTCACATTGGTTCCCGGCATTGCTTCTGGCCTGTTGGTCACGGTTGTTCGATGGCTCGTCACCTTGATCGCCACTACGTGCAAGGCTGCCAGGCCCCGTCTGCGACGTTGACGGCGCTGAGGGTAGCTGCTCGGGGGGCGCAGGCGGACGTCTACCTTTTTGGCTTTTTGGCGATGTTTCCTTGGCCTCGTCATGATCCATCGTGAGCTCCGTGACTACGTCGTCTACTAGGTGCACTGGCCGCGGCCGCGTAGGTTTTTATGCAGTCGTATTTTACGCGGCCAAGGCGTCGACAACTATCGCAACGCTGGACATGGAACTCCTTTTGAAAGTGCTCTGTTGTGCGGCAACGCGGGCACAGAGAAGCCCGACCAGGGGCGACCACAGTCCCTGTGGCCATACGGAGTTGGTGAGGGAGGTACTTCGTCGTTGTTCCTTCTTTAAGACTCAGCTTCAACATCTGCGTTGTAGATTGTACGCGTTCGAATCCTTTTTATGTGCCAGGTCTCTCTTGAGACTTCCTCTACTCTCCCGTAGGATTCGAGAGCAGTCCTCACGTTGTCGACAGCCACATGGTACGGGACCCAATGGAGTTTTATTCGAACCACGGTTTTGTTCGGGTCTATCACGAACCACCGCTTGCCTTTCACAACAAGATTTTTTTTTTTTTGCATTCACCAGCACGTGCATGGCAGCAAGGAAATGCAGGGTAACCATCCACACGCGGTTTATTTATAATGAACCGGATGTGGCAACATCCCTGAGAACTCCGGCGGCTTCCAGGGAGTCCCTGAAGTCATGAATACGGTACGGCCGTCCAGAAATGTCACAGTGCAGAAAAACGGAATTGACGACGTTGACGCCCATTGGAAACTAAGTCAGGATGTCTCGGTAAACCTCGTTGCGGGAATCCATAGTAGAACAGCGGCTATCAGTGGCCGTTGATAACGCTCCTGCGGATTTAATGGTTCCGTGTCCGCTCGCTTCGGCAGCCGAAAGAAGAATCAGGCCACGCAAGGCACGCTTGCACGGCTTGGAAACCAGCGGGAGTTTATATGTTTATATGTTTTGCTATCGCGTTCCACACTTAAGGGCGAGTTTTACGCCTCATCCAAATTTTTTAAGGTTCCGATCGCTCAAACAGGCAATCGTTATCGCAAAATGTACGGGCGTTACGACTAAAACTCATGGTACCTGCCGAAATAAACAAAACTTGCTCATCGAGTTATGATACCAATATAAAGAATAAGTCAGTACTGGTCACAGGTCAATGGAACTTTTGTTAAAACACAAATGCAACAATCAACGTGGAAGGTACCTGCTTTTCCTAGAGTTGTCACAGATTGCAACCCAAATGAGAGCTCCAGGGGACAGACAATGTCGGTTCACTTCAACATATAAAAAAAACCAAAATTCAGGATGTGACGAGTTTAGTGCGTACATTTTCGTTGCATAAAAGTATGACAGGCATTGAATAACAGTGATGGGAACTTTTCGTATGAAGAGGTTGGTTAATTTATGATTTTGAAACTTTCCTAGCTTTTAAACCGGCTTGTTAGACAGATTCGATGAACTAAGAAGGTCATCATCGAACATTAAAAAGGAATTGTACAAAAAGCGCTATGCAAACAGAAGAAAACAACAACAAAAGTTTGGGGTTGAATAAACAATATTTCAACATTCCGATTCTTGCTACATATTTTTCCCGGCACAGCTCAAATGACAGACATATAAGAATCATAACATAAGAAAGGGGGTATGATAAATAAAACAAGATGCTTAAAGCTGAAACGTGAACAAGCATCATCTTCCGCAGTTTCCGGAAAAAAGTTTATGGGGACGATACAGCCTGAACGTTTCGAAGTAAATAAAGTTTACTTCCAAGTTTATATATACTATATTGCGCTTGAGATAAAAAGTAAAAGACAGCTCTACTTTCGTAACAAGCGGGATTTGTGTTCATGGTTAGTGGTTATAATCCCCGCACGCAAATAAAATTGTTCTCCTTTTCCCGTGTCGAAAGAGTGATTTAGATTTTGCAGCCGCGACGTCTCGTAAGATCCCTCGAGTACCACCCAAGATTGCGGCCACGCATCTAAGATTCCACACCAGTATTTGTTTTCGAGCATCGAAGATCGAGCATCCATGTACAGATAACGCGGGAAAGACTATAAAGTACGAGCATTTGGCCTTGAAAGCTGCTTCCACCACACAGCCTAACACGTCAAATGAAGCCTTATCATCGGGGTGTAGGAGTAGCGGTTCAAATAGAATAGCGCGGTGACTTCCCTAGCTTCGACACTGCTAATTAAACCGGTGTTTGTGGTTTTTGCTTGCACGGTGAAGGTTATAAAGGACACAGTGCAATTAGAGTTCAACCACTATACTCCGTTTCACTTTAAGTCCGACCACAGCCAACACTACGATTCGATGGAAGCAAGCATCGTTGAAATTGCATCGTCATTGCCTTTATCCATTTATTTATTTACAATAGAATAGAGGCGCCACCGGCTTGTTGGTCTTGCAACTGTGGTCCCCCCCCCCCCCCCCCCCCCCCTGTCTCTCTTGGGGATGTATGCTCTCAACTTTTGAAGAAAGTCATCTGCTCCGTTGCGAGCTTGATGTATGAACCTGGACTCACCTCGTCAGACCTTTGGGTAAAGTGTGGTCGCCCGGGGGGAAGGGGGGGGGGGGTATCATAGTTACAAGTTTCTTTTTTGCAGCCTTCCTCGTACAACTGCTTCAGAACCAATATAAAACACCTAATTTGGAACTGCCCGGGAATCCAGCAGGACAGAGACGAACAGAAAGAAAAAATATCTTCAGTTTACGAGTGGATTTACTCACCAGCAGTGGAAGCTAATACGATCTTCACGTCCGTTTGGGACATCGCTAAAGCGAGCGGAATACACCTACGGTACTGTGAAAACTGCTAAACCCCTTAAACCCCAACCACCTCTTTGGAAAACTGACCGCGGCGCTATCATTTGCAAATATAAAATGTGTTCCTTCTTTTATTTACAATAACCCCAAGGCCGTAAGCCGTTAAAAAGGACACTGGGTGATAGTTACAGAAATAATGAACAATTGCTTTGCGAAATCGGATGGGGTCCTCGATGTTCACGACGTCTTCGGGAAGGCCATTCCAATCCGCGATAGGGTCGGGGAGAAGTACGCGTTGGTAGGCTGTGGAAGCAAAACACTGGCCGGGTTATTTTATTGTAATGATCGACCCTAGAAGGTTATTTTATTGTAATGATAAACCCTAGAAGAATAATAGGATCGTGGGCAGAGAACAGACCGGCTTAGTAAGGGTGAGTAAAAATGCTTCGTAGAAAAGAGAGCGACGGAAATGTTTCCGACGTGTAGAGAGTAGGATGAGGGAAAAATTGGATTTCATTAAAGACACACTGAAAAAGAAAAAAAGAAAACCGGGAATGATCAGAGTGAATACAACGCGCAGCACGGTTTTGAGTGGATTCAATTACGTCTGTTAAAGTACCGTTGTGAGGCTGCCAGATGCAAGATGCGCATCCTAATTTAGGCCGGACCAATGTCAGAAAAAAAGGAAAGCCGTTTGAGGTTTGGGGGGACGTACCTGGAATTGCGACGGAGAAGACCTAGACTCCGGTTAGTAGAACGCACAACGGTGTTAATATGATCATCCCAGGAGAAACATGTCAGAAAAGCACCGTTATATTTATATACATTTGTTGGTTCCATTGGTACATTATTGAGGGTAAGAGGAGGGGAGGCGACTAGGGAAGAACAAGAAAAACGCATATATTTACATTTGTTAATGTCTAGAGTCATCTGCCAGGCATTAATCAAATCAAATCTTTATTTCCAGAAAACTGGAGGGATCGCCAGACAAAAAGCTGTTAAAACAGCTTGACTGGGTCAGGGATCCCTTTACATTGGAAGCAGCTTTGACAGTGAAAAACATATGTTATATATATATATATATATATATATATATATATATATATATATATATATATATAAGAACAAAAAATCACAGCAAAAACATGCAATTCAAAATCCCACTACGCGAAGCTACACACAATACAAGCGCAGATCTTCTTTGTTTAACGTGTATATGTTCATGTTGTTTGTGATCTACTTGTTTAATAAGCATGGTACATTATAATGTAGTGACTGAAAGTTATAGTTTGTGCGAGATTGAGGAAGCACGTATGTCTCTGTACGGCGGGTGTTCACATTACTTTCGTTCATTTTGAGTCCTGAAATAATAGTACAAAAAATCTACAAATGCTTGAGATGAAAAACGAATCGCACAGAGTAAACGGTATTCGTACATGCTCGCAACAGGAAGTATTCTAAATTTTGTAAACAAAGGTTCTGCGTGGTCTGTATACAAAACAACCGCAATATAGCGTACTATTTTTTTTTTTTTTTTGCAGTAGTAGTACATTTTGAAGATTAGTTTTTGCCATTGTAGCCCACACGAGATGGCAATAGTTTAAGTGAGACTGAAATAGAGCGTGGTAAATTTGTAGCTTAATGTTGGGGGGTAAAACACTCCGACAACGAGCGACAATACCGACAATTCGAGAAAGTTACGAACTCGGCGAAGGTCACTTTGTAATGTAAACGAACCATGGGGGGGGGGGGGGGGTGTTGTCTTCCGGTAAAGAACGCAGTCATCAGCAGACGGACCCATAGCTGAGGATACGTGAATAACCTTGATGTCAATAAAAAAGGGTAATGAGCCTAGGACCATTCCCTGAGGGACGCCAGACGTCACGTGAGCTAAGGTGAGATTGGTGGCGTTACGAGAGGAAAGATTTAATCCAATGAAAAAACGTTCTTATCACTGTTTAACGAGGAAAGTTTAGTAGCAGATGGTTATGCGGCACTTTGTCGAAAGCTTTAGGGAAGGGAAGAAGCACAGGGCCAGTGGGAAAGCCAAAATCTAGGTTAATGGACGAGTCAATGATAAGAGAAGGAAGTTAAGTTTCACTGGAAAAATGTCTGCGAAAACCGTGCTGCACCTTGTGAAAGAATGAAATAGAATCGAGGTGGATTGATAATTGCTTGTGTATTCTGTAGTCAAATATTATTGAGGGTACAGAGGTTAAGGTTATTGGTCTATAATTTGATTGTGACAATTTGTTACAGCTTTTGTGGACCGGAATGACTTTTGCGATCTTCCAGTCATCAGAGCCGCCGCTTGACGGACATACAGTATACGTGTCAATATTTTTGAGTTAATGTTGTCAATGCCACAGGATAAAGACGTCTCCAGAGATTTAATAACCAGTCATTTAAAAAAAAGGTGGGTTTAACACGGCGTTATCTGCATAAAAATTTTGGTCCTTAGAAGCCGTGCTGCGGAAACGAGAGAATCAAAAACAAAAATAAATACTTCATAAATTTGTTTCGTAGTTGCACTTTTCCTTGAATTTTTAACGCAAACACCGTTTTATGAAAAGCACGTAGTTATACAGGCACTTGGAAACAGTACCAAAGTACGGTACTCACATGCAAAGTCAATCAGTCAGCACGCACAGTGAGACCGTGGCGGTAGCACGCACCGCACTTGCAAACTACCCACAAAAACAAATTGTTACCGGCTGTTGATGAGAAATTTAGCCAGTGCAGTGGAACTGCTAGTCTGGGATCTTTAACGAGCATGTGTTAAAGATCCCAGGCAAAGTGTACGCCTCCACGTCGACTCGCCGACGCCAATTCATGCTGCAGATAGACTTGAAATATACTTATTCGTTTCATTATTATTGAGCTGTCGCCACGTCGTCGCTGTTGTTTTGTTGGTTTAGTGAGAATTGAGCCGCTGGTGCCCCCGTCGCGAATATTGAATCGATTTCGCGCCGCCACCCACAAGAAGACGAGGCTCACATTTTATTGCGTCGAACCGTTTCCAATGAAACGGTAATCGCCACATGAGATTACGGTAGCGTTCTGGTTCGGGTTCAATATCAAATGTTTAATTTCGGTTACAGTTTTGTTCCGGTTCAGTTAAAAATAATGGTTTTGCTGCGGTTTTTCGGTTCGGGTTCAATGGACACCCTGGTTAAAAGCTACATGCCAATCGCGCATGATATCAACAGCCGCTTTGTCGCGTCTCTCGGTGACAGGAACAACAACTTATCAGTTTACAACTATTCGGTTTTGGTTGCTTCAATGAGGGCATGCCATTTTCATTCTCGAATGTGCGTAAGCCAGTGAGACAATCAAGCCTTCAGTCACATTCAGTGCAATGACGTTGTTTCAAGAGCCCCTTATCATGCGCCAGCGAATCCCACTATCAGTCCGTATAGGCCCTAGATGAAAATCGACACAGCTCGCACAAGAACCGAGCGCATTTCATTCTAACTCCTTTCTGAGCGAAAGCCATCTAATTTTATTCACTTAGACAACAAGCGCTCAATAAAAAACACACGGGACGAGGAGAGGACGCTTGTTGTCTAAGTGAAGATGAACCAACACGCCCAAACCTTTTCCCTTCTAATTTTATTCCCATTTCATTCCCCAGAGTTGGAATGATTCCGGAATCCTACCAACTCCGGAGTGGCTACACGGCATCTCTGATGAGTTCATGTTTTGCAAATGTCGCAACTTTTTGTTCCGATAGAGTTCAAGACTCACTCAGGGTATCGTGTATACAAAAAAAAACAAACAAAAAAAAAAAACATATATATAAGGTTGCAACTGCGTGAAAGATTTTCAATATTGTCGATCCGTGGCAGTAGTTTCTGCTGCCTGCAGTGGCTTGCGCAGTGATGGATCGTGGAACGCCGTAGTTCGCTGATGTCTGCTTTCGCTCGGACGATGGATGATATTTCTTTTTCGATGGGAATCAGTTTGGTGTTAAGAGCGGCAACCGATGTCTCGAGTTGTGCTCGCTCATTATGTATAGTTTCGATATTCGTTTTCAAATCATTTTGGCCCGTCGCTATAGGTTCGTTACATTTGCGTCAAAGTTTCTGCATTAGCGCGCGCATTTCCTCAAGCTGCGCCTCGGATCTGGTGGGGCCCGGGTTTATTTCAATGTCACCAGAACGTAACAATCGAAGACAAATCCACTTTTTTTTTCCGTGGTAGGTTTAGTTGGTGATAGCGAACCCACGAAGAAAACGAGCGTCGTGACGATGCAATTTTGACGTCTCTTGATTGGCTGCATTGGATTGCAGCGTTGGTTGCGGTGAGACTTGAAGTGCAAACCTCCTGCTATCACACTGTTATCTGTTATATTCCTCCTCTGCATGAGCAATGCTGCTGCCTGCAGTATTAAAAGAAAAGAATGCAAGAAACGGAGTATATTCGCACACATCTAATTACAAGCTTTTCTGATCTCATAGCAGTTTTTGTAGCGGTGGCCCAAACTGGGAATAAAACAGAGCGCGCTCTTCACCGTAGCAGCGCACTCGAGAGTGCAGAGACCCTGGCGGCATGCACTCGATTGCAGATCCGCGGTACTGAAGCAACGGGTGTGCCGTGCCTCCTTGCGAGGGAGGGACGTCCCTTCCCCGACCAGAGCGGGTGCGGGGGGCCAGAGCTTGCGCGTTGACGAGGAGGGAAGGCCGGCTGCCTCGTCGGCTGCGCTCAAGTTGATATCGATTGTCGGCGTCCCGGAAGCGGCGGACATTCCTTATGGGCGCCGTGTCAGCTAGGGTTGCACGCTTCATTAGCCGCCCTCTTTTTTTTGTGTGTGTGTAAAGGCACGCCCTCACCCTCCCACTCACGCTGTGCACACCAGCTCGAGCGTCGCGCAGTGCCGCTTTATGAAGAACGCCGTTTTCCTTTGCACGCGTCCGCTCTGCGCCCGCCGGCGCCCTTTGTGCCCAACGATTTGTTTGCAGTGCTGCGCAACAGCGCGTGGCGCCTTTGTCGTGTCCCGGGTGTACCGGCCGCCCTGGGGTGGCGGGGGCTGTAGAGTTCGGCCTGACGCGTTAGATGTAGGTTTTCAGTTTTCACATAGGCGCTCGTCCCCGTCGTTGACATTAGAGGGCTACGGTTTGCACAGTGTGATTACGTTGTAAGCTTTCGCTAATTCAGCCCCCCCCCCCCCCCCTTTTCCCCTCAACTTGAATCAGAGATTGCAGTAATGACATTGCTGTAATGAAATTACTCTCGGTGGTAATCAGTAATGTAATGAATTACCTTTCTGGGTTGGTAATTTAGTAATGTAATGAATTACTGTCAGGCATTAATTCGTAGAAAATTACTCATTACTGTTAAAATTACTTTTGTTTAAAATTACTTTTGACGCAAATAAAAAGTTCGCTTACAAGCTTTCAGAAAGAAGTAAACAAATTACTTTGCATGGTGAAATGTGAGACATCAGAGCAAATAAATGAGGGCAATCTGAGAGCAAAGCCTTGTACGAGGAACACGCCAGACGCACAAAAGAGCGCTCTAGAAGCGAAGGAGATGGAGAAAAGCTTTCGCGTGAAGACATCGCTATGAAGGCCATGGCTCAAGAACTTTAGACAAGATAAATTCACGGCGCCACGTCATCACGACGGTTCATTCCTAAGCTGACAGTACAGTGGAGCTACGAGATCACCGGAAGAAATCGGCCACCTCCATTTCATCCCCTGACGCCTTCTCTGCGCGGGGGTATAAACGAAAGCGTGGTTACGTGCCGAAATGTAGACGCGTGACTGGAGAAGCGAGCGCGTAGCTTCGACCGGACTGTCAGCCTAGGGTTAAACGGCTTATACGCTACAATGCGAAGGGTACATCACCAGTGAGGTGAACACATTTTAAAACCTGGCAGGACAGCTAGGACACGCAGATCCCCAGCCTTCTTGGCTAGGGATCTGCGCGTCTTAGCAAGATCAAACAGTAAGTTTCCACCATCGTGAACAACAAACGACCGGAATGAATAGTTCAACAATGCCTTGTCAAGGACCCTGAACGTTCCGTGCGTTCCCTTGTCCTTAGTTAGTAGAGATGCTTTTGGTCGGGAAAGACGGGAAGCGAGCAAAGCTGGTGCCGCACGCGGTATGTCTTTTTACCTTCCTTGGGGGTTTAGTCGGGAATAAGGAAACGTGGACATATCGCCACCCGTTTGATAAGAAATGACATATTTCAGGAAGCTCGCGCCATCCCTTTTGTCAACTGACGACGCTTCTGCCCAACAAATGTTCAGCCCACTTGTGTGACAACGTGCAAGAACTGGGGCTTCGGATGTCTTGGAACAAAATTCGAGAGGACGCACGAGTATTCGTGAACTATACCCGTTTTCACCTCAATAACCGTAATAAAAAAAAAAAAAATGACCACATCGCCACGTGTTGAATGATGTTGATTGGGGTGTAGCTCTGGTGGTGCTGATGATACTGATTTTATTGTTCATAAGTAGTGCTGATGGTGCTGATTTTTTTTTTATTGCTCATAAGTAGTGCTCAGTTCCGGGTTGCGTTTTAACTTTATTATTACTGCTTTATGGTCGGTGAAATGCAGAGCCAGTGGTTCTTCTAGCGGATCAGCTTGGATCCGCTAGAAGCCGTGGAAACGCATCTCAACCGCTTAAGTCAACGGTCCATGTCAGAAAGAGAATGTGTGGTATGGAACGTGGTTATTTACGCATTTGAGCATTTGACCGCAGCGCCCTCTCGTCTATAAACGTTGAGCCAATGCATGCAAAGTTTAACGCGATTATATACGCATTTAACCGCAGCGCCCTCTCCTGCATAGACGTTGAGCGGCTACATGCAACGTTTCATCCATGACATCCCCAGCTCTTGAGTTACTACCCCATCTCAGAGCCCCCTACTCGTCCCGCAGTCGTGGCCGAGTGGTTAAGGCGATGGACTAGAAATCCATTGGGGTCTCCCCGCACAGGTTCGAATCCTGTCGACTGCGCAAACATTTTCTCTTTTTTTGTGAGCACGGACGCCGGACGGACGGACGGACAAGGCTAGACCCTAAAAAGCTTCGCCCCTAAAAGTCCGGCTTCTCGCGGAGCATTACTAATTTTCACCTTTATGTGGAGAATTAAGATACATGTAGGTGCGGTTTAGATAAGATATGTGTTATCTAATCAAGACGTACACGTTTCTAACGCCAAAAGCATCGCTTCTTCCTCCGACAACCAAATCTTGTAAGAACTATTTCGCCCGGCGTATGAACAATGCGCAATACGTCTTTTTTCTTGAGGTGAAAACGAGTATAGTGCTCTTGGGAGAAAATTGCTAGACTTCGTCAGAGTCGGAAGGGAAACGTGTCCCATGACGACTTCTTTTAAGAACGAGTTCCCATGGCCCGACTAAAGCTTCTGAAACTGACTATAACTTTTCCAAAATCAGAAAGACGGAATCATACTGCTCTTTAAGTAAGGACCTTCACCGTTGAATTACAAGTACCGGCGAGTCGACTGTCTTAGATTCACATGTAAATAAAAAGCTTTTCATCGTGTATAAAACTTGCGTCGTGCGCGCCAGCGGAACGACTATTCAGTATGGTTCACTTTGGGTAACATTCGGCTGCCACGGTGTAAACAGGAAGATCTAAGTTCTAGTACATACACTGTAAATAAAATAAGCTCGAATTACTGCCTCAAGGCATTGAAAAGTAATGTCAAAGTAATTTCATTACTTTTTAAGGTGTAATGTATTTTGATTACATTTTCGCAGTTTTCAAAAAGTATTTACTAATGTAATTTAATTCTGTGACTTGAATACACGCTTGCCTGTTGATCATACGAAATGGCGCTGATACTTTCTTCGCGAGAACCTAAAAAGACACGGGGGACTTCTCTTGCATGCTTTCTGTACGTAAATTACTTTATTTTTGAAGTGTTTTTTATATACTGTGGATAATTTACAAATGATACACGCAGGAAGGGAAAGGAGATGTAAGTAAAAAGCCAGTGCTGCATGCGCGAAATATTACCAGGCAGATAAACAGTTCACAGCCGTAACTTGTAGAGGAAAGTCATAATGGCCAGGACTTAGACAACTATTCCGTCGCCACTGACGAACATAAACAACGAGTAGAACACTTAAAAATATGAAACGCAGAAACAACATAAGCCATATACGGCTCATAACTTTATATATCGAGATACAAAGGTTCGGCATCCTCAAGTGTGCTTCTGCCCTTTCGGGACGAGAGGTGCTTAGAGGCTGCCATTGGTAGTGTCTCTGGTCCCAATACGGCAACTTTAAAGCTGGGGTCACTGTGCTTATACATCATACAAAGGACAGTCTGCATACAGATTCGAACGCGAGTCACCGCGAGATCCGTGCTTCGAATGCCGCATGGCAATGAGTTCAAGGAGAAACTTGGCACGCGGCATTCGAACCACGGATATTGCGGTGACTCCTGTTTCGCAGACTTTCTTTTGTATGATGCATGAGCAGCGTGAACCCGGCCTAATAGGCACAGAACATTTTTAAGGTAATTATCATTTGTTCGAACTTTATAAAAAAAATAAACAAAGAAACATTGGCGATAAGCATTTCGCCTAAAAAACACGATCAAAGGTTCCCAAACTTAACGCGTGAGTTTCCTTTTTCGAGCTACAAAATTATATTCTAACTCTAGGACTGCTTTCTTGCTCAAATACGTTGCTGCTTTTTCTCACGTTCTTGAAGTCGGGATCACTCGCTCTTTGCCGCCTTTTACTTCCCTGTTTGTCTTCCTCATAGAAACAAAAACTAGACCTTATAATTACGAGTCTTTTAGGCCGCGGAAGAGGTGTCAAGCTCAGCTTCAAGACCGACGACCAGTTCGCTCTTTCCACTTTTCTCTCGCTTCCTCCTCTTTCCCCTTCTACCCTTTCTACCGCTACCTGTTTACTCCTTCCCCATTGTGAGGAGGATATTCTGCCTTGCAGATTCTCGAGTCTGGCAGTCGGTCTTTAAGAAACACATGGCGTGGCATATAATGTTGATGCTTCTTGCTTCATGGTTCGGTTTTCGACGGTATTACCAGAGCCGTTTATTGAGAGAGTTTGGCCATACATTGGTTTGAATAGGCGAGCATCTCGGGCCAACCACAGGCCGCGAAACAGCCCCCAGCGGTGGTCGCGTGCTCTAAATCTGTGCCACGACTATACTTCGTTTCACCTTATGTGCGAGCGAAGGCAAAACTGGAAGCGCGAGCACGGAAGCTCCGTGCGTTCAGGCTTTGCTCGAGCGCGCGAGCTGGGGAGAAATGCAAAAAGCGCTGGTCTCGCGCTTCTAGCTTTGGCTTCGCTCGCAGGTGAAGTGAAACGAAGTATAATTTGAGCCGTGCCGAGCGGAACTCCGCGTCTCAAGACGCTCGCGCACCCCACCCTTTGCACTGCTTTCTTTCAGCCAGTCTCAGGACGCTGTTCTAGCAGTGCAGACAAAGGCATGGGCACGAGCGCGTGGCTTTGGAAAGTGCCTCCTATGCACGAGGTCTCGTACAAACAATAGTGTTTCGCTGAGCTAGGCTCACGCGCCTGTGCCTTTGTCTTCACTGTCGACATTTGTGAGATGGAGTAGAGGTCTCCTGATTGGTCGACGCTTTGTCACAAATTTAGTTTACGCTCTAAGCGTGGGGGGAATATTCGGCGCTGGCGGCGGCCTTTGCTCCGCCTATTGTCCAAACTCTCCTAATATACGGCTCTGGGTATTACTAGCTAATCTACACCATTCTAATGTTTACAAATCTACAAACCAGCACGCGATCTCCACAGCCCAGCGCGAGCGTGTTCGTTGCTTCGCAAAAACAAGCAAAGCACGCGCCATATGCACGAACGCTGAAAATGGCACCGACCATAAGTCCTTTTCTGGAATGGTCTATTCGCTCTTTCTCGCTTGAGTTGAAACGTGGTCTCGCGAGTGAGCAAATAGCCTCCAACCACTCCCGGTTCTGAACTAAACGGCGGGTTTCATATACACCTGCGAAACCAAACATACACGCTATCTTCTGGAAATGACTTAATTCACTTTTACGATAAAAGAATGCGGAGTGAAAAATTAGGAAATATATATGTGAACCGGATGTGTGCCGGGGCTACCCAATAGGTGGCGACACTGAGTTTTGCTGTCAAACAAAAAAGGGCGAAGAGCAATCTCATTAGCTGCGGAGAGATAATGAGATGCTTGGCATTCGCATCGCCTGCGTTGTTCAGCTTTCCGTTAGCACGTTTGGAACAAATTTGTTGCCCGTTGCTTAATGTGTTTTCAAAACAGAAACCTATTTGGCTCTTCTTATGCGAACCTGTATTTTTAGTGATGGTACTTTTCTTTTTATTCTGGGATTTTCGCCAATTGGAAACGGTCCTGTTTTTGTGTGCCAATACCGGAGGCGAGTTCTGTCAAAACAAGAAAACAGAATACAGTGCCACAAATTATTGAACAACAGTCCGCAGATTGTAATAAATCTTCCGACAAAAAGAAAAATAAAACACAAAAATACGGACAAATGCAGCTCTGTGTTAACGGCTAAGTGAAAGAAATAATAATGTGCATCGATCGCCAGAGCTGATTAGTGTGAATGGCAGTCATTAAAACATTTTCGATCTTTCACTTTGAAATTTACGTCTGTGAGAACAATGGCTGCTAGAAGAATGTAACGTCTAAAGAGATGATGTGCGCGAGGAAATTACTGAAAGATGTTTACATGTGGCATAGAACGTATAGCGTATCTGATAAAAGCGAATTTCGTTTTTTTTTTTATCGGTAACTTTTAGTTTGGATTAAACTAAGTTATTCGATTTAACCCGCTATTTCAACCTCTGACGTAATCGGGCAGTGTTGAGGCGTTTAGCGTACCGTAACTTGTTTTAGCAGTAAATAAATAAAAAAACAGATAGAAAACAAGAAAACGCGGTTCCGTTCCCTCGGCAGAGACCTTTCACTTTGCATCAAATTCATGAATTACCTTCAGAGTCTTCAACTGAAACTGCGGATGCGTTTGCGCACATGAAGACTCAATAAAGGAGCTAATTAATTATAGTATAACGTTTCGAGAATGACTCCAAGAAACATAATACAAAATGGTGGGGGGGGGGGGGGCGAGGAGAAATATATTTCAGGGCAGTCTGGGAACGCGTCTTTGCTAATATGGTTCTGATTTATTTTATGATCGTTTGCCGAGGAGCAGGTTATGAAACCTACACTCTAAAAAAACCTGGAACACCTACTTTCCCCCAAAGCACTTGGGAGGGCCAATCGGTGCGATCTGCGAAGAGAGAGCAGCCAAAGACGACGCTGAAAATGTTTGAGCGAGGAAAAACGAAACAGCAGAAAACAGTCTGCGCTGTAACATTATGCTTGGTTAAATGTCACGCTCACTGCCGGTTTTTAGAGGACTCGACGCATGCGCAATAACAATGACATCATGTTTTTTTTTTTTTTTGCGCAGGCAGAACTTTTGTGAAAGTTATTCTAAAATTTCCTAACTTTTGTTTCTTCTTTTTCTGTTATTTTGTGGTCTAATGCACGAGGCCACTATGCAGTTCCCTAATTTGCTAACTTTACCCGAATGACGTGTTTTACTTACGCTCGCTGATTGCCACTGTGCTCACGGTCATCCTGTAAACCCCTGCTCTACGAAGGGTTCTCGGGGGAATTCCGCTGAAAAGAGCGCCACGGATAATTAGCTTCGCGTTCGCAGAGAGCCAGCATCGATGCTCCGCCTGCGCCGGAGTCTGCTTCCTCTCGGACTTGGCGGATTAACATCTTTGATGCGACACCTCCACGTCCTTCCGCGAGACCTAATCTGACGAATAAACTCTGCGGCCGACCCGGGTTGTACTTGCTTTAATGAGAGCCCGAGAAAAGGGGCAAAAATAAACGAAGGGATTACGTTCGAATATTCGTGTTCCAATTGTTACAAGTTTTACTCTTCTCTTTTTATGTGTTCCTAAATTAGATAACTTATGAAATTCACCTGTTCGTCACTGTGGGCTAAAAAAAAAAGAGTGGCCGTGGTATCTCGATTTATTGATCAAGCCGTGACATTCCGAATTGCGTTTTATGAGGAGCGCTGCGGATGCTAACATGCAGCCTCAGCCTTCCAGGCACGCAACTCCGTGTCGAGCATCGCCACGTCCTCCTTTTGTACTGTTTATTTATTTACAACGCGGTAGCGTTAAGGAGCTCGTGCCACAGAAAAGCCGGCGTCGGTGGCGTGACGCAAAAATCCTGATTGGGCAATAGGGTCCTGACGTCACAGCCACATGACCTCGCTTGGGAATTTCTAACAACCCACAACGCTCATGCGAAACGGGACGTGACGCGTGGAATGGAAGTGATTAAAAAACATGACATGTAACGCGAATTAAAGATCGCCACATGTCTCAAATGATTTCAATCTAAAAATAATTCATTTGCCTTAAAACAAATTTGAAGAATTTTTGGCGGGGTTCGAACCCACGACCATTCGGTGGCGAGCTACACACGCTACTAACTAAACCACGCAAGGTTTATTTTCTTGTTTTTTTTATATCATTGGTTAAGCAACAAGGGGAACACACATAATGAGTTGTCAATTTTGTTTTTTTAAAGAAAGACCCTGTTGAGCACTTTTCATATGGCTTTGTTTAAAATCGGTGCATGCCCTTGACTGCAATAAACGCCGCTTTTCTTTTTTCTTCGTGGCCGCATTAAATGCCGCTTCCAGTTTACTTGGTGTTAATGAGCTGTAAACGCGTTCAACCTGCGCGACAAGTTGAACGAAATACAAGTACACTTTGGCATCAAGGTGTGGAGTTCTGAGTGCCCTCTGCGATTTCCAGATACTAAACGGTCCCAAAGAAAGAACATGTCATAGGGCACACAGTTTTCGTTTTGAATATCAAAGAAGCGTATTTCGTGAGGGGTGATAAAGAAAGAGTTTTTTCAAAGTTCGCTGTAACACGTCCCAGAAGAATTGGCCGTTCCAAAAAAAGATAAAGACATGGTCGACGGTTTTTGTTCGCTTGCACAAGAAAGAGTTGATCGTTCATGGTACAAAATCCACTTATCATTTAGCCACGCCTTTACAGGAAGGGTGGAACTGTGCAGTTTAAAGAAAAAACGACTTCGTCGAAGGTGGCACAATCATTCTCTTTACTCGCGACAGGACAATCTGGCCCTGACACCCAGAAAATAAAGCGCGGTATAGCGGAGCGGGAAACAGGCTTTCAGTAAGGTCACTTGACAGCCTTTTTCTGCTGACCTCAGACATAAAATCAAGCGAAAACCGGACAGAGAGAAAGTTCACTGTGTCAACAACTTCCTTGAGAAACCCAGACACTTTGGCTGGTGCTATCTCACATGACACAATGTAAAAAAGGAAGGTGATGCACCAATTTTGCTTAAAGTATCGCTCGAAGGAAAAGATGCCCTTGATCACATATGAAAAAAACAAACCCTTGACAACAGCCGTTGCACAAACAGATGGGAAAGACCTAGAATCTCCTGTTTCACACGTCGAAAAACGTTATTCCTTCTGATTGGCTCCCAAGCCGACTTCCAGTAAACGTTTAAATATCCTACGAAATTTTTGTATGTTAGTATGCGCATAATGCAGAACCTGAAATACATACCACAGTTTGGCGATCGAAAACATGTTACATGCTGTCGCTCGATTTCGTAAAAAAGGACAAGTATCCGTGCTTCCAGCACGAAGCCCGGCTGTCAAGGTCGGTCGCGACTCCCGACCAGTACGTTTAGCTGTTCTTAAAATGTTACAACGGTACGTCGAGGTATTTGGAGGGCGTGCAGCTCTCCAAATCAGTTTTTGTATTGTCTCACGACTTTCTGCTACAAGTACAATGTCGTCTGCATTCATTAACCCTGGCAATACTTGATGTACTTTAAGTCCTTCCTCCATGTAAGTCAGATCAAAGCCTAGGTTGCACTGCTCTAATCTTTTTTCCATCTCACTGAGGTATATCATAGAGAGCAGGGGAGACAATGGGCAACCCAATCTATGTACTCTTTTTATTGCTGCTGGTCTTGTAGTTTCGGCTCTTCATGTTATTACCACCGTATCCCCTGTATAAACAGGTTCTAGAAACTTAATCATGGTTCCCCCTCGCCCATATCCCTTCAGTTTGTCCCAGAGGATTTCCTGATTCACATTGTCATATGCCCCTTTGATGTCCAAAAATGCTACCCATAATTGCCTTTGACTTGTCATTACTATCTCTATGCACTGAGTGATTACGAATAAGTTATCATCTAGTCGTCCATTCCTTCTGAAACCGTTTTGAAGCTCCCCCAGAATCTGCTTTCTCTCTGCCCATTCTTCCATTCTTCTGTTTTCAATTTGCGTAGCCAGTCTGCATATTACTTTACTTACGTTACTGTGATTGGTCGGTATGTTTTAATACTGTATTTGTCTTCCTTGCCCTTATATAATAATCTCATCCTGCTCAATTTCCAGTCACTGGGTACGTCCCCTCCCATAAGTATATGGTCAATCACCTGCCTTAGTTTCAACTTGCTTGTTTTGCCTGGAACTTTTATCAGTCTCATTGGTATGCCGTCTGGACCTGTTGCAGTTCCAGCCGGAACCTTTCCTTCTGCTTTTTCTCATTCCCCTGTGGTAATTTTATCTTTTTCACTATGATCCTCCTCTTGTGTTGTGTAGACGCTACCAATCCTTACGGCCTGATCTGGTTCTAACTCCGAAAATGCTGCTTCGATTGTATGTCTAATGTATTCTCTTGCCTCTTCCCCCTCTACCTTTGTCCGGCCTTCCTCTGTGGTTAGTGTCTGCTGGTATCCCTTGGACTTTTTCTCAGTGCACTGATGTGTTCCCAGGGCAAGAACCTTTTTGCCGCATTCCTATCTTTCTGGTTTACCTGTACCATCCACGGGACCCCTGCCCTCCCCATTTTGCCTGTATTAATGCTGATACCTCTCGCTTTCTTTCCTGAAATTTCTCTAATTTTGGTGCTACTTTGGCTGGTGTGGCCCCCTTTTTCTTTGCCCATCTGTGTTCTCTAGGTGCCGCTTGGCGTCTCGATATTGCTGCCTTAACCTATTTATCCAGCCAACTTCTGAGCTTGCGTTTTAGTTTTATTCCTCCTTGTTTGATTCGATATTTCTCTCACTCTTTTTTGAAAACACTAACTAAGTCTTTATGTGTCTATTTTCTTTCCGGTAGCTTGGATACTATGTTCTCGATTCGCTTAGATACCTCCTGTAATCGTGTATCATTTAAGTTATTTTTCCCTCTCATTTCCTATTTTGCATTTCTGGTTTTACTGTGCCAAATCTGATCTTGATTCTCTTATTGTCGCTCCCCAGACTTTTTGTGCCTTCCTCATCTATTTCCATACCTCCTAATCTGTTGTATATCTTCCGCGACATTAAATAGTAGTCGATAGTCGAGTGCGAGTTCTTTCCTTCCCATGATATTTTTTCATCCGTCTATTTTTAAAGTGAGGAGTGGACTCGACCACCATGCCGAAACAAGTAAACCAAAAGAAGTATCGTCCGTACCCTCGAAGACGATGCTCTTAGCCTCGCGCCGGGCGCTTTTCAGCCGTGCCTCAAGAGCGTGCTATACTTCGTCTCACCCTACGATGGACTAAAGGCAGAAGCTACGAACCACCAGATCCAATCACGAGCCACTTCGACATTGAGTGGTATTTCGCTTGGATGCACGTATCGCTGCCCGCGTCTCGGATCACTGATGGGAAAGGGCGGACGGTGGTTCGGATCGAGCAATCAGTGACTCAACAATTTTACATTGCAAAAAAAGCCACGACGTACTGGCTCTTCGCAGTGTCGAAGCTATAAAAATGACGCAGCGTTTTTGGATACAGAGCATTATTCGTCCAAAGCTAACCAATGCTAAGCGTGTCATAGTTAAGCGTGGAACGTGATTGGACCTGGCGGCCCGTGGCTTTGGCCTTTAGTCCACCGCAGGATGAGATAAAGTATAGAATACAGTGGCGCACATCAGAGAAAGCAAATTCCACCCCATCGCGCGAGGCTACAACCCGCTAATCGAGAGGGTACGGACCCGCGTTTGATGTCTGCGCAGGTGGCGGGAGACGTCGAAGAAGTTGGAAGGGGTGAAATTGTGTGAAAGACAAAAAAAAAATAAACGCGATGAGCTTATTCCTGCTCGGGAGAAGAAGAAAAACACGATGGATGGTGGCGGAGAGCTTACTTGGCGTTGTCTTACTTGATCTTTGTCTTTCGTATATTTGTACATGCCTTGCCCGTTTTTCTAGTGGTTCTAGTGACCGGTCATACAAAAACTCGTGTCTTCTTTTTGGATATTTTCCACTTCCTGACATTTGCCAATTTGTTGAACATGCTCTCTTTATGCTGTTGAATGTTCTTCTCGTATTGCTCCAGTTACTGTATTATGCTCATAATTTTAAAAAGTAACGGGTAATTAAAGTAATCCGTTACCAATGTTTTGTAACGAAATTACATTACAAATTACTTCCGAAAAGAAGTAACCTGGCAATTACCAAAATTACTTAACAAAGTAACGGATTACTTCCCAAGTCTGCTTGGTATATACCAACCGAAGCTAGCCGCTTCACCGATTAATCAACCACGATTACGTCAAAGGAGAGTTTACAGAGAGATGCTGCTATACGATAGGGGCATACGTTGATTACACTTCGGAGCCGAGTTGGCGAGGAACTCTGGCCACACATTCACTCGACCTTCTTCTCTTCAATGATGTAAGTGCGGCGGCTTATCTCCACTCCATGCGCTTTCTTTGTCTCTTTTTTTTTCTTCGCCAGCTACTCTTGGAGAAACGCTATGGGCTGTGTGCGGGCCCCGAATAAACTGTCGCTGCTCGGACGTTTGCGAAACTCGAGCTGGCGGTAAATCGTTGGCCTGACCAAACAGTCGATCGATAGTCGAGAAGGTTTCCTCCAGTCGCGCTATGCTGCAAAACAAAACAAAAATTGCGAAAAAGAAGCGAGGGCGACTGCGTCGAAGACTGGTTGCAGGTCCTGTCACGATAAATACTGTGTTTACGCTACACCTCCAAGTTGCTCAGCTGAAGAGAGTGTTCAGGGAGTTCTAAATTCTACCCGAACGAAGAGCAGGCACGGATGAACGTTGAAGCGGGAGCATGAGGATTAGGTGTGCTGTTTTTACATCTACCATGTTTCCATCGACTGACGCAACGCCTGGACTACGGTTACAGCTCGATAAAGTTTATGGAATGACCGTGCAATACAAGGCGCAGTGCTTTGAATGCTTCGCAAAATAAGTGGTCAGAGCAGTCAAATTGCATCACAGCCTCATAAGGCACGTCGTACATTTTGTTAGCAATAAAACACCAACAACAACAATAAGAAAGGTTTTCGAGTTTCTTTGGTTCATGATTATTCGAAGGTGAAAGGTAGTTTGTTTTATGCTATTACTTACACCGACGTAATTTATATGGGTGACACTTCTTCATTCCTTAGTTGTCATCATCACGATACTATCGGTTAAATCACGGTATTGGTTTATCTTGGCGCTCATTTACTGCAGTTTGTTTTTGGCTAAGATAGTGGATGCTAATAAACTGGACACTAGAGCAAGATCAGGTCAGGCGATAAAAATTGTCATCGCATAACAGTTGAACATAACATAAATTGTGGGCTTCTACGAGGCAAACCTAAGAAAGGTATTTGGAACCACGCAGCGATGAACTGCAGATTGACTTAGAGAGAGTGAAAGAGAGTACATTTTATTGAAGTCATTAAGAATGACTTCCGGTGTTTACCCTGGGGTGGTCCCTATGTCCGAGGTCCTATTGGCCTTACTCGCCTCATCGGTTAGGATAACCAGCTGGCCCTGATGCTCCGTGTCCGAGGCTCTGATGGCCGTCTCCCAGTAGTTGAGGCGGCTTTGAAACCGTGCTGCGTCTTGTGGGTTTGGGTGTTTCGAGCAGGCAAGGACCATGTAGTGGATGGTGCCTCGTTCCTGTTGTCAGTTGGGGCATCTGGGTGAGGGGTTGACTTGGGGGTAAAGCAGTTTGAGTCTGGATGGCGTTGGGTAAGTGTTTGTTTGGAGCAGGCGCCACTCGACCTGCTCCCCTTTGTCAAGCGTATGATGAGGTGGTTGTAGAGTGCGCCGTTGCTCCCCATAGTAATGGTGATGTTTTTGTAGGTCGTGAGTTGGGTGGGTAGGTCCGGTTGCTGCTCTGGGTGTTCGTTCCCTCAAACCATGGCATGGGCGTCAGCTTCTTCACGTGCGAAGTAATGGGGTCGGGCATTGCCCCTCGATTCGGTCTTACTATGGGACGGAGTCCAGATGATGCTAATGGTCCGCTTTCCTTCATGTGGTTCGTGGGTGTCGAGGATGTGGTGAGCCTCCAGGCAAATGAGACCACATAAGTATGCCCGGCAGGCGTCTTGAGAGTTCGTGATGATGTAACGGGGGTGCTAGGCAATGGCCAGAGAAATAGTCACCTGCTCCCTTATCGGGATTTCGTCTCCTTTAGTTGTGTGTAGAGCTGTAACTTGTGGGGTATATTGATCATTGCATGCCACGGGTATCACTTCGCCGGCGCTAACCAGGGCTGCGTCTGTGTATGCTACGCTGTTAGGGGTTTGGTGTTGAAGCATCTTGTCAGTGGCGTAACTAGATATGACGGCGCCCATGGCAAATGAAATTTCGCGCCCCTCATGATGATAGTGATAATGACATCATCATCATCATCATTATATTAATATTATGGGTGGACTTGGCTCGGCGCCCCCTCCCAAGTGGCGCCCAGGGCACTTGTACCCCCCTGCCCTCCCCCCCCCCCCCCCCCTAGTTACGCCACTGCATCTTGTTAAGGGCTTTGGCATGTGTTTCTCGACTTTCTTTGTGCTTCGTGGGTTGCATGTTCTTGGGAAGTGGGCGGACGTCGATAAGGGATTTCCAGGCGGGTTGTGTTTTTCTGGACTCTTCGACCTATATGGGGGGAGATTAAGTTGGGAGAGGATGGCCCTTTCTGGAGGTGTTTTGCCGAGTCTGAATAGTTGGTTGACGTGGTGGGCATCTACCAATTTTGTGAGCGCGTTGTGGGCGCCCATATCCATGAGTCTTTGATGGATGATGAGGCTGAAAGATGTTGGGCCGTTTTGGTTACTTTTCGAATGGCAGTTTCCAATCGGGCTTTCTTCGCTTTCAGTAAATTCATGTAGGGAGCCACGTAGACTATGCGGGATATGGCGAAGACTTGCACCGGGCGAAGGATGTCTGCTTCCTTCATTCCCCTATGTCCAGTGGTCACTCTCCCACTCATATGGCCTAGTTGGTCCAATTGTTGCTTGAGCATGTGGATTTGATGAGTCCACCTGTTGTTGGCTTGTATGTGGAGGCTCAGAAGTCGGACTGGCTTGCCAGTCGGGTATGTCTATTGGCCTCCTATGGGGAGGTAAACTTGTTGGACCGTGGGGTCTTGAGAAATGCCTCTCTTTATGAGCACTGGTTCTGTCTTCTGGGGTGCACATCTGAGGCCCATGGTGTGCACATGTTTGGCAATGATGTTTGCGGCTTCCTTGAGTGAATCTTGGAGCTTTCCCAGGGAATCCTGTTTGGGGGTCCATAAGGTAATGTCGTCTGCGTAGAAGGCGACAATAAGATTTGGGATGTGTTGTAATTTATGCGGTAGGTGGAGAAGAGGGACATTGAAGAGGAGTAAAGAGATGACTGCGCCTTGTGGGGTGCCCCTGTCGCAGATCTGGAAGGTGTCCGACTCCAAGTCACCTATCTTGATTTGTGCTGTGCGTCCGGTTAAGAAGGATCGAATGTACTTGTATGTGCGCTCGCCGCAGTCAGTGTCGTTGAGGCTAGAGAGGATCCCCTCGTGGAGCGCATTATCAAATGCCCCTTTGACGTCCAATGACAATATGCCTCTCTGGGTGCTCAGGGTGGTCTTGTCGAATAAGTCCTCCTTTAGCTGGAGTAGGACGTCTTGAGTACTAAGGTGTCGGCGGAAGCCAACCTTGTTATGTGGGAATTGCTACGCCTCTTCGAGGACGTTTTGGAGTCGGCCCCGGATAACTTTCTCCCATTGCCCCCGCAAGAGGTTAGGGAGATAGGTCTAAGGTTTTCGATGATGAGCGGTTTGCCTGGATTTTGGATGAAGGTCACTGTTGCGTGGGTCCACTCTTGGGGAATGGAACCTTGTTCACAGGCGTGGTTCATGTGGTGTAAAGGTGGGTCTAGGCCGGCATCATCTAAGTTCGTCAGTGCCTTGTACGTTATACCAAGTGGCATTATTTTTTCTTGCAACCGAAATCTCATTGACACAACAAGCCTTCATTGTATTGCTGGCACCTCAGCAGGCATTTGAACCCGGTCTCCTTAGGACAACTTGCCGAATGGGGCTTAACGACACAGCTACATAATCATGATCATAATAATTGAATTCATTGTACAGACTGAGTGCTCGGAATGGATATAAATCGTCCCCGAAGCTGTACCGAAGAGCTCACGTGGCACGAAATACCAGTCCCGTGCAACCTAGACCTCCAAGTAGTTCGCAGAAAGAAAAAAATGCAAATCACCACACAAAATGTGTTGCGACTAAGAGCGGAAGCTGCTGCATTGTAGAAAGGCATGTTGAAAAAGATTTGCTTTCAGCCAGTGTGTACTATACAATTTTTGCAATGAGTTTGCTTTCAGCGTAATTGATGTAGGAGACGTGTGTAAGGAGATGTGCGCTTTGGTGAAACGATTGTGCGAGATGTTGATCTGTTGGAGGACACAGAAATGTGCTTTTTGTTTTTGGCTGAAACGCTCTTTTAGAACGGGGTTGCCCGTGACCGCGCCTGCGGTGGCGGAAGCGTAAGTATGTACGCGAGCTCCGCGCATCTAGAGAACAGCTCGCGTACGTACTTTGGGCGGCGGCAGTGGGGAGTCGTGGGAGCGTATCCATACTGCGTGACCTTGTGGGTACTTCGAACGGCGGCTGCCGGAGGGGTTTGGGGGGGGGGGGGAGCGTTTTCCCCACGATTACGGCGTTTTGCTAGGAACAGTGGTGGCCTATACAAGGGAGGGGGAGGGGCGTGCGAGAGAGATCCTTGCCGTGTGTGAGGAACGACGGGGTCTGGAGAGACCAGTGCCTCTGCCGTAAAGTGGGGTTTTGTGTTTGTCCATGGGCATTGTCTGCTGGGAAGGGTCACTAACAGCTACCTCTGTAAAAAGAAGCCTGCCAACCGTTTGTGACCTCAAATTAATGAAGTCATTTAATTTAAATATGAAAGGGCGCTTGCGAATTTGACAGGCCTAAACAAGGCTACTGCTGCCTTTGATGTCTTGATGGAACGCGTCAAAAGGGTGGCTGTTTTCAATTGGTAGTTCGCTCCACTTCGTCACAGCGTATTGTTAGTAGGAAGGCTCTCGATCATATTATTTCACACGCCCTTGAGAACGTGACAATTGTCATCGACTCGCCAGTGGCACTTTAGTGACTCGCGTTATCCAACTCCCCTGACCAAACGAAAGCCACCGTCAAACTTATATTTGAGAAATGGAATATTTGGGAGTTTTGTGCAATGTTCAAACGGGCGCAGTAACATGTTCAATTATTTGCTAGTTCTGACGTTCGGAAATTCAGATCGTTTTCCAGCAGAGTGTCAGATATGAAACATTTCACCGACTTTATTGACTGGTCATCGATTGCGGGTTGTCACTTAGCGTCTTGCGGGGGATCCTTTTTCTATTTGCTACATTTCCCTGGTGACCCCTCTTGCACTTCAACCTATCACCTCAGCGCATTCCACCTCTCATTGCTCTTCTGATGCTCCCGATGGTAAAATGTAATAAAGTAAAAGTATACTAATCCTACACTTTTATGAAGCAGAAAGCGATTCATGAAAAAATTAGATAAAAAACACTTTTCAATAGTATTGACCGATTTCTATAATTTAATTATTTTCCAAAGGCCTGTAAAGAGTTATACAGCCTCGTCTAATACATCTTGCAAATATGTATGATTACTGTCACCTTCCTAGTTTAAGTTCAGAGAAAACAAATTTCAACAAATGAGCTTTGTTAACTAAATATTAATATTTAAAACGTTCAGCGAAACAGATGGAAGAATGGAAACAAAGAACCGCTCATTAATAATCATTTGTAATATGTTCATATATATTACAAGACGTTAAAAAAAGATGGAAGTTACCTTCTTTATTTTACGAAAGGATTTGATTTCGTTGACCATAATATTTTCCTACATAAACTTAATTACTATAGTATACGAGGACTAGCACTGTTACTCACATTTTATTTATGTCTCCGCTACAAATATGTTATTTCAGGATATTCATCAGCTGGAAGCGCATCATTTCAGGTCTTCCGAAGGGAAGTATTCTAGGACATCTTCTTTTTAACGTCTACTTAAATGTCGTTGTGAATATGCACCCTTTATTAAATTTGTTAACTGCGAAGACGACACCAGCATATTTGTTTCCTCCACCCAGAGCGATAAACTTGTTAACACAGCTAATGTTACTTTGTCAAGGTGATAGACTTGGACACGAGATAATGGGCTGAGCATAAACACTGGTAAAACCAAAATCTGCCATAAAATAAACGCATCATTTTCAACCTACATACCTATATTATTTGACTGAAGTTAAAGCAACCATGAAATTACCTTTTTACTTTTGCCAGATAACTTTTACACTAAACCTTCAACGTTCACTGAATGCCGAACTGGCATCCGTTTTCGTCTCGGTTTATTAACTTCTACACAAAAAATAATGAAATATCGACTTTTTCTTTCTCTTCAACTGACCGCAAAACAAGTTGCGGTGTAATTTTGACAGTCGTGACGTACTCTGGCACAGGAACTGGAAGTTCTCTCGGCAGTAGGAGAATGGGAGCATTAGCGGCTGCGAGTTGGGGGTGCGCCGGTAGGTTTTACTGCGCTGATGGCACCGACGTATTTTCTGAATCGGCGCCTCTCATCGCCGCGATAGGCATGGACACATCGCAGCTGAGCGAAATTCTATGAGATATGTTGCGCTACACCGACAGCATGGGACTAGTCCCATACGCCGGTATGTCCGTTGGGAAGTGCGGCGAGTCTTCCGGTGAAGACTCCAAAAGTCAACACAACTGTCATTGTTGGTAAAAGGCGGCCCGTGTCAGTCGTTTTCAAAGCGACGTAGATGGAAACAAATTCCTGCGGCGTTTTTCGCGGCCTCGGAGATGCAGGAGCGAGCCGACGTTAAAAAAGATAAGTTTGAACTACGACAGTGTCAGCAAGAACCACGTAAATACCTGTTCACACTCGGAGCGGACGCGCGCGTTTGTTGGAAGTGCTGTATTCGCGCTGTTGGTAAGCGCTTCGGGACCGATCTTTTACGATTGCAACTCGATACTGACGTGACACTCGGCAAAGGAAGGCTGGACCGGCATTGCACGGAGCTCCTCCGAACTGTTATAGCTTGACAGTGACGTGCAGTCGTGTCAGAATAAAAATGGCATACTAATAACAAAGTGTACATACCGTGTTACGAAGGTAATGCATACGGCGTTTATTTGAGCTCTATATCACACAAAACAAGAAGATAGAATCGACGAGAGTCCCTTTTCGACGACAGTGTTCGTCACCACTGCCTCGGAAAACAAGGATATGACAAGGGGAAGAGATTGACCTCACCTCTTAATATAAAATTGAGGTCAGCGATCAAACTATAATACGGGAAGGGTCCACGAGGGTCGCGCGGGCATATTCCATTCAGCACGCCAGCCGGTCGTAGGCAGACGGTCCTGGCCAAGTACCGTTGAAGCAACGCTGCGCCGAGTCGGAGTGCCTGCTAGGAATATATTCTGCCGAGCTCGCTTGGTCGGGGTAGGTGAATTCGTGGCCGTTGTAGCTTTTCTCGGGTGCTTGTGGATCCAGCGTTCTTGTTCCTCGTGGTCTGTTTCAAGTACTTTTTACTTTTTTCTTGCTGCTTGAAGTCGGGACGTGCGAGAAGAACACGTAGAAAAATAAACGTTCGTTGGTCGTCGCGACCAAGTAACTGAGCGACGCTGTCGGCCCTCTTTTCCTTGCTTCGTTTACCACACGATAGATGGCGCTTGGCTTTCAGCATTATTAAATTTGGCAATTTTCGTCACATCTCTAATTATGCTACAAAATGTGGATCTGAATATTTTTTTAAAAAATTTTAGGACATTCGCCGGCTATTTATTGTTTATGATCGCGGTGCTGCTGAGGTAGGCTCTTACCCAATAGGCGACGTGGATTCGGCTGGTTGGTTGGACAAACTTTATTTAGATGGGGTGTGCGTCATTGAGCCTCGTGGTTGGGTCCCCTAGTCCAGGGCCCCACAGGCCTGAGCCACTCGCCTAGCCCGATCGAGCAGCGTGAGCTGCAGATCGGGCTGTGAGGCGAGCAGAGCGGCCTCCCAAGAGGATTGGGATGGATTGGGAATAGGTCGGATCCCCACTCCGACCGGAGTGGGGCAGGCCCAGGTGCAGTGGTAAAGGGTGGGCTCGGGAGAGTGACAGCCCGGGCATTCGCACCGGTATCTGTCGGGGAAGAAGCGGTGGAGGTGGAGGAGGTTAGGAAATGAGAGGGTTTGGAGTTTCCTCCAGTCCGTCGCGTCTTGTCGGGTGAGGGATTTGTGGGGAGGGGGGTATGTTCTGCGTGACATGCGGTAGTATTCAGTGACCTGGGTGTACGTATCCATGGGCGGGTTAGGTGCGTTGCGAGTCGAGTCCCTCGCATGATCGTCAAGAGGCCAGTCATGCCGTCCCTCCTGAGGCAATGCCCGGAGAGTCGCGTCTCGGGCTAAGGCGCCTGCCGCCTCGTTGCCTGGAAGGGAAGCATGGCCGGGGGTCATTACAATGCGGACCAGCGGTAGTTTGTTGTGGTCTAATGGGGAAAGAATTTGTTTGCTCCAGGGGGAGAGCAGACCTCCAGCCCAGGCTCTGCACGCGGCTTGTGAATCGGTCAGGATGGTGACCGTGGTCGTGTCCGGATCAAAGTTTGGGTTGTCGTGTGTGGTCGATATAGCCAGTGCTATCGCGGTCTCCTCGGCCTCCGCGCAGGTGGGGGAGCCACGGAGCGAGGCGACGGTTCCGTTGCAGCCGTGCGAGTCACACACTGCGACGCAGCAACAGCCCGCGGGAGAGGTGTACGACGCCGTGTCCGTGTACAGGGCGTCCGGGTCGTGGTGGTAGCGTTTACGGAGGTAGCGGACGCGCGCGAGTCGCCTACCCGCGTGCGCTCGCAGGTGCATGTTTTTGAGGATGGGCATCACCCGTACCTTCGCTGCGATAGTCGGTGGCGCGGGCTTCTGCCGCCCCTCTTCGAGTAGGGTGGTCGGGACTCGGTGCCCAAGGCGGCGGAGGAGGGCTCTGCCGGTCGTCGTACGACCGAGCCGGGTCATCTGCCCGGTCTGCTGCGCTTCAATGAGTTCCTCCACCGTGTTGTAGAGGCCCAGTTGGAGGAGGCGTTCTGTAGACGCGTGTTGCGGGAGGCCGACTGCTGTCTTGACTGCTGTGCGGAGCGTGGCGTCCAGCGCCTCCACCTCGCGGCGGCGGAAGTTGTGAAAGGGGGCGTGATAAGCAACGCGGCTCACGAGGAGCGCCTGGACCATCCTGAGGGTGTCCTTTTCCTTGAGACCCCTGCGCTTGTTGGTGACTCGGCGGAACAAGTGAGCTATCTGTCGGCACTGCCTGCGCAGTACCTGGACGGTGTACGTTGAGTTCCCGTTCCGTTGTAGTTGGAGGCCCAGTATTCTGAGGCGTTCCACTGTCGGGACGGGCCGGCCTTCGATGGAGACCTCAATCCTCTCGTTAATCTTGGTCCTAGCTGTACCACGGATCAATAGAAGCTCTGACTTCTCCACCGAGCATGACAGGCCGGCCGCTCGGGCGTACAGTTGGGTAGCCTCCGCCGCCTCCTGCAGAGCGTCCTGGACCTCTCCGTCTGAGCCGCTCTCGATCCAGACGGTAATGTCGTCCGCGTAAAGCGCGTGGTGGATGCGTGGGATCGCGTTTAGTATTGTGGGGAGCCCTGCCATCGCTATGTTGAACGGGGTGGGCGAGAGGACGGAGCCCTGGGGGGTGCCCCTACCGGTGAGCGGAATGAGGTCAGATCGCTGGTCTCCGAGGCCGAGGGTGGCGGTTCGGAACGAGCGCACGTAATCGTACGTCCGCCTCCCACACCGTGCGCGGGACTAAGCCGTCAAGAATTGCGTCGTGCGACACGTTGTCAAACGCGCCCTTGAGGTCAAGAGCCAGCACCGCCCGGGTCTGGGCCGTACCGGGGTAGTCGAGGACGTCCTGTTTAAGCTGTAGGAGGACGTCCTGGGTGGAGAGGTTCGGCCGGAAGCCAAACATGGAGTCTGCGAAAAAGCCCGTCGACTCCAGGTGCGGCTGAAGTCGGCGTAGCACCACGTGCTCCATGAGTTTACAGATGCACGAGGTAAGTGAGATGGGGCGGAGGTTTTCGAGCGACAGAGGTTTGCCCGGTTTCGGAAGGAGCGTGATGTCTCCTCTCTTCCACGACGCGGGCAGTTCCCCGGTCGTCCAGACCCGGTTGAAGTATTGTGTGAGGGCCGTGATAGAGCCATCGTCAAGGTTTTTAAGGAGCCTGTACGTGACGCCGTCCTTGCCCGGGGCGGTGCTGCGCGAGATGTTTTGGAGCGCGTTCCGAAGCTCTTGCTCGGTGATGTCTACGTTGAGGGGGTGGGGTGAGTTATTGTCCTCATGTGGGTACGGCGCATATGCTGGGCGAGGTCCGACCACGATGTAGCGGTCTCTGAGCGTCGTCCAGAGCTGGTCGCCGGTCGCGCTTTTCGGGAGAGAGCGGAGGAGTTTAGTGATGGCCTTGTTCGACTCGATCCGAGATGTAGAAGGGTCGAGCAATGTGCGCAGCAAGCTCCATGTCCTCCTCGAGCCCAGAGTGCCCTGCAGCTGGTCACAGAGTGTGTTCCAATTAGTTTGGGTGAGCTCTTCGGCATATTCCTCGGCCTCCTGTGTGAGGTGAGCGACACGCGCGCGGAGTTTGCGGTTGTGTTTTTTCTTTCTCCACCTCCTCGTGAGACCGCGGCGTGCCTCCCAGAGATGGAGAAGGTGGGGATCGATGATGGGCGCTTTGTCGTTCGCGTAGACTTTCTTGGTCGCCCGTTCGACGTCTGCCTGTAGCCGTTGGACCCACTGATCGAGCGCGTCGCCGTCGCTGATTGTGTGGTCCGCGGTTGGTGTAGTCGTGCGGATCTGACGGAACGCGTCCCAGTTCACCAACCGTTGCGGCCGGCCCCGCCTGCGGTTGAGAGCGACGGGCACCCGGGTCTCGAGAATGAAGTGGTCCGACCCCAGGTTCTCCCCGAGGTTCTCCCCGAGGTTCGTCCAGGCGCACTCGTCGTGCGTTCGAGCGAGCGTGAGGTCCGGGCAGGTGTCGCGGCTGACACTGTTGCCTATCCGAGTCGGTTGTTCGGGCTCGTTTAGGAGAGTCAGACGGTGGACATCGATGGCGTCCATCAGCCGTCTCCCCTTTATTGTAGCCTTGGCGTAGCCGAGCGCGGGGTGCGTTGCATTAAAGTCGCCCACCATCACGAGGTCATCGGTCTTCCCGCGGGCGGCGTGTATCGCGTCCCGGAAGAGGTCGTCGAACACGTCTCGCGGTCGGCTCGGAGGGCTATATGCGTTTAGTAAAAAGAATCCCCTATCGTCTCTCCCCTGTGGCAGGAGCTCGAGGAAGACATGCGGCACTGGGCTACTGAGTGTGTGTACAATTACCGGAATATGTTTTGCTACGAGTGTGCTGACGCGAGGTTTGTCCTCCACGTCCGTCAGTTCCTGACTGAATGCAATGTATACCCCGACAAAGTAGGCACGCAATCCACTTCCTGCAGTGCTACGGCGTCTGGTTTGTGTTCCTGTGTGGCAATGAACTGTGTGAGGCTGCCGCACTTGCGACGGTACCCCCGGCAGTTCCATTGCCACACTCGCGTTGCATTTGCGTTGTTTATGATTCGTGTTTGCGAGGAGCTACTGTTGAGTGAACTGTCCATCGTGTTGATTGGAATTTTCGGTTGGTTGCAGTCTGGGGTCCGGTTGGAGGTGTGGTTAGATTGTTGTTGATTGTGTGGGATGGAGAGCGAGGGACTCAAATCGCGACGGTTTGTGTTTTGTTGATTATTGCCCGTCTTCATGGTGGTGTTGGTTTTGAGGGATGTTGACTTGCGTGGTTGGAGACGAGGCGGGGGTGGGTTCAAGGGCTGGACGCTGGTACGGGTGCACTCGTCTAGTTTCGCGGTGGTCGCGCTCGCTGTGTGTGCCGATTTGTAGGAGGTGTTTTTGCTCTGGTTGGGGGAACTGCGTCGGGGGTCGCTAATGGTGGCCAAGACCAGTTGGGGAAGTTGCTGCACAATTTGTTGCATTATTTGCTGTTGTACCTTCCTTATCTCCTGCCTTAGATCCTGCCGTACCTCTGTTATGAGAGCATGTAGCTCGTCGCGTGGTTGTTTTTGGAGCGTTTCGCCTATACTTTGTCTCACCCTACGATGGACTAAAGGCTAAAGCCACGGGCCGCCAGGTCCAATCACGTTCCACGGTCTACTATGACACGCTTAACATTGGTTAGGGGTGGACGAATAATGTTCGAATCCAAAAGCGCCGCATCATTCCTACAGCTTCGACGCTGCAAAGAGCCTATATGTCGTGGCTTTCTTTGCGATGTAAAATTGTTGAGTCACTCAGTGTTCTTTGATTCGAACCACTGTCTACCCGTCCCCTCATCAGTAATCCGAGACGCGGGCACCGATACGATCATCGAAGCGAAATACCACACAATTTCTAAGTGGATCGTGATTGGATCTGGCGGTCCGTAGTTTTGGCCTTTAGTCCATCGTAGGGTGAGACGCAGTCTAGCTCTTTTATGAGCTGCTTGGCCTCAGCTCTAAGTTCTCGTCGGAAGCGTTCAAAATCTTCCTTGATGTCCTCTTTGATTTCGGTCCTGAATTCTTGCAGGGATTGGGCGTTTCGCTGTTGGGTGTTCGCGGGGGTGTTTTGTTTGGACCCTTCGGTTGCTCGTGTGTCGGTTGCGTGGGCGGTTGTTCGTTTTAGGGGAGGGGGAGGTTGGCGGTGTTTTCGCTCCGCGGTAGCAGTGTCAATGTATTGCAAGGAAGAGAGGCATGCGGGACAGGGGGAGTGAGAAGGGCTAGGAGGCCACGCTGCCCAGCTCACATTTGCGCCCTTGTGTCCAGGCTCCGGGGTGTTGATCTCTGGTTGGTTTTGCTGGTCCGGCCGTTGTTGCTGTTCACGCTCTCTCTGTTGGCTCCGCGATCTGGTCGAGGACTGGGTTTTGGCCTTGTTGGCATTGTCGCTTAGGTTGCGTCTGTAGCCGTTTTTTTCTGGGGTAGCGTTCCTTTTGGTGTGGCTTGGCTGTCCCGGGGGAGGACCTGAGCCGCTGCGATCATATTCCTTCTCCTCCACAGTTAGTGGGGATGGTGGTGTCGGGGTTCACGCGGTTGTAGCTTGGTAGTTCCGGCCAGTGGTGGTTCGCCAAGGCATTGTATTGGAGCGGTGGGGGCGGCGACGGTGGAGTTCGTTGTTGTTCTTTCTCCCGCAGATACCGCGCGACGTGTTCCTTGTTCTAGGGGGCCCTTTGGCGGGCTGGGCAGCGAGGGTCGGTTGCCGGGTGTTCGCCTCCGCAGTTAACGCAGTGGGCGGTGCATTCATGGTCTTCCATGGCTCCGCCGGGCGCGCCGCACGTAGTGCATCGGCTCTGTTCTGGTTGTGGGCAGACATCGGTGCGCTGTCCTAGGCCTAGGCACACGCCGCACACTTGCTGCCTCGGCTGGTACAGTCGGCAGGGGTATTCCCCGCCCGATAGATACACGAAGCGCGGAACCCTGATGCCTTCGAAGGTGATGACAGCGGTGTTGGTTTGTCCCATCATCCGGGCATAGAGGATGTTGATCCCGGTGGCGCGTAGGTTTTCAGTCAGTTCCTCGGCCGTAGGCCGTGTTTCGACACCAGAGATGACGCCTCTGCATGAGTTGTCGGGGACTGCCAGGTACGCCGTAACTTCGTACTGCTTGGTGCCAAGAGTGAGTGCTGAGATCTGTTGTACACGGATAGAGGATTCCATGTTGGGGGTACTCACGACGACCAGATTCTGATCTCGGCGGATCCTTATGGTGGCTTGGGCCATCTCGGCGGCGGACAGTTGGGCCATCGCGATGATGGCTTGCGTGATCTTATCTGTTGTCCAGGCACTAAAATTGAGTCCATCTCTTGGCCGGATGACCACTTTGTAGTCGTCAACTGGGAGTGGTGGCAGCCTTTTCTGGCGCAGGGCCTGCGTTTGCTTCCATCGGCTTCTGTTTTCTTGGTTGCAGAGGACACCGGAGCCACCTGTTCCTTGACGGGTATCCCCGGTTGGCTCCATGTTGCCCGTCGGGCGATTCCCAGCTGCCGTCATCTTGTCGGCTACGGTGTAGTTGTTAATCTCAGCTGCTGATGCTTTTTCTCTCTCTAGTTGGAGTTGTCGCTTTCGGGCTCGTCAGCTGACCACATCCGTCCAGGAAAATTGATCTTTTCTTTCCTGTTGATGTCGAGGGTCATCGCTTTTGGGAGGTGTGGTGCCGTCGCTCAGGCCGAGGTTTTCACCGGGATGGGTCGCGCCTGCTTCTTCGGTTTCATCCTCATCACCAGCCTGCGGGCGCGGGGGTTTCGTGGTAGCGCTCTCCATTCGGTTCGGAAGGCCCGTCCACAGGAAGGGGCGCGCCGCTCGTAGAACGAGACTCGAGCGAGCCGATCTCTCGGCGGACGGGCGGCGGCGGTCCAACGAAGCGAGGCGGTGTTTATACCAGGGTCACGTTCTCCTCCGGGGTTTGAGGAGCCCGGAGAAGTCGACCGCTCTCGTTGGTGCCTGGAACGCGTCTCTGGATTCGGCTGACGTGCTGCGGTTCCGCGGATGCATCGCAGTGAAAAGGCAAAGAGCTTTCGAAGGAAAGAAGGCGCAAAACAGTCCAGTTTTCGTTTAAAATATCTATAGCGAAGAATTTTTTTTTTTTTGGCTCCCCATTTTTGTGTTTTTTTTTCACTCCTTTTACGACGATCGGTGGATGAAATTCGATTTCAGAATCGTTTCATGGTCCCTTTAAATAGATGTTAATAATTTTTAAACACTTGGTGTTTAATTTTCTGATAGTATGTCATGGGACAATCAAGTAAATTATCTTGTGTCGAAATCATCATGTGCAGTGGGCGCGACATACCTCCACAGTTCCACCTTTCAAACTGGAGTGAAAATATTAATTTACACTGATTTATTTCATTCTCAATTGCAGCCTCGTCTGGGGTAAAACCACGGTATTCAATCTCAAGAAAATTTAACTGCTTTAGAAAAAGAAAATTGGTGAGAGTGATCTGTAACACACCTTATGATTCACATACCGAGCCCATGCTGAATAATCTCTAAATATATAAAAAATGCATACCCTGTATAAATATGACGATGCATCAATAAAAAACACTGGCGTTTTAATTAAATTATCAGTTTTAGAACAGAATAATCTCTTTTATCTTGCCTGCGACAATGCATATTGGAGGGTACTTACATGCAGATCTGACCATGGACAGAAAATGTTTCGACATTTAGTTTTCCGGCTTTAAAATTATTTTAGAAACAGTGACATAGATCTAGGCATAATTTATAAAAAAAAAAGTTACATTGCACGTTTTTACAGAAATGAACATTTTTAACGTACTTGTTTGAACCTTTTATGTTGTTGTCATGGTTCCAGTATTGTTTTCCTACGTTTACTTTAATTACTCTATAACTTAGCATGTTTGGGCGCGTCTGTTTTTTTTTTTGGTTTTTTTTTGCGGGGGGGGGGGGGGTGGGGGGGGGGGTTCATTCATTGTATAAAAACTGATGGTTTACAAACTGCCCATATATCGGAGAACTTGTCAAGCTTCGTTTTGAAGCTTTTTTCCTCTTTCCACCACTCGTAGAAATGAAAAATAAACAATACTAATGTTAATATCGCTCAGTATACTTAAAGTATGTTCTAGTATATGTGTTGAACATTAAGCACACACTTTTAGTATCCGCTGCTTGGTTCAGAGACTGGGTCGACGGTCGGATCGCACCGCTAAAATACTAAATACCTTTGTTGCTTTCTTTTAGTCAGACAGGAATACTTTCTTTATGCAACTAATTTATAAACTCAGGCTTTAAGTTAGAGAGGGTAGGATTAATTTCGCATCTTCTCCTTTTGGTGCTGCGTCATTGAATGTCCGTCCTCTTGACCTCCACTTCTGTTGCCGGCCGTTGTTTTCGTCACGTGACTTGAGGTCACATGGCGTGTCACGTGACATAATGTTTCCTATAAATTTAGTGGGGAGATTGACGTCCATTTATTGTGCATCGTTTGTGATAAGACTCTGCGGTGAAATTAAGAGTGAAGCCGGGCGCCAACAGGTGGAGCTGCAGGGCCCTGGAGGTACCCCAGCGGCCCAGAATCTCCCATCATGTAAAATTTGGACCGAGTGTAATTTTAGAGCAGTGCAACTGTGTTCTTACAAAAAGAAAGAAAATAAAAAAAGCCTTTTACTTTTTACGCACACTGGTGTGATTACAAGGCTGCAACACTTTTTCCACACAATATATATTGATTCCGAATAGAGCTATACTTCGTTAATTTTAATTCATAATTGATCTAGAGCGTTACCAGGCAATATAATAGGGGGCAAACATACGTTAAAAAAACAACAACATAACCGCCTTTGCGGCAAAAAATAAAAATCAATCTGAGGGAAAACCAATGCATTGCTTAATAATCTCTGTTTAGTTTTTATATTTCGGAGGTAAAAATTAAGACAAACTAATAATGTCGGTGATTTTAAGCCCATACATTCACATGTACGGTATAAAAACCATACTACGTTTTTTTGTTGTTGTTGTCTGAGTGCCAGTGAGTAACCATCGCAACCCTTTTAATATATCGATCACTGACACTCAGCAACGGTTTTTAAGCACGGTTTCGCACTTTATCTCATGCATCAACGTGTGTCTTCGTTGTTATTGTGTACATGACGGTGCAGGCATAGCATGTTTCCCCTTGGAATGCGATCTTTTTAATTAAAACTCAGTTGAACAAACTTTAAAGAATGATGTATGTTTTTGTTTTAAAGACTTCAGGGTAGGAAACATGACATATCCTTTCTTTATTAATATTATACGTCTATTATACCATGTACGAGGTACGATAGAAAAATTCTAATAGTAATTTTGTAGCATAAAAAGAGAAGACAGCACGGTGGCGTGTGCAGCCCTCGACGTCAGGGACCGTAATATATGTCATTAATGCAGAGGGGGTCGTTCTGTAAGAATTTGGATCTGGGCAACATATGAGCTCTTGTAACCACGCTTTTTTTAGTTTGCTGCATAACTAACGTTATTATAAAATTAATCTTTTCTCACTTCATGAGAGGAGTGCGAATAGTGGAACTTCAGCTCGAATCGAATACGAATAGAATAGTTATGAATAGTGGCAAAGAAATCGAATGTCGAATCGAATATCGAATACCAAACTATTTTATTCGCAATGCTAAAAACAAATCTGAAAGAAAGTCGCATAGGCGTGAAAAAACAAAAGAAGCCTACATACTTTTTTTTTTTTTTTGGAAGTCACGTGGAACGAAGAGAGGCTCCCTCTAATTACGGCAACCTTGGTTGAGCTCCCGAAACATCACTTTTGTACTAAGTGCGGTTTATATTTCGTCCACAAGTTCGTATAAAAAAATTAAAGAAACTAAACAAAAAAGAAACTTCTCCCTACTACTTGCTAAACACCTTTTGTTTCCTAGCCTACCGAGGAATGCTCAAACCAAGTCTCCGACAGGGGCAACATGCAGTACTTCCTGAAGCGGTAAATTAATGCTGGTACCTATGTATATATATATATATATATATAGATAGATAGATAGATAGATAGATATATATTGCAGCGGTGTTGCTGAGGCGCGTGCCAGAACCCACCGAGCACAATGACGAAGCGCGTGCAGACGGCGCGTGACACCTTTCGAATTGGGTCTAATTTGGTTATGGACGTCCTCTTCTAAATTAAAAACGTAACATTTGATGTCAGAAGTGGGATTTCTGGTACGGCACCTCATGCAACCCGGAAGGCATTCTGTCAGGATGGAAATGCTCTGCGACGTTGTCGGCACCGGCGTCTCATGAAGCCATAGCATCGCGGCTGGATTACCTGAAGCCGCAAGTCGTCGTGCCGTACCTTCCATGGGCAAGTCACCACGATTTCCACGACTATTCTGTGGCCGTGAAATGAAGATCCTGCGTTGGCCGATGGCCACTTTTGCATCCCAGACCTTCAAGCAATCGAGGCGCGTAAGTGCGCGCTGCACTTGAATTCTTCGACGGTCGTTGTGGCCATTCAATGGATTTCATAAGCGGTCATCTTCTCTAAAGGTCCCAGCTTCTCCTGGGTTTTGGCCTTGCTGGCGCATTTCATTTTTGGTGTTGGTCGTCAAAATGCGCAAATGTGCAGTGATGTTTTGTACCGATATGATCTGTGCGGCACCAGAGTTCTACTCAGACGTGTCAACAGAGATGGACGAAAACGGTGTATGTGGTCACAGGAAAAAAACAAAGGCAGGAACTGGTAGCTGGTCTTATGACGCGTGGCCAGTAACCAACGGACACCAAGGGCGTCAGACCCGCTGAAATATAATATATATATATTATATTATATATTATATAATTATATATATTATATATCTATATATATATATATATATATATATTATATATCGGTATATATATATATATATAGATATAATATATATATATATATATATATATAATATTTAATTTGTATGTTAGAGTTAGCACAACCAGGTTCCTTGACTTCAAAATGGTGACGTGCGTGATTTACGGGACTTTGTCGAGCGAATGACAGAAGCTAAGAGCATCACTCCTACCTTCACCGTTCGAGGAATACAAAAAAACTAAATACTTTCTGTTAAAATGGCTTGGCACTCAAAGGCCTCTGAATGCAGGCTTGATTTATATCTACCAAAGGCCCGCGAGGACTATTTCATTAATGAACGGCGTTCCTGAACAAAGCCAAATCGTCTCCCGGAAAACTGATATTCGATGCATCGAATAATTCGAAACTCAAATACTAGGAGTACGAAAGTCGAATCGCATAATTTTGACAATCATCATTATGCTCTCATTCTAAACTCGAATATTCGCAAACCCCTGCACTTCGTACAAACTAAATAAAAAAAAATATTCAATGACAGGGATACCGCATGCGCTGGCTGGTCAGGAGGCAGAATCCCTGCACTTCCATTCATTACAGTAACTTCAATGACATACCTTCTAGCTTTCCGAAATTATTAAAATATACAAGTATAACTCTAATGAAACTTTAAATTACTCATTTGAAAATAAATTAAATCGCAAGTGGAATGCCCGACACATTAAACGCAAAAAAAAAAGATTGCCAATTTGTTTTCTTAAATCTTTTTTTTTTAATTATAGCGTAGAAACCGTGAATTTTGGGCTAAGAATTTTTTCACGCTGGGCTCTGACTTGGACTCGTCGAATAGGGCAAAATCTTTTGGTGGCGCACTCTTGGATTACATACTTGTGACGTCACAGCTCCTACATTTTCTTCATGCCCGTGATACCGGTGACTTAGCTTGTGGGTAACCTGGGGATTCCAAACGTTTGGCCCAGGTTGCCCCTCCGACAATCATGAGTGGTCATCTTCACCGCGAGGGGGCCAAGGGCAACTGGCCACGCGAGCGGCGCTCCGCCGCTGATAAAGGGCCGTCGCTGCATATGCGCGGGGGCTGTCGGGATCGCAGCGCAGGCAATAGCGGTCATTAAATGTTTACGCGTTGTTTAACCGGTGTGCTGTGTCATTCCCCGAGACGGGTAGCAGCAAAGGAAATCCCACAAGCTTCAGTAGAAAACGGTAGAAATTAGCCACGTGGGTAAAGCGCGCGAAGAAGCCCACTGTGAAGTAATTCTGTTGTGTGTATGCTTATTGAGTGGGAGGCGAGTCCTCACCGATGGGAGTTGGCCGGCGTCTCCGCTATGGAGGAGAAATTCAGCCAGTGGAGTATGCGTCTAGCATACGGTGTTTAACGTGCGTTTTGAAACAGGTAAAGGGGGGCGGTGCGGCGCGAACTCCCGCTCCACGTGTTCGCCCGTTGAAATGTTGACTGAACGGCGACAACAAAAGCTTGGCGAGGACTTAGTTACTCGCGTAACTGTAATGATGAATGACAGAACACATCCTGCAGCCAAGTCTAGAAGCGTTAGCTAGCCCGCGCCCTTGGCTTTGAGACGTGCTTTTAGCGCGAGCGCTCGTTCTGCGGAACAACGTTTCAAAGCTGCGATCTCGTTAAGGACGAACAGAGTATAGCAGAGATTAGTTCGAGCTGTAAAAAAACCTCAACGTCCGACCACGGCGCCACGCTTTCGATTGCGCGCGTCGCCAATCAACAGCTGTGCCGTTATCTAAGCTAAAAAGAAAAAAAAAATCTTACGAGTAGTAGTTTTTACTGGAAAGTTCCGCTTACCTAAAGAAAATGGCAAAACCTCTAATGACGTTCAGAAAATTCTCCAGTCACAGTAAAGACTCATATCAAAAGTGGATCTTGGCAGGAGAAGAAATTTGGCTCGAAAGTACGAAAGAAGAAGCGGATACGCTCATCCGGCAAAAAGAAGGTCGGCCTTTTAAAGCCACCAGCTGTCTCGCGCGCTCACAAACTTCTCGTTCGCACAATTAAGGAGAGAGACGCCTCTCGATAACGTTGATGTCTCGACGTCGTTAGGAACGAAAAGGACGTTAGAAATTAGCCATCTGGCAACTCCGCCGTAATGAGCCCATTTACAGGAGGAACTTGTTATGTGCGCTTCAGCGTCGCCGTTTAATATATTTTAAATTCAGAATGCACACTATAGGTGCGTCGCTAACTGAAAAGACGATAGTATGTATAAATTATATTAGACGTACTCGTGTGACGGGGAGAGACAAAGAGAGAGAGCCCCCTGCTTGAAACATCGATGAAACATTGAATCACCAATTCTCCGGGCCAACGCCAAAAGAACCAAGAAGCGCGAGATTCGTTCAAATTTTTTAAATAGTCTCGTAAACCAACTTGTCTCCTCCGAGACGTCAAATCGTACAGCCGAGGGCCCTCCTTAAATATCCAGCTTTGTAGTTCGTGTAGCATTTACCAGCACTGGTGGCTTAAGCAAGCTCGACAGGCTTGCAAAGACGGAGCGGCCGGAAGTCGCTTGGGACGCAAGCAGCGGTTCATGTTTGTAAACAGCAAAAGGGTCCATAGATCATTTTTTCTGTTTATAAACATAAACTGCTGCTTGCGTCATAAGCGATTTCTGGTCGATCCGCCTTTGCAAGCCTGTCGAGCTTGCTTACGGTATGTCACCAGTGGTAAAAAGCATTAATGCTATACGGGCAACAGAGTTGGAGGTTCAATGAGGTCCTTTGGCTGTCCAATTGAACGTCTTAAAGGAGGCAAGTTGGTTTACAAGAATATTCAAAACTTTTTAACAGATCTCGCGCTTCTTCGTTCCCATAAAGTTCACCTGGAGAATTGGTGGTTAAACATTTCATGGACATTTTAAGCAGCGGTGTTAAGGTGGGCTTTGTTCATTCTTTTTATGGACCGGAAGTTCTCTAAGACGTGAAAGACTGGGGCACTGTCTGGTGGCGTTTGCCATGAAAAAGGGGGATCGGTGGCCAAGTGGGTTAGCGCCCTCGAGCTCGGAGTACCTGGAGGAAAAGCTCGCGCTCCAGAACCCAGGGATCCTGTCTTCAATCCCCACCCCTTCCCGTTTCGATCTGGATGAGTATCGATGGAGTACCGTACCGGCGTGCGGTCGTGTATCACTACTGCATGAAGCATGTTAAAGACCCCAGGATAGCGGTTGTGCCATAGAGTAATATAGTAAACGTAGAGAGGACACTAAAGCCGAATCGCGGCCCAGATAGTGCATTTAATGTCCTCCGCTACGTGGCGCTTTTCTGTAATTTGGTTAAAATTAATTAGAACGTTTTCTGCGAGAAGTATTTATTTTTTAATTGTTGCGCTTTATAATTATTTAAAGTACTTAAAATGACTAAATAGTTCTAATCTAATACGTCACAAAAACCACGCGATGAATGGCGCTGGTCGAAGTTGAAGACGACAAAGATTCAATTGAAGAAGACAAACGCATGCGTAGAATTTCGCGGAAAAAAATCTGCGAGACGCGGTATGGAATTTAGATATTTAATAAAGTTCCCAAGCAGCATATACATCCTATAGACGTCCACGGGACATCCATGAAACTTGCGGGGCGTCGTGAGCAGAAGAGGACGGCCGAGCGAGGCGCGAGCGGGGGCCAGCGGGGGGCAAGCGCAAGAAAAGGAACGTGAGGCACGAGGAGAACGCCAGAAGCGGAGAGCTGGAGCGGGCCGTCGAGTGACGGCCGTCGTATTTCCCCGTCACTCCGCTGCTTCAGGACCGGCGGCCAGTGGCCAGCGAGGACAGCCAGTCCGTCTCCCGGGCACGAGAACAAGTGGGGTACCCGGCAACCGGAGAAAATATTAGGGAGTTTTCGTAGATAATTTTCGCCGTCCGGCAACGCTCTCCGCAACCTGCCACGATACCCGGAACTCTGCGGCCAAGGCCATCGGCGCGCAGGCGCAGTAGCGGCTTCTTCGTTTCGGAGGGCTTAGCGGAGGGGGAAACGCAGTTTTCGTAGATTTTCGTAGACCGCGCGTTTCCCCCTCCGCTAAGCCCTCCGCAACGAAGAAGCCGCTACTGCGCCTGCGTGCCGAAGGCCTTGGCTGTAGAGTTCCGGGTATTGTGGCGGGTTTCGGAGAGCGTTGCGGGACGGCGAAAACGATCTACGAAAACTTCCTATTAAAGCCAGTTACGTTTACTTCCGAACATCCCGTTGTGTGATTTCTTGGGGAGCGAACAGAGCGCAGCCTAATCGGGCGGAATTAACCTATTGAGCGACCCACAAACTTTAGGACACCCTGAGGATGTACGGAGGACCGTGTGTGCTGCTAGGGCTTGCTATTAAAATAAAACTGCCTAAACAAAAAAAGCGGCTCCGGGAGCCGAGGAGCTCCAACACCTCCTAGAAATAAGGCCGTAACGCTCCAAGTGGTTACGTCACAATAGGGAATTGTAGTAGACCGTTTCCGCAGCCCTCTAAGCACCCGGATAGCGGTCCGTAATCCGCCACAAGACCTTGAACTATGCAGACAAGGCTGGCGGCGCGCATGCGCAGCTGCGGCGTTTTCTTCGGGGATACCGTAGCGGAGGAGAAAAACCATCTACTACAACTCCCTAATGTCGGAGGAAGGAAGGCCATGGTGCAACTACGTGAGAAGATTTATGCTATCGACGCTTATCGACGTGAAAAAAAATGTTTCTTCTCGAGCGGCGCGGAGGTGTTCGTGCGCGTTTAACCGAACATTAATATACGTTTTAAAAGCGCAGTCTTGTATAATTTATTATATATATAATATAAACGTAACATACAACGCGTTACCAAGGTTGAAAGTACCAATTTTATATTTATGATTATTCCCGTAACAGCGGGACTACGCGCAGTCCCACAGCTCCCCACACTTTTCGAATGAGCCGGCTTCAAATTTCCGATGTGGAGAGCTTCTTCCCTCGTACGGGCTCCGATTCTGGTAAATTTACCTTGTGTGTGAGCTGCTGACTGTCTGAAAAGGAACGCTGAGACATTTCAGAAGGGAAAGGAACCGAAAAAAAATCCAGTCATCGACTCATCGCCGCAGGGAGCGCACACGAGCAAGAGATGGATCGACAATGTTAAGCCTCTCGTCCCACACTGCTGCTCTTGTGTGCGTGCGTGTGTGTGTGTGTGTGTGTGTGTGTGTGTTTGTGTGCGTGTGTGCGTGTGCGTGTGCGTGTGCGCGCGCGCGTGTGTGTGTGTGTGTGTGTGTGTGTGTGTGTGTGTGTGTGTGTGTGTGTGCGTGTGTGTGTGTGTGTGTGTGTGGGGGGGGGGGGGGTTCTTTTGATCCTCCTATCCTTCATTTTTTTTTGTCGTCACCGCAGTCTCGGGTAGTCTTTTTTGTGTTCGCTTGATGCTACGGCATTTACGTGGATTCGCGAAACAAGTCCTGCTACGGTTTGAGTGACGTGTGTGGCAACTAGTCAACGATGACACTGGTCGATGACCTCTCTCTCGACAGAGAGAGACTTCTTGAAGTTCGTGTTCAAATGTTTTCGTGATGAATCTTGTGGGACGTATGGATACAATCGACAGGTGAGAAACAACTTATTTACGGGCTTTCTTGGTCATGTAAGACGCAAGTAAAGTGCTGCAGTCGATTTTTTTTTTTTAAATCTCATTGATAAAATGGAATTTTGTTCTTCGTCGTTATCCGTTTGCTATTGCGTCGACATTTGTAAATATGCGTGGTAATATTCTATTTTTTACTGGAAGGTAAATAACAAGTTTGCGTGATTATTGAAAGTGCGTTGTTTGTGCTTATGCGTTTATTTATACTAACGTTATTTTGTCGCCTTTACCGCGTTTATACTACAATCTTAACTGTATTCAGGGAATAGTATTATTGTATACAAAATAGGTTATATTTTGTTCTTAGGCAGCTCGAGCCCAGCTCGAGCCCATAGGGAGAAGTAAATTAGTTGAATGTAAATAGTAAGTTTAGTACCCCTGCCACACGGAAAAGTTAATATATTTTGAGTAAATAATACAGGATTTAATCAGCTCGCTGTCTTGGAGTGATTATACGAGCGTCGCAAGCTGATTTGTCGACCCCATATTGTGATTCGATCGAAATTACATTAATTTTAATTCAGTGACTGCACGCGATAACATCGCTTACATGATCGTATGTGACACTTGTCGAGCCGTGTCCGCGTTGGCTACGTCTTCCCGATTTTTAACTGATCTGTATTGCTGTGTCCAATCACTGCGTGTCTCGCCATTTTGTCGAAATATTTCTGTATAAAATATGCATGCCTACAGAAATAATTGCGTGGCTCAATATTTTATACTTAAAACAATCTCATTTTTTTATAGACGTCTTCTACGCATACCTCGTGCCATTTCGTATCGATTATTTAGCGGTGTAATGTTTTGCCCGTGTAATAAAGTGTTTCTTAGACCCGTTGCAATGTGCAGCTTTCATTCTAGCTAATAAGACACGCGTATGTGACGAAAAGCGCGTTAGGACGGTCGATCCACGCGCGTTACCTTCGCTTCGACGCGCGCCTCCGATGGCCTTCCTTTGCGACGTCACGAGAAAACCGCTACGGCCTTATTTTTAGGAGGTGTTGGGAGCTCCCGGGAGCCTAGCGAGGAGGGAGGCGAGGAGTAAAGAGAGGGAGACAAAGAGAAAGAGAAGGGTACCGGAGAACCGGAGCAGAAATGCCCAAACAGAAGCCGAAACTAACTTGACCGGAACCGGAATCAGAATATGCTTAATGCCGCCCGCTAGGAGCGCTAGCTGTCACCGGTCTATCTGGGCCGCTGGGGCCTATGTCAGTATCTGCTCTTTACCTTGTGTATATTACTCCATAGTTTTACTGCACTGGCTAAATTACTTATCTACAGCTGGGAGACCAGTCGCCCTTTGAGGCAGACTAAGTTCTAGGCTGTATAAACATGCACAAACCCCAATACTTTTATTTATTTTTTTTTGCCATGAAAAATGTTTGTATAGTTGTCCCACTCGCATCACTAACCCGGCATTTGTCTTGTAGCGCCATGATTGCGCGAGCAAATTTGAAGCTCACGGGGCGCAAGTATATCATTGAAGGTGGAAAGTTTACGCTGTACACAAGCTAAGAGCTTGAGGTCGTTGCTTTGAATCGTGCTTCCGCAGAACGAGCGCTCGCGCTAGAAATGCACGTCTCAAAGCCAGGAGCGCGGGCTAGCTCGCGCTCGTAGCTTTGCCTGCAGTCTCAGCTTAAGGGTGAACGGACGGCACAAGAGGGCTAGGTCGGACATTTACATGTACATTTTAAAAGGTCACGGATGTGATGTATTGGCGTCTGACTGGTGGAGGCAATCGTCACCACTAATCAGACGCCAATACGTCACTTCCGTGACCTTTTTAAGACGTACATGGAAATGTCCAACTTAGGTGCCCAGGATGGACAAGCGAAACACGCCACTGTCGTTTTGTGCCTACTGCAGAGAGAAATGGCGTCACAACATTACTCAGTACCAACCTTATTGGATTACCCGTTGTGAAAATCCCGCGGGGGGAGGGGGGTATTCCCCCTCCCCCTTTATTCATCTCAGTCCTCCTCCCGTTGTCTGAAGCGCCATCTAGATTTTCGTTTCAAAACTATGTGTTCCATGCAATACGGTGGAACGCCATCTAGACGTTGTGCTTCGAAACATACGTACTCCAAGAATACACTGCAGTTACCATAGCAGGCGCCTGGCGCGTCGAACGACGGGAGGCGAACCGTGGTGAGAGAGGGGGAGGGGGGGGGGGGGAGGTACTGCTGGTGTAAGCAGCGCCTATGAGCAGTTTTGTAACTGAGATAATCTATATATACGCAGGCTATAATAATTGGGGTCGTACCAAACGTGACCTTGCACGCGACGTATTCTGGCGCTTCAGATAATGATGAGCGCACAATAGCTGATGGTATGTCTTTCCTCACACAGAGCATTGCTCGACTGGGACCATCCCGACGGGACGAGCAATACGTGAGGTAGCCAGCTATCATGTGTATGAGCTTCAGATATTGCCAGAATAGGGAACTGGTATTGCGGAACGAGCTTCCTGAAGTCTTCTATTTTAGTTCGGAGGGAATAGACCCTTTCACAAATTCAGCGCCATCTAGTGTCTGAAATAGCAGTTCAAATTGCTGTATGCTAATGGCGGATAAAATCTGGTGCCTTTTCATCAACGATAGGCGTACGAAAGTTAGGGTGTTTTCCGTTGAACGGTTATTTCTCTATCTGCTTCAGTTTCGATGGTGTCAAGAAACTACCGCTCTGCACAAGGCGCTTATAGTTCAGTAAGCCTCTCACTAAAACTAACATTTCATTGTCATGAGCTGTCATGGGGCGTGCTGAAGCCGAGCATTCCAAGGACTTGCATGACAGCCTCAAATGCGTAATGCATATAAGCTTATAAGTCTAGATGATCAGGCTCCGCATCGGTTTCTGTCTTCAAATTTTTCCTTCACCAGCCATAGAAAGGCCGCCATTCGCATGTACAGATGATACACACTTAGGTGATGATAGCTATCGAGGTGGCCAGACTGAATTTCTGGAAGGGTCTATTCGCATTCCATTGGAATATAGTCGTTTGACTGTACACACTACTCATTGCATTTCAGGGACCCTTGTCCCCAGAATAAGTGGTTCCATATTAAGGATCGCCTTTACCTCTGAGATGTTGACAGCGTCTGGTAGCGATCTAATGATAGCTTTCACTGCCGAAAACAGTAGCCGCATGAGAAATTGTTGGTCAGTTGCTTGGCTGTTTGCGCTGACCTGGGAATCTGCACGGTATGTAGCAGACGGCGTCTCTATTGAGGGTGTCGTTTCTGATGCAGTGGGTCGTGGAGCCCTTCGGGCACCAGACGCGGTGGGCATTGGAGGTCCTGACTCGCGCTTTTCAGATTGAGTAAGCGGCGCTGACGTCATGGAACCATTTTCTTTTTTTGAAACGGTGTTTCTCTTACTTGATTGTTGATGTAGCACGTCTGAATACGTATACGCTTGGATGTCGACGATTTTGTGTTGTTTGGAGTTTCAGGTATTCGCACCATCTCTGGATTTGATGGTGGAGATCGTCGAGTAGGCGTTCTGCCATTTATGATTTCTGTTTTTCTTACAACTGCTGCCGATTTTTTACTGGAGCAGCCGGAAAACGTTGCCGCGTGGCCTTGGCCGCAGTTGGCGCATTTTAGGCTCAGCTCGTGAGCTGCGCTCTTGATGTTGATGTGGACCTGCACATGTTAGGGGCGAAGCTCCCTAGGGGCTTTCCATGTCCGTATGTCCGTCCGCCGTCCGGCGTCGGGTGCTCGTGCTCCTGCTCGTGAGCTCACGTGCTCGTGTAGGGCAAAAAAAAAATTGAAACAAAAAGATGAAAACAAATTATGAAAAAAGAAAAAGAAGAAAAAAAAAGAGTGGTTCTGAGATGCCATCCCATCTGTCTTCTTAAAAAAAGAAAAAGAAGAAAACCACACATTCTCCTACTGACATGAATGAAAACGACCGAAAAGCTCGGCATGCAGCGCCTCAGCGTCTACGCAGACAGCAAGCTGCTCCGGAGACCAGGGAGCGAGAAACTGCTGCACAGCGTCAAAAAAAATCAGCATTATCAGCACTACCTATGACCAAAATCAGTATCATCAGCACCACCCGAGCTTCGCCCCAATCAACATCATTCACCACATGGAGATGTTTTGCAACGGCGGGCACCGTGGCAGTTCTTGGCAATATGTCCAAATCGTTGACATTGGTAGCGTTGAAGGAGAGAACCGAAGTACTCTTCCACTGGGTGGCTGGTGAAGCCCAAGTATACCCTGGGGGGCATCGGGCGGTCCTGCGTGAAGCGACGTATGACGCTATATTTGGGACGGGCCACTGAAGTGCCATCTTCTTGTCTTTGGTATGCAACCTGTCTTTGGACAGTTAGTACACCATTGTCTTTTAAGTACTCCAATAGATCACTATCGGAGTATTGGAGAGGAACTCCTTTGATTTTGCCCATGTTTTCGGAGTAGAACCTTGGAGTGGTAGCGCTTACCTCGATTCCCGCGAGGGATGTTTGTGCAAGCAGTTTATTTGCCGCAGGGAGGGACGCTACACTCACCGATAGGCTGCCATCCTTGGCGATTCTGTGTGAGAGTATTTTCTCCTGTGCTATTTCCAATACCTCTCGTGCCAGGACATTCGGGTTCACCTTCCGGGAGGAAGTCTCCTTGGACGTCGGATGAAAGAGTATTGGGATACCTGCTGGTCGGTTTTTCTTGCAAGACACGATGGTGAAACTCGCGTCGTCGTCGTTATCATCCAGGCTTTCCTGTAACGAGTAAAGCCCGGTTCACACAGTTGCGTTTGACTGCGTTTGACTGCGTTGTGGCTGCGAGACACCAGGGGTGCTATGTTGCGCTTTTTGGACTCCCAGCAGACTTGGAAGAGGGAAGTGACGTCAACGACTAGAGAAACGCAGATTGGATGTTGACAGAAGAAAACAAAATCAACATCCAATCTGCATTTGCTGCGTTGTTGACGTCACTTCCCTCTCCCTAGTCTCCTGGGAGTCCAAAAAGCGCAACATAGCCCCCCAGGACATCCCTGCTGCTTATATCGCGTGCTTGCGGCTAATGGTACGTTTACACCTGAGAAGAAATCCGCTGCCGCGGGAGCGGATCCACTCCCGGCGGCGGCGGCGACGAGCGGGTTGCGTTTACATCTATTTCCTTCGAGCAGTGGCGGCAGCGCCAGCTGCGGGAGCGGTTCCCGTAACATCTCGTCAAATATGACGAGAAGGCGCGAGAGTTCCCGCCTCGGCTTTCTCTCCCGGGCGTTGCTGCTCCCGGAACTACGCGTGCTCATGACGTAGGCAGCGTCGCGCTGCGCAAGAATGTCACTTCCGGTCAGTGAAACGCCTCGTTCGGCGGCAGAAATAGGTCCTGGACCTAAACGACTCGCCGCCGCGTCTTCCGCCCAGCGTTTCGCCCCAGTGGCAAGAGCTGGGCGGATTCGCTAGCGGATCCGCAAGTGTAAACGTACCATTAAGTCGATGTCGCCGCTTCCGATGGAGGATCTGACCTCTGCGGGTCAAGTCTGGGTGCGCGCCTTCAACGCGCTGCCGTTTGATGGGAATGACAGCTTCCGCCTGTATATGTGAGTGGGTAGTTGGGTGCGTCGATGCCAGCCAGCTCTTGGGAGGGTAGATTTTCATTAGTTGAAGGTGATTTACCTTGTTCCTGGGAGGGTGGTGCTTGTTTAATGGTGGTGGGTGGCTTTATTGATAGAATGGCATCGGCTTGCGACGGCAATGGCAATTTGCCGGCAGTCGACGCCCGTTTCTTGGTGTTCAGACTCGCTGGTGCTGATGCCAAGTTATAAAATACAATGCTTGCGGCTGGAACAATTAACAATTGAGAATGATTTAAGATTGGACAATTTATGGAAAACAGACTGAGAGCCACAAAACTGCGACAGGCTGTTCCGAGACTTCTTTTTTCAGTTTGTTTTGCATCATAGTATAATACGCCAAAACAACACGGACGAGAACGAAGGTAGAACTTGACAGGACGCGGCGTATTTTCTATCATGGTATAATACGACAAAACAACATGGACGAAAACGGAGAGAGGACTTGACTACTCCGCGTCCTGTGAAGTTCTCCCTTCGTTTTCGTCCGTGTTGTTTTGGCGTATTATACCATGATGCAAAACCAACTAGCCCAACTACGCCGCGTCCTGTCAAGTTCTCCCTTCGTCTTCGTCCGTGTTGTTTTGGCGTATTATACCATGATAGGAACATCCTCGGTGCCCCCTCTCCCCCCCCCCCCCCTTTTTTTTTTCCAAGATTATAAACATTGACATATTTTCGCGGCTGGGAAAGGATATCGACAAGCGTATAACTGAAAATAAGGGTTTAATTGACGAAACATGTGCCAGAAAAAAAGAAAAAAAGAAAGAACGAGCGTCTAGAAAGCAGAAGCGAGCGTCGAGGTGTCGGTGTGTGCCACTGTGAGGTGTGACAACTGGCTAGCGCGAGAGCCTCACCCGGCCAGACAACACTGGAATCCTTATTTATTACACTGGGTATCTCGAACCGGTCGTGTCTCGAACATTCGGCCTAGAATGTTCGAGCGTGGAACACCCCGCAGCAAGAAAGGTTGCAGCATTCGCCGATAAAAATGCCAGAGAACGAATCACGAAGCACGAAGCGTCATCAGAATATTTACACCATGCGTATCTTAAGGTGGAATTGTATATAGCATCCAGAATAACAAAGACCTAACCCAATAAAAAGTTTTTCGTTTCTTTTTTGCTATTTGCGTGCGACATTTTTTTGGTGTAGTTCTTGAAAACCTCACATTATGATTATGCGGGCAGAACTGCGCAGAGTTTCGATTACTCGGTACAAAGTTTAACTTTACGGAGCGGCGGCATGCAAAGGCAGACGAGCAAGTACACACACACACAGCCCGACGGGAGAATAAGGATTGAAGGTCACCCCGTAAAGTTCGTGAACGGTGGCGCCGAGACCACACTCTTGACGGTATAATGTCAGACACGTCCGCGTGGGGACTTGCCGCTGAGCGTGCGGCGCCTTAATTATGCAAATTGAACCGGGTTCCAGCGCACTTTCTCCTTTCTGCGGTACCCTTTGTGCTCCCTGGTCGGATAGAGTTTGAATTCTTTTGCAAAAGGATCCAGGCTTAAGCCTTTGAAAATGAACCTCGAGAGAGGACGTTAGATAAGCTCAGCCACGGGAGCGGCGGTCGCATGCGATAACACGACCTGGCACTGCGTTGGAAAAAGTTTTGGGGCGGGTTAAGATTGTTCACCCGGTAGCGTGAGTCCTTTGCTCGCGCGTGCTGTCAGTTGAAAGATATCCGCGCATTTTTTTTTTTTTTTTTAAATATCGTTTTATCCTTTGCGTTATGGACGGGGAGAAGAGTTTGGAAGAAATTCTCTGATTACAGGTAGCGGTTGGTATTTGCGGTGGATCTATTATCTTTTCGGCTTGCTTTTTGTTGAAAGATTGTTGGTTTTAAGTTGAAAATTTGGTTTTCAGCCGGAAGAAAAATGTGATTGCAACACACACACACGCACACACTCACACACACGCGCACGCAAAAACACACACTCACAGATACTGTCATTATCTGCTTTTCTCAAACTCTCGACTTTGAAAGAGTTGACTTTTTGGGTGTGTAAAACTTCGCTCCATGTGCGCATAAGTCTAAGCTCATTACAACATACCTGTTTACAATAGACATTTGGATACAACATACCGATTTGTGAAGTTCGGCTGGTTTTCCTCTACATACCATTAACTCGACTTTATATCTGCATACAACATACTCCTTTTACACCAGACCAAAGTCTTGGTCAAAATCAAGGTCTGTTATAACGAGCTTAGACTACTTCCTAAAGTTGCAACGTGATGGGTGCCATCCGTCCGGTATATATTTCCTTTACACCATTATCCTCCCAGGTGCGAAAACTCGTTAGTTTTGAACTATATTTAGCGACGTCAAGAAATTCGAACGCTCATGTTTGCATGCAGAATAAGTTTCAGTTCCCATGCATATGTAATGAGAAGATTGGGTGAAGGGTTAAAAGTTCTGTTACTCAACCCGGTTTCCCGTTTGTAGCAAGAGAATCCATTTAATTTTTAAAGCAGAGCTTGTTTTCTTTTTCTTTTTTTTTCTTTCCGTTGTGGTGCCTGGAATGAGCCCGATGCGGCAAACTGCAATTTTAAGATGGTTTCCAAATGTTATCAGAGCATAGTGCTTGGTTCGAGCAGATATGTCATATGTGGAGCGCCGCTAGGTCCATCCAAGTCCATTATTTTAAATCTGGGTAGAACGTGTGTGCCCTGGTGGCTATATATAGATGTGTATTTCTTTCGCTCTTTTGTGTGCAGAAAGGTTTGTGTATTTATTTATTTGTTTCAGATCAACCAGCAACGCCGCCATATAGGTGTAGTTGCAAGGGGGGGGGGGGGGGGGGGGGGGAGGAGTATAATGGGGTTTCGTATTGTAACTTAAAATTGTCGTGTATTTTTAAATAGATATATTATGGGTGCCTATTTTACCCTGGCTTCTACTTACCGGGCGGTAGAATTTATAACAAAAAAAAGGTAGGAACAAGCCTAATACATAGATTTTTCTTTCTCAGAATAATTTATTTGGAATAGATCCTGCGCGTTTGCTCATTAGTGAAATGTCGACGACCTTATCCTCCCTGACAGCTCAGCGGTCTGGCCCAAGGACCAAATAATCTCGGTGTGTATGGTTTCCGTGCTTCCTGCCTTTATGTTATACGAAGTTCGAACAGCGCTTTTCGGAGTTCATTCCTATCGTACATTCGGCGGCACTGGAGTTAAATTTTGTTATATTATCATTTCTTCAGAGAGTACTATCTGCACACAAACGTGTCGAGGAGCCCAAAAGGCCGTTTCGATTGGAAGCAAAATTTACCAGAGCATAGCGCAATTCACTTCAAAGGCCTCCACACCACCCTAATCGTTTTAGAGCTGGCTGCGATAAATATTAAAATAAATCGTAATTGACAAACGTTTTCGTCGTTGATTCGACGATTGCGCTAGAGATAGGAATAGCTACGAACCTCGGCGTGCAGAGCGTGAGCATTGGTTATTATTACGGAGGTAGGGAGCTTCCGGAGGCGACAGGAAGCAACCCGAGGTGAAGCCGGGGGAGTCTTCCGGTTCGGAGGGACACGCCCCCAAAGATGACCAAGAATGAAGAAAACAAGACGACGCTATTGGACGGAAAGGACAGCTGATTTCGCGCCAACAGCTGTTTCGGTCATCTCGCGACCTCTACTTCAGGCTTTGAGCCAATACGTCGCCTCCTCTTCTTCCTACCTCCACGGTTATTATAGACGCGGACGAAGGCTCAGGATGCAACAAATAAACACCACCATGTACCAGCCGTGAAATCAAATAGCTCCGCGTACCCACCAGGAAATGTAATATTTATGACGAGTTATAGAGGCCAGCGCTACGTGGGTCACGTTAGCGGGCTATTCACACATCGCAGAGAAACAACGTGTTGAGATATTTAGCATGTGGGAGGACGTACTGGAGCATTCTGAAGTTGTATCTTACTAAATATATACCGTCACTGACAGCTTAAGAAACACGGAGTGCAGCTCAAGTTATATTGACGGTTCTAGTGTTGTGATTTGTTCTTCGGCATGTTTATCAACTAGTGCCACAATCTTGGCCTATGAAAGATTATAAGATGTTGGAGACTATCTCAAGCTCGGTGCTTGTCAAGTTAATCTGCCCTATTATTTTTTACTTTCATAAAAAAAAACTCAGTCTCCTCCTCCTCACAACAAGCCCGAAAACCGAGCAGTGGCTTGCACAATCCACAGGCTTAAAGGGGCACTCAAGTGGTTTTTGAGTTCGTGTTTTGATGATGACAGCTGAATTTAGACCCCCTAAGTATCCCTAAAAACCAAAAAATATAGTCATACGGTGATTATTTCTTTAATAAAAATGTAAATGAAGGCCGCCAAACCTCGGATCCACCCGAAAACGAAACCACTCTCATTGGTCCTCGCACGCTTATCAAAAGGATCTCGGGCCAATGGCGTTGGACGACGTTCCGTCGCGCAGTGATCCCGAGGTAGCCGCATCGGCCGAACCTCTTTGTCATTCGAGCTTCGATCATGGCGGTGTTCTCTACGCTCGAGGACTTGACGCCGTTAGAGGTTGAAATTCTTCGGCGGAAAGCCGACCTGGGGATGATTTCCTATGACGCCACTTCGACGTGCGATGTGGACGATAGCAGCGCTTCGGAGTCATGTTCGGGTTCCGAGGACGGCGAAACGCAAACCTTTTCGGGCATTCTTCGATTTGCGGTTGGGGCAAGTCGTAACCGAACCAACGTTTGACATCGCAGCGTTACCTCTGGTACGTGATGTCAAACGATGTCGCCACGTTGCCTTTCGCCTCGGGAGGACGGGGGAAAGGCTGGTTCAGACATGTGCAACGAGCGCGTACCTACGACTGCGTTTGTTGCGACCGGAACGACCGCTCTGCGCCGCGCGTACACACACCTGCAACCACTACAACAAGCGCAGCGGGTCGTCAGCACGACGACCGCTTCTATACGCGGCCGTCAGCTGTTTCAGCGGCCCCCCTAAAAAGGGGACGCACTGCTACTCAATGCCGTAACCGAATATAGACAGACAGTTGTCTATAGCCTAACGCTTTATTATTATTTTTTCTTGACAGGCTTGCAGGGTACAGTGGATGAAAAAAAGAAAATAAATAGATGCAGTACGCCGTCTTGGACGATCACGACTCTAATACACGACATTGCAATAGTACAAATATCGCCACACGCCTTTTCTACGATTATAAAAGACAATGTAATCTTAGCAGCGATATAGCAACGTAGAAATATGATTTCGTGATCAGATAGACGTTGCGAGCGTTCAGGATTGCTAACACTAATCACTTCTCTCCGGTGATGAAAACGCGTGAAAATTCGCATCCTTTATACGGTACGCGCCAGTAATACCTTGAACTTGAGCACACGCATGAAATGCGCCCAATAAGAAATCCGGGCGATGTTCGAGGACACAAATGCTTAGAAAGCACCACTGTAGTCGAAGTAAACAAACACGACGGCACGGGCGTTTCTGCTGTCTTGAGAGTGCCGCCACGACATCGCCGCACGAGTAGGTGGATCTTCCCTTTTAGTACGTGCTGGGTTATCATAGCGACACACGACGAACATTCACAGTCAAGGATAGCGCTTTTACGCGGAACGATGAGCTTTCACCACGCCGTCCACGTCGACGACCACCACCGAGGCCTGGCCGGCCCGCTACCGACACGACCGGCCCGACCGGCCTGCAAACAACGCCCGCAGATACGTGCGCTTCCGCGCATTCCGGGGGCGCGGGAAATTCACCCCCCGCGGAGGAAGGCAAGGAGAAAACGTAGTCCCTTGTTTGTGAAACGATAATTGCAGTATCGCGTATTCTAAACTAGAAATATTTTATGTCTTTTAAAATTATCATGCACAACATATTTAAATGAACTGAAAACTTTAGCGAAACTTTACAAAGGCCGCCAAAATTTTCAAACATACGATAATTTCATTGGTCCTCGCAAGTACAGAAAAAAGTCCGCACGTATTTTATTCCTGCGCGATTTATAGGCGGTTCTGCCTTCTAAAACTGAAGATACTCATTCACTGACACTTCCTTAACGCCATCGCACCAAAAAGTAGCTTCTCCAAAAACTGCTTGAGTGCCCCTTTAAGTTAGAGTTCTTTTCTTCGTGACTCGTGGACGATTAGTCGTTTTTGTCAAACATTCGACCTGAGCGTCCCTTCACATTCCGCTCTCCATTCATCCTGTAAAAAGTTTCTTCGCAGACGTGGTTTGCGAAGAAAATTTCCACTAAAAGTATCTTCAAAAACTTTCGTTGCCGGACAAAGCATAGAATTCCGCTAAAAGGTTTTGACGTGCACATTTGTACGCATAGTGTTTGAAACGGTTAGAGAAAAGACGAGTTGCCTTGCATTGTATTCCGAATTACAAACGTTTCTACAGTGCTGATAAAGGTATTAACGCTTTAAGGCAGCTGTGCATAGGCGCCGCCATAACCAATTTTCAGTTTTTGCTTCCTCTTATTCCGTTCGCTTCTCTTTATCATTACCACAGCAGGACAGGTTATTGCCACTTCAGGTGCTACTGTGTCCATCTCCCCCGCATAGGCCTTTGTGGATGCTCGTCATCGCCCGCTTCAGTGGCTCGACATCTCGGTAAGGTTAAAGTCACTGGATGTTTAGAACACAAAAGGAGGTCGGCAATAGACCCCTTTCGAAATTGCGCGCTCTATTGGTAGGTGTAGAATCCCTGCACAATGGCGGATACAAGGGCGAGCTTCTTGTGTTCGATTGCGACCGGGCCGCACGAACCCTCGTGCAGCGGGAGCACGGCTCGGAGCTACCCGCTCGCGCTACTTGCGCCTTCCGCTGGGTCGGCTATTCCACCATTGTGCAGTGGATCATATTTTTTTTTAATTGTCACGTGACTTTCGAAAGGGGTCTATGGCGGTTCAATCTGGCGCGTGTTTAAAGCGTAGGCGCGAGGGCGTGTATTTATAAGGTGCATTATATAGACAACTGCAAGCATGTCCCCTCACTGGTGCCCCACGCGTGCAAGCATGTGCAGCTAGTGCGTGAACGTGGCTTTGGCAAGCATGCAGTTGCACGTAAATGCCCGCACGAGCAGAGACATGATGGCGGCCAGATGTCCTGGTTGCAGTCGTCTATACGCCCTAGGATTCCTTAATGTCCTTCTGTTTAGAGTGTGGACAGCACGCGTTCACAAAGAAAATACGAATAAATCGCTGAAAACAAAATGTTGTCGTGTCGCAGTCAACGCCAAGAGAGCGTGCAGTGATATGCTCTTCCACGCGCTTCAGAGGAAAAAAAAAGAGAAAAATATGCGTTTGGAATAAAATGTCCAGATGTCATTACCCTAAGCAAAGCGCACCTGAAGGCACCCTAATACGCGCTAGTTCCCGTATACAAACAATGCATTCTGCTGAACATTGCTGACGAGCCTAGGATTCCTCAATGCATTCTGCTGAACTTTGTGACGCGCTAGGATTCCTCAATGTCCTTCTCTTTAGAGTGCGGACAGCACGCGTTCACAAAGAAAATACGAAGAAATCGCTGAAAACAAAATGTTGTCGTATGGCAGTCAACGCCAAGAGAGCGTGCAGTGATTTGCTCTTCCACGCGCTTCAGAGGAAAAAAAAGAAAAATATGCGTTTGGAATATATACACACACACGCCGCAAAGCGGCAGACCCGCGCCTCTGGCATCGCCGCGTCTACCGCTTTCATAGAGACCGCTTTGCGGCGTCTGCGTTTGTGAGGCGCTGGCTCACGCGCTAGCGACGACGCTGATGCGAGTTAAGGCCTGTTCACACATGCAGCGGGGCGCTACAAGCGTAGCGCTTACCTCGCGCTAAGCTCGTGCTGACGGGAGCGTTCACCAGCGTTGTATCGCACCGTCAAAACTGTTGCTCATGGCAGACGATAAGTAGCTGACGGCACGTGAGGGGCGCTACATTAGCGCTTCGCTGCATGTGAGAACCGACCATTAGTCGGTGCTACGTAGATCCACCAGTCATGACGCTTGTGGGGGAAAAGACCCTTGTCTTTTAGGTGGCATTGCTCCAGGGGCGAGGTTTCGACCTTCGATAACACTATACGGCGCTTCGCGAGCCTGCAGAGTGCGTGCGCAGTCAAAGTACGGTGGAAGGCAACGAGCGCGTGCCGCAGGCCGGCCGTCCCAGAGAAACGCCGTCCTGTTTTCAAAGCGGAGAGCAAGTCGTCTGCTTCTTGCGCAAGAGTTGTGGTGACGTCAGAAAGACGCCGAGCTCTCATTGGCTTTGATTGAAGGACAGTGGGTAGACGTCAAAGCAAGTTGCATTGATGTGTACCCACTATCCTTCGAATCATAACAAATCAGACCTTGGCGTTCTGACGTCACCACAACCTTTGCAAAAGAAGCAGACGATCTTGCGCTCCGCATACTGCCAGTGAAAAATACCAGGACCAATTTTCCATGTTCTCAGCTAAGTTCCGCTTGGCCAATTTCAAATGTCTTTCTATACTTCGTCTCACCTTAGTATGGACTATTGTTAGCCGCGCGTGCTAAAAGCGCGAGCTAGTCGCTTTGAATGAAGCCGCGGCGGCTGCACTTGCGCTCGTGCAGCAAGTGCTCTAGTCAAGGCAGTCAAGGCCGGCCGCTCGCGCTAGCACAGCCTTCGCGGTTAGTCCATGCTAGGGTGAGACGAAGTATAACATATTTAGGTACTTTGTCGGGTTAGCGAGATGATCTCGACCTTGTATAAGTTTGTCGTTGTTGTGTTCTTGCTTGATGTTCGTTTGACGTGTCTTCGAAGTAATAAGCCGTTAACCCAAGATGAAAAGTCGTACAATCAAAAACGTAGATTGAATAAAATATAACCACATTACACGACTGGTATAGCGTGGTTATAAATTGCGAGTTAAAACGCGCTAAGGTAGACATACCCATTAAAAATAACTAATAAAAAATTAAGACATCGAACTGTAAATCGGGTTATTGCAACTGACTAACTTGGAGTAGCGTTCTGATTAATCACTTCCAAAGAAATAACCGATTTTACACCTCACCTGTTTCGTTTACCACAGGGAGTAATTTTTCACAAGCTATCAAATCTCGATAGAAATATGTGTTAAATAAAATCAATAACAACATATATTAACTCGGATCTGATGCTCAAGATGGGCTAGGGGGCAGGTAGCGATAGAGATTGCACAGTTCCGTGACCTTTGTTACCTTTGTTAGTATATTATTTTTTATTTGTTCGGGATCTGCTCTTTTCGGGGGTTATGATTGAGAAATTTAAGTGTTTTTTTCTTTGTACTTTGTTCATAAAATGTATAATGGACGTTAACCTATCGAAGCGTACCAAGGGATGCAATTTATTTCTATTTTTCCAGGTTAAAAAAACAAACCAAAAACGGCGTGGGGCGAGAAAGAGAGAATGCAGAGAAAAGCAGAAGACGTTTCATAATCTTAGTGAGTTTAGATTAATATACTTTTTGCTATATTCGTTGATACTCTTCAAATCCTCTTGGTTCAAAACGTCTGCCTTTGTCTCCCTCGTACTTCGTTTCTCTATTCCCGGGAGATTAGAAAGAAAGAAAATAAAGAAACTGCGTCGGTTTTCTTGTCTTTTTTTTTTGTCTTTTCTTTCTGTCCGAGAACGAGATTCCTGTGTGACGCGCCTCGGTTGGACCCAGGGTTCATGACAAATCGAGCGCGGCCCCGTCGAGAGCGTCCTGTCCTTCGCCTCGAAAGTCGGAAACCCGCTGAGCCTACGGCGCCGTCACAAAGATTCGGGAGTTGGAGAGCGAACATAGTTTTTGCCGCCCAAAAGTTGGAGCAGATCTCAGTTCACCCCAAGGGTATAGCCAGACACCATTTATTTTACTAAACTTTAAAATTTTACCTTACTTCTAAAGCTCCGAATAGCTTCTGAGTATTTTTTTTCTTTCTTGTTTGGCTCCGCCACTCTGGAACTACTTTTTTTTTGAGTCGAGCGGTAAATTGTGCTTTGTTTTTTTTTTTTGTGTTGACCGTATAACAACCGTAAATAAAATGAAGCATTTTCTGCCGGATCGGCGGACATCTTAAATAGGTAGCAAGGTCGTCTAACTTACGTTTATTTTGACTAATCATGCCAATTGTTTTGTTGTACGTGGCTGATATTAACGCACACAATGGTTGACGGCAATGCTGGCCTCTTTGAGCAGTCGCGCGCGATTTGAAGTTTTCAAAAGAAAACGAAATGCCGGTGTCTATATCCACAGACACCGAAGACTTACGAGACGCAGGTCGTGGCGAGTCCCGATCATTTAATTGCCGCTCCGCAGCAGAAGAAAATGCTGCATTATCCGATTAAAGAAAAATAATGTTTTGATCTATTTACGAAGCAAGACGCATAGACATAATAAAACACGCCTTGCTTATCTTAAGTTCTCTGTGACTAATCAATGCGTATTTAATTCGTACGAATAAGGAACGTTAGGCGGAGCCGATTGCAAGCGGTGACATTTGTTGACCTCGTTGGTGCGCTTTTTGTTTTTGCTTATTTGTGCAAATAATTTCTCGATTCTAATTGAGTTTAAGGCTTCGTTTTCGAGGACCGGATACAGATGTGAGCATGTCCTCCAAGATATACATCAAAGTGGCGGCGTATTGTCGTCGACACAGCAAAACATGCCACCTCTTCGTGTCGCATATCGATTCTTTATTGTCAGGTTTTGGTCTCAAACAAACAGGTAAGACATGATTATCTTATCATTGCCTGAAGTTGCACATGCTTAAAATGTGTGTTTAAAAATACCGGGAGCAACGCCAAGGTGCAGATTAAGTGCAGATTAAGTGCATGGAGTGCAGATTATAAGGAAAACGTTATGTCACAATCACCACACTTTTTTTTTTTTTAGAGCTACCTTTTACTTTGCGCTTGTCCCGGGGGGGGGGGGGGGGGGGGTAGTTCTTGAGAACCGCACATTATGATTATGCGGACAGAACTGCACAGAGTTTCGATTACTAGGAACAAAGCAGGCTTGTAGATAGTTCAACTACTCTGCTGAAGTTACTGTAGTTTAACTTCTTTTCTGAGTAGTTTAGTAACTTTCAATTACATTTTTTTATTTCGGTAATTAGTAGTTTACTTTAATTTTTTGTTATTGGCTGGTGTCAACGTACGCTAATCCAAACGAGGAATGCTGCGCTGTTGCAACATTCGTCTCCGGGTTGTTGGCATCAACCCGACGTACGATGATGCGAGGTGAAAGTTTTGGTTCCTCGGATATTTCCTTAACAAATACAACAAGCAACCTACACAGTCGACCGTTTGTCTTTTCTACACCTTTCTTTAATTAGCGGTCTCGCTGTTCATCCGTTTATTCCCGGCCTTCCTCCCATTTTCATGTTGAAAAGGGGGAAACAAAGGAATTCGATTAACAGTAGCCAAACTAAATGGCGGGGACAGTGACCCCAGTGTCCCCTCGTATCGTTAGCTCATCCACGCCGTTTTGATTCAAACAAACTGTCATCTGTCACCGTGGGAGGGGATAAGGGGGGGGGGGGGGGGAACCGTGTTTTTTTTTTTACGCTCAGCATTCTTTTCCCCAGAGAGTGGGGACGGGACAAAGAGAAATCTTTTCGCAGAGCTCTACAGATACGCGCGATTCGAAAAGCAAGGAGGCGAAACCGAGACGAAGAAATATCGATGGTCCCTTTTCGAACCAGCTCTGAAACCCGAGAAACAGCGTCGCCGAACAACGCCCCCTCGAAGTAGTCTGTCGGCTGTCACCGCGGCAGCATTCGTTGACTCGACGAGAAGATCCGTTCGCAGCCTCTTCACGGGGCCCGCTCCCGGAACCCGAACCGCTCGTCCAACCGACACTCGATAAACAATGGAGGGAAGCGTAAACACAAAACAAAAACAACACAAACAGACCCTTAAAAGCCTCGGGTCTTTTACCCGGCTGACCGCTGACACTCGCAAGACCCTCAATCTCGTTGCCGCGGAACAAATCGTCCGGGCTTTCCTTATTCAGAGCAGCCACTATCGAAAGACGGAGCGCTACTGCCCTCGCCAGCCATATACGCTTCGCGAGGCGCGTGTGATAAAATCAGGAAAACATCACTTGACTCGCTCCAGTGAGCTAGCAGGACGGTAATGCAGAGATGAGCAGAAAAAACAACAAAAAAAAAAAACAGACGGTTTTGACATGACATTTTTTAGCACTATAATTGCTATAATCGCACTGAAAGTCATATCGGCATGCATTGTGGTGGCGTTTCTGCTGAGTGCAAATAGCTTCTGCAGCAAACATTTCGCAGCACCGAATTTCTTTTTGGTCGGAAAGAACAGAGAGAAATCCCGATGCTACTATGATGAATGACCACCAAAACGGTTGTACAAGACGTGTATAGGTTTCCAACACTAACCCCCATTAACCCAAACAATGGCGTCCGTTTTATTTGAGTTTCGATTGCCATAGAGTGTTCGCCTTTGCATAACCGTGTTGTTGCCGCTGAATTTTTTTATTTTTGTTTTCATTCTAACATAGTTTCAATTGGCCGCCCTGTTCTGTTTAAGATTTCCCTCACCGTGTTTTTTTGTGGGGTTACTTAGGAAATGTTTTGTACACTTGAAAGCGAGACCCATTGAAGTTTATTAAACAATGTACTACGACGCGACGCATTGAAACACACCTAGAGGATATGCTTCAGTGTGAAGTGTAACGAAAGACGTTTGTAATGTACAGGTTCTCAGAAAACGTAAAGCTTGTAAACAAAAGTTACTAAACTTCTGTCTCATAAAAGCGACTTCACTGATTCCTCTTATTGGCCCAGCCACGGGGATTAATCACTCCGTGCTCGGGGATTGGACAGGAGGGCTGCGTAAGCACTCAATTTGAGATCGGGACAATGAATGTCTCCACGAGCATTTGAGTAGCGTCTCGTGTTCAATCGCTGTAACGACGGCAATAGACGAACCATAACATTGTCTGGAACTCCGAATGTGCCCTGTGCTGTGCACCTTCTGGTACATGGCTATGATGAACATCGGCGGCATAGAATCGGCACCAGATTACCGGCCGCTTCTCCTGGCTGCGAGTTAAAGAGGCGGTGCAACGATTGCTGTGCGTGTTTGCGTGCATAGCGCGCTAAGAATGAGTTCGACGGTTATACCCTATGAAACGTGCATTATAAACTTACTCCCCCAGCAATCAATGACCATAGCAAAAAAAAAGAAAGTCGTATTTTTTGCCTACAATGTTTGATGAAAAGAAAGCGATATAGCTTTAACACGGTCGCGCAATGCGGGTGGAATGGTGCCGTCAGGTACCTGAAGACGAAGATGCGACGTGGTTAATTATCAGAGCCGTCGTGGATGCCACTGGCGACTGCCGTCACTAATCCGTGAAGTAAGTGGGTAAGCGCGGTGGAAGTCTGTATACAACCATCCAACATTACGCACAGCAACTGGATACTGCCAGAGGGGGATTTCGCATAACGCGAGTAATGTTTGAAAACAAACCTTTCAAGCAGTCGACACGATGCATCTTCTCGTCACGTGTCGTCTGCTCCAAGCAACGACACGACGATTCCAGCGCGTATGCCTTCGTTGCGGAATTCTTGGCGGAACGCTAGGGTTGCCCTCTTAGCTCGCCTTCGCTCGCCCCGCGTGGCATGGCGGACGGAGTTCCGACCAGACTTGTACGTAATCCATTACAAGTAACGAAATTATTTGTAATCCCTTACATTTATCAGTAATTTTGTAACGGATTAATTACATATTTTCTAGAGTAATTTTAAAGTAATTTCTTTACATTTTTTGCGTAACGGATTCCTTGTAATCCGTTACATTTTTTTTCAGGACCAACCCCCCCCCTCCCTTTCTAAAACAACGTTAATTTTTCTTTCTTTTTTTTTTTGGTGGGGGGGGGGGGGGGGGTTAAGTCAAGCGCAGTGACACTCTCACGCGAATTGACTAGCCAAAAGGGAGGCTTGGCACTCTTCAGTTCCGCAAAGCCTTTTTTTTTTTTTTTTTTTTGCAATAGCAAGCCCCTGAATCTATTTTTTTTTTATACCCTAACAACAATGTCGAAAAATCCAAATGAACATTTCTACAAAAAGAAAGAAGGGAAAGGGGGAGGGGGGGAAGTTATATCCGCCTTTTTTAGTTCCTTTATTTTTTCTTTGCGATCGAAGGTGAGGAGGGGACACCAAGTGATTGTATGCCTCTTCGAGAAGCTCGAGGCGGTAAGTGCACAGACAAGAAATAACAATGTCCTTCTCGGTTATAGTGACTACGACCATCTTCATAATGTCACAACACGAGACATCGCTCCGTCTACCCTAAAATTCACTAAAAGAGATGTGAAGGTGTCATTGCCACAAGCATGCATGCTCGTTTGTTGCTGCACACTTATCATATTCTCTTTGAAAACAGGATTATTTTTTTTTCTGTTTCTTTCACCTTATTTGACCCTGTTTTAAAAGCTACTTTTTGTAGTCCAACTTCTAGGGTTGGCCCACTTTATTTGTGAGTTAGAAAATGATAATAGTCTTCCTTTCTTCTTCTTCCTGTACTGACCCCAGCAGGACGCAACTTATCCCAAGCAGATATTTTTACAAATAAGACATAATGGTGGTCTGAGGTAACTTGATATTCTGGCTTGAGGAGAGAGTGAAACTCGTGAGTGGGGCCATAGCGCGGCTTACTTAGTACTCTACCATTCGCTGCCCGTGGCATCAGCGGACGTCTATCTGGAGAACACCGGAGTAAACTGCAGTCGGTTCGTGCTCCGTTAGGGTTACCAACCGTCCCGGATTTTGCGGGACTGTCCCGACTTTTCATAAAGCGTCCCGAGTCCCTCATCGTCCCTGTCGGGACAGCTATATGTCCCGGACTTGGTCCAGACGGTCGAGCTCGAAATCTTATATCTGGTCCAACGTACGCCCAACAATGCACGCCCCGTTGCGAAACACGGAGTTTGCACGAATCGCACGAACAATGCCGCGGTATCTAGCGTTGGTTGCAAGGTTTTAGCCACTTTAGCATGCAAGAGCAATAGCAAGCAGGAAACCGCGGCGGGCGCCTGTTATCATCATCATTTGTATAAACCCCTTTGCCATCTGCTTCCTCCTCCCTCGCGCTACCCTTACCTACCCCTACCTACCTACCTACCTATCCCCCCCCCCGTCCCGACTTCCTTCATTGCAGAGTTGGTAACCCTATGCTCCGTGCTTTTTTGAACAGCACCAAGAAAGGTACACACGGCAAACGTGCGTTCATATTCCCTTTTTTTAACCGCCGTCCAAATTAATTGTTGTTATGAGTGTCCTTTTTTTTATTACTTATATATATATATTGGAAACCTTTTTTTATTCACCAACGTCTCAACTGAGGCTCGTCTGTTCAGAACCAAAGGAAGAAGAATATCGAGGCAAACCGTATTTAAGTTTGAATTATCACTTTACTGTTACAACTATGTCTTGCTATTGTCTGTCAATATATGCCGGTATAGTAAGATGGAAATAATTCTTATTTTAGTTTTGGCTAGATGTATGATGACTTCTACAGCTTCGCGATTTCGACAATGAAGCATTTTAGTAGATCGTCCCAATGAGTCCGATAACGATACCCGATACTCCGCCGCCGCCTTTGCGCATTCATCATATCGTAACGATCTACTAGAACTCTCGAATATCAGGCAACGGCTGCAACGAGGAAGTTTTGCTCCATCTTTGGGGTACGTAAATAGTACTTCCATTGCTTCGCTGAAAAATCTCAATGCAGAGCATAAAGCATTCGTGAGGCACAATATGGCACTCCCATGCAGTGCTTCAGTTCAAAGAGGTTTCAGCGTAGCAGTCGACATATTAAGTAAGAAATAACGCGAAATGTCTGACGAGGCTTTCGAGAGTCAGCTCGTGCTCAAAATACTCAAGGTCATTAAATGGAATAGGTTGCAACAATAAGAACTTGAATAACCCTCTTCCCTTTGTTTCTTACTTGAGGGCAATAATGTTGAAAGTAACGCCACGAAAGTAACGGATTACTTTTTGGGGTAACGGTCAATTACTTTCCTTGGAGGGTAATTGTAATTGTAATTAATTACATTTCAGCCTTGAGTAATTGTAAATGTAATTCCTTACTATTTTTCAGTAACGTGTACAAGTCTGGTTCCGACTTCCCTCCCCTCGCAGAGAGAAAGGAGGGAAAAAAAGGTTTTCCATTTTTCGCGCTCGCGGCGACGACGGGCAAAGAGGGCAAAATCCCTACAAAATGTCGCCCATAAAACTACAACTAAAAAGAAAAAACGAGCAGTGTTTTTTTGTTTTTTGTTTTTTGTTTTTTTTTGCGGCCAGAACAAGCGGCATGATCTGGAGTCCGATTGTATGCAGCCAATGTTTATCATAGCCACGCGCTAGGGTTGGCAAAGCGACACGCGCTGTGTTTGAGACACTTTAAAGGCCGGTTCAGACTAGGGTGCCTTCATGTGCGTTCAGACACTTGCGTTTGAGTGCGGTTGACTGCGTTGCGGCGAGAACCGAAAGCGAGTCACCGGCACATCTGTGCTTCGTAGGAAGCGTGGAATTCAATTCAAGGAATCATCTTGGCACGCGATATAAGCAGCAGGGATGTCCTGGTTTCTCGCTGCCGCAACGCAGTCAAACGCAGTCAAACGCAACTGTGTGAACCGGGCTTAATGGTTCGGCTATTGTCGTCATTGCAGCGATTGGCCACGAGCCCCCACCCGAACGCTTGTCGATCGATGGGTTAATCACGAGCCATAATTGTGCGCTCACGAAATGCTCGGATCCAACCTATGAGCCGCATTCATATTTCGTCACTCGGGGGACTGTGCCAACACTGCGACCACCGACCTACGTCATCAAGTTTTGCGAAGAGATTAAAAGAAAGCGCTCGATTTTATCCTTGAACTTACACCGCAATGAAAACGTGTCTTGGTCAGTGGCGTTGCGTTCGCGTATATTTGGGTCCGACTACAGCCAGCAAGCACGTGTAAAGTGAAAAAAAAAAAAAAAAAAAACATTACAACTGAATATCGCAGCACCGGCCTTTTGCGGGGCTGAACGCTGTTCATTTTTGTGTAATATTTTTTACTATGGTCATTGCGTGTAGAGAAAAACTAACGCGTGTGATATAGTTAATAAACGAGAATCAATTCTAAGCGGAATATACATAATATACAGAAGTTCATGCACAGCCCAGGGATCTAGGGTTTCATCCTCACCATTGCCCGTTTCAATCTCGATGAGCCCCATACCTGCGTGCGGTCGTGTGTTACTAGGGAGTTTTCGTAGATCGTTTTCGCCATCCCGCAACGTTCTCCGCAACCCGCTAAGGGACCTGGAACTCTACAGTCAAGGCTAACGGCGCGCAGGCGCAGTAGCGGCTTCTTCGTTGCGGAGGGCTTAGCGGAGGGGGAAACGCGGTCTACGAAAACTCCCTACAACTGCGCGATGCACGTTACAGACCCCAGGCTAGCGGTAGTACTACACTGGCTAAATTGCTCATCTACAGCTGAGACACCATGACGCCCACGAAGGCGGACTAACTTCCGGCTGCATAAACATACACACAACAATTTAACAATTTGTTGCGGCGTATTTATAAAGCAAAGCCCCTTGATGCGGTTTTGCCTGTCAACGCACGAAAGGCTGTCCCCGTGCCAGGAGCACTCGCTCATTCAACGTGTGTCGCGTCGCGCATTCGCACAACAGTGGTTGTTGGCACGTGTGACAAACGCGAAGCGTGAATTTTTTTCACCAGGCTCTACCTTAACTGAGTTTGCTTTGAAGGCCTTTGAATTCTTCGTGAAATAGAGGTATAATTCCTCAGGGACCCCAATTAGACGACACAATAATTCGCGTTAACAAAACGCTTGCTAAAGAGAACAGATGATTTGAATCCAAATTATTATTCACATTGGCAATAATTTTATCATAAAGAAATCACAAATTGTTCAAGGTATCTCAATATTCCAATGAATCATCTTGTCCGCTGTTGCAAAGGCGGCCAATTTATCGGGGTTCATTTTGCCCTGTACCATTTTGTCCATGACGTTTTATCGGAGAACATTTTGTACGTCACCATTTTGTCCGGGACAATTTTGTCCGGGACCATTTTGTCCGGGACCATTTTGTCCGGGATCATTTTGTCCGGGACCATTCTGTCCGATGCCATTTTGAGCGGGACCATTTTGTCCCATGCACAATATGCGACCGGTCGAAGACGGCTCAGTTTCTTTCATATCGGAGAGCACTTTTCACGGACTGCTTCCTGTTCTTGATAACTCGTGCACGACAGACATCCGCCGCGACTTCAATATACGCTTCTCCACCCCAATCGTAGCTCCACGCCTTGAGACTATATCCGCTTACGGGTTCGGAAGAACATAAATCTCAGAACGCGCGACTCGTCAAAGTGACTTTTGTCTCGTAGCACAAAGCCAGATGTGAACCTCGGGATTTCGTGGCCCCCCTCCTCTAATGAAGAAAAAAATACGGGCAAGAAACGAAACGAGCCCAACGCGCAAAGTGAAAGCCCCGTGCGAGGCAATGGTGCACCCGACCGCGGCGCGCGAGCAGGATGCAATTCGTAGTGTCCTCCTCCGTTTCTCTTTACCATGGACCGCATCGAAGGATACGATCGCTCCCAACCAATTCAGTGATGCGAGCGTATACCATCCGACTACGCGTCTCCGCGTCGCTGCGTTTCTCCAAAAAGTCGCGCGACACTCGCGCGGCATTGGATTGGTTCGGACGGCTTGTAGCGTACCCTGTGGTACTTTGTAAGCTGAAACGAAGTATGAAACGAGCCAGCGAGGAAGCCAGCCTAGTACATTCTGAACCGAGGAACCCGCGACGATGGTATCAATTCCGCAAAAGCTCGTTCTCCATTTATCGGGAACACAGCTGGTGTGTATCTCAGTGCGCCTTTGGCTTGCTTCGCAATTTTGTCTTGCTCGGCTTTTTTTCTTTTTTTTTTTTTCTGACGGACCTCTTTCTTTCGCATCGAGTGCATCGGTAACACTTAGCGGAAGACAGGAGCACTGGCCACACTACGACTGCCTACATCGATTCCCAAAACCCCTAGAGGAAAACAACTGCTTTGTTTCTGTTTACGCCGAGCCGCCGCTTCTTTCCCTGGACGGGTTTCGCTTTCTTGCTCTTTACTGGTACATTCCTTTTTCTCTAATACATAGTGTATGTTTTCTTGCCGACGTGCGTCTTTCGGCTTCACGTTGATGTTTATTATCTCGCCGGTGTGGAGTGGGTACAGGACCGGCAGCGAATGACCCTCCGCATCGCCTCTAATTCTTTCACGTTCCCACTCGTCTTCGCCGGTTTGGGTAAACGTCTGGACGTGATCGCCGGTGCGGGCGTGCGCCTTAGTGGCCATGTCGACGGGTGGCCGTGCTATGGTGGGCAGTCGTTCTGGGTCTGTCCTTGTGTATAGAAGAGCTAAGAAGCACGAACAATACACGTACGAATGAAGGCACCCGCATTGCAAGGACTTTGCGATGGTGTAGGTTTTAATAAAAGAAAAAGACCGCGAGGCGACGAGATAGAGAAGAGGAAGGGGCAGCAAAAGAGACGACCATGAGACGACACCGTCTTGGGCTGGTAGTCTTGGCATAAAACCCAGGGTCCCTGATCCGACCGGTGCTACCGAAAGAAATGCTATCGCATTTAAAACAATTCGCATTCCCCAACGCTTGAATCGTTGAACAGAAAAAGCATGTGCTCCCATATCAAAACAAAGCCGCATCTACCCTATGCAAATGCAAGTGCCGCTTAGAAATATATCGTCGACGTGCGTGACCAAAAGCGTCACTGCGGTAGGCCGTCCACGATTGGCCAAACGCTCACTATGACATCTTAAGTTTGATGATTTCTACGTTTATAATGGAGATAAGAGCAATAGGGTCGAGAACCGGCCTAGTTGGTAGTGGCTGAAGAGAGAAGAGATAAGAGATATTAAGAAAAAAATAAGAGAAATGCCAGACTGTCAACTTGGTAGTGCATGTTAGGACGCGATGACTCCAAGCTTCCACCGTGCTTTTTATTGACGCTGTCGAACGTTTTTCGCTGGCAGTTTATAATCATGGTCGAGACGTCCAACATAGGAACCATAAGGGGGCCACCGAAACATCTCGTTGCCAATACGAAGAGAAACTGAGGGAGAGGAGGAAATGGGAGCGTGCGGGGACGTTAGAGCGCCGAGCTATGATTGGAGAGAGACAGCAGCGAGAGACAAAGGCATCAGCCTTTACGTCTACCCACTAAACCCTCCAATGAGAGCTCGGCACTCTACCTACCAGCTATATTTTTTTATTACTCCGTGTTGTGGAATGAGGGGGGCAAAGAAAAAAAAATGGGGATGGAGGACGCCAAAAGAAGAAGGAATGCGCCGAGAAACTGAGGGAGAGAAGGAAAAGAGAGCGGGGGGGGGGGGAGGGGGGGCGTCAGAACGCCGAGTTCCGGTTGGAATGATTAGTGGGTAGACCTAAAGCTAGCTGCCTTTGCACCCCTTGCGCTCGTCGAACGCGTCAGAACGCGGAACGCCGGCGTCTTGTGTTTGGCTTTCGCATTCGAACGCGTTCTAAGGGTGTGGTGGAGACAGAGGCTGCTAGCTCTAGGTCTACCCACTAATCATTCCAACCAGAGCTCGGCGTTCTAACGTCTCCGCGCACTCTCGTCTTCTCCTCTCCCTCAGTTTCACGCGGCATGGGATGGGATCAACACCAATGTCGTAGGGCGGCCGGAAAGGGTGCGGCTTTAGATACGGGTCGGGTGGTACCAACGAAAACGCACATTTCGGAAAAATACGTGCGTAAAAGCTCAGAACACTAGTTATGAGGTTTACAATATTTTATTGGACACAGATTTTTTTTTTTGTGTGTGTGTGGACGCGCGCCTGTGTGCGTGCGAGTGTTTGTGCCTGTGTGTGCGTGCATGTGTGTGTTTGTGTGTATGTGAAGACACAAAGAACCTGCGAAGTAGTATGCCTGCCAATCTAGATAGCAACGCCCACACTACCACCATGCACTACATGAGGGGAAAAAAAAAAGAGAAAGCAAAAAAAAAAGACACATGAACAATTCTTTAGGAGAACTATATAGCGTACTAGCAGTAAGTGTTAAAAGAACAACGAAGGCAATGCAGCGACCGTATAAAAAAATACATATTTTATGAACCGTCTTTGGCACCCTCGTCGGCGACGCTGGAAGAAAGAAGGGAACGCCATTAATGGGCAGCACGAAAATCTCGCATCTTTTTGCCATCACACGGAACTGCATGTTTCGTTCGAAGTGGAACATCGGTGCCTTTAATTTCTTCCTGAAACGTTCACGCGTCTCTGTACGCGGATCCATACAAGTGTGCGCCGAATATGCACCGAACGCATTGCGAACTGCATTTCGAATAATTTGCGAGTTTGCGCAAAGTTCAACGTGCATATTCTTAGAGGAAAGCCGGCATAGATGCGACGTGGCGTGGCAGCACGGAAGTAAGTTTTTCCGTGCTGCTGCGATGTTCTCCGAGACGAATTTTCCGCCGAACGGATGTCGCTCTGTCTTCGCATCGTCTCAGGCCTAAATATTGTTTCCAAATAGCAGAAAGTTTCGATTGCTATCCAGCTTCACCGGGAGTGCACGCGCTCTCAGACGCGTGCGCGCACTACAGCTTACATCGCTAGACAGGCCTGTGTTGTCAAGAGTTGAAAGGAGAGTAAAGCCGCTTCGCAATTGAGACCAAAAAAAAAATCATCTCTACTAAATTTTGATAGTCGCTAAGGAAAAGTGCGTTCAAAGAAGGGACAAACAAGACAGCAGACGTTCACATACAGTGGTTCGGATCGCGACGTTTGGCGAAAAATCGATAAAATATTTTGGTAACCTCGACATTCCTAGGTTTTTTTTATATTTCAGTATATGGTTCCTCCAATTTCGTTTTCGGTTGACGCGAGAATACTTGCGACAACTCAAAGGCCTTTATTCATTACGACGCCAAGCCTTTGCTGTAACTGTTACGCCACAGTTACATCGTAATACATGGAGTAGTAGTCATCCTAAGGGTCGTGAGCTCCACGTAGTGTTTTGCTTACCCAAGTATGACTCTCCGTATAATCTCGGGGCTCGCAAAAAAAAAAGAGTTAGTCCCGTCTGTAAAGTATTAACTTGCTCACTTGCAATAAGTAACGGACCAAATTCAGACTAGCAATGAGTGAAAGTCCAAAGACCAGTCAAACCCAATATGCTGCTTCAAAAATTGGATCTGCATTAGCGAATTAGGCATGTAAAATGGCATGCACATAGCCGCAGGAAGGTATCATTATGATGCTGAACCCGTTATCTGAATATTGTGATTAGTTGACGCTCTTTTCTACGCTATACCGGGCCCTCTTTTTAAAGGCGGTTTATGGCAAAGAGAGCTTTTAGGGGAAGAATTTGTCGAAGTGTGACTCATCCCTATGACAACTCGTAAAAGTGCGTCTGATAATGGTGGTGGTAATGAGTTAGTTCTTCAACTTCTAGTTTTGTACTTGTGGCTGTCAATAAATGATTTCCGGTGAAGCTTTTTTTTTCTTTCAGTGATTGAAACTGTTTTATTATTTATTAAAAGTTGATATCAGCGTTGTTAAGCTCACTATATATCACTAACAAATTTCTCGGGGAGCAGCAAGTTTGCTGCCAATTACCGTTGTAACTATCAAATATAACTATAAACTTTGTTCCATAATTGCTTAAATATAGTCATAATTTCTGAGACAATATGACTGAGAAGGCTAATGTGCTCTCAAAAACAACCCGTACAAATAAAAAGGCTATGTGAGCCGCTAAGCTTGTAAAGTTTTGTTTCCTCAAGAACAAAACTTTCCTATCCGTTTGAAACACAGTATGCAACTAAGTGCGAATAATACAAGGCACCATTCCTCAGTAACTATTTGATGTATTCTGCTCTAATTCTTGCCATTTTCTTAAGTAATTATTATTTTTTTCCAAAGTTTGTTTCTTTCGTGTGGAGACCAAAGGTGGTTCAACGAGTTGCCCCAGTGACAATTTGTTTTTGTAACAAATTGTGCTATGTGACGAATTTTCCTAAAACGAGGTTTCCTGCTAAAGAAGGTTTCTAAGAATGTCTTTGTTGGGTGACCTTGCTTTCCCATGCACAGCACGACCGCAGCTTTTTCAAGCACATCATCCGTCTTTCCACTTTTCAAACCTGAAAAGCCTTAAAGGTTCCCTGAGGAGATTTCTCAGATCGCCTAAATATGGTGATAACTCATTCCGCGGGCTCTAAGCATCCTAAAAATCCGTAAATCATACCGATGCGGGGCGGATTTCTCTATTAAAAAAGCAATCAAAGATCGAAATTACGTAACTTAACGTAAGAAATAGCACAGTGGGAACGGGCCTTAAGTGTGGTCCTGGTTTCGGAACATGCTCCTCCCATTGCCAGAGATGAAATCGGTGTGTTGCGATCTTTGATTGCATTTTTACTAAGGAAATCGGCCGCGTATCGTCAAACTTTAGGGACTTCTAGATTGTTAGAGCCAGCAGAGTGAGTTATCGCCATATTTAAGCGATATCAGAAACCTCCTCAGGGGGCCTTTAAGCCGGGGTCACACTGCTCATACATCATACAAATCATACAAAGGACAGTCTGCAAACACGAGCCATTGCAATATCCCCGGTTCAAATGCCGGGTGCCAAGTTTCTCCTTGAACTCATTGCTATGCGGCATTCGAAGCACGGATGTCGCGGTGAATCGCGGTCGAATCTGTCTGCAGACTGTCTTTTTTATGATGTATACATGGCTTGCGCTGACGTCACATCGCATACTTTTGACCACCATGTAAGAGGAGGAGAGGGAAGCTGCTTTTGTAAGAATTTTGAGTGACGGGTTAATCTTCTATAATCTTCTGGGAGGAGAATAGCGACGTCTGTGCAAATCCAGGAGGCACAAAAGAGGATCCTGATAAAAGGGGAGCTCCTTTTTTCCCTCTTCTCTGGTGGTCATTGGAGCGCTCTTTGAATAACGTCACGTGCAAGCCATGTGTACGCAGTGTGACCCCCGCTTTTGTGTGCAGTGTATGCTCAAAGCCTTACCTTATTAATTTCGGTTTATGGAAACGTTTATAATTGGTTAAGGTATCGGAAGGGCATACAAGTGAAGAGGCTTACTAAAAAATAACTGCTGTCACGTCTCCTTTGTATGGGGCTTGGTTTTCTTCCTAACTCAGTTAAGAAAGCTTTTGCGACTGGGTGTTTTTGTGGAATGGAACAGGGACGAGCAAAAATAAATGCAACGACATGTATGATAAACATAATAATAAAATCCCACTTAGTATAGTACCTGTTGCAACAAGCGGCGTAAGTAATCTTACACTCAATTTGACAGCAGCGACGCCCCTGTTTTTCTACACGCAAAGTCGCACACCCTCTCATAGCTACCTGGAATCGCCACACTACTCACATCAAGGACACTTTGACAAGCTTACCACAGCAGCGCCATCAAGTTACACCAGTAACAAGAGCTGGAACTTGACTGCAATATAGTAGCCTCATATATTCGTCAAAACCTTTGGTAACCGTAAAATAGATATGAGTATTCAGAAACCCAGTTTCTCGGGGCTGAAACTCTCATGATAATACAATATTAAATATATCTTTTATACAGAATTGAACGGGACATCTCACGCACCTTAGTTACAGCTTTTTTTTTTTTTTTTGTAGACTGACGTCGCACTTATAAAACATATATGAGGAGTGGCGGAAATTGAAAGAACTTGAAAGACCATGTCGCAATATACGTTCGATGGGGGCTCTAACGTCGTTTAATAGACATTGTATGCGGTGAGCGGCCCAAGATGAGTCCAGCCTCTATTGCTAGTGTAATCCTCCTATCAAAGAAAGCTCGAGACATCGTATTAGGAGAAGAGGCCTGCTTGCGAAACTGCGCCTCCGCCGGTCGAGTTAGCTCATTTGTCAACATGCGCCGGGCTTTCGGTTGGGGCTCTTATTAGTTATCTGAAGGAGGACAGAATCGATCGCGAAAAGAAAGGGGCTGCGTGTTGTCGATTATTCGTTCTTATAGGCTTTTGGGGTGGCTTTATTTGCTGCGGCATTTGTTCGGGACGAGGACCGTTAATATATAGTTCACGGGGATCTCACCTGCAGTCTCCTTAAGGGATGTGTCGTGTATTTGAACCGGACCGAACTAAATAAAAATGTATCTGCTGGAAGTTTTAAATGTAAGACTAAGCAGATAACGTGACTATGAATTCAATTATTTTTATGAAAAAATTAAAACAAAATTCGCGCTGCGAATAATTGAGACTTAACTTTAAAAAAAAAAAAAATGTAACGCATGTGAAGTCGAAAATAAATTCTCTGTGTAGCAGTGAGCGTTTGCTTTGACAAAACGCTGAAAGACAACGAGTCCATAATAAATGGCTTACCTCCCATCTCTCTTTATTAGTAAAAAAGAAAGGCTAAATACAAAAAGAAAAATATTTTTGCCAAAAACCTAAACAAAATGCGTAAACAAAACTAGCGCAATGCTTGTTTGAGCGATTTGAAACATGTTTTTTGTTAAGGTTCAACGTTCGAAATAGAAACCATTGTCGGACTTGCTCCTAACTAAAAAAAAAAGGGGGGGTTTCGAAATGTAAATACTGCGCTATCTTTTTTTCTGGAAAAGAGGGAGGGGGGTATTTTTTGACAAACGTGTTCTTCCCACGCAACGAGCCTTGTCTTTGGAACAGTCCAGAGGAAGGAATCCTGGGTTCCATCCCACACCTACCCGTTTCGATCTGGATGAGCATCGTACCGGCGTGCGGTCGTGTATCACTACTGCGTGGTGCACGTTAAAGACCCCAGGATAGCGGTTGTACTGCACTGGCTAAATTGCTCATCTACAGCGAGTGACTCGTCGCAACTTTGAAATGGCTGACCAGCTATGCGCTGTATAAATATCCACACAGCCTCAATTATTTTCGAGCGGAAGCTTTTGACTTTCACTCGCTATCTTTGATGGAGGCAAGGTGTTTTGTAAATGGTTAAACGAAACAAAATTGTACAACCAATCTAAACCTTAATGGGTCCGGCTTGTTATCGACAATCTCGAGCCTTCTGAGATGGATATCCACAATTTATTTTAAAAAAGGAGGCATTCCTTTGTGAAACTACGCTGTAATCTAAGGAACACTCTACGCAATACGCCTATGCGCTCAAATTTCTTGCATTTTACGACATCTTCAAATATTGCACAAAGCGCGTCCAGAAAAAAATATTTTAGAGTCGGCGAGGGACGTAGGCTATACGCAAAACTGTAGACAACGCGTAAGCAGGAAACATATGACACAGAAGACATTCGGTGTCTGTTGCGAGTTTCGTCATATACTCCGTTTCAAGCCAAGTCCGAGCGCAGACGACGTCACAATCCAATTGAGCCAATTGAGACTTGCCTAAAGTGTACCGCCGTACAGCCCTCATCGTCTTTGCCCGGTTTGCTACCACCGGTTCAACCAATCGTTAAAAAAATGTCCCGTAATGCTGCACTTTTTAGAGCGCAGCTCTTAGGCGCCCGTTTCCGGCTTGAGCGGCGTCGGCGTCGGCGTCGCCGTCTTCGTAACCGCGCGGTGCATTATGGGACGCGTGACGTCACTGCTGACGTCATCGGCATCCGCATCGTCACTAATGACGTCATCAGTGACGTGACTGATGACGTCATCGGCATCCGCATCGTCATCGTCACTGATGACATCATCGGCATCCGCATCGTCATCGTCACTGGTGACGTCATCGGCATTGGCATCGTCACGTGACCCCCAGGTCACGTGACCCCCAGGTCACGTGACCCCTCCCAAGGTCACGTGACCTACCCCCTGCGGTCACTTGACCCACCCCCCCAGTACCCTCCCTCCTCCTCCTCAAGAGCTGCGCTCTAATTCGGCGTTACAGGGAGTTGTAAACGGCTTTCACTTTTGTTTCTATCAACGTGATTGGCATAGTCGGTCATTGCAAACGCACAAGGTCGACGATGCACTTCCGTCGCTGCTTGATAGACCCTAATCGCATCGTAGCGTCGGCGGTGCTCGAATTCATTGAAAAGCGGAGTATTTATTGCCTCGCTTATGTTCCTACGCGCGTGTTTAATTCATCATACTCGGAGCTTGTTACATACAGCGTGTAATCTAACGCTTCTAAGAGACTTTAGACGGCCCGCGAAAATCGGTTTCTTAACGTATCGTTCTGAAATTGATTACAAAGGTGTAACCCGTGGTGGAAGCGTGAGCTGAAAACTTCAACGGATGAGCTTACCTAAAAAAATAACTGTTTTGGGCTATCTGCCGCGGCATTCGCAGACATTGTCATGACCGGGCTCGCCTAGTTAAATCTGCCACCGACAGATGTATGAAGCGTCCAGCGCACCGGCAGAGACGCACGCCGGCATACTGAGAAGTTTCCCAAGATCGTCTGCTAAGCTCGGAGCCTGCGCGCTCGACGCTTCTGGCATCTGTCGACGGCAGACTTAACTAGGCGAGCCCGGTCATAACGTCGTCTGCGAATGCCATGCACATCAGAGAGCCCAAAACAAGTTTTTCTTTTCTCCTTTTCTGAACACGGTAAGCTCATCCTTTGATATTTTCACCCAATGCTTCTAGCACAGTTGCACGTCTGCAAAAGTGCAACCATGTGGTGTGCAACCATACGCAACCACCATGTGCAACCTCGTGCAATCATACACACACCCATATTTTTTTATTACTGGGGGACCAGTGGTAACTGTCATCGGGCACCGGACCATGGTGGTTTAATAAACGTTTATTCTCTCTCTATCTCTCTCTCTCTCTCTCTCTCAATGCGCGAGATCGCATGCAAGTACAATGTTTGAGCTACCTTGGTCGGGTAACAGCTAGTTCAAATCATCAGCGTGGACAGCGTTAACTTCCCGACGAAGCTTTGTAGTTGCTGGTTATGTACACTTCACCAGGACGCATCAGCGGTACGATCTTCAAACCACAACATGAAAAGTAACGCGTCTAAGAAAGTTTATCCGATAGTGGATACGAGCGCGATACGGTGGAGAAACCAATTTTCGCGGGCCATCTAAACTTTCTTAGAAGCGTTAGTGTTGTAGTTCAAAGATTGTACCGCCGATACGTCCTGGTGAAGTGTACATGACCAACAACTACTAAGCTTCGTCGTGAAGTTAACGCTGTCCAAGCTGATGACTTGAACTAACTATAGATTGACCAAGTTAGATCAAGCGTTGTATTTGCATGCGATCTCGCACATTGAGAGGGAGAATAAACGTTTATTAAAGCACCATGGTCCGGTGCCCGACGATAGTTATTACTGGTCCCCCAGTGAGAAAATGAATTGGGTGTGTATATGCTTATACAGCCTAGAACTTGGTCTGCCTCAACGAGCGACTTGTCTCCCAGCTGTATATGAGAATTTTCGCCAGTACAGTACAACCGCTAGTCTTTAACGTGCATCACACAGTAGCAATACACGTCCGCACGCCGGTACGATGCTCATCTAGATCGAAACGGGCAGGGGTTGGGATTGAACCCAGGATCCCTGGATTCTGCGGCGCGGGCTTTCGCACCATGTTTTCCGAGCTGGTGTGTGCTAGCCCACTCGGCCACTGATCCCCTTGTCCTCCAGTACAGCACGAACATGCTGTATCAGCAGGGGCGGTAGTGTGGCGACGAGGTCATGTTGGGGGGCGAGCTAACCTGCCCAGTCAGGGGGTCGGGAATATGGTGGGAGAGTAGAGAGGAGAGAAATAAATGAGGATTGGGCGTGAGGACAACGCCAGAGCATGTGCTCGTTAGAGGGGTATTCCTGGCAGTGGGGGCATGAAGGAGATTCAGGTAGACCCTGCATGTGATGTATAAAGTGGGGTGTGAGAAGGGAGGAGGTTTGAGCTCTGCGAAGGATGGAGGCATCCTGTCTGCAGAAGGAGGCAGGGAATCGGCAAATCACGCCGTTAGGTGTCTGCGGTCGCGTGGAAGTGTAGTTCGTGCCTTGTGTAGGAATTTGCGGTGGTGACGGGGATTATATTTGTTTGGCCAAACTTCCGAGGCGACCGGAAAGGGCTCGTCGCGGGTGAGCACGTGCGCGCGTGCGTTACCCTCGATAGCTTCGTGGCCACTGGGTCCACTGGATATTTACGCGAAGGGAGGGCTGTTGGGTGAGGTGATGGAGGATCTTGGTGTGAATGTGCGGAGGGAGTAGACGGACAGTCAGTCAGCAAGTCACGGCATGCTGACTGACTGTCCGTCCTGATAAGGATTTCATTCGTAGGGTGTTGGGAAAAGGTGATGGCTTCAGATGTGGCCAGGAGTTCTTCTGAAGTGGGGCCTGGAAACTGGGTGTGTGTCAAGGTGTGTGTGCAATAGGGACTGTAGACGGCGATACGACAGCGCGTTGGGAAATGAGATGCGTTTGTGAAGTAGGCTGTTGTGTGAGGAGAAATCTGTGCACCTTTGATGTGGTGTACTTGCTTTGCGCGACGTGCTTCGTCGTGCTCAACCCACATGCATTTAGGGATAAGGCGGACGCGTTCCCTTGGGAGGGATGTGCACAGCGCTGCCGGGAGGGGGATGGGGGTAATGCTGCGGTGGGATAGCCGAAGAGTTGTAAGATTTGACTGCCCTGTTTGGACGTTTTAAAGCGTTCTTGCTGCGCTTGGTGATGAACCGTGATACGGTCTTCGAGAGTTGAAAAGGCCTGTAGCTTCGATAAGCTGGTTGGCTGCGCATCGGGGGACGCTTTTCCGGAGGGTAGTGTCTAATCGCTTTATCTGTGTGGATGGCAGTTTCTTGTAATGCACTTGGTACACGATGCGCCAGTATACAAGCGCTTCGATGGTCTTACGGAGGCTCTTTGAGACCGTCCTGGCGGTGTGTAACTCTGCAGAGCATGTGATGGACCTGTTTGATTTGGCTCGTGATGGATTGAAGCCATAGATAAAGTTGGCCTGATTGGTGGAGATGGACGCCGAGCACGGTAATGAACGGCTCGCGAGCGATATCTGCGCCATGCATGAATAGGGAGATCAAGGCCCCTCTTGTGTCTGCTCGTTTAGTGTGGTCATTGAAGGCAACCATGAATTCGGACTTGGTTGGTGAACAGGAGAGACCAATGCGTAGGTCAGTATGGTGTCGAGGCCCTGCTCAATGGTTTGTTCGATCTCCGCGGGAGAGCCCCTTGAACAGCAGGCAATAACGTCGTCAGCGTAGATGTTATGGTAGAGTCTTGGGATTGTTTCAAGTTGTGTATGTAGGTGGAGAGAACGGAGAGAGGGTGACCATGTCGGAGGCTTTGGAGACGTCCACGGTTGCGATTATGCGGAGTTGAACTGTGCTGGAGAATTGGTAAACGTCTTCGTAGATGCGCATGGCCATGTCCTGGGTGGATATGTGTGGGCGGAAGCCTGTCTGTGTACTGGCGAAAGCGTCTATGAAGTCAAGGTGCCACTGCAATCTGCTGAGGACCATCTTCTCCATTAGTTTTCCAACACAGGAAGTTAGGTAAATAGGGCGGAAATTAGCTGCATCCGTTGGCGGTTTGGCCGGCTTGAGGATGAGAATAACTTTAGCGGTTCGCCATTCTTACGGGATTTGGCCGGATTCCCAGGCTTTGTTGATGTAGGAAAGGAGAATGTTATGATGAGCGTTGGGGAGGTTGCCTAAGTCAGTGTAATTGACACCATCCGAACTCGGGGTGGTTTGTCTTTTGATGTCGCAAGGAATAACGAGAATTTCGGAAGGGCTGAAGGGTGAATGGATGCCCCCTCCGGTGCCTGGTTCTGGGGCCGGCAGTGCCGGAGGGAGGGAGAGAGTAGCGGTGACGGGGTAGAAGCGTTGAAGGGTGTAGTTTGCCAGATTTTCAGGGGATTGCTGATTGCGAAGAAGTCTGACGAGAACCGGGCCACATTGTTTGGTCTGGCCAAGCAGAGTCCCAAAGATTTGCCATACACATAGTGTGTGGAGACAACTGTTCATACCGTCGCATGTGTCCAGCCAGTTTTAGGTAGTGAGAGAGAGAGAGCGTAGTCCTGGGCTTGTTGGGTGACGTCTGGGATGGCTGTTTGAAGCCGTTTATTTGTCTTGTTCCTCTTCAAGCTGTGGACTTGTTGGTGCCGTTTGTGCCATAAGTGGAAGAGATGGGAGTCTGCGTACGGGTGGTACTCCGAACAGGCAATGTGCCTGGTATGTCGGTGTACGACATCTAGGATGGTGGAGACCCAGACTTGAAGGGAGGTTGGAGGTGCCGTGGAATCAAGGGGGGGGGGGGGCGAGTTTATGAGTGGTGTGTCGATGAAGGAAAGGGAGGGAGATTTGTATGAGGAAATGGTCACTGTCAAGATTGTCGTGTAGGTTGTCCCAGCTAGCCGACGACGGGCCGTAGTACCAAGCAAGGTCCGGTGACGTGTCTATCTCCACGATGTTGCCTTGGCGTGTGGGGTCGGTGGTGTCCCTAATGAGGGAAAGTCTGGGGTTCTGCATCGTTTGCTTCACCTTGCGGCCTTGAGTGGTCTTGTAGTGAAAACCCATGAGGCATTTGGGAAGTTGAAGTCACCAGCAATGAGGAAGGAGGCTTGTTTACATCGGAAGATGTAGGATTTGATCCACATTCACTCTCAGAAAAAAAAGGTATATTTTTACACCACTTGTCCCATATAAGACATCCCAAAACTTCTGTTCGACATACAGCGCACTGACGTCGAACCGACGGTACCAACTTTCACCAGCAGCTTGCTTGTCAAGTAGTACAACTTATTAAAGTAGAATGTGCGTGTTACTGACTACAAAAAAATCGGTGTTTTTTTTAACTTTACTGCAAAACCTGTTTTTTTTGTAGTATTTAATAAGTACTTTAGCTGTTTAATAAGTTATATCGCACCGGTATCCGTCTGTATGACGTCAGTGCGCCGTACGTCGAACTGAAGTTTTGGGGTGCATTATATGGTACAAAAGCGCATCCTCACGGCGACCCCGTTGAGAAAGGCGTATCGGGGAATTTTGGGTCCCTCCACGGTGACCAGGATAGAGTGCGTCCTGCCCAAGCGTCTGGCCGTGAGTAGAGTTGCCTGCTCTAATTCCAGAGTGTGAGATTGCGCTTCGTCCGTAACGTGCGGGGGCACACCTTGGATGACGCCCGGGCGTTACTGGGATTGTTAGCCATGTATGGTTTGCTGGTGTAGCCTTGGAAGTGGAGTGTTTCGAAGGCCAAAAGTTTCGGGACGGCCGTGACATGGTAAGTACCGATGGCCGTGAGATTCCGAGTGGTGCGGATCTTGATATACGTGTATTTTTGTTCTACCGGAGTCACGCATGTTACGGCAAGCACCGTCACCACGAGGAGTTGAGAGTCAAGAGATTGTGGTGAGACGGGTTGAAATATTTTCATAATTATAGTGGTAGGAGTGGTCAAGCATGGCGTTGGGGCAGCGATGTGCCATTCAGCAGCTGCTAGTGGAGTGAGCTAAACGTCGGTTTCCATGCTGGTGCCTAGGTGAAATGAGGTGGGCCGAAAGCAGCAGGGGTTATTCTGAAGAAGTTCAGTGATTTCCGTGAAGTTTCGACGGGTTAACTCCAGAGTTTTGGCGAAAATCGCAAGAGCGGCGTAAAAGTAGATGCAAAGCTTCTTTTTACCTTATCTTTCTATTTTCATCGCGCATTGAGACGACGCTGACAGTGTCAGTAGACTTGCGAGCGCTGTAGACAACTTATATAATACAAAATATGACTAATTAATTTGTCTTAATGAATGAGAGAGAGAGAGAAAGAAAAGGTAGCGGCCGTTTGTTCATGCCGGGTACTTTGTACGTAGGAAGGGAGAAACGAAAGACCCCCAACAGGCTGCAGAGGCACTATGTGGAGTCCGCGATGCCGCCAGACATGTTGCACAAAAGGGTGACACGCTTATGAATGGAAACGTGTGTGTCAGCGCTCAGTCGGACACAGTTTTTCGGTCGATGCGCATGGGCTAGGAAAAGTGTACAATGACAATGATTCACACCGTAGATGAGATACTTAGGCAGTAAAGAATGACTCTCAACTTTGGGTCTTTAACGTGCATCATGCAGAAATGATAAAGGACCTCACGCCGGTACAATACTAATTGCTTAAATTCCGTAACATGTAAAGGTTAAGAGCATTCTCTGCGGCATCTTTTTGCTTCAGTTACCGCTTGATTTAAGTTTTCTTTTGTTTCTTTTCCCATTATAATTTAGGCTATACCAAGAGCTCTATTCTCATATATGTGTACGCAACAAAACTTACGCAAGTACGCATTAGAACTTCGTGCCCAGTTCCTGCGATGTCACCAGCGCTGCACTGAGGTTGCCGGGTCAATCAACCAAAACAATTTGGAGATCATGTGGCGAAACTCCGGTGTCGAAATACCTTCTTCTTTTCAGGCTGGTGAATGGCCATCTGTTCTCGCATTTCTCTAGCCACCGGAAAAGTGCAGCTTTATCGTCGAGCGCCGGCGTTTCTCCTTTCCTTTACCGAGTCTTTCACTTATTCCCCGAATTTTTGTTCTTCCTTCGGTGAAGAATAGAATGTCATGGTGCTTTTGCGCTTAATTCACCTTTTTATAAACGCAGATGCAATTTGGCGTTCCTGTCCGTGAACTAAATCCCGTGTTAGATCGCGTTTTTTTTTTTTATCTGGCGAATTTATGTTTATGAAACTCCATAATCATTGTACACTGAATGCCGACACAATAAAAAGTTACAAAAAAACATAACTGACAAGTATGAAAAAATCTAAAGGACAAGAATGAACTCAGCACCGTGGTTAAAAAAACTACACCTAATTGACACATGTGCGGGCTGTATGCGACACAATTGAACGGAAGAAAAGTAATATTAAACAACATAAAACAGGTGATTACTTTGGGAGTTTTTTTTTTTTCTCATGACTTCCAAAAGCTTTCGACCGTCTCAATCACAAAACGAATTTCAAAATTGAATGCATATTGTATCTAATGTGTTACCTCAACTATGGATCGAGACGACAGTACAGCTTTTATAATATGGGCAGAGGATATCAGTTCTTTTCTTTTCGGTTACGGTTGTCGATCAATGTTTCTGTACAACGAACAGGTACCTGCTTGAAAACACTTTAGTATTTAGTATCAATAAAAGACAAACACATGTGAGGAAAAATGCAGCGGGGAATTCGACCGCTGTGATTGGCCGGCGCCAAGAACAAGCGCCGCACCGACCATGATTGGCCGCGGAATTTCTCGTCGACTTTTTCGCCAAGTGTCCAGGTGAGAGGCCAAATAATTTTCACAAGATGTAGTGGCCGAAACACATTTGTGCTAAAAGCGCCATTTTGTAGCCTTTCCGACTGACGCTCCAACTGTGCGAGTGTTCAAGCTACCGAAGCAGCCCTGGGCTCACGCTCGACGACAGAAAATACGAGCTGGGGCTTCCAGCATTTCCCCAAAACCAAAACCAAATTCGAAGTTCGTGTTTATCCAGCGTAAGGCCGGTCTGCGTTTGAGGTGCGCCGACACTGCTTTACGCTGTAGATGAGAAATTTAGCCAGTGCACTACCCCTGCTAGGCCGGAGTCTTTGACGTGTATCACGCAGTAGTGATACACGACCGCTCACCGGTACAATGCTCATCTAAATCGATGCCGGCAGGGACCTATTGCTAGATTACCCAAGCATCAAGGAGAATATGCTGCTGGTGTAGGTTTACGCATCGCACGTGCTGGCGCCTGCAGCAGTAACTGCTCTAAGACAAAAGCCTAAAACAGGTGGCATTTGCTATGTGTTTAGCGCGGCGCAAACAAATGACACTTATTGCGGAACGGGCGCCGCACTAAACATTCGCTTCATCGATCTGCGGTTAGCGCTTTCCCGCGGCGCGTCTGCCTGTCTGCCCAGGGAGCCTACATTCGAGAGAGTAGGCAAGCTACAACCACGGAGAACTCTCGCAATGTAATGGCAGCGCCTCCCGAGTTTCAGCAAGGCTTTCGCCTCGTTCTCGCACCTTGCGTTGCGAACGCGGCTCCGTAAACCACGTGACTCCCGATCGAGCAGTCAGTTGGAAGCACTCGCATCTAGACACGCTATTTCTGCCCACCGCCGACTGCAACGCTCCGTTTGCGGCAGCCGAGGGCCTCCCGCCGGCAGCGCGGCAGACGTGTCGGACAGCGCTAATCGAATCAAGACTGGAGTGGAACTGCAGCGGGCGTCGCGTACGGCTGCAGCAGGGAGAGCGTTGCACTCGGAATGAATTAATTGACGGCTCGGAATGCGCGACTGTGGTTCTTCGGGGACGTCCAAGTTTCGAGGGCCCGGTGTCGTAATAGGTCCTCGTCGAGATGGCTTTCCCAATATCGGAATGATTGTGAATGCCTGATTGGGAATATTGTATACGGGTTGAATCGTGGAAGAGATTATAGGGAGAGAAAGTGAAGGAGGGGAGGGGATGACAGGGTACGTTGACGTCGGAGTACCCAGCTCTGATGGGGAAGATTAGTGCGTCGTCTCTTTATATGGCGTTGAAGGTTCGGCACTACGCCATTGTTATCTGGGACGCGTTGGCACACCATAATGAAAGCAATAAGTAAGATTCTTTTTAGCGAATAAAATAATTTAATTACCTTCCCTTACCTTGATACATCAAGACACGGGACACTCACGCACAAACGATCTCTAGTATATATCACAAGTTGTGAGTCGCGCCGTGAAGGGCACATGCGAAAGTGCTTGAACCGGGAAATAAGACCTTGATTCCATGAGCACTCATGCGACAAAAGAACGTGTCTAGACCGCGTGCCTGCCTACGTGCGTTTCACTATACAGAACAAAACATTGGTATATAGAATTTGGAAACAATGCGCATACATGACTTTCACTTACCTCATATCAGATGCAATTGTGGCAGCCTTGCTGCTGAGCAGGTACTACACCTTCTGCAGCGTACATTTCGCACAGCAGAGTATGCTTTGTATTGACCGGAAGGAAAATGTAGGAATGACCACCAGCAAGCCGCGATGACGCTACGTGAGAGCCATGCCTACAGGGCTATTCAAAAAGAAGGAGCTGACTCAAACATTGTATTTCAAACAAGCTGTAAGAGACGGAAACACATTCCGCACATCAGTGAATAGAGGAAGGTTCAAAGTATATCGAAGGCCTTCCACCTTTGCCTGCTACTCTTAAAGATCTAAAATATCGAGTTGTTGAAGCTGTGAATTCAACAAATACGAACCAATTGATTTCTCTGTGGCAAGAAATGAACTACATTTTTAACGTTTGTTGGGCAACAAATGGTGCTCATTCTGAGTTAAAAGGACCTAAATGACCGCACAGCCTTGAACTTTTAACCTCCAGTGAGGTGCGGAATGCTTTTGACTTCTACCGTTCGTATAAAATAAAAATTTGAAATCTCCATTGCTCCTTTTTTTAAATGAATAGCCTTGTACTTTATCTACAACAATATTGTGGTGAAAGCATGTGAACGGCAGTATTGTGTTGCCTCAAGGAACAGCTTTTGGAGCCCTTAAAGGGACACTACATCGAAATTTCGGTGCTTACTTCTTGTTCTCTTCGTGTTCAAGGGAGCAGTATCACATCAGGCACACCAATTTCTTGTTAAAAAATACACGAAAAGGAATTTTAAAAAGAATTAAGCGATTAGAAAAGAGCACCTGGGTGATGTCACTAAAGCCTCGTTTATAATGCCAGTCTAGGAATCTTGACAGGTAGTGACAATGTCTGTGTCGCCTCGGGGCAGCACGAGAAAAGAGGGGGAGGAGAAACTCCCCTCTCACCGGTACTCTCTTTTGCGTGTCCCAGTCGTCGCTATTGTCCCTCTCCAAGATTACAGAGGATAAACCCGTCACTCAAACTTCGTACAAAAACAGCTTTGGGGTTTGTTGCGGTAGCCCAATCGCTGGCGTGCTTCGGCCGCTTCGCAGGCTGGAAGACATCCTGTTGACGTCGGCCTCGCCGCAGCTTTGCTCGTGCCGAGACGATCTACGTCACGATTGCGCCGGGCGTCACGTGCTCTCCGCTGGCTGCTCTCCGAGTGCTTGCCAGAGTGGTCCGCTTATAACGAGACATGCAGCCATCAGGCTCAAAATACAAACGTGCGATTGTCACTTAGAGATATTGTGATCATATTGAACCTATTTTTGAACACGACTGGTATATTTCAAATTTCGTTGAAGTATCCCTTTAAAGCCGGGGTCAAACTACTCATACATCATACAAACGACAGTCTATAAACACGAGTCATGGCAATATATGTGGTGCGAATGCCCCGCGCCAAGTTTTCTCCTTTAGCTCATTGCCATGTGGCATTCGAAGCACAGATCTCGTTGTGACTAACGTTAGAATCTGTATGCAGAGTGTCTTTTGTATGATGTATAAGCAGTGTGACCCCGGCTTAAGAAGAACAACAGAGTGTCTTTTGTATGATGTATAAGCAGTGTGACCCCGGCTTAAGAAGAACAATATGATATTTGACGGGGATTGCCCCTTAATCGGAGCATGCAGTCAGCTTAGGCCCCAAATATCAAAGTTCACGACCACCGAATAAGGAAGAGTCGGGGCGCGTTGGACTCGCTATTGTCGGCGAAAAATTGTCACCGGCAGCACCACTACGAGGCTTTGTGCTCTCGGGGATTTCCGCTGTCATCCTTGAGCTTATGACGGCTCTGAGAGGAGCGGGGATTAAAATTCAAATTAGGATGTGTCTCTAAGCCCGTCCTGTCAGCGACAGAAGGGACATATTGCCTGAGGGTTGTAACAACCACGAATCTTGGGTGAAAGAGGAGAGAGGTGCCTGAACGGCACCGCCTCGCCATGGAACAAGTGTGTCTAAGGTTCGCTCGCATTTCTGGCAAACGCCGCGGGATGAGCAACATGACTATAATATGACCCGGCCTATAGACGTTTTTGATTTCATTTCGTTGTCAGTCACGTGGATTCCGCATCTGCTATGCGGGACAAAAATAATAAAACATTTCAACCTGAAATATGCGAGAAAATATAGGTGAAGCAAAACGAGAATGTGTGACAATCACGCAATTTTTCTGAATACCTTCCAGCGGCTTGGAGAGATCACAAAGATCTTTCAAAGCATACTAGATGTGACGACATTCAAGATGGTGGTGCCCTTGTGGAAAAGATGTATATCACTGACCTCAAGAAAAAAAAAAAGTAGTTTTGCGCATTGTTCCTACGCCGCGCGAAGTAGTTTTTAGAAGATTTGCTTGTCGGAAGAAGCAGCGATGCTTTTAGCGTTTGAAACGTATACGTCTTGATAAGATAATATATATCTAATCTAAAAAGCACCAACATATATCATAATTATCTACATAAAGGAGGAATTTAGTAATTCTCCGCGTGGAGCCTGACTTATTTTTACTATGGTTCTTGAGGTGAAAACAAGTATAGTTGCACACTGCTGAAGCCACTGGCGAGAGACAGAGGAAAGCCGTTTTTGTACGAATTTTGAGTTAGGGGATAATCTCCGAAGGGGTGAAAAGCGACGTGGGGATTCACAAAAGAGAGTCCTAGTAAGACGAAAGTTCCTCCTTCCCTTCTTCCCCAACTGCCTGGGTTACGCTTTCGACCTGTGCATATGGTAGTGCTGTGCGCAACAGTGTTGTACGGAACGGCGTTCCTGGAAAGCGTTCCTTTTAGGAGGAACGAAGGAAGCCGCCGTTCCATTCTGCCTCGGTGGAACTGGAACGAGAACTCGTTACATTTTTACTGGAACGGAAAAAGGAACGGCGTTCCTTTTTTCATACAGTGGGGTAATGTTTACATAATTTTCGAGAGGAAAATTCTAAAAGTATAATAGCGGTACCTTTACGACGAGTTGGATCTTGTTAACTTTTTGGTTACTTATCTTAGGGTTTATTTTGTGTGGTTCTCGCTTGGTAACAGTCGGGTGTAGGGGAGCTAGTGGGCATTGTTTCTTTTTTCAGTGCTTGGGAGTGCGGTACCAAAAGCAAAACTTTTAGTCGAAGGAAAAGACAAAGAAAAAGGGACATTTTAATCTCGGTTACTTTCTTTGCTTCCACGAATCCTCATACACCCAGAAATCTAAGGCGGACTACAACCATCACTGATCTTCAACAAAAAGACCTACAGTTACGACAAAAGAACAGGTTACCAGACAACGACCGCTCCCTTGTATCCAGAGCATTGGTCACTTAAAAGATACACAAAAATTAACCTTTATTTATTTTCCCATTGTCTCCCATCTTCAGACTAAACAACGAACACAACCTTTGTGAAGAACGACTTAGAGTTTTCAAGACTGACCTTCCAAAAAACCCTACCTTCTTCTTCACTTGCTGGTCTTGCGGACAGCAGCATCGAGAATCAACTGTTGCTAAGTTCGAACAAGGAACTTTGTTAGATTGAAACGTGTGAGGTTGTTGTGAAACGCTCGTGCAATGTAGGGTAACAGCACATTTGGTTCGTCTGAATCGTCCACCATAAACATGAATATGGTTAAAAGCTGAGATTTTAAAGGTGAATCTATCAAAAAATGAAACCCTGATTCCGCTTGTTTTCTTCTCCTGGTATACCCTTCTATCACGGCATTCAAATTCGTATATGTTGCGATTTAATAATAATAATAATAATAATAATAATAATAATAATAATAATAATAATAATGATGATGATGATGATGATGATGATGATGATGATGATGATGATGATGATGATGATGATGATGATAATAATAATAATAATAATAATAATGATAATAATAATAATAATAATAATAATAATAATAATAATAATAAATTTATTTGTACATTATGGGTGCAGTGATGAAGCAAGGCCGGTTCGTCAAAGCCTTCAAGGGCTTGTGTGACTGAACCATGGTAGCACTGGTGACAAAATATTCTAAAAAAAAAAAAAAAAAAAAAAAAAAACAGTTGAGGATTTGAGCAAAATGACGTCAGTTGTCACGATAAAAAGAACAATCACAGAAACTGAAAGTCACACTGGAGTCACGTGAAAGTCACACGAATGTCACATGAAAGTCACAGGAAGGACAAAAAAAAAATACTAATAATAATATGCTTTATTTCAAATATAAGTATGGTTGGAGCTGAGGAAAAAAAGCTGTTCAAGCAGCTTGGGTCCTCAGCACCCTTACAGTTACAAAGCAGTTGCAAATACATATACATTAAATTATAAAATACTAAAAATGACGCAATATACATGCAAATTTCCAAAGCGGTAGTACAAGTTACGTAACAGTAATCAAGTAATACAGCGAAACATGTACAAAATGGAGAACAACGTTATGGCTGCATTTTTTGATGGGGTAGATAAAAAAAAAGCTTTTCTCGATCTAACTAAATATGCTACTCAGCAAAATACAAATCTCACGTATATGTAACGATACGTTCCCTTTTTTTAACTGTAACGGGACCGAGTTCCTTTTTCACATATTGAACTTGTAACGGGAACGCGTTCCAAAAAATCAGAAGGAACCAGCAACGAGCTTACGTTTCTTTCTTTGAGTAACTTGTACAACACTGATGCGCAATCAGTCTTTATTCGCGCACAACTTTTCGAGGCCGCACGGGGCGCGACGGCGCCTCCACGGGAGCTCGAAGCCCAAGTGAAATTTCAGCCGCCTTTCTGTCTTCCCGTTCAGACACCTCTCTCTTCTTCCACGATGGACGGATCTCTAACTCTGTCAGATCCGGGCGCTAATTATTGCCACAAATAAAGATAGGAAAGGACCGTAAAACTAAAATTGAACATTTAATGAGGCGAACTTCTGCCTACAAACTTAAAGAGATACTGAACTGATACTTTGGGTGAAAATTGGTGGCCGTAATGACACTTATGGCACACCAATTAGTTATAATTTAAGTTGTCTTGAGCGAGATTGTGTCCAAAACTTATTAGATCAAACTTGAAATATTGTACCCAACCCCTGATGCGCGCTTTTGGAAACTCGCTTCGTGGCGTCACGTTACTTGCCCGGCCAGGCAGGCCAGTTTGGGCAGGCGCTCTGCCCGGTGTGGGATAGGTGGCGGATGTTGCCGCCCTTTATAAAGAGCATAGTAGTGCCACATATCCATCCGGTATTTGGCAGCCTCGACCCGTTCCCGGCTCGTCAAGCGTGCTCGTACCTGCTCGTACCTCGAGCTCCGGACCCCGGTTGTGCTATGGCGACGCGCGACAACTGCAGCAACAGCAGCAGCGGTAGCGAAGTGCCGTCTAATGAGGAATAATAATAGGAGTTGTGTGGATATTTATACAACGTGTAGTTTGTCAGCCATTTCAAAGTTGCGACGAGTCACTCGCCGTAGATGAGCAATTTAGCCAGTGCAGTACAACCGCTAGCCTGTGGTCTTTAACGTGCACTACGCAGTAGCGATACACGACCGCACGCCGGTACCATGCTCCTCCAAATCGAAACGGGCAGGGTTAAGGATCCAACCCACGATCCCTGAGTTCAGGAGCGCGAGCATTCGCTCCACGTGCTCTGAGCTGGTGTGCGCTAGCCCACTCGGTCACCGTAGGCTTTAGGCCACCGACCTCCCCCCCCCCCCCCCCTCCCCTCTAATGAGGAACGCGAGCATACACCAAGCAAGAGGCCTAAAGTGTTGCCGTACACCTGCGACCCGTCCGCGTCGTTGTCGTCGTCGCAGCGCATGCTCAGAGCAATTCTCGAGGACAAGTTGTTTTTCTTGCAGCGCACGGGTGCCCTTACCTATGACTTCACATGCCTGCGAGGAATGCATGCGCATGCAGGTTCCACGCCCATTCCAACGTTGTCCTTGGAAGACAATAAATGTGAGCTAGTTCTGAGCATGCGCTGGGAACAACTTCTGTATATAAAAATGAAGAACGAGATACATAGAGAGAGAGAGAGAGAGCAAGTAAGCATAGGTCAGCTCCTCACGGCTACTCCCATGGAAGGCCTCGCATCCCACCGTCTGCACCCGGCTGACGGTTCGCCCGATCGGCGCGATAAAAAAAATTTCGTTCAAACAAAAGAAATAGAAGAATCCGATCATCATCCATCTGTATGAGTCTCATATGTTTGAATACTGTAGCAGGCCGGGCTCGTTCGGGAATTCGTTTTGAAACTTCACAATTTGCTTCAGTATCCCTTTAAAGAGACAGTGCAACGATTTTAGTGCTTTGCGTAAATACTACTTAAAAGTAATCTTTTACGTTTATAACTAGGATCCCGTGTTTTCGGAGTCTGTTTTTCTGCGATTCGGAGGGTGTTTTTCGGAGTTCATTTTTTGCCGAAAATTCGGAGTCGACTGGAGTTTATTTTTGTTTGATTCCCAATTCTCCTAAATTCGGAGTTTAATTTTGCAGTGTTTTCTATAAAAATAAATAAATAAATAAACACTATTCGAATGTAAATGTACACCTGATAACAAAAATAAAACGCGTTTGTATCAATTAATATTCCTTCAGCTAAATTTGGCGTTCGTGGCAATGCCAGGCTGTTGCAACACTAATTGGTCCCACGAAAATTCCCAAATTCTAAACGATTCCTGCCGACCGTCAACCGCCGGAAACCGCAGCAGCAGCGGGGGAACCCCCAACATGACTGCAGGTGAAGGACCCCGTCGCGGAGCCGGAAGCCATCTCTTGGCAGGACCCCGAGCCGAGGCCGATCCACAAGTGCCATGAGGGGAAGTAAGGGAGCAGCGCAGACCACACAGCAGTTGAGCTGGGCACAGTCCATGTCTCTCAAAGTTCGTCCCCCTCCCTCCCCTGTAAGCAAGGAGCTAGCACAAACACGCACAGATTACACGTAAAGAGAACGCCACACTGAAAGCAGGAATCACTAACATTTGCGCCGTGTTCGCAGCACTAAAAAAAAAATTAGTAGGAAGAACTAAAGCCACTTTCACACTAAACATACAAACCCCACCCCCCAAGAAGCGCAAATGGGCAGAGAAGCCAGCGCCCGCAGTCAACCCAAATCCCACATCGCAGCAAGCAAGCGCGCAGCCCAACACACTGCAGGGAACCCTACCCGTCCAACATACCACTTCCCAGCAGGTCGAGGAGATCATGGTAAGGGTCATTCAGACCCTTCAAACATCCCTACAGGCTGCTATGAATCAACAACTCACGGCATACTGCCATCAGCTGCGCGACGAGAACAATTTGCAACTCAACAAGAATTTAATACTTAAGTGGAAGAACGAATCATAGGACTTGGAGAGTGCATACAAACACTGGATGCTTGACAAAGCCGGCACCCAAGGGAAACGACTCACCCAGACCTACCCGAACTAACCATGATGCAAGAACTACCCCGCTTTCACAACCAAGACGACTGCTTCTTAACGCCGAGGCACTTAGCGCCAGGGCTCCCGAGGCGAAACCATAGTGTGGCGGTGGAATTGCCGGGGCTGCAAAAACTAGTACGGGTCACTAACACAATACATCTCCACATCAACGACAACACCCGCACTCATCGTACTGCAAGAGGCGAACACACAAGCCCGCCTACCCGGATACGTCACGTACGGAACCGACGCGGGCGATATCCTTTACACCTTTGTTAGTAAGAAGCTAGCGGCAGTCCATCACCATCTCCAACAATCCGAGCCACTTGTCGTCCTGCTCTAGATCATTCCGCAGGGAACCAACGCCCGTCAGCGATCCTTAAACAGGTGTTAGAGCAGGCCACACACACAGCAGCCAACTACCCACTGCTCATAGTGGGCGACTTCAATGTAGCCCACCCCCTCTGGGGCTGCATATACGCCAACCCCAAGGAGTCCTGCTTCACACACTTATTGAGCACATGGACCTCACACTCGCCACCGATCCCCAAAACAGCACGAGGCTCGGCACAAGTGTCACAAGGAATACCAACCCCGACCCAAGCCTCCCCAGAAACATCCCCCTAGCTGATTGGGCCAACCTGGAGGAGCACCTAGGCAGCATTCACGAGCTGCTAGCCATCACCCTTCATAAGCTCGAATACAAGACCAGGACAGGCACTGCTCGCATCACGGACTGGGCAAGCTGCAGGAGACAAGAGCACAAAGACGTAAACACGAACACTGCCAACGCCCCCCCCCCCCCCCCCAACCTAGACTGGATTATCCAACTCTCCCAGAATGTGACGGCGCACACCAAAACACTACAAATGTCCACCACCACTCCGTGCATCGTCGCCCGCCTCCTCCACATATGGGAGGCCCGGCGCGCAGCCTGGTGAAGATTTTGGAAAGACAACGATGGAATCGTAAACTCAAGAAGCGAATTCCCCCCTCCCCCCTCACAGCGGAGGCAGCAAAATACAACGCCTCGCTATGCAGGGAAGATTGGCTATCCCTCCGCGACGTCTTGAGAGGCACGCTGAGTACTTCCAAGACGTGGAAGTTGCTGCAATACCTTGTCAACCCAGCCAGCAAAAAAAAAAAAAAAGAAAAAAAAAACGAAATATTTTTTTTTAACATGTCTCGAGTCATCCACCAATTTCCAGAAAACGGGACGGACCTCCTCTTGTCACTCAAAGCCCGAAACTTCCCCACACAATCATAAGAGCCGCTGCCAACCTATACCGGCTGTCCAAACAAACGAGCTCATGTATGAGGACATTCATCTCTATGAAGTAACTGCGGCAATACAGGGATTCAGATGCCACACAGCCCCGGGAACGAACAAAATCGCCAATAAGGCACTCGTCAATCTTGACAGCACCTTACTACTAGACCTTACCGCTTACCTGAACAAAGTATGGAAGGAAGGAGTCCTTCCTGAGAACTGGAAAACGGGGGAGACCTGTCTCATACCAAAACCAGGAAAACCACCAGCCATTGAGAACCTACGGCCCATTTCCCTCTCTCCGTGCTTTGGGAAGCTCCTAGAACACATCATTTTCAACCGGTTACAACCATACCTGGAGGACTCGGGCAAGCTTTCGACTACAATGGTAGGATTCCGTCGGCACCTCTCTACACAGGAAATTTTACTTTAGCTAAAGAGGAGGTGATGGCACCAGCGACACGCAACTCCCCCACTGTCCTCTTCGCCCTGGATTTTAAAGGGACGTTTGATAAAGTCAAGCATACAGCAATCTTACAGAGGCTGAACAGACTGGAATGTGGGGCCAGGACGTACTGCTACATCCGAGATTTCCTATCAAATACAAAAGCCATCCTAAAGGTCGGGGATCAAGCTACGGGCCCCTTCCTACTGGGTGTACGCGGTACACCACAGGGAGCAGTACTATCCCCCTCCTGTTCAATATTGTCCTAATAGGTTTTCCGCCGCTCCTTGATAACATCCCGGGGATACGCCATGGCCTATGAGCGGACGACATTACTGTTTGGTCGTCGATAGGGTCAATCGGGGCAACGGTGAGCCATCTGCAAGAAGCGGCGAACGTGGTGAATGACTATGTTAAGCCATGCGGCCTCAGCTGCGCCCCCCAGAAGTCAGAGCTATTCCTGGTCTCACCACAAAAGAAGCACCCACCTGCCTCGCCCACTACCAACACGCACCTACACACCAGGTATTAGGAATGGTTTTCCAGGCGGATCGCACCAACACCATACTGTTGTACAAGCTCAAGACTACAACAAACCATGTTACACATATGATCCGGTGAATGGCGAACAATACAAGCTGCATGGAGAGGCGGACACGTTTCAGCTTATCCAGGCCTTTGTCGTGTCTCGAATCACTTATGCCATCCCATGCGCACCACTTAACACGACGGAACTAAAATAACTTTCAGCCTTTCCACTCTGGGGAAGATGGAAGACCAGCGAAGCTCTACTATGATAGGAATGAAATAATGACCGGTCGCAAGTCGGCAAGCCAGAGTGGAAAGGCTGGAAAGGTTGCCGCAATCTATGAGCGACGGCGGCAACCAGACACGACACTCTGGGCAGCTACCGCCATCTATAGGCGACGGCGGCAACCAGACAACCTGCAAGCCAGTTGTCTGGTTGCTGCCGTCGCTTATAGATGGCGGTAGCTGTTCAGAGTGTTGTGTCGACATTTCTTTGGGGACGGACACGATCCTGGGGAAACTAGCCCTTAACAGCTCCTCTGTAAAAAAATAGACTCAATGATCAGAAAGGCATACAAGTAGGCTTTGGGTCTTCCGATAAGCATGTCCACTGCACACCTCCTACGGCTAGGAGTGCACAGTATGGCCCAGGAGCTGATCGAGGATATTAGGTTATATAAGAAGCGGAGAACAGCTAGATGTCTTTCTTAGGTCTACCCCATTCCTCATGCCACGTCGCCCTCTTATACGTATCGGCTCAGAAACCCCAAGCTTCGTCCGTGCGCGCTTCCGCCGCCGCAGCTTCGCAAGCGAAAAGGCGCCGCAGGCTGCTGAACGCGTCTCACTGTCGCACGCCATCTCCTCTGCTAGCGGTGCTACGCACGTTTTAGAGCGCAGCTCTTAAGGGCCCGTTTCTGGCTTGAGCGGCGTCGCCGTCGCCGTCGGCGTAACCGCGCGGTGCATTATGGGAAATGTCCCATAATGCACCGCGCGAGCCCCCCCCCCCCCCCGGGGTCACGTGACCCCGGGAGGGCTCGCGCGGTGCATTATGGGAAATGTCCCATAATGCACCACGCGAGCCCCCACCCGGAGTCACGTGACCCCGGGGTCACGTGACCTGGGGGGGGGGGCAGGTCACGTGACCCCCCCCCCCCCCCCCCGAGGTCACGTGACCCGGGAGGGCTCGTGCGGTGCATTATGGGAAATGTCCCATAATGCACCGCGCGAGCCCCCACCCGGAGTCACGTGACCCCCCCGATGACGTCATCATCACTGATGACGTCACAGGCATCCGCATCGTCATCGTCATCATCACTGAGGACGTCATCAGTGACGTCACTGATGACGTCACCGGCATCCGTATCGTCATCGTCATCATCACTGATGACGTCATCAGTGACGTCACTGATGACGTCATCGGCATCGTCATCGTCACGTGACCCCCCGACGTCACGTGACACCCCAAGGTCACGTGACCCCCCCCCCCAGTACCCTTCCCTCCTCCTCCTCAAGAGCTGCGCTCTAATTCGGTGTTACAGGGAGTTGTAAACGGCTTTCACTTTTTTTAAAGCGCCCCCTATAGTTCCTGCACGCAGTATATACCTGTTACTCTACGGGAGGCGAGCCGGGGGTATGAGGGGAGGGGAAGGGGGGGGGGAGAGGGTGAAAGGAGGGTACTGCTCGTGCAAGCAGAACCTATGGTCACTTACGTAAATGACCTAATCTAATAACGTTGGACTATGACAACACTGCGCCCTCCAAACTATGGCATCAAGTTTTGCCAAGGAAAGATTGCAGATGTTTACCAGACCGTTCCGATGACTCCGATAACGAAACCGGTACCACGCCGCTTCCTTTAAGAGTACATCGTATCGTTAAAGGAGGTATCGGAGGTATCGGAAGGATCTACTGAAACTCTCTATTGAAAGAAAACGCTCGATTTCATCCTTGAAACTACATGCAACAAAGAGGTTTCTTGGTCAATGGCGTTGCGTGTGAGAAAACTTGGGTCCCACTGCCGACAGTAAGCTTGTGTAAAATGAAAAGCAATTTAACTGAATACCGTTGCACCGCCCTTTTACACAAAAAACTGTAAATTGTGCCACGGCGACGAAAGAGCGACTACCTCGGCGTTGCTGGTCAGGACTTCTTTTATACCGACTGCGTAGCCTAGAACATTCTGCACAAAAACGAGCGATAAGTCGCAAGGTTTTGATAGAACGTTTTAGAAGAGTAGCGAAAGATAATATAGAGAACTAGGGCGGCAGACTTCTAACCCTATGCCTTCGCGTGGGAGCCACGTGCCAGGCCGACACGGCCATACACGCGGCAATATATTGGTTCCTCAATTAGGTAGCTTTTGTTAATTAAAAACACCCCTCTCGGTGAGCTCCACTAGTCTATTGAAGCAATTTAAACAAATTTGCGAAGTAGATACTGAAAGAATAAAACGTCCGGTTTTATCCTTGAAATTACGCGGCTACGGGGAAGCTTCTTGGTCAGTGGAAGCTGACTAGTGCCAGTATAAGCTTGCATGAAGCGAGGAACATCCCTACCAAATATTGCTGCACGGCCCCTTTGAGGCACGATTTTTCTCAATGAACGCCTCAACAATAATCAAATTTACAAGTAAGTTGCTCTTTTTGCTTCTCACGAATCTTATTCCTCAAAACGAATTTGGAATGGTCCAAGGGATGAATGTCTTAGTAAAACAAAACCATTCACACTGTAGTTATTTGTAACAGTCAATATAGCTACTTACTCCTGTGCGAATTCTAGTTAATGTTTTCGCTTTTCCTCAACTACGCAGACACACTTTACTCGTGGACAACTTTCTGTGGCATTTTAGAAGAGAAAAGTGCTCGTGCGCAACATTGATCAGCACTCAAGGTACTCGAGCGCCCATGCACCTGTTAACGTCTCCAGCTCGTTGCTCGCCCTCTCGCGGCGGAAACGGGAAGCGCTCCAGTGAAGGTCCCCCGGTTCTCCGGCTCAGCGGGCACGGTGGAACTGCTCGCGATCATGACTCGCCAACAGTCATTGGTGAATGAAAACAACACTCGTCACTTTCCCAATTTAGCGCTGGAGGCGTTATGGGATTGTACCTTACTAGAGCGTTTCAATATTGCGCTTAGAAACAAACGCAAATGCTGTTCGTTTATGTCGGAGTTGCGTGTTCCACGCTCCACATGTGCGTCGTTGCCATGCGCCAATCCAAGAACGCAATTTTGGGCTCCGCACACTCGCACTGTGGAACACGCATCGCTAACGTAAACACAAAGTGATTGCGTTCGCTCGTATAAGCAATACTAGAATAGAACTCGCTACTGTTTCACCGACTTTCCAACGCCAATGAAACGTATGCAGTGAGCAGACGTGCAAACGGGTGTGCGCTCCTTCGAACTTGAAAGGCTGAGAATGGCAAAACGGCGGCGAGTAAAATTAAAGAAAATAAATGTTCTGCGTAGTTTTGTAACTAAAAAAAAAAATTCCGGTTCATTTTTTTTTTGTATTTTGGGGCATTTGGTTTGAAAGGATTGGCGGCGTATTTTGAAGTTTTGCTGACTGTCAAGAGTCGCGACTTTGATAGCACCAAAAGCTTTACCCACTTAATATAATTTTACGTGGATTTTGCAGACTATCTAGAATGCTTTATTTGGTTTTAGACTATATTTATTTTTTAACTCGTAAGTGAATTAAGAATGCTGCATTTATTACCAGTAATGATGATCCGCCAACTTTAGACTGCCAGTGTCCTTTGCGCATTGGAAATGAAATCATAATTACCAAATTATAGGAGAGTTTGAAAAACTCTTAATAAAATATCTTATTTGTATTATTTACTAGTCAAATCGCGGTAATGTAAAGCCCAATAAACGCCACAATCACAAAAATATGCCTCTTATCCATAGTCTTTACAGAAAGGTCTATTTTTGTTTTCTTTGTAGCATACGCAAGACTCTGACATCGCCATAAACACTGGATGTAATATATATATATATATATATATATATATATATATATATATATATATATATATATATATATATATATATATATATTCTTATGCGTCACGTGTTGCCATAAGAACACACTTCTGTTGTCGGACTCGGATTCCGTTTTAAGGTTTTTAAGAACAGCGTTTTTTTAATACCTTTTGTTAATATATGAACTCATAACCCATGGCGATATTTGTTGAAATTTGGATCGATTCTGTTATTATTGTGCTGGGAATAATATTAAAGCAAAATATTCATCTTAACAGGCAAAAACCAATTAGGCCAGAAGTTCATTCTTTCACATGGCAATTATCTGAGCGTGAAAAGGCAACAAGAACACACAAATATCAGCATTCATTTTTTCAACAAATACAATATTCTTTGTTTCTTTTAAGCTGTACGGAAGACCCTCTCTCTAAAGGGAGACTGAACTCTCCAAAATCTTTTTAAGTTCCCGTATAAGAAATATGTGTCACAAAATAGAGTTTCCACGAAAACTTTCGTTTGCGCAATAATTTCGCTGTGAGGCACATCTTGAGTTAGGAGAGAAGCCGAAATTAACACCCACATCGAGAAATAAAGTTAAAGAAATAAGTTAGTTTCGATTTCGTTCCTAAATTAAAAAGTGCCTCGCGGCGTAAATATTACGCCAAATCACCGCTCTTGTTTCTAGCATAAAAAGGTGGCCTTCGCGCATAACACCCTACCATACTCGTATAAGCGGGAATAATTTGTGTCTTTCAGTGAAACTAGCACGCTAGACAGGACTTAGCAACTGGTACCATCACGCACTTCCGACCCTCACTATAACCGCCATTTTGGAAAACGAGTGGCGCCACCTATAGACAGTTGTAGTCGCGAATAGCGTTGACGGCATAGCCACTTAAAGTTGCCCACGAATACAGTAAATATTACTATCCCCACTTTCTTGACTAGTAACTACCGTACTCGCTAGTGCCTGTAGCGTATTTGAGGTAGTAAACAGCTAGTAAAAATGTGGTAACGGACATAGAGAGATAGCAACTGCTGCAGTTACTATAGTTTTCGATAAAGTTTTTTTTTTTTTCTTTCAAGAGTGCATATTAAGGCAGCTATAATATGGCTTACCACAGGATTTCGGAAACCCCTCCAAAAAAGGGTGCGGCCTCTGCTCTCAGTCCTTCCGATGAATTGGCTAATAAAAAGCAAGAGTGAGGAAAAATATAGTTACCATACGCAGGATGCAGATACATACTCTAGCTACTTCTCTACATCATCACCGCAGAAATTTAGGCAGTTTTTACTTAAGACGTGTCAGAAGCAGTTGGATAACCTCCCAAAAGTAAGTTACAGCCTGGGTTCTCACCAGTCATTCCATCAGGAGTTCAGCCGGACCTTCAGTTGCCACAGGCGCTCTTCTCTGACCACCACCATCCCACCATCAGAGACGTCTGTCCGTCCTTTCCAAACATTCATGCACTTTCCTCCATAAACATTACATGGCTGTGGCGTGTTACAGTGTTCCTGGCGAATGATGGAATGACTGACAACCTAGGCCGCCACCATCTTTGGGGAGAGCTTGTGCAAAATTTGTGCAACGTCATAAGTAATAAGTGCCTAACTATGTGCGGTGGTTATGCGGAGAAGTGGCTAGAGTAACCGTGTCAGCAAGTTGTGCATGTTAAAACGTTTTCATAATTCTTTTTTTGTTTACCCAGTTCAACGGAAGTTGAGAAAAACAAAAATCAGCCCTGTATAAATGTGGTGAAAAGTTGCGAATGCAACGATCGCTTAAATTTGTTCTCATGCGTGGTATGGCTATTGGGGCCTCAGTTGCAAACCTAATAAACTGTTTTGAGTTTGGCAGGCCATTTTGTTATAAAAACACAACAGGGTATTTATAAGAAGAAAAAAATATGTCCTACTCCGGCGTCCCAGCTGGGATACTGCAGAACCTCAGAACGCTTCTGAGAGGTTAGGGTAATGGACGCTCATTAGGTGGAAATGTAAGCGAGTTCCAAGAAGGCACACAGCTTTGAAAACTCCTCAGCAGGGTACTTCGGAACACCTGCCGCGTTCTCATAGGAGGCACCTCGCTGTGCTCACTCTGCCAAGCTCTTTTCAACTTTAAATATTAAAACAAAAAGAAAAACGAGGTCAACAACAAAGGGAACCATGCAAAAGCGTGTTTGAGCGAAAGCAATGGCGCTCCTTTGTAAAGTTTGCATTATGTGCAGAAGGGCGCCCGGAGGCGCTGTCTAAGAAACTAACCCCTGCGGGGTGTAGTTCGTGTCACGGGTCTATCAGTTTGGCATGGCGTGTTCGGGATAAAGTTTAACGCTTAAACGGGATGTTGACGGAAGAAAGTGGCGTAAAATGCTGCAAATAAGTATTCTTAAAAGAAATAAAACTCAGAAAGCGCGCGAACGTTTTTAGTGGCATGCCCAGTTTCGGACGATTTGTTTTTGAGATGAACAATCTCTGGGCCGCGTTCCCTTTCTTTGTGCATACAGCGAGCACTCTGCGCAAACTTGTAAAATGCACTTCATTAATAAGCTTGTTTTAAATTAGCGTCACAAGCTGGTCACGAAACAGACAAACAAACGTGTTCATCTAGAAGTGGCATTGTGTGAATGACTTGGCAACAATTGTCAGTTATTTTTATCGCGTGATGGGTCTATGTCTAAAGACCATGAAATAATATTGAGTTTGAATATTACTGAATGACTATTGCTTAATGGAAAAGAAACAAAAAGAAGCGCACGAGGCTAGGAAGCCAGAAGCGTTAGTTTCGCCTCAAAACACGTGATCTTAAGACGAGACTGTATTTATTTCCCCCTCTAATTCGCGAAGCTTCTTGATTTTTGTTTTCTATGGTGATATTCTTAGTGCTCAACCGCGTCAGCCGAGTCCAGCCAACAAATTGGATACCAGCACTGCGTCACCCGAACTGCGCCAATTCTACCTAAAAGACAAGGCCTGGTCATTGCGTCATTAGAAAGTTTTCGAATAGGGGGGCCCCAGCGCTTTGCGTCCCGCAAGCAGCTTATGGCGTCACACTGCGCAATCGCAGAGGCTCGTCATGCGCATGCGGAGTGCACCGTTCAAAGCTGCTTGGGGGACACGTTGCGGACGCCTATTCTAAAACTCTCTATTGTTGGCGTATCCACTCTAACGCATCTGTTGCTTTGAAAGAAAGCCAGAATGGAAGTACGCTGGACTTCTCTTGGCGCCGGAGAACTTTCGACAACAGTCACTTCTGACGAGCAGTAAAAAAAAAAAAAAGTTCCAAACGCTGGAAACGGTTCGTTTTGTATAAACCCTTTAATAACACCGATTTCTGACAGGACAATAACGCACTTTAAGTTAGTTTAAAACACCATAACCTCCGAAGTTTTCCCACAATCATAAAAGACGCTAATTACAGAAGGGTTGGAATCCCTCCGTATCCCTTAAATGCGACATGAAACGATTTTTCTACTTTCGCTAAATACTACTCAGCATCACTCCCTTACGTTAATAGCCGAATAAACTTGCCTTAGTTTTTCTTTCTATGCAATGGCAGTCGGCAAATAAATTTGTGAAATATAAGCATCGCTCAAGCGGCCACGTGGCCGAGTGTTTATCCTATGACGCAAACGTTAATCATAGCCACGCGCTGGGGTCGGCAAAGTAGAAAACGTGTGCTCAGCTCCAGGCTATTCTCATCACCGCAGGGGTTAGACACAAGCCAGTAACCGAGTGTCTGCCGAGGCATTAATTGTTACGAGCCGAAGGCGAGTGCTCACGCAGTTTTGGTATCCAATCCATAAGCCGCGCTCGATTGTCGCCAGGTGGGTGGTTAAGATCCCACAACTACGTCATCAAGCTTTGCTGAGGTGAGACTGAAAGACATAGTGCCCTTTTATCCTTGCAATTTCACCGCGACAAAGAAACTTCTGAATCAGTGGCGGTCCGTGCTAGTATACTTGGGCCAGACTAGGACTAGTACGCTTCTACAAAGTCATGAACATTCCAACCCGATATCGTTTTATGACTCGTTTAACGTGCATCATGGAGTAGTGATTACGAAAGAATAAGCTGACGCAACGCAGTACCGAGGCGCCGCACAGTGTATCTCATGGCGAGCTTTGAACTAACGTACACGGCGAGTAGCAGCGCCTTTATCACGCTGAAAAACGACACTTAATTAACCTCTTGAAAAAAAAAAAATCGCACCGCGTTCTAGACATAAAAATCTATCGTACATTCCCCACATTGTCCCATTATCGCGGAGACACAATTAAGGCGCCACATCTTAAGGCTGACTAACCCCACGCTCTGTTCAAACGCCCAGGAAAGAAATTTCACCGTAAAAACAAACATATAGCGATACAAAATCTGACATGAAGCCATTAAAAATAGAACGGTAAACGAACCGAATTAATCAGACTGAAAACAGAAGAATTACACAATGGAGCGTCTCTTTGTAGATTTATAGAACCAAGTCTTCGTGACGAAGTTACGTTACAACTCAAGTTTCTTGCCCCGTTACGCCTGGTAAAAACTGCAACAAAAACGGTGTCATTTTGTTTTTTTAATTTCTGGCTGACGACAGAGCGACTTGGTCCGTCGCACTTTACGTTACTCTAAACGCTTCAACGACGGAGACGCACTTTCGCAAGACTCACTCCCCTGTACAGACGTTCGCAGCAGCTGTCACGGCCTTGCCTTAAAAACCTTCTCGAATTGGATAGCGCACGACTTCTCCGGGGTAATTTATACGTTTCGCCGAAGCGTCGCAGCAACAACCCGTCCGTGTTTGTTTATGGACGACAGCTTGTTGCAGCCGACTCTGTCTTTTCCAAGAGGGTGGATTCAAAAAGTAAAATTACCACGACTTGAGGAGAGAAAACTACTTTGCTCAGTTTGCTAGTCAGAGCAACTTCCATCTTGCTGTAAAGTGCGTCTCTGTTCGCTGCCACGAAGTGAATATATACGTTCTTTTAATATTTACGCATGAATTCCTTGTATGAATGTTGACGCAATTTGAAGTTAATTCGCATTTAAATATCATCTTGCGTTCCCGCTGATGAGAACAATCCGACTAATCCAGGTAACGGGATGGAGTTATTTAACGCACATCCCATAGTATAGTTATTACGCAAATCTACACCGCGCGACAGAGCTGACGCAAACACTACATCTGTGTTTTTTGGCAAATTACTTAAGTAGAGCAATGACGAACACTACATTTTACCGCTTAGGCAGATACCCATAGAGAAAGGTTTTCATTGCAACAGTAGTCTTGATCATGAGCGTCCTATTTCAAGAAAAAAACACGAAGCACATACGTTCACTTGTTGGCACTAACAGTGTTGAAAAGCGCACGGGAGTACAACACTTATTTAAAGAGATACTACAACGAAATTTCGGCGCTCATTTTTTGGTCTATATGTGTTCAAAGGAGCAGTATCACATCGAACATACCAATATCTTGTTTAAAAAGTCTCGAAAAGGAATTTTAAAACGAATTAAACGATTAGCAAAGAGCACTTGGTGGATGTCGCTAACGCCTCGCTTGTAATGCCCATCAAGGAACCTTGACAGCTAGTGACGGTGAGTGTCACGCCTTCGGCCACGACGAGAGAAGAGGGGAAGGAGGAACTCCCCTCTTCCCGAGAATGACTTTTGTGTGTTGCAGAGGTCGCTATTGTCCCCCTACAAGATTATAGAAGATTAACCAGTCACTCAAAATTCGTACAAAAGCAGCGGCTTCGGTGGCTGGAACGACTAGGCTATCCTCTCGACGTCAGCCTCGCCGTAGCTTTGCTCGTCCCGAGACGACCTACGTCACGATTGCGTTGGATATCACGTGGTCTCCGCTGGGCCTTCTCCGAGCGCTTGCCAGAGTGGGCCGTTTATAACAAAAAATACAGCCACCAGGCTCAAAATACAAACGTGCGATTGTCATTTATGGATATTGTGGATCATATTCAACCTATTTTTAAACACGACGGGAATATCTCAAATTTCGTTGAAGTATCCCTTTAAAGCAGTATCGCTCTAATCACCGTCACGTTACGAAACACAGGGTGTGTCGAGTCTCCGAGAATCGTATTCTCACTCCTGGGCCAATGAGATCGTGGCGTTAGCTGACAAGAATTAACACCGAGAATCGAGTCACAAGGAAAAAAATATCGTGAACACAATAAGCGGAGCCTCGCGTTAAATCAGGCACTAAATATCCACACATGGGTGTGTCTACAAAATGTGTAGTCAAAATAATAAGTTTATTTCGACAAAAACGAGTTTCGAAGTTTACGCGCATACCTTCCAATCGCTGGATGCCGCTATATTTACTGGAAACAACGAGCAGGGGCGCTCGTGACGACAAATGTTGTGTCCGAGAGCAGACGACGCTCTCTCCTCCACGGCGCTGTGCGTTTTAGTGATCGTGAGCGTCTGTGGTATTGCGGATTCCGTCTGATTTAGGCAATTTGCGGCATGCGATGGAGGGTGGGGGAAAATTGGTGAGTTCAGATTAGTTTCGATTTCGCTTTTATCGTATTTCTACGATACTTGTTCAAAAGTTTCGCGGAAATTTACTTGCGGCTCTAGGCTCAGTTTTTTGCATTCTTTCAGAAATTATGTTTAGTAGAAAATGTTCAAATTGACGCCGGAGATCACCTTTAAGCTGTATCAGAATATACGAGCAAAACGACCAGATCGATATCTTGGTCTGCCGTTGAAGATATTGGCACGCCGCCGACCCTACACGGGTTCCCACAATCGGTTGATTCATCCTCAAATCCGCACCACGCCCTCTCTTCAAATAATAAAAAAAAAAGTTGTGATTAATTTTTTTTCATTGAGCGTGGAGACTGCTAACCACGACAAAAAACGCAAGAATTCAAGCTGTTGACGAAGCTAATCATATAGTTAATCTAAAAAACAAATGCTATGTGGACAAGGGCAATGAATAAGCGAAAGTGAAACGTACATGCCCTCTCTTCCTGCACATCGCATTTTTTTTTAGGTCTGATCGTGTTTTTTTGGATGCTGGTATTGCTCGCCGCGATTTATTGTTTCCTTTTCTTCATAAAAAAAAACTCTCATAATTGCTTTTTATTTCATTTTAAAAGGCAGCTCTTATCTCGAGTGGAAAAGACATGGGCGCCTATAAACTGTACGAAGCAATGCGGTATTTCCAGAAGGTACCGGCAAATGTCCGGGCGAGATTTGTTTTGTTTTTTTCATCTTGTGTTTTAAATTTAGGAGTTGCTTAGATTACTCTGAAAATGTCAGTGGCTGAAATGCCACTTCAGGCTTGACGTTTATAGTGTTTGGTCGACTCAATGTGGCTTGGTGAAGATTAAACTCGGCACTCGAAACCTACTTGACGTCGTACCATCACGAAAGTAAGCAGCGATTCTACTGCAAGGATGTTATGGCTTGAACTTGGGCACATAGCCCTATTGCACGAAGACCGAACGAGAGTGCAATGTCATAATCTGCGTTTCAAGGTTAGAGAGATTTCTCCGCGTTTGAATTATTTAATTGTTGATCGAAATATTATTGCTTGCTTTTTGTGTGTATATGTGCGTTTGCGTGTTTTGTAACACATCTTTAGGTTTTACCAGCACTCTTGAATCCGCCACCTTTTTTACTGTGGAGTTCCGGGGGTTTCAATAGCCGTTTCAATCGTCCAGCTTACGATTTTGCCAAGTTTTCCGTCAGGAGAAGTTGAGAAAGCGCCTCCTCGGATTTGTTCGCAAAAAGGTTTCAAAGCAAGTGTATTTAGGAATCTATAAAGTATATAAAGTAACAACAAAAACAAAAGGAACGAAGTATTCAGTAGAATAACATATAGAAAAAACAAAAAACACAGTGACTCAGGAAAAGACGAAGATTTTCTTCTCAAAAAGAGGCTTTAGCATTTGCGGCTTTAGCAATATCAGTTGCAGTTTATTTACTTTTGATATTAAGGCAAGGAGTCAGGGGACCTGATCAGAATTATAAAGAAGATCTGACGTGGCGAAACTTCGATCTGATTTTCGAATATCCTTTATTACGATTTGAGCGCCAGAGTTTTGCGAACGACTGATGGATTGCGATGGTCATGGGTTGCGGAGAAAGTGCGTGTTGAATAAATCAGTCTGTCATCTTATGTTTCGCCTTTAGTTCTTGTCTGAATTTTGATAATCTCGTCAATAACGAAACTCTGAAGACATGATATAAATATTGTTACGTATAAACGTTTGAAACTTTAACGGAACTATAACATTGTACGCGCTACTGAATTCCAGTACAATGTTGTGCAGTCACTACAATGAGTCTTGTTCTCTCTTTTACAGCGCATCCTTCCAGGTGGGCCCATCCTGAAAACGAACTGATACCACGGATACGCTCTTCAAGGTACATGGCACACTTTTACTATTTGTGTTTCTCTCCCTGTCGTTACAAAAAAACAACATGCGCCTCGTAAAATAAATAAAAGAAACTGTATCGTTTTGTATTATGCTGCTCCATTAACTGGTGCGACGTACTGGCAGAGCATGTTAGTGTGAATCTGACCCTCAATCAGTGAATACTGAATACTGTCAAAACCCTGATGATCTATAGAACACCCTGTAAAGTTTTCGGGGCCCGTTCATATTCAGGAAAGGCCATTCGCAGGAGCACACTGTATCTTGCGTTGAAGTTTTTACGTAGAATAATATGTGTTGTATATATATATCGGCGTCGGCTCATCTTATCCGTAATAAAAAAAAGTGAACGAACTTATCTTGGAATTTCAACCCTAAATTGTTTCAGATGCAACACCCGACGGCGGTATAGGAAGTACCGTTCTGCATAACGAGAAATGCTGTCCTCTTAATTTCGCATACCGTTACAGTATTTTACGGCGATAGCAGTTAGCGGCAGACTTGGCGGGTTTCGCCCCGTCGTCCGTGCTCCATATCGACGCGGGCCATTTTCGGCACTCCGCCAAAAGATTCCACATTGACGTCACGCCGCTGACGACACGCCGCGCATCACGTCACCTGTTACCTGGCGTCAGCCGACAGCATGACTTGACGTTGTCATGTCAAGTCACATTGCATAGTGACGCCACGCGACTTCATAACGTCAGGTGACACCATAAGTCACGTGATGTCGTGACGTCATTTTGCGACGCCACGTAGAAACAGAAACATGAGACTGCTGATTATTTTAACGATAAAAACAAAGCCTTTTCTCTAATTATGCCGGAAATGTTCTCGGGCGGTAAAGCCAATAAAGCTAGGTGGGTGTTACGCAGGCGAAACCACGGGCGTGAAATTAAATGGAGCTACACGCTTGAAACTTGAGTGCGCGATTTTGCAAGTGTTCTTCAGCGATCAAAGGCAGCGTTAGTTTGTGTCCAATAACATTCCATAAGACGTTCATGCAGCCACGCCAACGTCAGGGAACGGTTCATCCGTTCACATGCAGTTTCGTCATTCCCTGAATTTCAAACTTGGGGGCGCGATTTTTGAAGTGTTCTTCAGTTACCAGAAGGAAGTCCTAGTTTGGGTCTAATAAAATTGTTTAACAGGTGGACGAAATTCTTTCTGCTTAATGCACCTTGATTGGTTCCAAAACGCTACGAAATTTTCGCCCGGTGTGTTACTCGGCTTAACACTAAAACGCCTATGCGTACTCTATGGTGCGCGCGCGCACCTTTTCCGTTCATTCAGTCCATCTGCTTTGAAATGACACCTTAGCGGCTCCGAAGTCACACCTCAGCTGTCGCTGTGTTTCACCTTACGGGTTGTGTAAGTTCCCTGCCCTTTATTCTATAAACAGTCAGTCGAAATTTACGAAGAAAAATAAATTTGGTCAGAGAGTAATCAGATCTTCTGATTACGTGCTTCGCGCAGATTTCGGCAAGCGACGTTTTGGCCCCCACAGAGGACGCGGCTCTTTATGAGCCGCGATTTTGCTTCGCAATTCGGTCTATGGCGTTCTTATCGGCCAAACTCGCAATCTCATCGGTCGCGGAGAGGACAACAATATGCCCGCGACTAGACACGCCCCGCATTTCCCAAACTTCTAGTGACTAAAGCTATGTTCCGGGCCAGCCATCCATATCACTGCAAATGACGTCAGATTTGTTCACCGGGAGCAAACGAGGAGGAAAAAGAAAAAAGTGCTGGAAGTTGCATTTTTAGTTTTGGTACCATACTGAGAGTTCCCCTAAGTAGCTGCGGTAAATGTTAGGAAAATAAATATTATTCTAAAATCAGAAAAGAACCAGCTTTCAGTGCGTATCCATTTAATATAGGTGTAGCTGAAACATCGCCGGAACTCCCCTCTCTCCCCGTTAAACTCGCCCTAGAGATAGGCCAGTGTTTCAAAATGCACGGAGCCCGGCGATTGGGGTCTTGAGGAACCACCCTAATGTGAACCTTCCCTGCATCTCCGCAATCGGTGTTTGGGGCCAAATTTTCATTTGGAGTCGGGCGAGTGTACACTTAGATGATCCTGGCTTAAAAGCACATTGCAAGAAATTGCAAGGTAAACCCCGTCTGCGGTGATGGAAGCGGCATTTTACATTTTGGACCAGGTTTTGTAGCAGGCAAGATATTGGCTTGGAGCAGCCACTGACGCTCTTGCGGCACATCAATTGAAAATGAAAAAAAAAAAAAGCCATTGCATCGCTTAACGAGTTCATCTTCGATAATGACTGGGGGCACCTCTATGATACTGGGGTATATTATTTATTACCTTATGTAACAGGAATAGAAACAGCGCAAAAGGGGCACAGATATTTATTTTTAGAAATAAGGCTCTGGTAAGAGTAGGTTCCATTTACATTGAATACTTAAAAAGAATGGCGGAGAATTAATCATACCTCAACATTTCAGTGGGGATAAGGCCTCACTCCCCTGCCAATTTTATACTCAAACGTTTATTTAGCCCGTAAATAAAATTTCTGTGAAATCCCAGCAAACTCCAGCATATCCGCTAACAGGTCTATAAATAAAAATCCGTACCCAAAGTTTTATAAACCTACCAAACTCAAGATTTTAATATCATAAACTGCAAAGGCAACCACCCCCAAATATTATCAAAACCTGCACTTGTGCTTTAAATGTGACACTGCTCTTTAGCGCGTTGGAACCAGAGTAAATTCAAAGTCCGCTGCTCTTTCGACCGACCTCAGCACGGGAGCTGCCTTGACTACCATAATTTTCAAATATAAGCCCGCGTTTCTTTTTTTTTTTTCCCCTCATATACGGCACAGATCGTTAAAATCATCGGTGAACTTACAATCAAGACTAAAAAGGGTAGACCTGTTGTAGTACTGTGCATAATTTCCGAGCCTATCGAGCTAACCCCGGTACTCCCTCATGTCAGCCGCTGCTCCTAGCACTCCGGGGCGAAACGGTGAAGCTCGACGCGCGTACTCTAGTGAGAGGCGGTGAAGGTTTACGCGAGCGGCGCAAGTGCACTAGTTCTGTGTAGTCACGGCACGGAGGCAAGACATGATAACCAAGGGATCTCGTCAGGAGTAAAATTGAGACCCTATTTCTGTCTTATCACAGTTTCTGCGATGCTATTACGTGACTTCTAGCTTCCGACATAACCGACACCGTCTGGAAATTTAGATGATGTCGGCGATCAACCAGGCAGCGCATCAACCGGCCAGCGCAGCTGACGAGAAATCTTCGTTTCCTTATAAGTCAAAGCGCAGCCGACACTATGAGTCCGTAGAACAAACTGCGCCAAAGCGCGAGATTATGGCGTTCATCACCTTCCTATACATGTCCATTCATCGGCTAGACCAGTGGTTCTCAACCATTGATGTTTCGCGGACCCCTTGTGGATTGGCGCAGATGATGGAGGATCCCGTTCGTAGTGGGGAGAAGTAAAATATATCGGTTAATTATGCTAATGATTTAATACATGGGTATATGTAAGGGCTGTGTGAAGTAAACTTCTCTCATTACCATACATTCAAGCAAACTAACACCAAAATTGGAACGTTTCTTCTCAATCTGAAAAAAAGTAACTTTTTTTGCCGGGCTTGACTGATGAGGCAGGGCTTCGCAGACCCCTACAATGCCTTCGCGGACCACAAAGGGTCCGTGGACCCCCATTTGAGAACCACTGGGCTAGACCAATCAAGTGCAGCGAATGTCCCCCGACTTTCGTTTTAACAGGTGTGTTCCTGGTTGTACGTGTTCGAGCCTTCGACTGTGCTCTGACCTAAGATGAGACAAACTATACTGTAAGTAGAGACGCCGTGAAACGCATGTTTGTATCATTTTCGTTTTCTGTTATACTTCCCCGAATATTAGGGTCGACCAGAAACTAATTTTGTTTCTTTTCTGAAGCCTGCTCGGCGCAGGAATGGCGCAGTTTTTAGCCAGAATGGTATTTGGGCGCTAGATGTATCATACTGTCGTTCATGGTTCAATTTGGTGCAAGTGGCGCAGCACTTCCATCAGTGCATCTGTTACCAGTGACACACTGGCCGTTGCCTGATATACATAGCTCCTGATATACTTACTGAGAGGATGAAAACAGCAACGTGTCTTTTTTCCGATTCTCAGGCCCAAGAACACTTTAGTTACCTTCCGTCGTGACAGAGTCCTTCAATATGCCACTGGTTACGAAACTTCTCCGTAACGTTAATGGAAAGCTTCGTACGCGGCCACGCGTGGCACTAGCGTCGACAAGGGAGCTAAGAGTTTCTAAGGAACATTTATTTTCATACGAGCGCGAGTTTGTAGAATGCCACAAAGTCACAGAATGCCACAAAGTAACAGGCGGCAACTCTGCACGAACCAAAGGTCACATGACGCGATGGTCACTCAGGCCGCCGCAGTCGGCAAGACGAGACTGCCAATCGAGCCTGTACCGCTGGGAGTCTGGCAACCAGAAAACGATGTCGGAATTTCGAACCCACTCTGAAGGCGGCTCGTTCGCACTTGCGGAAAACTCTCTTGCCGCGGACCAAGCCCATTGAGCGGAAAAAGACTTCGCCGTTCACAGTTGTTGCCCCCCGCTGCGTTTTTTTTTTGTTTTTTTATTTCAGTTTGTTCAGACAATACATTTTGTCTGCAGTACCAAGGTAAAAGAGCAGAAGGTCTGACGAGGCCTTGGTACCGCTACATAAATGAAATATTAAGAAGACAATGACACTCGTCGACAGCAGAGCACACTGAAACAAGAAGCGCTCTTAAATAAAATATAATGAATAACAAAATATACATATCAATGCCATTTATATAGTACACATTTTTGATACTATAAAACTATACTATATTACTATAACACAAAAAACCTACAAAAAAAAGAAAAGAAAGAAAAAGATAGCAAAGAGGATAAAACCAGATACTTCAGATCAGTTTGCACATTTGTGGGCAAGAGAGTTTCTTTCAATATGCTTTTGTATCTGTTCAGCGATATATTTGACGTGATAAGTGTATGAAGATAACTGTCACGGATACCAAAGCAGACTGCCCCTGGCTTGAGCGGTGTTCGAAAAACTGTTCTTGCACACTTGCTTTTGCAGTCAACGCTTGCTCGCAGCTAGGGCAAAGAAAATTCCCAACATTCTCTCAGCAATATAAGAATGAAATGATAAAATCACGAGCGAACGGAGACAACGTGTGTATAGTACGTACCGCCTTACGCCAATTTTATTCCATATATCTTCTTTGTGGTCACTGTCTTCGTCGTTCGGATGCCAGCGAGTTCAATCCCAGCGAGACGACGTCATTTGCACAACTTGGGAACTCTGACAACTCCGGCGGCAACCTCAACAACTCGGCCGACTCGGCCAGGATGTGATGTCAGCACACGCCTCTTCCTCCTTGGGTTCTGATTGGCTGCGGAGGCATGCAAACTTTTCCTGCGTGGGAACAATTGGTCCCGGACCAATTGCTCACGCGGTTCATATCCCGTCACCGGTGAAGAAACTCCCCCTCTCGATCGCACTGACGGATCTGCAAGTGTGATCGAGCCATGCACGAGCCACCAATAGATCGCGGTGACACGTCATCACACTGACAGCGTTGCTTGTTAATGTAACCGTCTTCACCTCTCTACACTCAGTCAACTGATCCAACTTCCTTTGCTATCGTTCTTCGTGCCTCTTCTTGCCTCAAAATGAATTATCAATACAATTATCGCCGTCATATTTCAACGCTGCGAGTAGCGCCATCAAGTAGTGGTACTGCGAAACCATACGCTCAATTTCCCGGCTCTTTTCCGCTCGCAAAAACAAAATTTTGTATGAAAACAAATAAACCAATAAAGAACCTTATTTTTAAGTTTCGTTGTCAAGGCTGGCTCAGACATTTACGACGCTTGCGTTTACAAATAACCCAAACGACAGCAACGACCAGAACACCGGAACAACCATGACTTATGATAGCTTCGTGAAGCTACCCCTCCCCTTAGCAAAAAGAGGCCGTCCTTGAAACGAAGTTGAAATATATTGAATATGAATATTTATTTTGTATTCATTCTGTATTATTTTGTCCACACTCGAAATACGCGGGTAGGATATTCAAAATATATCATAAAGGTTATTAAAGAAAGATTTTAGATATACCAAAAATATGATTTCTTCCTCCTCAAGATGCCATTTGCGTATTAAAAACCGGCTACACATTTTTTTTTTCTTTTTTTTCATTTTGGACTTTGTTAGTAAATGGTGTCCCTGTGGCATTTGAAGGCATTACTAAATACATCCCACAACTATACATTAGAAACGAACACAAACACAAACACAATGACGCACGAAACTTTTTTTTTTTGCCGACTTGGATTTTTTATTATTTATGTAAAACAAGCGTTATATACAAGGTTAAAAAACACTTGCGCAAAGACAGCGCACGATGTGGCCATTTTAACAGCATTGGTTCATGTCCACAGTCACACTCAGTGGCTTTGAAGTCTCGCACTTATCTCCTCCGATTTCGAGGCGTTTTCGGCATTTTAAAGCGCGCTTCCAATTCAGCCCAGCCAGCCATTTCGGGATTTCCCACCTCAGCAATGAGGCTACTCGCAATCGTGAAGCCTTCTTCAATAAATTGACGCCATGCTGGTTCTTCTCTTTCGAGAACCAGGATGTGATCCGTGCGGGACTTTCATATTGCGTGCAGTCCAAGCAGTGCCAATACCTCCAAACATTTGCTGTCAGGGCCTGTGCCAAACTCAAGGAGCTTCGCGCTGCGCCAGTCCATGTACAATTCAACCTGTAATCTACAGCCTAGTTCCGCCCAGAATACCTCTGCGTTCGGGCAAAAAAGAAAAACATGCTGCAGAGTTTCCGGCGTGGGACATAGCACCCAGTTCAAATTCCACAGAACAAAAAACCTTTCTTTTCCTGCCACGTCTTCACTGGCAGCACTTCGGTGTGAAAAGAAGTGAAGAAGTTGATTGCAGCTTTGCGAACGGGGTAGCTGCGGAGGCGCTTGAAAACCGTGGATTCCACATCAGTTCCCAGAAAGGAGCGATAGAGCGGCGGTGGAAAGACAGTGTCGACTGTATCCCAATACAGGGTTTTTCTTTTCACCTTGCTAAGGTACTGCCGAGAAAAACGTGCTTCAAAAAATTTGATGGCAGCAGCGATTTCTTCGTAAAACCTCAGTACAGCCGCTGACGTAGCTCCTTCCTGGGTTACAACGAGCCATGGTGCTAACAGCCGGTCGCCAAGTTTAAGAAATGACTGCACAATGAGAGAGTTCCTCTGGTCGCGGAAAAATAAAAACCTCTGAACTTTGAGTTTAATTTCTAGGTTTGCAACACCAAACCCTCCTTTGGCTTGGTTAAGAAAAATGTTAGTGCGCCTCATCCGCTCAAAGCTGGAATTCCAAATGAAGGTTGCGCAAAATCGGTGCATTTTATGGATTTCGCTTGCGTGACATGGCACAAGTTGAGCTGCATACCATACAGTGGAGAAAAATACTGAGTTGCATACGAAGGCACGATTCAGTATGGAAAGGTTCCGACCGCGCTAGTCTTGCACTTTTGCCCTCAAACTGTTGAGGTGAATGCCCCCTTTACCACTACTAAGCAAATAGGGGTCCAAGCTGACACCAAGATAATTCGTAAGGGTAGAGCTCCAATGAATATTAATAAAGCGCTGTGGCTTCACGTCCCAGTTTCCGAGCCATGCGCCTGTAAACTTAGCGTGGTTCATTTGGGCACCGGATACTTCGCAGAAATCAGCAAAGTGCTGCACCGCAAGAACAATTTATAATCTGGAGGCGGCAACAACAGTGACATCATCGGCATATGCTAGTATCTTTGTGGCATATCTGGCAAGGGAGACGCCCTGAATCCTGGTGTCGCTTATAATTCTTCTACAGACAGGCTCGAAATGTAGCGAGAACAGTATAGGCAAGAGGGGGCAGCCCTGTCTGACCAAGCCCTGAACTGAGATTTTTTCTGTTACGCTCCCAATAACCAATAGTCGTGTCGATATATCTTTGTAACATAGTTTAATATATTTCGCGATTCTTTTGCCAACACCACCCGCTTCGAGCAGATTGAATAGAAAGGCATGCGATACCCGGTCGAAAACTTTACTGACGTCAATCTGCAGTACTGCTGCGGAGATTCCGGTTGCTTCAGCTGTTTCGGAAAGAATCCGGAGCGTGTGAACGTTAGAGGTAATAGATCTCCCCTTGAACCCGTAGGTCTGATGATCGCCCACTACGAACTTAAGGCCCATCTCCAATCGTTTTGTCAGTATCCTGGCCAGCAGCTTATAATCCGTCGTTAGAAGGCTGATAGGCCTTAATCTATCTGATGTTAAGACGCTAGAGCCCGTGCTTTTTGTTTTTTTGGAATGAGCACAGCGAGTGCCTGTCGCATAGAGGGTGGTAATACGTCCCTCCGGAGAATGTCAGCAAAGACGTTACATAATATGGGAACAAGAACGTCGGCGAACTTTTTATAGAATGCTGATCCTAAACCATCTACTCCAGGGGATTTCCGTGATGGTAGTTCTTTTATTGCTTTAGCAATCTCACATTTAGTGATTGTTTTGTTCATGCGTTTCTGAATACTTATAGAACTTTTGGGGAGTGCATTTACCCATTCATCTAACGCCCTGTTGGTCCCCTTTGTCGTTGCTGGGGAATAATTCTCGGAACTCTCTCACGAGTTCCTCTTCGATATCCTTCTGCTCTGTTAAAACTTGGTCGCCGGCCTGAAGGGAGTCTATACTGTTGTGCTGAGCTCGCATTCTTTCCTTTGTTTTAAAAATTTTACAGGGGTCTTCTTCTTTTTCTAACGCTCTTAGCCTGCTCCGAACCATTGCTCCTCTGTATTCTCTCTCCATGAGACCAAGCAATTGCGCCTTGCAGGCACGAATATCATCGGTGAAAACGCCCGGTGTTTTCTTTCCTTCGGCGATTAATGTTTGCAAGGCTTGTTTCATTCTTTGTTTCCCGCGTCTTTCTGGCCTTTGCTTTGCTGTGGTCATAACAGAGTAGCTTAATCTTTTCTTTGATTTCTTCCCACGCTACAGCATCAACATCCCCTATCTGTGCTGCTTCCGATATAGTGTTTCTAATCTGACAACAGAGGGCCTCGTCGTCGAGGAGACTCTCAATAAGCTTCCAAGAGCTCCAGCAGAATGGTTTTCTTGTGTTTTTGTTCACCTTTCCTACCCGCAACCCAACCATTGCGTGGTCAGAGAAGGCCACCGGAGACACCTGGTACGCGGTGACTGACCTGATGAGTTCGCTCGACATATAAACGCGATCTAGCCGGGCGTGGCAGCAGCCTTGCCAATGCGTGTAGCTAGGACGTGATCCCTGAGACGCGTCGATCGCATCCACGAGGTCAAAGTATCGCAATAATTTACCAAGTTCTGACCGGCTGGAGTCTGATTGCAAGTCTCGTGAACAATCCTGCGTGTTTAAAACGCAGTTAAAATCTCCTGCGATAATCGTCTTTACAGGACTGTCAAGATACTTCCGGAGATTGGTAAAAAAAAAAACTTGCGGTCGGCCGCGTCGCAGGGGGCGTGTACTGATATTACTTTAACCGACTTCTGATACCTAATCACTTCCACCGAGCAAACCCGGCCGTTCCTACCTGTTTCCCATTCAGGGTAGATCACAAATCCTCTGTCTTTCCTTATCAAAATTCCGCTGCCGCCACTATGCCCGACCGCCCTTGAGTGAAAAGAATTATAATATCTTTAAAAAAAAATTCATGTCATGCACATGGGTCTCGGAAGAAAGTTTGGTTTCCTGAAGACAAATTATATCGACGTTTTCTTTCAAAAGCAAATTTAGAAGCCACTGTTTTCTTATTCTAGAAATTAAACTGACTGAGTTAAACGTGGCGATCTTACGTTGCTTCATTTTGAGGGGCGTAATGTGAGGAGATAAACTGCGGGAAAAGGAATAAAAAAAAGATCACCGCTTTGCATATGCCTTTTGGCGTCTCGGGTTCGTGGCGGCGTCACCGTCTATGCTGGGTCTTGTCACCGGCGGTCTTCAGATGGGATACGGGGCATTGGGTTGAAGCGTCCTTTCTTGGTCAAACCACCCTTCCACTTTTGTTCTACCTTGTGTGGCCTGTCCGGAGAGGGAGTGAGAGAGAACGGGTCGAGGGGTTGCAAGGCTGGGAAGTCGTCAGTCAGAGATGCGTCGTCGATGTTGATCTCAGTTTCTTCTTGACGCTCCTTGCTCAGCAGAGTGTCGGAGGTCTCTGCGGCTTGTTCCGTCAATTCGACAGCTGTTCCGACTGGTTCGCTGAGGATACCTGTCCCTTGAGCTTTGGGTTCTGGCTCAGCGCTGGACTCGGGGGGACCGGTAGCAGAACTTGACGTTCCGGAATTCTCCTGCTTGTTCGTTGGTGGAGCGGGCGGTGGTCGCTGAGATTCGCTCCGTGCCGTATCCTCTGCTTCCTCCTCGTCCATCTCGAGGTCTTGCACATCATCCGTTGAACGATCCCCAGTGACGGTGGCGTACGTACGCACGCAGTCTTCAGGTGCATGCTCAACCCTGCGGCACTGCTGACACCAGGATGCTTGCAATCCTTCCGGATATGCCTTCTCGATTTGCACCGCGAACACAGGGGTGCGCGTCCGGGAACCACAACCAGGACACCTCCGCCGCAGACTTTGAGCTGGTGAGGCAGGCTATCAATGGTGACGCCCTGCTTCAGGCTAAGGCGCACCATCCTCGTGGACGACTGTATGCCCTGAAAGCCTTCCGTCCTCCAGGTTTCGCGAGTGACCTCCTAAACCTTCCCGTACCGCTCAAAAGCTCGGAAGAGAGCGTCGTCCGGAACGTGGAACGGCACCCAGTGCACTATTAACCGGACTTCGGAGTTGTCCGGGTCAAGCACTAAGCACTTTCTCTTTCACATAGAGTTCTCGTGCTTCCACTAACCTCTGTTTGGCTCCCGCGGTGTGCAGTGTCAGCATCCACAGGTGGTTCATTTCGTAGGCGCCAATCGCCGCTATCTCCTTCATCACGCCAAGGCGTTCCAGTTCGGCCCTGAAGTGGTCTACCCGGTAAGGGGGCGACCGGTCACGTCGAAATGAAGAAAAATGGTGTTCACAGAAAAAGTTCATGCTGGCAGGGGTGGAAGAACAACACGATAATTGTCCGTCGAAGAAAGAACAGATAAACCGCTGCCCGAGCTGGCCGTTATCACTGCTCCGTGGGAGCCAGCCTTCTGCGTCCGAGCGGTCCGAACGCCAGATGCAGAATCCCCACAATGACGCACTGAACACCTGAATCACAGTTCCGTTGACTGCTCTAGAGCCTTATATAGCCTACATATTGAAGGTAATCATTTGGCCGGTGACCCCCTCTGCACTTATTAAGGTTCCAAGCATCCGATCGTCTCCTCAGGAGTCTGTCAAAGGGGAAACAGTTGAAGTTCGTGGACGATATCTCCTACTACAAAGCAAAGGTACAGCTAATAATAATTCGGCGCAGTCGCTAAAACAATATCCACAAAAACGGCTCCTTCTGCATAGCACCACTCAGGACAAAGCCAGTCAAGGCAGTTTCTTCACTTTAAAAGAGTTATTTTTCTTTTCTTTACTAGTTGACTGTTTAATATGGTCGTTAACGTCACTATATTAAAGTCACTAACTCACATCACGTACAATGGTGAGTATACACATTCAGTGAACTAACATTGTGCTAACACAACCACGCCAAACATATCTGCTCACAGCACTTGCTGAAGCTTTCCAGCATCAGCAAGTGTTGTGGTTGTAGTTCCCGAACCCCGTTTGTGACTGGTGTGCAAGAAACTCAACTGTGTTCTTGATAGAAAAAAAGGAAACAATAACATAAACTGGGCTGATTTATCAGTGCGATGCTGCACAACTCAATTGACAAACTAATCAAATGTTGTATTTAGGCACTTCAGTGTACTCCACATCTGCCTGAAGTGAACTTCTGAGAGGCGAGCTTTTCAATCCTTTGGTAGTTTAAGTCAAACTACCAAAGTATTGCAGTCAAAGGATACTTAGAGTAGAACACAACAGTATTTATGATTTCCAGGCATTTTAAGAGTATTTTGCACTTATTTTTGATCGCTGCATTTTTATTACGGTTGGAGTATATTTTGCATGAAATAAATAAATAATTTAAGAAATCTATGTGAAAGGTATTTTGTGCCTACTAATTCAGTATTTACGTATTTTAGAACGCATGAAGGGAACTTCAAATGTAGTTTAAATAAAGGTATCAATTAAAAAGATTTTCAGAAGCATATTTTAGTACTAAGTAAAAAAAAGAAGTGTATATTTTCGGTCGAATTTTCGTGTACTTACAATTATGAACTGTACTTCAAATTCACTCAAATTAGAATGTGGTATATTTCAAACGTATTAGTTATCGCTAAGGGTCGCATCGCATGCACGTAGTAAACAGTGAGCACAATTGTTCGGGTGATTTTGTCATTGCTGTCGTTTTGGGTTGCTGCGAACGCAACCGACAGAATTGTGTGAGCCAGTCTTTAGAAATCAGTAAAAAAATTACCGGTGCTTCAATGAAGTGATGCTCTCTTTCCGAAATTCTCTCTGGATACTTCAGTAACTAAAATCATCTAAGAGTATCTCATCTGTACATGTTAACGGCGGCCTTTCGATGACTGGTGAAGAAATATTTTGAAGACAGGTACCGATGCCGAGCCTGAATATTCCAGAAGTTAGTTCACTGTATTGCTAGATACCACCGTGGTGAGACTTATAAAGCTTCCATGCATTGCAAGGTGTCATGTAAGCCTATGTAGTCAATGACGATATGATCCGAGAAACTGGGGAAAGGAAAAAACGAGAACGCGTGTAGATGTCAGAACGCCGAGCTCTGATTGGAACGATTAGAGGGTAGACCGAAAGCTAGCTGCCTTTGTCTCCACTGCACTCGTCGAATTCCTTAGAACGCGGAATGCCAGCGTCCGGCGTTTGGGTCTCGGGTTCGAATGCCTTCAACGAATGCAGTGGAGAGAAAGGCAGCTAGCTTTAGGTCTGCCCAGAAATCATTCCAATCCGAACTCGGCGTTCTGACGATCCCGAGGGCTCTCCTCTCCTCCTCTTCCCCAGTTTCGCGGAGCACATGCTTTGAAAAAAGTTAACTGCCTTCTCGCAGATCCACTAGCACTCCCAAAAGACGGCAACAGGCCCTGCCAATGCTACGACAATGTCATTATTAGTAATTACGCCCCCTTCCCTCCACTTTCCCCCATAAAAAAAAAATTAAAATTTTTTTTTTTTTACTTTTGCTTTGTTTTCTCTCCTTTCTTTGACCTTAGCCTACCGTTCCTGTGCCCGAATTGTGGACTGTGGCAAAATGGAATCTCGGTGAATCGAAACCCAGGATAAATCGGGCTTGATTCGATTTGCGCGTTCAACGTCTCAAATACGAACATGGGGCACGGCTGAAACGCATATTCGATAAAAGGGCGACGAAGCGGTGCGTTATTTACAACTCGTCTAAAACCCCAGAAATCAAGATTGCACAAGAAGTGTAAGTGGCTCGAAGAAGTCCAGGCCGCGCGAGCGCTCTACTCCTTTTCACCTTATGTTGGACCGCAGAAAACGCTACGAGCCATCGAAGCCAATCCAATGCCGCGTGAGTGTCACGTGGCCTCAAAGAACGGCGTAGCGACGCGCAGGCGCGCTGTCACGTGATACATTCGGAGCGTTTGATTGGCTGAGATGGCTCGTGTCAACCTCCGCGGTCCATCATAAGGTGAAATAGGTTATAGAGATTCTCGAAGGACGTAGTAGACAGCGGCGTGTGCAGCGGACGAGCGACGTAACGAGATTACGCGCGTTTTATTTGTTCCGTCGGGTCATTAAGTTAGGACCGCGCCCCTCCGAAAGGCCTAAGTACACCGTGCCCCGACTCGGCCAATTTTCTACGGTAGCGGGCCGAACGGTTTCCCTTTCGGGATCACGTCCCTTTGCTCTTCCCTCGAGGCTCGGGTAAGTTGGCCTCCCTTTGCCTCTTTGCAGACCACCGGCGAGCCTTGCTCTCTTCAGTCTTGGTTTCACGGCGGAAGCTTCTTTTCCCCCAGAAAACCGAGTTAGACGGATCGCTCTTTGTCTTCTCGAGGACTTTGCTCGCGTGTTCGTGCTAGGGTGTTCAGAAGGCGCTTTCCGTCTTTCTCCCAAGTGCTATTGGCGACGTGCGCGACCAAAAGCGTTGCTGTGGTCGGCCCTCCACGATTTATCCATTGTGTCGTTTCACGGCCGGATTAGATGCGCGTTCGTTGTCTTACGGCCTCTCTAGTGAGGCATGATAGCACCTATGTTTGCAAAGCGACACTGGCTCATAGTCAGAGCCAGTTTATGCTGAGAGAGTTTGGCCTTCTTAAAGACCGACGACCAGTTCGCGCTTTCCACTTTTATCTCGCTTCCTCCTCTCCCCCTTCTACCCTGTCCACTGTTGCATGTTTCCTCCTTCCCCATGGTGAGGAGAATCTTCTGCCGTGCAGAATCTCGAGTCTGGTTGTCGGCCTTTAAGGAGATTTTGACAGCCTGGCAACCACAGCAGTGTAGTATGACAACCGGGGGATTGCTACTTCCGTCCGCCATTTTGTTGCTCTGACTCATAGGAACTCTATGCGATTTCTCAAGAATAACAAGACAAAGAAGTAACGCCATTTTCTGTTATCGCGAAATCCGCTGGTTCTAGCGGGCAACAAGCTCCGCCCATTGGCCAAATTCTCTCAATGTAAACGGCTCTGCGCCTAGTACGCTCGAAGCGCCACTCGGCAGCCTTCAGCTGGGCCGCAGCGTGGCCGTAGGAGGTATCATTGCTGTACTCGTGAACAACTCTTTGCGGTACGCACGCAGCTAAAGGCACGGGAAGCGCGATGGAGCGCTGATCAAAGCTGTGCACGCGTGCTCTCTTCTTTCTTCGGAATCTTGTCTGCAGAAAGTTGTCCACGAGTGTAGGCTCCGGTCAAAGCCTACTGGAGAAGCGGTCAAAGAAGAATCGAACACGTCAATCGTTTGGAAGCTGTCATGGAGCCTGCAATGCCCTATTCTTCGCGCTGTGCTGGGAAGGTGAGATCCGCGTAACGTGCCGCTAGATTCTCGGCGACTGACGGTGAACGCTCATTCTGAGCAGGAATTCTTTGAATCCAAAGAAAAAGTATTATTACAGCAGGGGCCAAAAGACTTGAATGCTGAATCTCTCCGAGGTAATGCCACGGCACGAAAATCGCAGGATATGAGCATTTTTTTTTGTTTATTTTTTTATTAACATTAAAGCAATCATCTGCTAAATGCTTCACTAAGTGATTAGAGGACTTTACACGGGTAGCGTGAGCAGATTCGAGGACGTCTCGTGATCGTGTTAATTTGGTGACAGAAATCTCCAGATTGCACATCCCCCAATAATTTGTTCCTGGTAAAAGAACTCCTCGTTGTTCTTTAGCTGGTTGAGATGAAACACGGCTTTTTTTTTTTTTTTTCGCCCCTCTCAATGTATTTTAGAATATTAGGCGACGCGTGGTTTACATTACTCTGCTAATAAGCGCGTACCTTTGCTTGCTGGTTTAGTTGGCTCTGCAGCTCCAGAGACTTATTAGAGCGCAGCTCTAAAGGCTCTAAATGGAATGAATGTGCTTTGAAAAAGCGACGAATTCGGCACGGCGACGTTTGCTCTGCGCGGGGCATCAGCACAGTGGCTGCTACGACGCGGGCAAAGCGAACGTGCCGTCGGGCGACGTTCGTCAATTATTCGTGGCATAATTCACTCCATGCATGGACTTCAGTCTTTAGGCGCCCGTTTCCGGGTTGAGTGGCGTCGCCGTCGCCGTCGACGTAACCACACGCGTAGCATTATGGGAATAATGCAACCAGACGTAACCGCGCGTTGCATTATAGGAAAATATTTCCTCTAAATTTAGCGAATAAATTTTCGCTAAATTTTCGCTAAATTTTCCGCCAAATTTAGTGGGAATATTTTCGCGAAATTTCCCGCTAAGTGGAAGCAGAGCACGAGAGGAGGAACATACCTACCCCTTTGTACCCTCCCCTCCTCCTCCTTAAAAGCCGGCCTCTAGTTCGGCATTACAAATAATTGTAAACGTCTTTTTTTTTTTTTAGATTACATTGGAACGCAGCCTAGCAATATTTGAAAGGTGCTGACTTGACTATCCGAAATTTTCCCCTGACGCCCGAGTGGAGACTTTAGCCCTCGTACACGAATCGTTTGGTTCATTCTAATCATCCTACTCACAATCCACTTGGGGAGCCCACATATGGCATCTGCCTTTCGCCTTCTACTTTTCGGCGCGGGTGCCGACAGCTTTAAAACAGGTTCCCCTCACACTGGTAGAAAAAAATACCGTTTAAGTACGGGACATATATTGCTAGCCTTGTTGTCACAACATGTTCCATATCACTGTTACAAAACATGTACCATACTTCCTTAGTACGGGACATGTTGTGGCAACAAGGTTAGCATGCATGTGTCCCGTGCACCACTATGATGGTACAACTGCTGTTTCCTGCTAGGTACAAAAAATGTGCCATCATGCTAAAAAATACAAAAAAAAAACATCATGTATTCTTTTGGAAACGATATCAGCCCATGTTCTATTTTTACATCGGTGTGCACACTCACCATTTTGTACAAGGTATCACCTCAAAAATGATTTTTTTTTTTACTGCAAAAATAAAGTATGCATTGTCGAACGCTCAGTTTGCACCCAAGTTTAGCGCAAGCAGTCTGGACCAAACGACAAAGTTTCAAAGCGTTTCGTTATTTGATTCAAACGTTTTAAGTGACTTTCGGAAATTTGTATATGGGGAAATGGCTGCCCTCTCGATTACATAGAGACGAATGGCATGACCTTACAGGAACGAGCCTCACTTTCCCACTGAAAATGTTCGAAAGTCCGTTATAACTTTCGAATAAGATGGCAAGTACTGAAACACTAGGCATCTGGTCCGGAGTGCTAGCGCTACATTTTAGCGGAGACTAAGCGCTTGGCGATGCATAGTTTATTTTCGAGGTGAGAAAACAATTGTTTTTAGGGGACACGCTGTATCATTGGACATGTTTTTCATGTCACGTTCTGCAAGATGTACCATTTCGTGAAGGTATTTGTATGCTCATGTTGGTGTCACACATTCATGAACATATATTTGGAGAAGCTGAAGTTTTTCATGGTGTAGATGCCGCACCTTTTGTACAAGGAGTTTCGGTGGTTGCCTGCAATATGAGCACAAATCGAGGGGAAAATATGCTTCTAAAATCATAAAGATTCGAAGAAAGGTGAAGTATACATTTTTGGGTCCTAATGGTATTGAACCTAACAGTGCTTGGATCTGTGCTAGTTGGTTTGTCCTTCTGAGGTATACTGCGCTGCGAAGTTACACTTAACACATAAAGACGTAAACTATAATATGATATGAAAGACAGTTAAGAACATGACATACTTGTGAAAGCGCAGACTAGCAACTGTTTATTTTTATTTTCCTCTTCTTCCTTCTTATACCTTTGTTTTGAAGGTATAAGAAGGAAGAAGAAGAAACGAAAAATAAACAGTTGTTAGTCTGCGATCTCACAAGTACGTCATGTTCTTAACTGTCTTTCATATCATATAATAGTTTCCGTCTTTATGTGTTAAGTGTAACTTCGCAGCGCAGTATACCTCAGAAGGTATTGAACCCTTGCAGTGAACAGATTGTGGAGGAAAGACAACTATTGATTGCCTCAAACTTCTGAGCATTTATTTCTAAAATGAACAGTACCAGCCGACTATAAAAGAATGAGCTGTTATCAACTTACAATATTCGCTGGAAAATAAGTTGTTAGAAATGTGTCATAATGAAGGAAGAAACAAAGCCTCTTGGCTCAATACTGAAACTTCCATTTGGGAATAAGCAGTGTTGATAAAAAAAAAAGTTAAATAGATAAATAAAAAAAAATCTAACCTATAGTTTGTCGCAGGTTAAGGAACTCGGACTAAGGCGCTCCCGCCAAGCTCTTTGGGCATCATGATCAGTGGAATCCTACTGTCCACTCGCATCCTCTCTAGCGTTCGATCTGCTCAAGTGAAAGACTGGAAGGCTTTGTGGGAGACACCTATCCTGTGTTTCTTATGTTCCAACAAACTATAGACTAGTCTATAGGGCTAAACTCTCCTGCCACTTCTTCTTGAACTTCGATAATTATTGAAGGGCTCCTTGGACTTTCGGGTGCACCAGAGCCACCTTCTGTGAAGACCACCGGAACGCCTCCTCCGGGTTCATGCCCACGAGTCGTCTGCAAAAATTATTTTATGTTAAAATGTGAGATGGGTTTGGCTACAGGAAAACTTATAACCGCTTTTAACTTATGCGTTTTTAGTTAGTGCTCCTACCTGGACAAACGTATTAGCTTTTTTCTTTCTTTTTTTTACTTATTTATTTATTCAGCACATCTTCAAATATTGCAAATATATTCCTCTGGATTAGTCTGTTACATCCTCTGCCAATCTAGCTATAGTGAATCCCCCGATTGCGAAAATCACTCTTAGTCGAACATCTCCTGAAGTAGGTCAGTCAGTGAGTGCCAACATAGCATAGCATATGTCCTGTGACCAACATACCTCATAACTCAAACACCGCTCTAAGACGGTTCGAGTGCATACCATAAGGGAGCAACAGAGAAAATAGCTAAGAATAGCAGAGTGCCAGCGCCCCCACAGAAAAATATGCCCATGCTTTTTTTCTGCGATGGAAAAAGCCACACGAAAAAGAAGCGCTCGAATCCAGTTCGACCGAGGTTGTCTTGAATACGAAGAATTCAACTTTTATTGATTGAGATAAGACGAATGTCGGGCTGTCAACTTTAACGGTGTTGGTTTGATAACGCGATGACTCCAAGCTTTCACCATGTTTTTCACACAGACCGTCAAAATTGTCTCTGGCAATCGATAATCCTGGTCGCAACGTCACAGATAGGAACGACAAGAGGAAGTCACCAAAACATCTCGTCGCCTATAGAAGCACGGGTTTGTAGTCCCTTCGGACGCACAAATTTGGAAGCACAAATTCGTGCTTTTTGTGTGCAAGGTCCAACAATCTTGGACAACAAACGTTAGCTTTTAGTTACACGTCGCATATCAGTGGGAAACGACGCCTATGAGGCTTAAACTGAAACAATCTTGTTGAATAGTTCAACTGCTAAGAAATGATAAAACCCATGGGGCGTACCAACCGGGGGGGGGGGGGGGGGGCAAGGGGGCGCTTGCCCCCCAGTTTTCAGAGTGGAGGGGGGGGGGGGGCAAGGCATGTGTTTTGCCCCCCCCCCCCCCTGAAACAGCCGCCACTGGCAGGGCAAACACTGGCCGGCAGCGCCCAAGGGATACCAAGGGCACTGCCCCCCGGCCCTGGGGTGGGGGAGATCCGGTTTGCCCCCCCCCCCCCCCCCCCCCTCGAAAACAAGTTGGTACACCACTGATAAAACCCGAAGAAAGGACAACAAAAAAGAGCACAAACGTGTCGCAATCGTTTTGTCCTTCCCCCCCTCACTTTTTTTTTTTTTTTGTCGTTCGATTTGTTTTTTATAATGTCTAACTTTAACCGAACCTTTTGCCTCCTTCTCCAAGTTATACCGTTTTTCAAAATTTGGGGATGAACAGGTTTCGCTCGCCAAAATGTCGCGATGACGTCATTGGCAGGTTTCGCTGTAAGATATAGCAGCATAAACAGGCTGTTGCGTTATTTTTCTTCACGTTGAAAACAATGAACTGAGCTCAAGCGAAATGACACTTCAAGCAAGATAGACCAAAGGGGCAAGACTCTGGCGCTTCCTTCTTGTTTCGCAGATATGGGGAAGTTGTGAACAAGCAATTAGCTCATATCGCGCCTCAGCCTACATCAATGTATGGGTTCAGAAGAAGAAGTGCCTGGAATAGGAAGCCCGATTTGCTCGCTCCTCTAGTAAGCGATGATATGATTTCTTATTTGACCCGTCACATCTGAAGTAGTCGCTATTGGCGATACTACATTCCGACGCCACGCTGGCCGAGAATGATAAACGGCGCTCCGCCGTGAGCTGCAAAATGCAGCCACCGGCTGACAGGTCCCGGTCACCACGGCAATCGACTACCAGGTCCCGGTCAGAATCTTGGCACCAGCCAAGGAGCAACAATACAATGGACCACTCGACTGCAAACGACCACCCTAACAAGGCCAACATCATGATTCCAGCCCACCAACAAGTACGCGCAGAAGGTACACCTGCAAAGAATGACGAGTCATCATCACACTCGCTCGAGGACGGCGACGACGAAGACTCATCACCTTTCACTGTCGTAACTTACCGAAAGAACAGACCATCTGGCATCCCAGTGATCTTGAAACCTACAGGAACCAAGTCATTTTGGAAAGTAAACCCCAACTCAATAGCAAACGACATTCTTGCGGTAACACAGGAGAAGATTGTATCGCACAGAATTAACAAGGACGATAGCCTCTCGGTACACGTGGCGTCACTTTGCTCGGCAAACAAATTACTGGCTCTGCACTTCATAGGCAGCGGTGAAGTCCCCGCCCACGTGCCAGAGACATATTCAAAGAATCTGGGGAAAATCAAGAACGTTCCTCTTGAATACTCCAACTCTGCACTGCTGGAGTACCTATACTTGACAACGGCGTAACATCCGTTCAACGGAAAATTGCATATTATCGGAAGGAGGACAGAAGCATCGAAGAGCAACCATCTGAAAGTGTCTTACTCGTCTTTCGCACAGATCGGCCAATGCCACTACGAGTGTTTCTTGGATTCACCAGCCATCCAGTCGAGGAATACTTCGGATCACCTGTGCAGTGCTTCAAATGCCAAAAATACGGCCATGTTGCGAAGTACTGCAGGGGTCCTCAACGCTGCAAGGTATGTGCTGGGCCACATCGTTACAAAGACTGCACCAACAAGAGTGAAACGAAATGCGCTAATTGTGGCGGAAATCATTCAGCGACATTCTCAGGGTGTTCACGGAAACAAGGAGCTTCGGCAGCATTTCGTTCAAACATGCTGAACGGTAGACATGCAACGCGCCGTGCACCGTCACCAAACCCTGAAGTTGTTCGAGTACCTGAAGCGCCTCAATCTCAACAAGACAAGGCACAGCTGACCACATACTCCAGCGTTCTGAAACGTCCAACTAAAGTGCGCAAGCCGCGTATCATCAAGGAGACTCAAGAAAACGCCCCCAACGAACCAAAACAAGGACCGTCTCTACCAGCACCAAGATCGACAGCCCGACGTACATCGGGCAATATTCAACCATCTAAAAACTACAAGCCACCAAAGGCTCCTCAAGCTTCACATCTGCCACGATTTGAATCGCATCAACAAGGTGATATAACCAAACTTCTGATCCCAATGTTTTTTGTAGCTCTTAAAGCCATCCTGCAAACGTCACCAGATGCCAACAAACTCCCTGAAGTCAAGGCTTTTCTTGCTTTGGAACATTTAATATCAGAAAATCGGCTTTAAATCAATAAAAAACAAGGTCCCGCGTAATGGAAGATATATATAAGGCAGCAACAATATTTCAATGGAATGCAAGGGGGTTAAGATCACGATTATAAGACTTCCGTCAGTTGGCACACAAGTATAAATATCCCATCATAGTGATATGTGAATCAAAGTTACCCCAGAATCTACAACTGTCAGGTTACGAAAAATTTGATTCATCGCGTACTGCTGGGGAAAGCCGAGTCACGCTATTCATCCGTCGAGACCTCACGTATGTGACACATGTCATTCCACCTCACGAGGACAATGAGTACGCGTGTGCTTCAATCTCTGACGATAAGCTCTCGTTCACAATAATTACATCGTATATACCGCCTAAATCGAAATTTGAGAGACAACGCCTAGAAAACATTCTAAATACGGTACCCCCACCTCACATTATAACTGGCGATTTTAATGCGCATCACCATCTATGGGGTAGTGTTCGAACGACTCCTCGCGGGAGATGCCTTGCTGATATAGCTGACGTCCATAACTTTTTTATCCTGAATGATGGAAGTCCCACATACCTACATGATACAAGGGCCCCGGCAGCAGTTGCCTTGACTTGACATTCGTGTCATCGAGCTTGGCATCATCTGTTGTCTGGTTCACAGATGTAGAAACGCGCGGGAGTGATCATATCCCAACCTACACAATAATTCACGATTTTGTCAGGAAACAAAAAGGCAACATAATCCAGCGAGTGAATTGGCTGGAATTTGAAGAGACACTGAAAAACAAAAGAATGAATAGCCTCCACGAATTTGAGAGTGCAATCATGTCTTCTGCAAAATCATCCACGCACAGTTACAAACTTCCAGCTCATCGAACAGTGATCGATGCCGAGTATGAACATCTCCGTGCGATACGACGGCAGGCAGAACGGCGCGCTAGACGATCTATACTTAAGGAGGATCTTCGAGCGGCAAGAAGACTACAAAAAAAAAAAAAAATAAGTCGTCATTTAGATAAACTTGGCCAACGCCCATACCGAGGATTTTGTGCAAACATTGATCCTCGAAAACCACTCAGTATAATATGGAAAATATCGAGGGGACTTAAAACACCTCCCCAACAATATCACCCATTTCGGGCACTTTCATTATCAATGAAGTGCCCTCAGAAAACTATAGCGAATGAATTCTGCGTTTTGCTCACAGCAAGCGTAACCCAACCAGCGAATACTAGACTGTATAGGGTCACTCGACTATATAAAGGTGGCGCGCCTGCTAAGTTTGATAACTGTCTTGACGATCTGTTTTCCTTAAGGGAACTTGACGCAGCGCTTGCGTCTTTAAAACCCAACTCGTGCCCTGGTCCGGATGTCATCAAATATGCCTTTTTAACCCATATGGACGCCGATGTTAAAACTGGCTGCTAAACCTGTTTAACCAATCATGGACAGATGGAGAGGTACCTGACTCATGGAAAAGAGCAAGAATTGTTCCTTTGCTAAAACCTGGAAAGTCGCCACTGCTTCTCTCGTCGCATCGTCCTGTCGCACTTGCAAGTTGCGTAGGAAAACTGATGGAAAAAAGGATCAATAGGCGCTTAGAATGGTATCTTGAGCAAAGAAATACGTATCCGAAAATAATGCATGGTTTCCATAGAGGTCGGAGCTCAATAGACTCTGTTATCGACCTTGTTACTTACGTAGAAGAAGAAAGAGCAAAGCGCAAAGTCACAGTTGCGGCTTTTCTCGACGTGAAGGGAGCGTTCGATCGTGTCACACATGAGGCTGTCCTCCAAGCACTTATAGAGGTTGGCGTAGGGAGGCGTCTCTATGCATAGATAAAGAGTTACCTCACAAGACCCTCAATTTTCATGACGACGCAAGAGGGTGATACAGCCGATCACTACGTCTACCGAGGGGTTCCTCAAGGAGGCGTTTTGAGCCCTACACTATTTAACCTTACACTCATTCGACTGGACCAAGTGCTGCCATCAAACGTTAACGCGTCATTATATGCAGATAATATCTGTATATGAACCTCTGGTTCTACTCGGGTGCAAGCAAAAGCAAGAATACAGGTTGCATTGAGAAGACTTCAAAAATATCTCTACCTTCGAGGCCTTGAAATCTCTGCCGCCAAATCAGCTGCCATCGCTTTTACAAGGCGTAACATGGATTCATATCCCCTACGTATCTGTAACCAGATAATTCCATACGTAACTAGTCATATGTTCCTTGGAGTATACATTGACAGGGGATTGACATGGATGACGCATGTTGCTTATTTAAAAAAGAAGCTCACAGGCTTTGTTGATCTCTCTCGTTTTATTAGTGGCACTACGTGGGGCGCGACAGTACCGGCTCTCCTCCATCTATATCGAGCTCTTTTTGTAGGCTTGCTGCAATACAGTCTGCCCGCAATACATGGCCTATGTCAAACAAATGTCAACACAATCAAAAGCATACAAGCGCGCGCTCTTTGTGCATGTCTTGGACTTCCGACTTGTACTTCGACCGCTGGCACCATTGCAGAAGCTCACGATACACCGGTAGAAGTTTTGCTTATACTGGAAACAGTAAGAGTCCACTTAAGGCACAGTACAAAACATGCTAATCACCCTCTCTCCAATATTGACCTTGAACGTCAACACTCAAGCTACTCTGAAGCTCTGTCCCAAATCAGAACCCACTTTCCAGATGATCCTGCACCGGCAAACATTTCAATAGTACCCCCATGGAGGCTTCCCGTGCCTGATGTCACAGTGGACATTAAGGGAATCAGGAAGAAAGCAAACACCCCAATCTCCGTAATTTTGCAACTTGTGTTATCGAATATACTTTGTGATCATGCGTCAACAACTCATGTTTACACTGATGGGTCAGTAAGTTCGAATAGCTCAACAGCATGTGTGGTTATCCCAGGTCACCTAACAACGAAGGCATTTAAGCTTAGCCACATGACGTCATCTACTGCCTCTGAATTAGTGGCAATTAATCAAGCTCTTGAAATGATCTTCCCGAAACCGCCCGTACACTGGACAATATTTTCGGACTGTAAACCGGCATTACAAGTGATATCCACATTTATGAGACATAATCAAAACGATCAAATCCTTATTGACGTTCTACTGAATCTTAAAAGATGCTTCGACCTGGGACACACTATTAAATTTCAATGGATCCCAAGTCACTGTCACATACCTGGGAACGAGGCAGCTGATGCTGGCGCGAAATCAGCCCATTTCTTAACTCCAAACGTCATAGTGCCGTACTGTCAAAACGACATACGGTCTCTCATTAATCACTACGCCTTCACCGAAACAAGAAAATTAGTGGCATACTGCGACCTATCATCAGTATGGACCTCTCTACGCTTTGGATCCGGATCTTTTGTTCCACACTCCAAGTGATATGCCACGGCGGACAGAGGCAGTGATACATCGACTGAGACTCGGTGTAGCATACACACACAAGTTCCTTCATCGGATTGGACAGGTCACAACACCCAAGTGCCCAAGTTGTGACTCTATTGAAACAATTAATCACATCTTGTGTGATTGCGTCATCTACGACGCAGAAAGGACACAACTCAAAAACACGCTAGCATGCCTAGACAACCGACCCTTCTCCGTGACTAAGGTGCTTGGTGCTTGGGACAATCCACACAAAGAAGCCAAGGCCACAAAAGCACTAGTTAGATTCCTAAAAACAACACGCCTGGACTTCTGCTTATAGAAGATGACCTTTATTGTTAGTGAATAGCGCAGTGTTAGTGTTCAAACTTTATAGTTTATTTTTTTTTTATCTTTCTGTTCTTTCTACTCTCTTTTAATCCTCTCACCCCTTTCCCCCTAAAACAAAGTAGCAAACCGGGACAAAATACCCCAGGTTAACTTCTTTGTCTTCCTTTCTGCCCTTTCTTCTCTCAATGTATGGGCTACCACGACTTGGTTTGGCAGCGGCGTTCCTTACGGCCTTTGGTCTCGCCTAAAAGCAATGGGATATTTTTTTAGGCCCGGGTGAGTTGCGACTACACCACCCCTCCGAGTACTGCCGGCCTGAACCTCCCTGAACAACAGTTTCCACCATCGTGATTGAAACTGTGTGCCAATATACTCATACGAAATGACTGCAGCGCACTTATTAAAATATTTTAGACTGACGATAAGCGAACGCTTGTTCATGAAAAATATTACTGTTTATTTTTCTTTTGAGAAGTCGAAGAGGAATAGGTGTTTCGTGTAAGGCCCTGCAGGCAGGCATCCCCAAGGCCTGTAGATCTTAGGTGTGTGGGAATTTCTCCAATTCAACTCCGGAGCGAAGAGGGCAACGTGGTGAGATTGGGGTGCCTCCTTGAAACGAGTCAAAGCGCTGGAGGAGGCGTCAGGTCGCAGCGACTCCGCCGATCTGCGGTGGGAGGGGGAAACTGCCCTCCCGCCCCCCCCCCCCCCCCCCCCCTGTGAAGGACATTAGAGCTCGGCCGTGGGATTACTTACTTTACTGCAGCGCCGCGACTTTCCTGTTCATGGTAAAAAGTGATTCACTAAAAGTATACTAAAATTTGGTGCTTTTATGAAACATTTTGCAAAGTACACTTAAAGTATTTCCTTGTTTACGAATAGTATAATATACATGTGCTTTTAGCACGCACCACCTCAGCATGCCAGACTCGGTCGATGCACATATTTTTACTGACTTCCGGATAAACTCACACATCTTTAAAACAAAACAAAACGGTGAAAAAGCTGAGTCAGTAATATGATTTCTGCAGCTGTGTGCCATACTTGAAATAGAGAGCGTGCTGGTGAGGGTAATATAAATAATGGGAAGAAGATAAAACACGAAACACAAGCACGGGCAAGACGATTTGTACGTCGCTTGTGTTTTGTGTTTTACTTTTTTACCATTATTTATATTGCCATACTTGGTTTTGAGATTTAAAAGATACGAACTCAAGGACATTCAACGGGCTCATCTTTTTGCAAACTTTTAAAGTACCCGATATGGAGCATATGAGAAACATAGGACTCGTTCAGCTCCGCCATGGTGTCATTTCAATACCCGCAACGGCAGCAGATATGTATGCTTCCTTCGAAGTGAACTCGAAGATGAAATGGGAATGTGAAATACGAACGCTTCGCCGCCGCGCATTGGAACGACGTTTTATTTATGGTAAAGTCAACGAAGTTGCAGCTTCGGCAGCAGCGCACTTCTCGTTCGGGCCGTTGGGTAAACAGGGCGAAGATTATGGGGCGTCCACCATCAAAGAAGCGCCTGACAAGACAGCGTCACATTTCGAGTCGGAGTTTATACGCCCAGTGGGTCCCATAGGGTTTCGTGCGCAGACGACACTGCATACAACATATGCGCTTCGCCGGGTAATGTTTCGTAGTGTGGAAGCGGACGATGCATTATTGCTAACAACCCCAACTGCATTTTTATTATAAAAAAAAAACGAAAAACAAAAACAAAAGTGGGATTGTATTTCTGCGGCGCTTCGCTGCAGACTCCACGGCGAAATGCGATACCACTGCGTTTTAAGGCGAAACCCTTACTTGTCCCATTGAGCGAAACATCGGAGTAAAGGCCTGTTCACACATACAGCGGAGTGCTACAAGCATAGCGCTGACCTCGCGCTAAGCGCGAGCTGACGGGACCGTTCATCAGCTTTGTATCGCACTGTCAAAGCTGTTTCTCATGGCAGACGATAAGTAGCTGACGACACGTGAGCAGCGCTACCCCACCACTTCGCTGCATGTGAAAACCGGCCTTACCGCTCATTCACACTGGAAGCGGATCCGCGTTCGCAAAGCGGTTGCGAACGCGGTTGTATGAAGATCCAGTACAATTGCACGCGCACTCGATGACATTTCGCTGCATGTGAAAACCGGCCTTAAGGTGCAACCCCACCTTGGTTAGTGTGATTCTGAACCAACAGATGGCGGTGGGATCGCCTTCCAGGCCTGTACATCAATGCGAGAAATCCTGTGTGGTGGCGCTTCGTTACAGTGGGGTATTTTTCTATATCCTGAATTTGACATCCCTGGTCCCATGCTTGTTTTTCTCTGCACGAGCTTTCTTTGGAGCCCGCACGGCTGCGCCAGTTCTCGTGCAAGGGGGCCAGTTGCCTACACTCCGAGCTCACGTCTCCAGCAAATGTAGGCAGAACAAAACACGAAAATCGTCCTGAGCCAAATGGCGAGACACATGCACAACAAAACCACCGACGCGTTGAAAAATATAAAATTGCCTGCGCGCCGTTATCGGAGATTTCAGAGGCCAATTACACATATTTCAATGTGATTAGATTTATATTGTCACAAATGAAGGTGACGAGAGGACGAACAGTGAACTGAAAAATAAAGGTTTAAGGTGCAACCCCACCGTGCATGACGTTTTGGTGCTTTTTTGACGGCTTATAACTTTCTTTCTATGTATCTTACAATTATAAAGTAAATGTCAAAATAAAGAGCTGCTTTTTAATAATACTTTAATGCCTCGATATTATGGTTATTTTTAGTTGTTAGTTAATTATTCAACTTTTAATAGACCCCAGTCTCTAATATTGATAAACTTATTTCTCGAGTTGTAACGTCCGATCGTCCACGATATTTTACGTGAGCGTCCGGTTGGATGCAATAAATTAAAACAGAAAGCAAAAAACTGCACACATAATGTACATTTTAAAATAAAAAATAAAGTTTAAAATGGTATTATTTTATGGCGCTATAAAAACGGAATCACGTCAACTAATCAAAATAACGAGACATTAAATTATGAAGCATCCTTCGATATTACATTTTCCAGAACTTCCATATTGATATATTACACGTTAAGAATGTTATAAGACCTCAAACTTTTCCCATTCAGTTGCGGCGAGTTGTAGTTTCTTTCATAAAATACAGATGGCGACACGTGTTCAAGAACAGCTTGATGTGCATTTTCCGTCGTGTGCCGCTTGGAACGCCACGTGAAAGACAGAAAAAGCGCCAGATGTCAGGGTGTCAGATGCCTGGATGCCCGCAGCGAGCGAGCCAGAGATGTCAGAACAACAAGTGCGAGGCTGCGGCCCTGCGGGTGCACCACCGCTACTTTTGCGCGCGTTCTACTGTGCGTCGGTACACATGCCCGACGCGATCCAAATAAAATGGGCGCCATGAAATGCATTCTGCCATTTCAGATTCCGCCACGTATGCGAAAACATATTAATGTTTTATCACTTGCAAAAATCATTTTCGCAATAAAACTATGCTTGTCGGAATGGTTTGACTATATTTTGCTTCAAAAACCACCTCGGTGGCTCTTAAGTGGCAATGATATTAAAACAAAACACAAAACATTAAGTCGTCTCAGTGTCTCTGAGCCAACGCGCTGGCCCATGAATGCATATTTGTCGGGTTTAAATATTGGCCGAGGTGCCCGCAATCCAACGAAGGCCAATCTGAGATTTGGGCTGCACATCAAATGATCTCCAGTTAGTCAAAATAAACCCGCAATTATTTGTTTTTTATTGGGGCGTGTTAAGTGGTTTTTGTTGGTTTGACTTGTGAAACCCTGAGATCTGAATATTTGCTTTGCTTTACCTTAGTTCGCAGCGCAGCCAACGCTACGGGCTGATGAAGCCTCTGAAGCAGCGCCAAGAGAACGAAGTTAAGCTGTTCGTTCTCTTTCGGTGCCTATGCTGTTGGGCTAAACTAGAGGCACTAAATAAGCTACGCTTCATACACATCTTGGTGTTTAAAATGATGGTCGTCAGTTACCTGAAGCTTTATCTGAAATCACAGGAAACGCTTTTCCGTCCTCCACAAATGTTTAAACAGTTCGCGACAAAGCAAAGCAATATTACGTGAGCTTCCTGACACAGCACTTTTGAATCATGACGATCGGCAGTTGCATTTGATTTGTTACTAACCACCAAGATGGCGGCGCCCACAACAATATCGGGGGGGAAAAGTACCGATACTCTAAAGGCCGGTTCAGACACTTGCGTTTGAGTGCGGTTGACTGCGTTGCGTCGAGAACCGAAAGCGAGTCACCGGCACATCTGTGCTTCGTATGAAGCGTGGAATCCAATTCAAGGAATCTTCTTGGCACGCGATATAAGCAGCAGGGATGTCCTGGTGTCTCGCTGCCGCAACGCAGTCAAACGCAGTCAAACGCAACTGTGTGAACCGGGCTTAAGCGTAGCTCATTTAGCTCACAGGCTAAACCAAGCGCGGTGGGGGATCGTTGGCCGAGTGTGTGGTGGCTCCGCAGATCAGAGCTCACGCTGCAGAACCTGTAGGGACTAAATCCCCTCGATGTGTTTGCGTTGGTCTTTCAAGTAACCTCAAATGTGCCAGTGCACGAGGCCCGTCTCTCGAGCGGCCCTTGGAGGCAAATGGCGGCCCAGCACTAAAATGACTGGCCCTTGAAAGCGAATGGCGGCGGAGCACCCGCTCGTGGCACGTGTCTTGCGCGTTTCCACAACAATGGTTGGCGGTACTTGTCAAAAACGCCTTTATCAAGGGGCTTTAGCAAGGACCCATGGGTTCAGTCGCCCATCTGCATCCTACCGTCGTGCGATCGTGTACCACATATACGAGGGGCGTTCATAAAGTTCGTATTATTGTCACGAAGGAATAGAGACTCAGCAATCAAACTCGAGATGGAGTTGAGACTTTGTCTACATGATCGCCACCAAAAGTTACCCACTTTTTCCAGCGATTGACCACATGCCGGAGGCCATTGTTATAGAACTTCTCGTTTTGAGTGCTCGTGAATCGCTCCACTTGAGCAATCACTCTGTCGCCGTCCTTGAAATGCTTTCCTCTTATTTGGCCACACTGGAACTGTCTGTGCCATTTAACTAAAGTGTCATAAACTGGGGCGTTGTCCCCTTACAACGCTTCTAGATTGGAATTAATATCCTTAGCATATTGCTTCCATTCAAATGAAAACAACGGATCACTGCGTGTGCTATGGCACCGACGGGTGGTGCAATTTTTGTTTCGACTCCCTAGCGGCGTTCCGAGCTACTATAGCATGCGATGTTTATATTGCGCGGAAACTAGAGGGACGCGCGCTCATGTTAATGCCTGATTTTTTCCGTTTTTTTTTAAATTTTTCGTGCTGATAATGCGAACTTTATGAACGTCCCTCGTACTGCGTAATGCACGTTAAAGATCCCGAGCTAACAGTTGTACTGCACTTTTTTATAATCTCCAACGGGTAACAATGTCGCCCTACGAAACTGCTGCTCTCTAAAAAACTAACGAATAATTTTGAAAGCGCCGTTACATTGCATTTTTAATGCGTGTTCGCGTTCTTTCTTTTTTTTTTGTCTACATCTTGGATTATGCGGCTCTCACTTGTGATGAAACAGACTATAGATGTCGTACTTCTGGAAAAATATTATATAACTAAGAAAATGAGACGTGAACGCAAAAGACAAAAGCGCACTCAATAAAAATTTGAAATACTAGAATTGATTATAATTGTGTTTTCAAGGGTTTGAGCGCAACAAAAGCTATAAAAGCGAGCTCGATGCTTTGGATGGTGCGCTTGTTCACTGAAAGTGTAGTTCAGGGAAGTATGCTCGCACTTGTATAATCCGCTTCGCTCGCACGACAAAACCAAATACTTTACTGGTAATGTATTTAGTGAAAAAAAGCTTACCTTCTGTAAGCAATGCCCTCAGATTTCGCGTGATTACACGCTTGTTTATCATTATTGTTTTCGTTTCCCACTGCGATTCATTTCGTGCTCTTTTGTGTGCTACATGAATTAGAGACCAAGGTAACCCGGGAGAATTCTATTTCGCGGATTGTAAAAAAAACCTATGCAACTTGCCACGTGTGCCACAATCAATACAAAATATTCTAAGTTTCACATGTGGCCGCTTGCCTGTGTACACATTGTTGTTTGTCAAGAACAATTGTGATTGTATCAAATCACGTAGGAAAATCTCGTTCGAAGCACGCGACCGTTGGCAGGCAGTGAATACTCATAATCGGCGCCGAGATGATCGACAGGTGGAGTGTTTCTATCAACCCAGAGTTATGTCACATTCGTCTGGGGCGCGCACGGCACCGAGAAAATGCCGCCCCCAAGGCCACGCCACTGTGTAGGTGCACCACATGACGCACTACCAGGCGAACGCGAAGCATCCCGCCGTGCGACGCGCTCGGTGCGGTCACTGCAAGGGCAAAACATGAACGGGTGGACGGCAAAAAATATCCGCAAGAGTGGGGCGGCGGCTCGCGCCATCTAGCGAGGAATGAAAGTAACAAATTGTCTTTCAAGTGGATGGTTCAAGTATGTACTTGTTACACCGAAAATTCGCCCGCCAACGTAAAAACAAAAACACATGGACCTTGAAACAGAGCGTTTACACGCAACACATATGCGATTTTATTGTCAGACTGGTGACAAGCTATTGGTACACGTCCGGTGTGAAAATCAACCGAGGCGAGGGCAGCAGGGGTTAAAAGAAAAACGAGAAATTTAATTAGGCGATAAAAAGCCGCGCACGGCGACAACACGACAAAACCATCAGAACGAAATGCGAACACGCGTTACAACACACTCACGAACCTTCGGGCAGGGGGCCGCGAAAAAAACAAGACAGCACTCAATTCCCGACACAACGCGAAACAACTCACCGCTCGCGAAACAACTCACCGCTCGCGACACAAACTGCAGCCTGGAAACAAGTTCGCCGGTGCAAAGAACACGAAAGTTCCGAAAAGGAAAGTCCCCACTGCGGGACCCAAAGTCCAGGGAAACGTTCAAACGAAGTCCGAAGACTCACCGACGTCTTGAATCCGACGAACGACGAAAGTTTCACGTGCCCGGCGTGGTGGACTGGTTGGTCGGCGGTCGACGCAACGCAACACCGCACGCACACACACACACTTCCCGAAAAGGGAAAAACCGACGCCCGTCGTCACTGCTGGAATCGTAGCCAGAACAGAGGGCTTGAGGGAACGAAGATAGCAGCGCCGACATCACGTTCTCTCGAGCTGCGGGCCGCCATGTTTCGCGAGACGAGGCAGGAAGGCAAGGAAGACCGACGCGAGGCGAGAGAGAGAGAGAGGAGGTGCCGAAGGAAGCGGAGAGGGTTAACTCAAGGTCGCAGTCAGACTTGTACCGTACGCATTACAAGTAATCAAATTACTTGTAATCGATTACTTTTTGGAGTAATTTTGTAATCAGTTGATTACTTTTATTAGGCAGTAATCACAAGAGTAATCTGATTACTTTTTGAAGTAATAAAATTACTTGTAACCGTTACTATTTTTCCACGGGACCCCCCCCCCGGCACACGCCTTTTTTTTTTAAATGACAAAAATAATTTTTTTTTTTTTTTTTTTTGAACGGGAAAAAGAAAGATTTTTGCGGAGCTGTAGGAAACGAGGTCAATCCCTTTCTATGTACAGTTTCTGTGGAATATCCGTTTTTTTTTTTTTTCGAGCTGGGACTGGGAGTGGGAAGCTCCAGGGAAGCCACAGTGCGTGACAAAGGCCATTCAGGGCGAAGTTTGAGGGAGCAGAATGTAGCTTTGTAAGTCCTTCCTTCAAACTAGCCCCCTCACGCACACACACACAGATATAAAAAAAAATAAAAAAATCCTGCTTAGGGTACCAACTCGCAGCCCGTAGGAGAACCAGAACCGAAGAATGCCTAAAGCGGATACAAAATATAACAAAGCCAATTGAAATATTTCCCCATTTCCCCTACGTGGTCTTTGTGACAAGCAATGTTTCGAGTTGAGAAGTGGTCGGGGCGATCTCTTCCGCTAATGGATACTGCACATGATCCGTTTCAAATCCTGGAGCTGCTGCTCTTTTGTATAATATGCGAGCTCATCCACATGTGAATAATAAAATGAGCGACGCAAACTTTGAGCGGCAACCCTTGCTCAAGCTTAACAAAATCTAGAACCCCCTCCGCTCCCCCCCCCCCCCCCCCCCCCCCCCCCCCCCCACACACACACACACTGGCGAACGCCCAAATCATTAAGAGGGAACCAGTTTTTCTTCTTCAATACTTGTGCAAATGTGAAATATAGGTTGGAGGTAGTTCATTGTTATGAGCGCTAAAGTTGTGTCTTCACACAATAAAGTAATCGGAAAAGTAACGATTACTTCTTAAAGTAATGTCCAATTACTTTTGCCGTCGAGTAATCAAGTAATCTAATCGAATACTTTTTAGCCAAGAGTAATAGTAATTGTAATCGATTACTTTTTTTTAGTAACGTGTACAAGACTGGTCGCAGTGCGAGGACCTGCATGGTCTCCATCCGACGGTGCAGCTGGTGCAGCAACGCACCAGTGCCGCGCGCCGCATCAAGTCCCAGGCGAACGTAGTGCAGCCGCACCGACACGACCAGGCGAACGTGACGCGTCCGTCGGTGCAGCGCGGTGCGGTGTGGTGCGCCCCAGACGAATGTGACATTAGAATGTTTCCTTCTTTATGTTGTAAGCCGTCAGGAGACAACTTATACCAAATCTGAGGGTAATAGAGTACTATGAGCATTCAAACATAACGGCCTGAGCAGTATATATGTGTACAAGCTTTAGCTTTTGATGCACCCTTAACTTTCGATACGCTCAACGTTAGTGTAAAATGTAGGGCTGTTTCATTCTTACTCAGCGTACCATTGCGTGCTTAACTATATCTATACAACGTCAAACTCTACCCGTTCGCCTTTCCTGTTCATGGTAAAAAGTGATTCACTAAAAGTATACTAAAATTTGGTGCTTTTATGAAACATTTTGCAAAGTACACTTAAATTATTTCCTTGTTTACGAATAGTATAATATACATGTGCTTTTAGCACGCACCACCTCAGCATGCCAGACTCGGTCGATGTACATATTTTTACTGACTTCCGGATAAACTCACACATCTTTAAAACAAAACAAAACGGTGAAAAAGCTGAGTCAGTAATATGATTTCTGCAGCTGTGTGCCATACTTGAAATAGAGAGCGTGCTGGTGAGGGTAATATAAATAATGGGAAGAAGATAAAACACGAAACACAAGCACGGGCAAGACGATTTGTACGTCGCTTGTGTTTTGTGTTTTACTTTTTTACCATTATTTATATTGCCATACTTGGTTTTGAGAGTTAAAAGATACGAACTCAAGGACATTCAACGGGCTCATCTTTTTGCAAACTTTTAAAGTTACCCGATATGGAGCATATGAGAAACATAGGACTCGTTCAGCTCCGCCATGGTGTCATTTCAATACCCGCAACGGCAGCAGATATGTATGCTTCCTTCGAAGTGAACTCGAAGATGAAATGGGAATGTGAAATACGAACGCTTCGGCGCCGCGCATTGGAACGACGTTTTATTTATGGTAAAGTCAACGAAGTTGCAGCTTCGGCAGCAGCGCACTTCTCGTTCGGTCCGTTGGGTAAACAGGGCGAAGATTATGGGGCGTCCACCATCAAAGAAGCGCCTGACAAGACAGCGTCACATTTCGAGTCGGAGTTTATACGCCCAGTGGGTCCCATAGGGTTTCGTGCGCAGACGACACTGCATACAACATATGCGCTTCGCCGGGTAATAGGGAGTTTTAGTAGATCGTTTTCAAAGGCCCGCTACCGCTACGAGCGCGCGCTTCAGAGCATGCATCGAAGTGGCAGCGCGAGCTCCCGCTAGGATTAGCGTGGCCAGAAAACACGATCTACTAAAACTCTCTAATGTTTCGTAGTGTGGAAGCGACGATGCATTATTGCTAACAACCCCAACTGCATTTTTATTATAAAAAAAAACGAAAAACAAAAACAAAAGTGGGATTGTATTTCTGCGGCGCTTCGCTGCAGACTCCACGGCGAAATGCGATACCACTGCGTTTTAAGGCGAAACCCTTACTTGACCCATTGAGCGAAACATCGGAGTAAAGGCTTGTTCACACATACAGCGGAGTGCTACAAGCATAGCGCTGACCTCGCGCTAAGCGCGAGCTGACGGGACCGTTCATCAGCTTTGTATCGCACTGTCAAAGCTGTTTCTCATGGCAGACGATAAGTAGCTGACGACACGTGAGCAGCGCTACCCCACCACTTCGCTGCATGTGAAAACCGGCCTTACAGCTCATTCACACTGGAAGCGGATCCGCGTTCGCAAAGCGGTTGCGAACGCGGTTGTATGAAGATCCAGTACAATTGCAAGCGCACTCGATGACATTTCGCTGCATGTGAAAACCGGCCTTAAGGTGCAACCCCACCTTGGTTAGTGTGATTCTGAACCAACAGATGGCGGTGGGATCGCCTTCCAGGCCTGTATATCAATGCGAGAAATCCTGTGTGGTGGCGCTTCGTTACAGTTGGGTATTTTTCTATATCCTGAATTTGACATCCCTGGTCCCATGCTTGTTTTTCTCTGCACGAGCTTTCTTTGGAGCCCGCACGGCTGCGCCAGTTCTCGTGCAAGGGGGCCAGTTGCCTACACTCCGAGCTCACGTCTCCAGCAAATGTAGGCAGAACAAAACACGAAAATCGTCCTGAGCCAAATGGCGAGACACATGCACAACAAAACCACCGACGCGTTGAAAAATACAAAATTGCCTGCGCGCCGTTATCGGAGATTTCAGAGGCCAATTACACATATTTCAATGTGATTAGATTTATATTGTCACAAATGAAGGTGACGAGAGGACGAACAGTGAACTGAAAAATAAAGGTTTAATCGGCCACGGCCGGACTGGAAGCGCGCGCTCTCTTTCTCTTCTTACGGCCTTTGCAATCGCCCGAGAGTCAATGGCATTTTTTCTCCGTATGTAGTTCACTTGCTTGCCGCCAGGGGCGCAACCACCTCACCCCACTTCACCCCACTCGGAGAGTCCCATCGAGCTGCTTGGCGCTGGTGTTCGACCTTCGTAGGTTGTTGTTTTGGCAACGGTTTATTGAACTTCGCTCCGATTTAAGTCACTCTGCCGACAGGCAGTGTCGTCAGCAAACTGCGTTCGCCTGTGACATGGACGGGACCTCTGTACTTGTCTGACCCCTCGCACGCCGTTGTTCGGAAAGCGCGGTCATGGTCTGCTGCTGCGTTTCATTCTGTCAGTCGCACTTCTGGACAACACTGTTGCAAAGGCTGTTAAGCACCTTCCGCGTACAAATGTGCACGAAGTTCTGCAACTACTCATTGCTCCCTATCTTGCAGACGCGCCAATCCTAAGTTACCCAGAGGGCATTGACAACAGTCACTCAAAGCGCTTGGCTGGTTTAATTTGCAACAAGTTCCTCAGAATACTTCTAATTAACCATGCAAAGACAGTCACGGACAGAAACGAAAAATCAGCTGGATAGGTACACAATCCCTCGAGGATGCACTTTAGGCTGTAATATGCACTGTGCGAAAATTGTACAGACTACTACACCCTCGTCTAGAGCAGCTGACCGACTTCATGTGCGGCCTATGAAACGATGATGCAGACCACGGCAATAGATAGATTGGGCCTGCTTACATTTCACGAGAGTGTACGAATTATTTATAATTTAAGGTTCCTCCACGTAGAAGAAGTCCGTCTCCTCCTGTTCTTGAGTTGCAACAGAAGTCCTAGAGGTAAAGACGAGTATAGTTTTTCCGCAATTGCATTCGCTGTCTCTAATTACTACTTTTTACTCCTGAATCTCTCGGAGATGTGCGTCAAATAGTCACCGTTTTGGGCTCATCGGAAGCGCATTAGATAGTAGCTGAGGGTCTAAACGTAAGAATCAGGTGTCAAAGGCTATAAAAGTCTCGGCCGGAAGTTGCGACAGCACTGAGATACATTGTCTGACGCGCTCTGTGCAAACGGCAAAGGGTAGCCTAGGGGTGAGTTGACAGCGCCCCCCGCGAATTGCGACGGGAGGTGGCGATTGCCCCAGTTGCAAAGGCCGTAAGAAGAGAAAGAGAGCGCGCGCTTCCAGTCCGGCCGTGAATCGGCGAACTTGTGCCAAACAAAAAAAGTAAAGAAAGAGCGTCGAGGCAGCAGAAAAGCAGGCAGCGATTCGGCAGCGTAACAGAGAGCGAGAGCGAGACTGACTCGACAAGGTCGCGGGCAGCTGCTCATCAACAGTTCGTCACTATCTCGAAAGTTCGGCAAAGAAGGTTCGAGCGTCGCGCACTCGGGACGAGGATGAACTGGCACTTTCGAGAACAAGAAAGCAGGGCGAGAGTTACGTCTGGTGCAAGAATGAACCCGAATCTTCTAGAAGTCCGTGACCGAGCGTTGCTTTCTCGGCTCTACGGGCGGCAATATGACGGGCCGGCCCTTTTGTCGCGCATGTGTTTGACTCTTTGTGGATTTCCAGGAAAACGTGATGACGTGATAGACTTGGGTTTTCAAAATTCTAGCTTGATAAATTAACTACCTAAACACAAAACAAATGAACTAGTTTTTGAGCGGTCAGGTGTCTAATTTAGGCAGCTGGGTGTTTATTTTGATTAAAACCACGAGACTGTAAAACACAAAAAAATTAAACTCAGGTTTAGACGTTGAGTTTGGAAAACCCAAAGTAGGACTGGTGCGGGAGTCATAATAAAAAACATGCCGAGGTTAAAAATTAACTCACAGCAAATGAATGATACGAATTAATTTTATACAAATCCAGTGATAAATGCAATGACTGGCCAGGCAAAGATTTTGGGTCTGTGGATAGCTTTTGCACATAGTTTAAGCAATGTACAGGGTGTCACTAAAAAAAATATAGCTTTTTTTGTTTTTGTTTTTACCGCAAGAATAAAGTAAGCATCGCCGAACGCTCAATCTCCGCCCGAAGATTGCGCTAGAGGTCCCAACCAGATGTCAAAGTTTCAGCCCGATTCGATACCTTATATAAAAGTTATAAGTGATTTTCTGAAAAGTTCAATCGGAAAATGGCGGCCGACGGAGTAATCACCGAATCTGGAAAACCTGCTTTTTACCAAGAAGCAAGATTTACCAAGAACGACGCCATTACCTTGGCGTTGTTCTTGCGGTCGTCTTAGAAGTAGTCCTAAACCTCTAGGACGACCTCACTTGTCACATTACGTGAAAAACAAGCGGCGTCGGCGTTGTTGTGCCCGTAAGACAACGAGGTAGAGGGGCTGAGAGCAATCAATTGGTATCCCATTCACTAGGCAAAAGTGACCCCCACTTGGCTACCGCCATGCTGCTACAATCTCATCGCGGAACGGGATGATAATCTAATCATCCGCGTTCAGCCACTGCTGACTTTGCGCCTGCTTCACGAGTGGTAACTTTGGTGCGCCCCCGACTTTCCCCACGAGCTCCAAGTCGTTCTAAAAAGAGTTGATTTAGTGGTTTTCGATGACGCTCAGAAAGTTTCTAATTGGAACCATATGTCTATTTTCACTAATTAATAAAGTTAATTAACGAAATTTAATTAAATAGCCGACTTATCGCAAAGATTAGCCACGCACAATAATGTCCCCCTGGCCTGCATAACTCAGCTGCACAAACCGCATAAGTGTACTTTCACGACTTTTTTAAACAAATCTGTAAAGCTTAAAAAAGAACTATACATTTCTCAGACTTTAGGAAAAAAATTCATCGTTCATGCTTCGCCTTGAATTAAGATGGCCCCATTGCGTTACTGCTGATGCGCACCATTCGAAAATTATATGACGGGACTAAGTTTTCATTACTATCTTGTCAGACAACCGAATTACTTTGGATAAAATGTTTAATGGTGCAAGCCATCAATTGATTAATCTTTTTTTTTTTTTCTGGCTGGATACCAGCTTGTGCGCATTGTATTTGATGTACTTCTTTATCACTAAACTAAATCGTCTAGTATGTACGCGGACAATAACAACCTCCAAAAAACAAACAAAACAAAGACACAGAGTATTTTTTGTTCGACAGCAGGAACCTGGCATGTACGTTTGTTCTATATCGGACGTGGAAGACGCAAGGACGGGATGTCTTAAGCAGATCCTGTTTCTTTTTTTTTTTTTTTTCTCTTCCTTATGCTGGTCAGGAACAGCAGTTTGTCACGACATTCTGTGACCTGCCCGATCCAACGGCAAAACGAAAATTGCTCAGTTGACAAAGAAGTGGAAGCCACGTGCCCGCCCGACCAATCACTCGCCCTTCTTTCAACTCCTCAAGCCATTCTCTGCCCGTTAATATACCAAGAGAGCACGGTCACGCGGTAGGAGACCGAGGGCTGACTGGTCCGACGAGCACGCTGTTTTCACTCTCCCTGTCAGGTTAACGGTGAACGGAGCATATGAGTTCACCGCCATCTGCAACCAGTTTTCCCAAACTTCTTCCGGTCAAGAATCACGTTAACGTAGAGTGATTTTGACGGCGCCCCGCGCGGTCGTCAAGAAAGAAAGCTTGCCACAAAGAGTGAAACGGGGCTCGTAAGGACCGAAGCTTGCGGTTCGACAGCGGGCCGACGACCGGGCGTATGTTTTATGTTGAACATATGAGAGCATCATAATAAAATGGGGGCACGTTAAAGGGACCATGAAGGCAACTTAATTTTTTTTTTAAAGAAGGTGTTTTCGGAAGCATTGGGGTCCTGTCATGCCACACAATTTTTTCTAGAACTTTGTGACTCTTATTTCTGTACCTGCAACTAAATCTGCGAAACCGAAACAAACATTCAGATTTCTTCCCTTTTTCGCCTCTGGAAAGAGAAGTGACGTCAGGGAGCACTGTCGGCATTGGTAGGATTTAGTGCACACTCAGTGTGGTTCCCGTGGTTCGCTATAGTGCACGGCGGTCTGTGAAGAAAACCTGGAAGAAATGGGCGACAACGCCGCGCTCGCAAACGAGTTAGAGCTCCCGTTCAGCGACCTCACGCCGACTGAACGGGAGATGCTGGTAAGGACGCAGAACTCTGGATTGGCGCTTTACGAAGGCGCCCCAGACCTACCACCAGCTCCTCGGTCGCCGCCTCAGAGCGACTCCGGCTGACGTGAAGGTGCTGCTCAAAGTCTTCTGGTCGGAAATGCAACGAACAAATCCTGACACCGCTGTCCACAGCTCTACGCAAGACGACGGCGCCAAACCAAATGCTGCGCATTGCTGCATCGGTCGGCAGTTTATGCAAACTAACGTCGCCCGATCAACCACACGTCTTTAGCCGACCTTTCGCGCAACCTATTACTGCACATAAACGCGGCATGATTGGTGAGACACCAGTTCGCGAAGCGAACACGAGACGACGCACGAAACCAGAACCAAAAGTCCGCCGCACCCGGCGCTCGTACCTTTTTCTTTTTTTTCCATGGTTGCTCGATGCTTGTTACGCGCCCGAGGTAGCAGTGCGGGATGCGTTCAACCAGTGACAAACGGAGGGATCGCTTCAGATTATGCTTTTATACACGGTATGAAACCTATTAATTCCCAACTACAACTTTAAAAGATTATCCAACGTTCAAATGAACTTTTTTCATCACATCTCACCACCGAAATCGAAACCAAGAGCGCGTCTATCGTTTGAACCAATCGCCAGACGAGGAGCCCGTTGTCGTCACGCTTCAACGGCGCACTTTAGTTCACCTTTCTGCCGCCGCCTCGGTGGGGTCTCAGGCATCGTTCCCGGCGCTATTATTACCGCGCCTGTTTGCTCGATTGGTGCGGCACCCAAACTTAAGTTTGGGCTAGAACTTGGTCAACAGTATCTGAGACGTGCCTGACATTCATTTCTATCGTCGAATAAAACTTCGAAACTGCCTTCATGGTCCCTTTAAAGAGTGTATTTGGATGATGTCTAGGAGCTCACTGCACGGACCCATCGCCAATAATCTTTGAAGCGGAAATTAGATCGGTTCCTTCTTTTTGTTCATCGCTTCTACTATACAAAAAAATGAACAATTGAATTTGAAATGTTCACCGAAGTAGTAGTCGCGAGGCGCTAATTAAGGTCCAAGTAGGATGAAAATTGTGTTTTGTAAATCACATTAAATTAAAATAATTCATACACGCGTGGCTAGCTTTGAACTATTATTTGGTTTAGCTGGCTCAGATAACATTTAGCCCACACGAAATGCCAGCGCAAATTATAATTGCGTCGAAAGCCGCGGGTGAATTAAGCTGAGAGGTGTTCCACCTGCTTCGAGGGGAAGTAGTCGAATGATCGTGAAAGTGCATCCTACACATGTATATTCTTATATTATTTTTCCTAGTTCATATCGAATACGTTTTTACGGTGAAAAGTGTTTATTGTATCATTCTCCTGCTCAAAAGTAAACTAAAGCGGTTCTGCATTTGAGGAAAAAAAAACGCCTAAATCGTCTGTATTTGGCCTCCAGGATTACGAATATTGAGATTATTTTCAATATGATGCACGGACGCTGCAGAAACTAATTTTCAAAGTACCGCTGAAGCTCCTCATTCCCGGAGCGTTACGTCATTAAAAGGAGTTTTTGGAATCGCCGTTTTCGCGCATCTTCAGCTCCTATCAAAGCTCTGCACGCGCACTCTTGCTATTTTCAAAAAGGTAAAACAATATTTGGCGGCCCAAATACTAATTTATGACGCAACGACTGATCGGAGGTTTTTTTCTGTTTTCTCGCGTTTAGTTAGATCTTCCGGGAAAACTAACGTGATATTCAGATCCAGGGGATAAAAATATTCTAGATTTCACCTCTCTTTCTCTCTTTTTAGGTACTTCTTTAGCTTTTTTTTAATATATTTTATGTGAAAAAAGACTCGAGGTACACCTAAGCACTTCTTATGAGTTGTGAATGCGAAAGCATGCAAGCCGCTCGTCCGCTTCCTTATTTCGTCTGCTGCGTACTTTTCGTCGCCGATCAGCGCGCGCGCTCTCCTGGGCGCGCTGACCTTGGACGCTCCGTGTTAACGGCGCGCTGACGGACACGCAGCGCCATGGGGTGAGCGGTCGTTAAAACCAAACCAATGGGAACCTCGTCGACGCGCGCCAGCCAATGGTACCAAAGCCGAAATCCATCAGCTTTACTCCGCTCCTTTTGGACCGGGGAAACTAGGTGCCGTTGTCTAGGCTTTTCGTGTAGTTTAATAGCTGGAAGCTGGCTTCATTTGGAGAAAGAATTTAAGGTACCGTTTGGCGCGGCTCGCTCCTTGGTACAGTTAAAGATTTCGCATTAAAAAGTAAGACATATACTTCTTCCTCGCGGACGTTAATAGAGAAACCCCTGATCCTATGCCGCATGGCTAATTGACGCAATAATAAAAAAAAATGTAAATGTCTCCAAACCGGAGCTTTTCCTAGAATCGTTAAACAGATCTTGATCTCGACCTTGCAGCTTCATCTCGGCGTGCTCTAATTCGCCTATGTTATGAAGACCTTCGTTCCTAAGGCCCTTCAAATGTCTTTGATTAGGCAATCATCTAGAATAATGTGCACGAAAAAAAAATTGAGATTGAAACTTTATTTGTGACATTGATATTGAAAATATGATCAATAATGCGAATTTTCAGGTTACATTTGGCGATGAATGATAATATAGCGCATATTTTTAAGAGTTTGGACTGAATCGTATCTTCGAAGAAGGCATAATATAACAAAACAATTGGTGAAACAGGCCCAGAAAGTATAGTACCGGCAATATTGTTCCCTAAGAAAACCATGGCAATAAAGAAAAAAAAAAAAACTTGGGGGACGATAACGCGGCGCGACGCGTTTATAGAAAACGGCAGCTGTAATGCTTATTCGACGAGAAATGACGATGACGATCGTCATATTGTCGCCAAATTTTTCCGCCAAATTTAGCGGGCAAACAATTCATTTAGTGCTCAAGCCGTCGCGAAACCGGGGCGGTGGGGGGGATAACAGTTACCGCTGTAAAATGGTGTCGTGACAGTTGATTCCCCAAGGAGAAAAAGCGAGTTCTGCCGCATTTATAAGAAACGCACAGTTTGCACTGGCGCTTTGGCCGCACTTTGGGACGCAATGCCATCGAAAGAGGTCGCATAACGCTCAATTATGATAGATCATTTTAAACGCAAGCCAGTAAAATGACAGCATGGGCGTATGGGTGTTTAGAAAGCGAGAAGTTAGCCGACCTTGAAACGTAGCGTATTGATTCTTGTACCCACCGTGAAAGGTCGATTTCGACGCTACGACGTAACTACTAACCGGGAACCGCTTTCCATGCGTCACACTGTCAGCGACAATTACACATAGATTCGACGGCAGCGTCAAAGCGGAAGATTTGATATGTTGAGAAAAAAAAAAAACTTTTAGCCATTCCACTCTGGTGAAGAAGGAAGACCAGCGAAGCTGTACTATGATGGGAATGAAGTAATGGCCGACCGCAAGTCGGCAAGCCAGAGTGGAAAGGCTCTAAAGGTTGCGCTATCTATGAGCGACGGCGGCAAGCGGACAACCGGCAAACACAACACTCTGGACAGCTACCGCCATCTATGAGCGACGGCGGCAACCAGAATTTTGTGTCGACATTTCTTTCCGGGGGACACGATCCTGGAGAAACTAGCCCTTAACAGCTCCGCTGTAAAAAGAGAAGCGTGTAAAGACCTGGTTACTGGTGTCGCTTTGATCTCTAAAATCAATTTAAAAAAAAAAAATAGACAAGCAAGAGAACGTTTCGATTCATGCTGACAATATATTTCAGCATTCTTAGTCCATTCGCAATAGAAAAGGAAGATCCCGTTAGTATTTTTAGCTCGTTAAAAATTGTCGTCAGAGTTCTTTTAACGCGCCCGATTATCATTCTCCTCCACGCTTTCTGCGGGACCGGGCGCATTCTGCTCAATCTATCGTCCTATCGCTGTGCCCAACTGGACTCCAAGGGAAGCGATCGGTTCGTCTCCATTTTCCTGTATCCCTTTCCTTCCACCTTTCATCAATCTAGGCTGCCCGGGCAGCGTGAAAAAAAAAATGGTTTCCCTTTTTTCCGCCTGCGTGTTCTGCGGGAGACCCCAACGCACAAGGCGTACCACTGCACTCCGTTCAGAGATGGCAGTAATGAAATTACTTTTTGCGGTAATGAGCAATGTAATGAATTACTTCTCTAGGCTAGTAATTTTGTCATGTAATATACTACTTTCAGAGAGTACTTTTGAGAAAATTACTCATTACTTTTGAAATTACTTTTGCCCTACATTAGAAAGTTCGTTGGCAAGCTTTGGGAAAATAAGAGAAAAATTATTTTGCATGGTGAAATGTTGTGAGAGACATCAGAGAAAATAAACGACGGCCACCTGAACACAAAGCCTCGTACGAAGAGCTAGACAGACGCACACAGGCGGGCTGGAAAGGCGAAGGAGGAAAGCCTGCGTGTAGACGTCCCTAGAAGGCCACGGCTTACGAACTCCAGGCAAGACAGATTCACGGCGTCACACCATCATGACAAATACTATGCTTCGTTCATCCCTAAGCCGACAGTGCGGTGGGAGCTGCAAGCTAACCAGAAGCAATCAAACACCTTCCTTTAATCACCCGTCCCGTCCCTTTCTCTGTGCCAGCGTATGAACGAGAGCGTGGTTACGTGGCAAACGTTAGACGTGTGACTGCTCTAATGAGCACGTGGCTTTTACCACACTCTCAGCTTTGGGATGAACGGCTCATAGGCTACGAGGCGCCGGGCACATACTACCAATGAGGTAAATATAATTTAAAACCTGAGGAGACAGGACAAACAGATCCCCAGCCTTGTTCTTTCGTCAAGCAAGTTCAAATCGTAAGCTTCGACCATTGTGAAGAAGAAACTACCGGAATAAATAGTTAATTCCAAATGCCTTGTTAAGGCCCCAGAACGTTTCGTGCGTGCGCGAGCAAAGCAGGTGCCGCTCACGGTATGCCTCGCGGCCTTCCCTTAGCAAGCAGATATCGTCCCCCGTTTGTTGGGAAAGTACACAATTTTGGAAGCTCGCGCCATTCCTTTCCTCAACTGGCGACGCTTCTGCTTATAGTCAGTGACAACTCAAGAAGGTAGGACGAGGGAAAGAAAGGTGGGAGAGGAAGAAGCGGACGCAACGCTGGCGAAGGGAGGAGGAAACCCCCTTTCCTCGACAGTGTTGCGTTCATTTCCTCCTCTCCCACCTTTCTTTCCCTCGCCCTACCTTCTTAACCTGCAACATACCATAGTTATTTTTAAGGAAAAGTAACGAGTAACGGTATTTTGTTACTTTTGAGGAGTAACTCCTCAAAAGTAACGAAATGCCGTTACCCCTTTAAACCGCATGTACAACAGAGTTTAAACAGCCTCGTTTAAATGCCAACCTCCGTATGCGTCTATTGCGATAAACTCCGATGGACAACCCGAAAAAACAACTGAACAGTATGACAGTATAGCAACGTTTATCGCTGAACACGTCAGTCGAACGGTACAGCTCGGAATGTCCTTGACCCAGAGAACACAATAAGGTTCTTTGGTTGAACCGAATCGTGTATAGACCGAATGTAAACCCGGAGGTTCCCAACGCAGGAAGGCAGAGAACCCTTTGTCAGCTTCGAAGTTTAGAAGCGGAGAGAACGAAAGGGAGAGAGGAATCCTAGATTCACCAGCTCTTCCTGAAGCACAACACTGCTGTTTCTTTGAGCGCGTCAGTTTAGAACGACTGTTCAGCGTCGCCGGAGATACTAATGAAAACTTGGAGAGGCAGCTGCCGCGAAAAGAAAACATCAAACCATGAAACAAAAACAGTTGTGTGTTTGGTCGTCAAAGTAACGAGAAAGGTAACTCGCTACATTTGAGGTAAAGCAACGCGTTCGTTTTGAGAATCGGTGACGAGTAACGTATTTAGTCATTTTTTGAGCGAGTAAAGCCGGGATCACACTTCTCATACATCATACAAACGACAGTCTGCAAACACGAGTCTCCGTAATATCCGTGGTTCGAATGCCGCGTGCCAGGTTTTCACTTTGAACTCATTGCCGTGCGGCTTTCGAAGCACGAATCTCGTGGTGACTCGCGTCCGAATTTGTATGCAGACTGTCTTTTGAAGGATGTATAAGCAGTGTGACCCCGGCTCACGGTGCCCCGGCTTAACAGGTACCAATGTTTAGTTGTTTTTTTTTTTTTTTTTTTTTTTAAGGAGTAACGCGTAGCTGTTTTCGGCAGAGCACTCGCTCAGGGCTAGTGTCTCGCAGAGTTCCACAACAATGGTTGTTGGTAATTCTATTTTATGAAGGTGCTTAGGCTTTGATGGCTCGTAGCGTGCTCTGCGGTCCATCGTAAGGCGAAGAGGAATACGGAACCGACAACAGAGTGCCGATGCGGCTGCATTGAAGCACCCACGTCTGTTGCTTTTCCCTTTCGACTGTGATAGATCGGGTGGTAGTATGATGCCGTTTTATTTAGCCAGTGAAGATGATTTCCCGCTGAAAATGACAAAATGTACCGCTTTGTGGTGGAGGACCCTTGCTTGAACGATGTTTCTTTACGCAGATCCTCAAAATTGCTACTCACAAAGAATAGAAAGCCACCAGGATTAATATTATTGTGACACATTCTTGCAACGTCCCATGTATAGACGATTGCAAGCATGACGCCTCACTGGTGCACCATGCGTGCAAGAATATGCAGCGTGCACAAGAACGTAGCTTTTTTGGCAAGCTTGCAATTGCACGTACTTCTCCGCACAAGCAGAGACATGGCGGCGGCCGTGCTTGCAATCATTTATACAACATGAGAAGGAGGCATGTCAACTAGGGAACCAACATGTCTGTCTGTCTCAGCGTGAAGACATCCTTCGCTGCACTGAGTATAGGCCAGCGCGTGACACACTCGCGCACTCAATCTGTGACTTATGCGGTAAAATTGCGTGTAAGCATTAGACAAGGTTACGGGCTCCAGCTGAGCCACTCCGGATTGCAGACACTACAAATGACAGAAAAATATTGGGCGGAAAAACGGCTAAACAGAAAAGAAAACGCAACAAGTTTGCAAAGTCACAAGACTTGGCGCCTAAAATACGAAAATAAATTGAAGTGTAATTTTTTAAGACATAGGAAGAAGTAACGAGTAACGTAACTACGGTATTCATTTCTTGAAATAAGCAACGTAAGTACGTTACCCGTTACTGCCTTGAAAAAGTAACGAGTACGGTACAACGTTACAAAAAAGTAACGCGTTACAGGTAACGCCTTTACTTGTAACGCGTTATACCGCCATCACTGCTGAGTTGGTATACCACTCAATCAAAAGCCCGTGTGTGTATGAAGGCACTCAAAAGACGGGGTCACACTGGTTATACATCGTACAAAAGACAGGTTGCATACAGATTCGAGTGCGACTCACCGCGAGATCCGCGCTTCGACTGTAGCATGGCAACGAGTTCAAAAAGGAAACTTGGCACGCGGCATTCTAACCACGAATATTGGGGTGACTCGTGTTTGCAGACTGCAATTTGTAAAAAAAAAAAAAAAAAAAAAAAAAGATTGGGTTGTGTGTATGTTTATACAGCCTAGAACTTGGTCTGCCTCAACCGGCGACGTGTCTCCCAGCTGTAGATGAGAAATTTAGCCAATGCAGTACAACCGCTAGCCTGAGGTCTTTAACGAGCATCACGCAGTAGTGATACACGACCGCACGCCGGTACTATTCTCATTCAGATCGAAACGGGCAGGGGTGGAGATTGAACCCAGGATCCTGGGTATTGTCATTTGCATGATATATGAGCAGTGCGACGCCGGTTTAATGTAAACTAATCGCTGTTGCTCCTGCCGGTGTTGCAGTGTTTCCATTCTTACCGGCACCAAAGTCACTTTATAACCGGCGCTGCATGAGTGCTAAATCAGCGCTGATGCAGCTGATAAGTCAACGCAAAGTTGGGCACTAAATCAGTGCTGCGCTGTGTGCAAGGACGGACTTTTATTTTGTGCCTATAAAACCGGAACTACCTATAAAAAGTTTGGCATTCTAAACTAAGTTCCCCAACACCAGGCACATACCGACAGCCGCCTCAGCGCTTGGAAACCAGGAATAGACCGTTTGTTAAATTACCCAAGGACCGTGCCCGAGCGTACTTACACGCGCTACGCGTGTTGGGGTCTGTAGCAGTAGCTGTTGTAAAACCAAAGCTCAGGATAAATGGCACTTTGTATGCTCGGTCATCAACGCCTCATTTTGGTTATTTACGTCGAGCCTTTTATGCAGATAAAGCGATCCCGTACAGCGGGTGAACTCAGATTTCCAGTATTTTCTTTGATGCTTGGGTAATTAAGCGAAAGGTCTATTGGCAACGAGAGGTTTCGGTGGCTACACCTTATTGTTCTTATCTGTAACGTCATGTCACAACCATGATTATCGACTGCCAGCAATAGTTTCAATCGTGTGTGTAAAAAGCCACAAAGCACGGCGGAAGTGTGATTCTGAACCAACAGATAGCGATAGGATCGTCTTTCAGATTACTTTCAGACCTGCACATCAATGCAATAAATGCTGTGGGGTGGCGCTTCGATACAGTGCATGGCAGAGCCGTTTATTGAGAGAGTTTGGCCATACATTGGTTTGAATAGGCGAGCATCTCGGGCCAACCACAGGCCGCGAAACAGCCCCTAGCGGTGGTCGCGTGCTCTAAATTTGTGCCACGAATATACTTTGTTTCACCTTATGTGCGAGCGAAGGCAAAACTGGAAGCGCGAGCACGGAAGCTCCGTGCGTTCAGGCTTTGCTCGAGCGCGCGAGCTGGGGAGAAATGCAAAAAGCGCTGGTCTCGCGCTTCTAGCGTTGGCTTCGCTCGCAGGTAAAGTGAAACGAAGTATAATTTGAGCCGTGCCGAGCGGAACTCCGCGTCTCAAGACGCTCGCGCACCCCACCCTTTGCACTGCTTTCTTTCAGCCAGTCTCAGGACGCTGTTCTAGCAGTGCAGACAAAGGCATGGGCACGAGCGCGTGGCTTTGGAAAGTGCCTCCTATGCACGAGGTCTCGTACAAACAATAGCGTTTCGCTGAGCTAGGCTCACGCGCCTGTGCCTTTGTCTTCACTGCAGACATTTGTGAGATGGAGTAGAGGTCTCCTGATTGGTCGACGCTGTGTCACAAATTTAGTTTACGCTCTAAGCGTGGGGGGAATATTCGGCGCTGGCGGCGGCCTTTGCTCCGCCTATTGTCCAAACTCTCCTAATATACGGCTCTGGTGCATGGGCACCGCCATAGCTGACCTCCAGTTTTTGTTTCCTCTTATTGTGTTTACTTCACTTCATAATTACCCTAGCAGGACAGGTCACTGCCAGCTTAGATTCTACCGTGTCCTTCTCCCCAGCATTGGCCTTTGTGGAGGCTCGTCAACGCTCGCTTCAGTGCCTCGGTATCTGGCTAAGACAAGAAAAGGTCAGCAATGGCTGCCGTAATCTGGCGCGTGTGCAAAGTGTCTACATCCTGAAATTGACATCCCTGGTTCTTTGATTGTTTTTCTTTGCGCGAGCTTTCTGTGGAACGCGCAAGGCTGCACCAGTTCTCGTGGGAGGGCCAGTCACATACGCTCTGAGCTCATGTGTTCAGCAATATGGTCAAAACAAAACGTGCGAATTGTCCTGAGCCTAACGGCGAGACACATGCACAACAAAATAACCGACGCGTCGAAAATTATGAGATTGCTGGTGCGCAATAGACTACCTAAAAATTGGCCGCATCTCCACGTGGTGAATGATGTTGATTGGGGCGAAGCTGTGGTGGTGCTCGTCTGCGTAGACGCTGAGCCGCAGCATGCCGAGCCTTCCGTTCGTTTTCATCCATGTCAGAAAGAGAATGTGTGGTATAGAACGTGGTTATATACGCATTTGCGCATTTGACCGCAGCGCCCTCTCGTCTATAAACATTGAGCCAATGCATGCAAAGTTTAACGCGATTAGATACGCATTTGACCGCAGCGCCCTCTACTGCATAGACGTTGAGCGGCTACATGCAGCGTTTCATCCATGACATCCCCAGCTCTTGAGTTACTACCACATCTCAGAGCCCCTACCTATTCCGGGCAAGTAGCCTAAAGTCGACTTCCGGTCGCGGTAGCGAACGGATGTGTTATGCATCGCTCCTCGCCAGCGGCGGCGGCCGCGGTGATAACGTTACCCCCGTTTTGAAGGATCATCGTCTGCAGCTGCCGACATTGCCCACCGGTGAAGCGGCGAAACTCAGCGTGGTCCTTCACGCTGACCTCGAAGGGAGACCGTACCGCCTCGAGGACTTCCGGGATCCGTTGAAACACGTGGGCGTCTTGTCAGACGTGGCGGGTCTGGGAGCCTACCAGATGAGCCACGTCTGGCTGCTCAAGTTGGGGACGCCGGAAGCCAAGGCGAAGCTGCTGCAAGCCGGGAGTTTCCAGGTGAAGGGGAAGACGTGTCTGCCGGTCGACCCCAGCCGGAGGGAGCTTCGCGTCAAGCTCCACTGGGTTTCCTTTGACGCGCCGGTGGACTCGATAAGGCGGGCCTTCGAGCCCTTCGGGGAGGTAAAGGAGGTTTTCCGAGAGAAGTGGAAGGTCGACGGCTTCGTTGACGTCGCCTCCACTACCGTCGTCGTTCACCTGGCCCTCAAGGAGGGCGTCGCCCTAGAGAGCCTCCCGCACCAGCTCCGTGTCAGCGGAGGCAACGTCTTGGTCGTGGTTCCCGGGCGGGCGCCGATATGTCTCCGTTGCCGTCGCACGGGGCATATTCGCCGCGACTGCCGGGCTCCCTGGTGCACGGAGTGTCGCGCCTTTGGACACAAGGCCCGGGACTGCGTCAAGACATTCGCCCGTGCGGCCTCCAGCAAGGTCACTGAGGAGTCCACGGAGCTGCTGATGGATGAGGCCGAAGCTGAGCAGGCTGCGACCCCGGCTACGCCAACGGCGAGCGTCGCGGCCGGTCCCGAGGGTGTCGCAGAGCCGTCCGATGTCAATGCTGCGCCGGTTGCTGGGGCGGCTGACCGGGCCGAGTTTCCGGACGCTCCGTCCGTCGAGGCGTCGAGGCCTGGGAACACGGCGGCCGGCACGCGCGACGACAATAATAGTATTATTGTCGTCGCGCGTGCAATAGTAGTATTCAACAATAGTATTCTTACTGATGAGTCTTTTAGAGCAAGTGTGAGCAAACTTTTTGAAAATTTATATGGTAACGATAATACACTGTGGGCTGTGCCAGAGCCGTATATGTAGAGAGTTTGGTCAATGGGAGGCGCGGGCAGAGCCAGGGCGTGCGGCAGCCTCGGAAAGAGGGCTTGGCATGCTCTCTTGACCAACTAGAAGCCGAAAAGAATCCCCTAGCGGTGGTAGCAAGAAACAGTTCTGATCAAAGGTCTATTTTCGTAAATGGTTTTAATAAGCGCGTAAGAGTGAAGTGTAGTACCTCTTTGTGGTTGAAAATAGGGTGCACGTGTTGTTTTGATCATGATCATGCAGAAAGATGTAAAAAACGAATGCGCCGCTCAACTTTGTTTTGCTCGGATAGAGTGTGACCGCTCGGACGGCAGATTCCCGGCGCTCGGCGCTTGGCGTACGGATTATGTCGATCGTTCCGCTAGTCGCACTCTTCCACCATCATTTTGGCTGAGCGTGATTGAAACATCACGTGTACCATATTTTCAGTCATCGAAGGGTTACTGCAATGCAGTTATCAGGTTTGGTTCTTGCGACCACCGCCAGGGTATTATTCCCGGCTTCTGGTTGGTCACATTCGAATTTCTGAAGACGCCCTGGAACACGCCCAGCCCGCTTTCGGCCAATGGCGCCTCCTCATTTGTCTCCTATACTTCCCAACGAATGGCCAAACTCTCTACATATACGGCTCTGGGCTGTGCGTTGGGATCTTTTTAAGGAAGAAGTAAAGATGGCTGCAATCGAGAGAAGCAGCACCCTTAAAGGGGCCATGAAACGAATTTTAGGCTGTGATAAATTATTTTAAATTGGGACTTTACTAATCGCATATCGTTTAGGTTGCCAAAAGAAAGAAGGTAAAACGTCAACAGTCAGGTTTTCGGTACGAACATTTAAAAATATAGCGGACTATTTTGTACCTTTTTTCTTTCGAAAGCTCTCTGCCTTTTCACTATGATACATTCGCGGTTCCCAAAGTGCGTCAGCGGTGCCAACCTGACGTCAGCCGAGCCCAGCTCACGCATTGGACACGAGAACTGCGTCACTCGGACGTATGCGCTCGTCAACAATAAATCCGTCGACGAATATTCGGATTCGCGTTCGCGGCAAATGAGTGCCCTGGCGGAACTTATCGTCACTGGGGAATGACAAGTTCCATGGTAGGCATAAATAGCACCGCGGAAGCTAGGAGTCATCGCACCGGTGCCGAAGAATGTTACGGCGACGGGATTTCACAATTCGCATTTGAGTTGAGGATTAAAGCTAAGGAGGAAGAAGTAGGAAAATCGTTTCATGACCCCTTTAACTATCAGAAAAAGAAAGAAGAGGATGTTTTACGGCGTCAGTTAAACGGTTTTGTAACACTAGAAAGCGCGAATCCCGGTGAATTTATGCGCGAAATAAAAGAATGTAAAAGTAAATTAGAACTGATCGATGTCGAGAAGTACAGAGGAGCGATAGTAAGGGCTCGAAGCGACAAGCTGTGGATGGGTGAAGCTCCGACGAAGTGAGCACTAAGCGATGAGAAATGTTATGCGCAACGTAACGATATCAGGGAAATCTGTTACGGAACTACGGTGACGCGTGGCAAGGCGGATATTGAAAGGGCTTTTGTGGAGCATTATCGAAATCTGTTTGGGCGTATCGCGTCAGTAGACGACGGGTTCGATGCGGAATTTTTCTTTTGATGCCCCAGCTAGATCAGGACGTGTGCGACAGCCTAGAGGTGCCTATCACCATGCGGGAAATCGAAGCGGCCATCGATGAGCTGACGAGTGGAAAGACCCCAGGGCCGGATGGCCTTGGTGCCGATTTTTATAAATCTTTTAAGGATGCAGTGGCGCCTGCGCTGTATGAGGTACTGACCGAAGCCTATGAGAAGCAGATGTTGCCCCTGTCCTTTCTTAGGACGCACACTGTGCTTATCCCTAAGTACAATGATCCGGTGAAACTCTTGTCTGTGGGATCTTACAGGCCGATTACTTTAACAAACGTTGATTATAAACTTTTCATGTAAATATTAGCAAAAAGATTACAAAGGGTTATTAAAGTACTCGTAGGGCCGCATCAGACGTGCGGGATAAAAGGCCGCACGATCTGCACGAATATACATGTAGCTAGAAGCGTTTTAGAATGCTGCGACGCCTTTCGGGGCCGGGTTGCAATGTTGCAACTCGACTTTGAGAAAGCGTTCGATCGTGTTTCGCACCGATTACTTTTTCGTATCTGGAACACGCCAATGTAGGTTCCATTCTGTTAGAAGGGTTGAAAATGGCTTATAAAAATTTCATTACAATTTTAGTTGTAAATAAGAGAGTTACGGAAAGCATTGAGATACATTGTTCAGTTAGGCAAGGTTGCCCCCTTTCGCCTTTGCTTTTTGCTATTTTTTTAGAACCGTTTTGTTTGAGACTTCTTCGGAACAATAACGTACGTGGTTTCAGGCTAAACTCGAATGAAGTAAAGGTCCTGTCATATGCGGATGATCTTGCGGTTCTTTGCGTGGATCAAGAAAGTATTCGCGAAATTGTCAAGGTTGCCTCTTCTTTTTGTGCGAAAACCGGGAGTGTCATCAATTGGGACAAAACGGTTGGGTTTTGGCACGGCGATTGGGATAGTAAACCAAATGTTTTTATGATTGTTAGGTGGGAGAGTTTACCCACCAAGCATCTAGGTGTGCCGTTAGTGCATTATCGTGACAGTACTTCAAACTGGAATGAAGAGACTGAGAACGTTAGAACAAAGGCGGAAGGGTGGAGGGGGAAGGATTTGTCTATTTTCGCACGTTCCACTGTGTGTAATGTTTTTTTGATTGCGAAGATTTGGTATGTCTTACAGATACTCTATATGTCTCGTGCCAATGTGCAGAAGTTCCACAGAGTTCTTGCTGTTTTCATATGGAACTCGAATTGGGAGCGCTGTGCCCGCACAAATCTTTTTCGTTCAGTGCGAAGTGGCGGACTAGGGCTAACTCATTTATTTATAAGGCAAATTGTTTCGAGATTTATGTTTCTTAGGGATCAAAACGACCCCTTTTTACGTACTTTAATTCAGGTCCGCCTGCAAAGGTTTCTCCCTGAATTTGTTGTGTCAACCGGTGTTGTAATAGGCGCAGGTGTTCACGGGTACATGAGAGAAGTTTTATTGTCTTTCCGCATGTTGAAAGTTCGTTTTTCTATGGAATATTTGGCTACAGTTTCAAGGAAAAAATGGTCTAAAGATTTAGTCGATGTTTTGTTTCCTATACCATTGTATCGATCATTATACTGTGGCGGCAGTGGTTTAGACGTGCTAAAAAGAGTGAAAAGAATGCCGGTCAAGCCAAGTGTTAAAACCTTTTTCTTTCAATTACATTGTGGCGTTCTTCCGGTGAAAACTTGGCTGGAGGAGAGGGGTTTATTCGTCCCTTGGTCCACCCATTGTTTATTGTGTAAAACAGCCGAAACCGTAGAACACGTGTTTAGCGAATGTTGGGACGCTGGGTTCCACTGGGACATCCTCCAGCGCACTCTCAAAAAAGATTTACCTGTCAACCAGCGCGGTATTCGTTATCTGGCTGTGAAAAATGAAGATGAAATTCCGTATGATATGATTATGCTTTTGAGTCTCCACAGTATGTGGAAGACGAGAATGAGTCTACGACACGCAGACGTGAATGTTCGCACAGTGCGTGAAAACTTTATTGAAAATATTGTCTATATAAGAGAAGTTTATCGCGCCCTCGTCGAACCTCCAGAGTGGGTACCACTGTTGGATGAGTTGGCCATTTTTAAAAAGATTTTAGCAAACCGCCACTGCCTTCGTATGGCTGAAGTGTTTTAGCCTTTCCTGTTTGTTTCTATTGTAAAAATCTGTCTAAGCAGGCAATAAAGAAAAAAAAAAAAGCAGTCGTGGCCGAGTGGTTAAGGCGACGGACTAGAAATCCAAAGCACAGGTTCGAATCCTGTCGACTGCGCAAACATTTTTGCATAATTTTTTATTTCATCATTTTTAATTTTTGCATCAATTTTTTTTTTGCCCTACACAAGCACGTGAGCACGTGAGCTCACGAGCAGGAGCACGAGCACCGGACGCCGGACGGACGGACATGGCTAGCCACTAAGGAGCTTCGCCCCTAAAAAATCTCTGCACGCAGCACTGCGCGCGTTACATAATGGATGTCACGGAGTGAATGGCATGGTTTAGGTTTCGATTGCCCCAGTGACGAAGTAGTCCATCTTTTCACTGCCTGAAAGTAAAATAGCGCTCGTCTTCATAGCACCCATTTATCTTCGTAAGAGCCTCCTTTGAAACTCGGTCCTCCAGCGGCCGTAAGTACCTGCCTAGACTTAGGGAGGAGTAGGAGTGCGGCTAGAGTCCCTGTACGGCCGGCCCGGTCCCATACATCTCTGTCAGGCTGGCTACAACTAGTGCAGCATGACCATCCCGGATCACGGATCATGTAGAAGTCTAGGACATTGAGGCGATAGAACAGGATGATCGGCCGAGTACACTCCTTATTTTTGTGTTTACATGCGCAAAAGCTCTGGCACGTCGGGACACCCCCCCCCCCCCCCCCCGCCCCCCTTCCCTCACACCGGGCAATGGCAGCTCGTTCCTACAAGGAGTCGTCACGTGAAACGTTTCTCTTCCGCCTCGGACGCAATCTCATCCTATTCTCCTAAGAACACTAGTTGACGTATTCCGGGTCATTCTTTTCAACGAGTATTGTTCCCAAACACCCGAAGAGCCCAAGTTTTTGCGCATTGTCATACAAATGGGCTGGATAATTGCTAAGCAGAAGCGTCGCCAGTTGAGGGAAGGAATGGCGCGAGCTTCCTAATTGTGTACTTTCCCAACAATCGGGGATCGATATCTGCTCGTAGGCTTATTACCGAATAAACTTCCAAGGCCGCGAGGCATACCGCGAGCGGCACCTGCGTTGCTCGCGGACGCACGAAACGTTCTGGGGCCTTGACAAGGCATTTGGAATCACCTATTATAGCCTCCTCTATACAACTATTTATTCCGGTCGTTTGGTGTTTACATGGTCGAAGCTTACGGTTCGACCTTGCTTTACTAGAGCAAAAGGCTGGAGATCTGTTTGTTCTTTCCTCTCAGGTTTTAAATGATGTTTACCTCACTGGTGATATGGTGCCCGGCGCCTTGTAGCCTATGAGCCGTACGTCCCTAAGCTGACGGTGCGGTGGAAGCTACGTGCTCGTTAGAGCGGTCACGCGTCTATCGTTTGCCACGTAACCACGCACTCGTTCATACTCACGCGCAGAGAAAGGGACGAGACGGGTGATTAAAGGAAGGTGTTTGATTTGTTCTGGTTAGCTTGCAGCTCCCACCGCACTGTCGGCTTAGGGATGAACGAAGTATAGTATTTGTCATGATGGCGTGACGCCGTGAATCTGTCTTGCTTGGAGTTCGTAAGCCGTGGCCTTCTAGCGATGTCTACACGCAGGCTTTTCTCCTTCGCCTTTCCAGCCCGCCTTTGTGCGTTTGTCCAGCTCTTCGTACGAGGCTTTGCGCTCAGGTGGCCGTCGTTTATTTCCTCTGATGTCTCTTTCACAGCAATTCACCATGCAAAATAATTTTCTCTTCTTTTTCTAAAGCTTGCAAACGAACGTTCTAATCTGGGATAAAAGTAATTTCAAGAGTAATGAGTCATTTTCTCAGCATTATTGCCTAAAAGTAGTTCATTGCATTACTAAATTACTAGCCTAGAGACGTAATTCATTACATTACTCATTACCACAAAAAGTAATTTCATTACTGTAATTCCATTACAGTAATGTCATTACTGTCATCTCTGGTCTAACGTCGTCAACCGCTACCTGTAGCTAGGGCGATGATGATGATGAAAGGACACGTTATTTTAGCACGCGCCGCGCCGAGCTTCGTACTTCCGCCACTGCCTTACCCAGCGGCGCAGCAGTCACCAGCGAGCCACCGCACTCCCTGCCGGCGCTGTGGCCGCTTCTGCTCCTCTCGGCTCCGAAAATGCTTTCGCATTCACAACTCATAAAAAGTGCATAAATGCACCCTCACCAGTTCTTTTTTTTTTTTTTTTGTCGATTCGCGAAAACGTTTTTTGGGGTTACCCGAGTCTCTAATGCATGTCGCATACAGAAGAGCACGCTTCACGAGCTGAATCTCACGTACTATCACGATCAGTATGAGCGCGAACACCGCTCCGCGTGGCCCGCGGTACTATCAGTGCCCCGTGGCGATTGGTCTTTGAAGTATAAGTGCACCTTGCGGTCGAGACATATCATCTCTAGCGATCGCCGCAGCACTCTGTACCGGGTCGTCTGCTAGCAAAACACGGTCGGCGAAACCGCGAAATTGTTCACCAATGACGAAGCGAATTTTTCGCTAGCAATGTGTGCCAGGAGAAATAACTTGTATAAATATTTTTAAAGTCATCTTTTTGATGAGGAAATTTTCGTAGATAATTCCCATGACCTCGAAAACAATACCCGATACTTCGGCGACGCCTTTAAGCATGAATTATATTGTTATCGGGGGTATCAAAACAACCAACTAAGACTGCCTATTATATACTTCGCGTGAGTTTTGCGAGAACAAAAGACCACCAATGCACACAGGCAAGACGTTGGCGTGGTGCGAACGTGGGTGATACTCGTCATCACGGAAAGCAGCGCGAAAGACACGACGAGGACATAGAAGAAACACACTTAACGTCCTCGTCGGGTTTTTTTGCGCTGTTTTTCATGATGGGGGGGTGTCACCCACGCTCGCATCGCGCTAACTTCTTGCCTGTGCGCAGTGGTGGTTCTTTGCTCTCGCAAAACTCACGCGAAGTAAATAGTAGGCATGACGATAATAATCCCTGGAGAAGGGGAACAAGGGGGACAAAGGACAAACAGAAATCTTCAAGCACAGCTAGGTGTGTTTGGAGAAATAATAGGACAGTCGCAGTTGATTGTTTTGATACTTCTGAGAACAATAGGATGCAGGCTTAAAGGCGTCGGCAAAGTATCGGGTATTTTTATCGGAGTCATGGGAATAATCTAAAAAAACTTCTTAATAAAAACGACGACCCTAAAAATATTTATACAAGTTATTTTTGCTGGCGCAAACTGCTAGCGATAAATGCTCTTCGTCAATGGTGAACTGTTTCGCGGTTTCTCTGACCGTTTTTTGCCAGCAGACAACCCGGAAGTGCAGAGTGGTGCGGCAATCGCTAGGGACGATATATCTCGACCGCAAGGTGCACTTATACTTCAAAGAGCAATCGCCAGGGAGCACTGATAGTACCGCGGGCCACGCGGAGCGGTGTTCGCATTCATATTGATCGTGATAGTACCTAAGTTAAGACAATCAGAGAGCCGGAGTTGAACTTGCTCCACAAGGACTTTCGAATTCTCCTTCCGCAACGCTGCGGCCGTGAGACAGGGTCAATCGGTTCGTGCATTCCCAGTTTGCCACATTCGGAGTTGACCGATTTTCTCGCACTCGTTGAAATAATTGCAATACATGCCAGCTCTTAGAGAAATTCGTCAGTCTGGTTTAAAGAGGGGCAAAAAAACGGACGTCTCTATACACACTCTGCAAACTCGTGCAACTAGTGCGCTCAATACCTTTATTCATTATTATCTCTTTTTTTTTACGTTTCTTAATTTCTTATGTTTTTATTTTACTCGAATAAATAATTCCAAATATTTTTAATCTTAACGGACGTCTTGCTGAAAGTGCCAGTGAAGTCGCAGGTTTACCTTGGTCCGCCGGACGTACAGTACAACCGTCATGAATAAGCTGTGTAACAAGCTTGGTGGCTCAAACATTCTCACTTCATCGGGAATATAGGTATAAATTTTCACATATAATTTCCACCACTGCACTTACTTTTCTACTACTTTCTGTAAAAAAAATGTAGTTGTAGCGATTACAAGTTTTCGTCCCACTTTTGTGTAAGAAGTAAAGCTTAAGCTCATAATACTTGTCATTTTAAAGGGCAAAACAGGATTATTCGTTGAATTAATAAAAAGGACGAGCAACGCGGGTATTGTTTTAATTAGTAGAATACTTGAGCTTGAGCCCAATACTCGAATGCAGCACAAAAAATATATCTAGTCATAAAATACATGGAATCAAAAGATAATCTCGTCCGTGGCATTCGGCAAAAATGCAGGCGTGGAAGGTACACTTTGCAGCGCTGTAACTTCGCAGGAAACGAAATGATGCAAAATGTTTTTATGAATAAACACAACAGTATGGTGGAGAACTATCACTATAAATTTCAGAAAAATCTAATGTTTTGGTGTTTTTTTTTATTTCCCCTGAAACGTCTTAACTTCGTAATTTACAACAAGTTTGGAGCGACATAAGAATTTCAATCTTTGAGATAAAGCAATGATTTATATATCACTCTAAAGAACGTTTTAATAACAATATATGACATAAATTTTAATATTGTAGCTATTACATTTTTGTAGACACGGGATCAGAAAACTAGTGACATTATACGTCGAAGGAGCCATGTTTGCGCATTTTTGACGCGAAATATATGACCTAACTAAATATCTCCCATGATTTATTATATGTGCAAAATATTTGAGATTTCTGGTATTTGTAGTTTGAGCAGTAGGTGTCACCAAACATGACAAACGAAAACTAAAAAAAAAAAAATTTAATACGCAGTTCTGGCGCACTCATTTTTGTTTTCCTTTTTAAACATTGTGTTTTTACAGCGGAGCTGTTAAGGGCTAGTTTCTCCAGGATCGTGTCCCCCGCAAAGAAATGAAGACACCGAACTCTGGACACCTACCGCCATCTATGAGCGACGGGGGCATGCCACGTATTTGGTTGCCCCTGTCGCTCATAGATGGCGGCAGCCTCTCCACTCTGGTTTGCTGACTTGCGGCCGGCCATTACTTCCCATTGTACAGCTCCGCTGGTCTTCCTTGTTCACCAGAGTGGAAAGGCAGAAAGTTTTTGCAAAATCTCTCTTTTTTTATTACGTTCCCTACGCATGGTGCTGGGTAACATAAAAAAATAACGAAAGCAAAATAAACTTCCGGACTCGCGTGCATGACCTTATTTAAACAGAGCCCGCTTTGTTTCTCCATATGTGCTATACTTCGTTTCTCCTTCGGTCCGAGCGCGGCCGATGTTATGAGCCGAAGGGCCAATCATACAGAGCCAAAAGCGCAAAGTCATGGCGTGCTCTCTGCGCTTGACAGGACTAGCCGGCGGAGGAGCAGTGCACAGAGAGACGGCGAATACCGGCTGGTCCTATCAAGCGCAGAGAGCACGCCATGACGTTGTGCCCCTTTCGCTGTTTGATTGGCCCTTCGGCTCATGACATCAGCCGCGCTCGGACCTAAGCTGAAACGAAGTATAGTGAAGCAAAACCTACAAGCGCAAGCATGATGCCCTGAACTACTCTTTCACTGAACAAGCGAACGTGCTCGGTAGATCCGTTCAAAGCACGAAGCTCGCGTTTATTGGCGACTCCAGCGAAATTGATGGTACCTAGCGGCTAGAGAAAGAAAGTCTGTGGCGGCAGGTTTGCTCTCCAGCCTTTTCGAGCAAATCCCATATTCACAGCGTCTGGCGGTCAGAAAAAAGAAGCCGTGAAAGTATAGGTTAAAATGCACGCGATGATAATCGCCAATAGCTTTTGCTACGTTCAAACCTAAAGTGATTTAGGCACGAAATTATATCGCATTTAAAAGACAGTTAAAGTAACTGCTATAATTTCCGCTATTCTTATATTAAGCGCGCCTATGTATTATATTTTTGCGATAACGTGTCATTTTTAGTTATCTATTAACTTTCCAGAACAATTACAACTATTTCTTGCTTCATCATACGGTCGCATTAAAAAGTGCGAGCAAAAAAGAAAAGCGCGAACACGCAGACACGTTAAAACGCAATGTCACGGCTCATTCAAAATTAGTCGTTAGTTTATAAAACAGGAGTTTAGTATGACAGAGTACGGCGATATTGTTATCCACTGTAGATTAGAAATTTAGCCAGTGCAGTACGAGTGCTAGCCTGGGGTCTTTAGCGTTTAACTCGCAGTAGTGATACACGAGAGCAGGTCGGTACGATGCTCGTCCAGACCGATACGGGCAGGGTGGGAATGAACCCAGGATTCCTGGGTCCTGGAGGTCGAGCTTTCGCGCTGCGCTAACTGGAATTTTTTTTTAACGCGCAACCGAATTCACATAGCGCCTACCTAATATTTTGAAATATTGACAAAAACGCGTTAATTGTTCGCTTCCTTCTTCGTGCACAAAAACTTGAAAAAAGAAGTAAATAAAATGATTTGAGGTGTTTATTTGCAAGCACCAACAATGATATCCTGGTCTACAGCGACCTATAGGACGGGCAAATATGGCGGTCTTAGACAGGTCGTGTCGTGCCGTGTGTCAGCTCAACGCGCAACGCATGGGTTTCAGCAGGCAGGCATTTGACTCAAAATGGTTTGCCCCTGATTTTTATTCTCCGCGTTTCAAACCTGTGGTCATATGTTGGCTTAAGCGAGCTTCCAGATGCTCGACCTTCTTCGGAGGAGCGGTGGGAGGACCGAGGTGCTGATGAACGTTGCTAAACGAACAATAGTAGAGTTTTAGTAGATTGTGCGCCACGGAAAGTGGGCCAAGCGGGCGCGTGCCCAATCCATGCTTCGAAGTGACGGTGCAAGAGCTTTCACTAGAAAAGCGAAGCTTTAGCGTATACGCTCTACCATAAGTCTCTAATCTCAGGTTCACGCGGTAGCGTACGTTGTGTTCAGAGCGAGCTGCGCGACACGCTAATACTATAGTAACAACAGAGTCACCGGAACAACTGTTCCATCGCGCCAAACGCCGACAACACGAACTCAATGATGCCGCAAGGTACGACCAAAAATTGTGAAAGGACTTGTGTCGTACAGTTGAGTGTTTTCCCACGTGGTGCCGTTCCTTCTGCAGGAGTTGCGAATACCAGCAGGAAACTGAAGGTCCATGCCCCGTTCGCCTCTGACCTGAGAAAACACTAATGGTAATAATAATAAAAAAATAAAGTAAGAAAGAAAGAAAGTGAGGGAGGAAGAAGGAGAGAGAGAGATAGAGTAGTTCACATCTTTTTCGATCCTTAGGTGGCCAACAAAGCCTAGGTTAATCAAAGGCTGTGCACTATTACTATTGGCGTCATCACAGTGAGATTAAGCGCAAACGCAGAGTGGACACGACTGCCTCGTAAGCGTTCGGTTGGACCTCGTGTCCAATTTATGCACCGAAGGACGCTAGGCTTCGGGCTCGGGCCCAATTACTGAGTTGGCGCCACCGGAGTGAGAGGACGTTCTGTGAAGCTGGACGAGGTCGTGCACGGGCTTCCATTATTCTAGGTGGTGTCGACTTCCTTACGCGTGACTCAATTACGCGAGATCCTGGTTTGAGAAAAGTGCTTTCTTCGGTCGAGCGCTATTAGTGCGGCAAATAAAAATTCCCCGATGTAGGCGACACCAAAGTTAATTACACCGTACAGTCGACTGTGAATGCTGCTTGTTCCACAGCGTCACGGCGCATAACGCAGCAGTCTGCGAAGGCTACTTATTACCATTAAAAACGAGTTACATCTTCGGGCCTTCCCCCGCAAGGTTCGAGAACGCTTAAACGATGCAGGGTAAAGAATTTGGGGGTATTTGTGTTTATTTGTGCTGTTTTCTATTATGTGTACTTTGTACCGACACGCCCAACTACAGACTTCGCTACAGTTACTCAGGATTAACGATCCCGGATATCTAGAACACGATTGTTTTCGCGAACAAACCCAAGTTCTTGCCTGTGTTGCAAAAACGCTTCGTTCATCCGTGCTCGTGGTGTACCAGTGTAATTAGGAATGTTTCTTTTCTCGTCGGACACGACTCTCAATCGCCAAGCATCGCCGCGTTGTTCCTGTTGCGTCACCCACGTAAAAGATTGGGTTCATTAGCTCGTCCGAGGAAGGTTCGGCGATGTTGAACCTAAGCCCCGCATTGCTTGAAAACAAAACAAAAAAAAAATTCTAGCAGTTACAATAATGCGAGCGAACGACACCCAGAGGCACTGCTATGCAGGCTAATTTCCCGAGAGCCCGGCCAGACTCTCCAGCGCGTCGAGATCGATACCCTCGAGGTCCGTTATCTTACGGTTACGTCGCGGATCCGTGCTAATATATGACTGGATGCTAGGTACCCTATTATTCAAAAGTATCATAGTGTTCCATCCTGAGATGAATATTTTCAGTCAGCGGAGCCCTAGCCAGCGCCATTTTGCAATAAACGTTCCCGTAATGGTGGCGAATTGGGGAGTTAAATTCTGAAATTACACAGTCAATGACGTTATCTTTGTTGTTGTTTTTTTTATAACAAGGAGTCTGCGGTTGACTACCTTATCGTGTCAACCTTTAATTGTCCCATTCCCTTGTCTGACTCTCCGGTAAGAGACCTTCCGCAAGTGTACACATTTATATGCATCCGAACATTGAGTTCAGTGTCCCTTTAAACGCAGAATGACCGGAATTAAATCCAACGATTGTTTATCGGCTTTTATCGATAGATACCGAACCACAATATCTCTACCCATTGTCAAATAAAGTTAATAACCATACCCAGTCGGAAATAGTGAGGCGCCAACCATTTCCGCGAGGATGTGATGCCATGCGGTCGTTTCCGCTGATACGACGAACGCGACGGCTGCAAATGAACGGCCCCGAACGCGAGAGCACGGTCATCGCAATCGCGAATCCCAAATTAATTCGCGATGAATGCGCCCCGATTTCGGAACTCCCATACGCCGGACCGCACACCCAATGGCGCTTGAGAGCGTCCATTTAGAAGGGGTTTAATTAATCATCGAAAGCCCTCGGGAAAACTTTCGTCGTAAACAACCGGCCAGGCCCAGCAGCGCATAGAAAAATACAACACGAAGTAAGGCAGACGAGAGAAGTCACTTGACAGAGATGAGAGACTCTGCCAAAACACGCGAACCGCTACACTACGTGCTTCGCCAGATTTTAGGTGGTTCAATCTGAAGGCACATGTACACGAACATGCACGAACATACATGAACATACATTTTTGAGGCTCGATTGGCCCATCCGGCAGAACGGCGGGCAGTGATACAACGAGTTTTTCGAAGTTGGTGGGCTCGTGTGACCGAGGCACAAGTGAAGGGTCAACTGACGCGTAGCGCTCGCTGCAGTCCATCGTAATTAACACTCCGATGCAAGAAAGCAAAAAAATAAATAAAAAGGAACAAGATGCGGCAAACGTTAGAAGGAAACAAAAATACAGCGCGTACACAGTCGCCACAAAACTGCAAACACGGCGGACGACGGTTCACTAATGCATCCGTGACAACAAGGGTGGCGGGAAACACTTTGTGCAGCTTTGCTGGCGTTTTAACCGCGGTCATTAGACCTAATTGCAGTAATGCAGCATAGAAAAAAATGAAACAGCTAGCACTTTTCACGTTTTGCTGCAGAACTTGATGTCACGCCGAGCGGTGCCATGTAGCGTGTAGATAAAGGATGACCTCTTGTTGTCTTTCGGTGCGCGAAAGTGGGTCATAACAAAGCTGGGACCCAAAACGGGAAACGTGGCTTTTAAGTTCTCTCGCAAAATTTGATTTGTTTAGGCTCATCTCACCATATCCATTTGGCAAAGTGAGCAAGAGGTTTTAGCGTTGTCACTTCGTCGATCACTTATCTTCATCGCCGGAGAAATTCTACGGTTCGTAAAAAAAAAAAAAAATATATATATATATATATATATATATATATATATATATATATATATATATATATATATATATATATATATATATATATATAGCGCAGGAAAGAAAAAAAATATATTCTAAGTTTGCTGCTTCGCAGTGCGTGAGTAACGTCTGTCTGTATGGATCACTGAAAACAAAACTTGGCTGTCGTTTTGAACTAGGCGTCAAAATACGCACTGCACTTTGGTACTTGGTACCTGCTCTAGCATGACGCTCGATTGGACAAGTTGTTCTTATCGAAGGGAAGCGAGCGGAGTTTTGTCAACTCACTGGCAGCAGCCTCGCAGCAGAACGCCATCAGCGAGGTGAAATTCGTTATTTCGTTTAACCAGAAAAAGATAAAAAATAGGCACAGATATCCTGGTATTTCTGTTTTGTAGGACAACTCACTTATTTATCACTTTTCAAAATATTTGCTATATATGTCACTACTTTTGGATACTTACGAAAATCGTCTTCAGTCGATCATTCATGCGCGATCAAGAAAATCTTGTTAATTCTGACCATATTAGTGAATCTGGTTCAAGCTCAGCTTCTATACTCCTAGTCTGGCACGCTGTAGTTTCTGGCTTTAAAATAAAATAACATCCTCTAGGGGAAAAAAAGCTGTAAAATTCAAGAATAATATCCGCCAAAAAAAAAAATAATATCTTGAGTGTTTTATAACATGGATTCTTCGTCCGAGAAACGTATCGACATTAGTGGCAAGTCCGTTGAGAAGTGCTTAATAAGTAAGTTTTTAAATAAATAAAAAAGTGACCTGGCTAGCTTAAAAAAATGCGTGAAATTAAACGGACTATTTTACCTTCCATGGGCTATAAAGGATCACCGTGTTTCCTTTGACCAATACGTTATTGCAATTTAGCAAGTGTGGGAAGCAGCTGCAACATGTCTGTAATTTTCTTCCGCAACCTTTTTATTATTATTTTTTTGTCCCAGGGCAGCGACGGTTGAACAAGAATTGCGACGTGTTGCAATACAGTATCAAAAAAGCAAACACCTCTTCTCTCGGAAAGAATATTCTATGCATCTGTCTCCCGCGTTAAACTTTACCAGAAATTGAAGCCTATTTAACGAGTGACGTTCCAAACCAAAACGAACAGACAAAAAAGGCAGCTCACGACTTTTCATAGGGCCTTGCTATGAACCGAGTTACGCAACCTTATGCTTTTTAGTTGTAATGACAGCACGGGATTGGTTTGCAGAAGTGTGTACCCGTGCGCTTTCGATTCAATGGGGCGCAAATTGTAATTGCGATCCCGGTGAAGGCGCTTTCTTTCGTGCTACTTGACATCGGGCTTGTCCAGTAAAACTGCCCCCCTCCCTCTCCCCCATTCTCCTTTCTCGAGGTATTTATTGAACGCCTTTCGCGGACCGAAACCAATGACAAGTTTTTGTTTCCAGCCAGCGAGACAGTAATCAACAAAAATGCCGTCTCTCCCTCCCCGTTGCGGAATCGCGTTTATGACGGGAATATTTCCGCAGGCGCGTTTGCTGTCCCATAAAACCCATAATTTATTCGCGCATATTGAGACCGGAGCCGATGAAAATGTCTGCCGTTTCGTTAATGCCATCGGGTTTTGATTGCAGTTCTGATCGTTACGGTGCGTTCGTTCGCATCGTCTCTGATCCAAGTCACGCTGGGTTAATTGCCTCTGTTTTCTTTCATTACTATCCTCCGCGCATTTTGGTTTTATTTCTTTCCTGTCTGGTTACATCTCGGGATTCCTTAAATTACCACTGTTCCTAATGATGGATTTTATATTGTTCCTCAATTTATGGGTCAGGAATATGGCGCTATCGATCGAAGGGTAATTTTTGAGTGCTCCTGTAGTCGCTGACAGGTTAAAAAACGCAAGACGTGGCTTAATATGTTCGCATTTCTTGATTATTGATTCATTTCTTAGCGTTCTTATCAGTTACTATTTGAATCTCATTAGGGCGGAATGATAGTGAGATACTCGGGGCTGGCCGCAGGTTGCTTTTCTATGTGGGGCGAGAGTTCGTCTGCTTCTTGCACAGGAATGGCGATCATGTCGAAACGCCAAACTCTTATTGGTTGATTGAAAACAAAAGTAGGGGGTAGACCTCAAGGCATCTAGCATTCACGTCTACCCGCTATCCTTTTAGTCGAAGCCATTCGGGACTCGGCATCGTCCTGACGTCACCGCAAGCCACGCGCAAGAAAGCAGACGACTTGCCTTCCGAATATTGCTGTGGTTCGTAAAATGAGAAATCGTAGGCCACTACATCCGCGAGGATCGTAACGATTAGAGTGCACAACACGCTCACAGTAGACCTTCATTTCATTGACTGACGCGGCCGCAGTACACTCTTAATCTAGTTGCACGTAGGTTCCAGTTAAATGAACGTTCCACGTATTCGCTCTCGAACAAGTCAAACTTCAATGTGGATATGGGATTATATGCGAAACTCCGGTTCTCTTCGCCTCATTTTCGCTTTTTTTTTTTTATCTGGAACACGCAGGTGTTACGTGGATTGTTGTTCTACTACATGCCGTTCCGCTTACCCCGACACCAATCTGCAACAACTAAAACTTCTAGAAAGTTAATTTTTTTTTTTACATTTATCGTTTTGAATCATTGATTATACGAAACACTGCTCCGTATAAAAAAACGAAGTATTTACAATGATCTACAACACTGCACTGTATAAATTGAGAAATATGTGAATCGCGGTTCCTCCTGGTTATGTAGAACTTTCTTATTTTGTAAAATGTTAGTTTTATATTCGGAACCTAGTTAGAACAACTTTAAGAGTGTATACATAACAGCTCGTAGGTTTATCCCACCGTAAAGAGTGAGGCCTTTCTATCGATCAAAATTACGGCAGCAGACCGACGTATAAAGGTATACAGATGCGCCCGGACCCCCAATATACAAATATGCACTGATATTTTGTGCACGCCGATATGTTACGCTCAGTGATGAAAGATACATTAAGTTTTACTGCTTTGAGTACCAATGCTGTCTTCACACCCTCGCTCGATTTTCTCCCCCGAAACCGCGCTTTAATGTGCAAGGGGAACAACACACTTGCCGGATTTCTTTTTTTTTTTAAGAAAACAAATTGTTTTTGTTAGATTTGAAAAGTCAAGTCGAGGTCGGCTTTCAGATTTCACCACTACGCATGCGAGTAATGGAACGCCTTATCAGTGGTCGCTGACAACTTAAAAAAACGCAGATCTTGGCGAATCTCGAGAAATCTGATAATCGCTCCTCAGCCAATGAGAGTGCAGCATTAGCCGATAAGAATGTCGAAGAACCAATCACGAAGCAAGAAGCGAGAACATAATGAGCTACGCCCCACGGCTCTTAAGTCTTCGGTGACCGTGTCTGTATTATTGACCGTCCGCAAAAACAGGACCAATCTCGTAGGATGTCACGTCGATGCTCTACAGTTCCAATGAAGAAGATTAAAAAAAAATTATACAGACAAAAAGAAGAAAAAAAGAACGACGAGAAAAAAAAAAAAAGAGCGAGAGAGAAAATTCCAGAGCTTCCCCAATTTTTCCCCATTTTTCTTTTGATTCCTTCTGTGCGCGAAAGGTGAGTGTTTAGTGTTCGCAGCACTATAGGACCCCGTTTTCGGCGATAAGGGGATTACTGCGAGAAGTTCATATAAGGCGAGGCTGTGCTCAAGACTACGGAGGACAGCGCCCGTTCTCATGTTTCCAATAAGAGAAAGCCTAAAACAGGCGGGCTTATAGGGAAGGTTTAAAATATACAATTAAACGGCGAGAGGCCTGCAGTATTAGCGCCGCTCTATAGTGCTAGAGTTACGCAAAGTTCACATGTACTATGGCCTACAGCTTTGAAAATGGAGCTAAATAGTTTTAAGGTAAGGTTCTTATATTATCGCGTGCATGATCAAGAAGATGCGCTTCTCCGTTCATCTATACTTCGTTTCACCTTAGGTCCGAGCGCGGCCGAATGTTATGAGCCGAAGGGCCAATCACACAGCGTAAAAAGCGCAACGTCATGGCGTGCTCTCTGCGCTTGACTAGCCGGCAAAGGAGCACGCACAGAGAGACGGCGAATACCGGCGTGTCGTATACCAACTACAGAGGGCACGCCATGACGTTGTGCCTCTTTCGCTGTTTGATTGGCCCTTCGGCTCACAACATTGGCCGCGCTCGGACCTAAGCTGAAACGAAGTATAGAAGCTTTGCGTATACTCTTACCCCGGGCGTAAAAGAGAAGGAGGCCAGATGACCTTGCCTATACTTCATTTCAGCTTAGGTCCGAGAGCGGCCGATGTTATGAGCCGAAGGGACAACTAAAGAGCGCAAAAAGTGAAGCGTCATGGCGTGCTCTCTGCGCTTGATAGGACTAGCCGGCGTAGGAGGGCGCACAGAGAGACGGCAAGTATACCGGCTAGTCCTATCAACTGCAGAGAGCCCGCCATGACGTTGTGCCTCTTTCGCTGTTTGATTGGCCCTTCGGCTCATAACATCGGCCGCGCTCGGACCGAAGCTCAAACGAAGTATAGTCAGTCTCAACCTATAGCTCTTTCCCGAACATTCTAGGTGTATTCAAGTCCCAAGATAACAAGCATAGTCGATAAAGAGCCGAGCGCCGTATTGCCGATTCATTCGCTGATCCTCTTTCGCGATAACGAGCTGTTACGCCGACGCATCATTGCTTGTTGGTGCCGCCGTCGACGCTCGCTGTTGCTTTCTCGACGTCGGTTCTTTTTCATTTTTGGCACAAATTCGCCCCCATTAAATCATTAGTTCATTCCGTTTGCTCCTACCTCATCGTATGCCTTTCTCGACATAATTTACTCGCTGGTAACGCTCCCGTAAGTCAATAATCACATTAAAAATGGAAAAAAAAAAGTTAATTCAGGTTTTGAAACAACTTTTAGATAGAGGTGTCTGGGCCTATTTGCGATGTCTTTTGTAATATTAATACTAGTATTTACAAATTTATAACATTTTGATAGCCCAACAGTTCAGGTAGCTTAATGTTCTGTTTCTCCCCCTGCTATGTTGCTGCTCCATACCCGCGGGGAAATGGATAAGTCGTGTGGCTAGCTATTTGAAGGTGTTGGTTCTCCACTGTCCTGGGGTCAAACACTGGACTCTTAAAGGAGCGGTGCAACGATATTCAATTGGAATGTTTTTCACTTTACACGAGCTTACTGGCACTAGTGGTACTCAAGGATACTGGCACGCAACGCCACTGACCAAGAAACTCCTTTGTTGCGGTGTAATTTTAAGGACAAAAGCAATCACTTTCATTCAGTCTCTCCTTTGCAAAATTTGATGACGTAACGTGGGGATCGCAGTACACCCCAATGACGATATTTGAATGTTGTTCATAGATTGGACCCGAGCATTGCGTGGGCACTCGATTTGGGCTCGTGATAATTACTAGCTCGAGAAGCATTTGGGTAGTGGCACGTGTCCAATCGCTGCAACGACGACAAAGCCGAGCCATAGCAATGTCTGTCGTGTGCTTTGCCAACCCCAGCGCGTGGCTATGATCAACATTGGCGGCCTATAGACCTTTCCAATGTTTACAAAATCACAGTCCAGCGTGCGATCTTCACAGCCCAGCACGTGCGTGTTCGTCGCTTCGGAAAGCGAGCAAAGCACTCGCCATACGCACGAATGCTCAAAATGGCACCGGCCACAAGCTCGTTTTTTGAAAGGTCTATAATCGGCTCCAGATCATGTGGCCGCTTGTTCTGGCTGCTAATTGAGGGGGTGAACGCTGCTCGTTTTTCTTTAATTTTTTTCTGGGACTTCTATTGCGTGGGGTGAAAAACGAACGCGTGTTTCATAGGTCATTAACGTCAGGGATCCGTTCTAAGCGGTATTTGCGCAAAGTACAAATATTGTTGCATCGCCCCTTTAAGTATGGAACCACTCGACGATGAAATCATCAGGACAATGCTTCTCATATTTTGGGCAAGTTGTGGTAACTCAGGAAGGCGAGAGTGGTAGCCAAACACCCCCACCCTCTCCCCTCGCGAGGCGACGTCCTGACGTCACGCGTGAGCTTAAAAACTTGGCTGCAGAAACCACTACTGTTACGGCGATCGAGCACCGGTGGAGGCGGTTGATCTGACATACCGCGTTCGGCTTTGTCTAGCAGACGGCGTTCGTAAAATGGCGTCAGCTGTTGCTGGCTTCACGCGGCGGTACCGTGCGTGCTTCCATTCATTCGGCGTTCGTTGCCATGGTGACGGCGAGGAAAGCAGACGTGCGGAAGAACGCTGCGGCGCAGCGATACCAGGTGCGTTCTAAGGCCCTTCCCGCATGCTTTTCAATGGGCGGAAGGCGAACAAAAAGAGTTCGAAATAAGGACTTAACGCAGAAGGCTGAATTTCTCCAGCGCCTCATAATTTGACGAGCCTTACATGAAAAGCATGGTTTTTTGGCCATCCCGCGTCCTGTTTTTTTTTATCCGCAACATGGGTCTAAAGTATCAATCTGCCATTGAGTGATTGCTTTGTCTCAGTGAAGTCGTTAAATCTTCTGTCTGTGTAATCGTTTAATATTCAAGCTGTTTCACTACCATCATTGACCAACTAGCTCCACTCATGCCGATAATTGCTTTGCAGCTTAGGCGCATATGTGAATGTGTGCGCACTGCCGGTCCGTGTATGTGCGGCGCGGATTTATCTGCTTGCGCCGCAGCCTTGAGTGATTGCTTCGTAGCTTAGACGCAAATGTGAATGCGCGCGTACTGCCGCTCCGTATTCGCTCTTTCTCGCGTGAGTTGAAACGTGATGTCGCCAGTGTGCAAATAGCACCCAACCACTTCTGGTTCTGAACTAGAGGGTGGGTTTCGCAGTATCTGCGAAATCAAATGTACACACTCTCTCCTGGCAATGGCCACTTATAGCACTGTCAGACTTAATTCACTTTTATGACAAAAAAAATAATGAATAAACAATTAGAAAATATACGTGAACCGGAAGTGTGACGGCGCTACCCAATAGATGGTGCCACTGAGTATGTTGCCAAACAAAAAGCGCGACCTCTTTGCTAGAGGACGACGTCCAAGAGCGACGTTTAGAACGACGTCGATGACGACGTCAAGCGCGACGTCTACGACGACCCCTACGACGACCTCTAGTAAGACGTCGAGGACGGCGTCAAGGACGTCAGGTCTTTCGAAGAGTGCAAATGTGAGCGATTGCGTACAGCTGCTCCGTATAAGTGCTGCGACTGCATATGCGCGGTGCATTCGAGTCCAGATCCCGTAGAGCGACAATCGGGAGAAGTAGCCCAAGAATGATATTGCATTAAAAGTGAAGAGCGGTCTCACGAGCACAGAGCGGAGACTAATTTAAAAACTTGCGAGGACACCTAAGCACTTCTTATCAGTTTTGAATGCGAAAGCATGAATGTCGTTCTTCCGCAACCTTAGTTCGTCTGCGGTGTACTGGCGTGGAGGGCCACATTTCGCTACTGCCGCGGTTGCGGCCACCGACGACGTAGATGCCTCAAGCGGCGCCATGTTCCTCGGCGCCGAGTAGGGAAGCTCAAGTGAGGGTGGGCGCAACTCAAAACCTGGAGAGCGTTTGCAATTTAATGGCGGCGCCTGAGGGAGAGGATTGGGAAAGAATACGCCCCAATGTTGCCTGCACGAGAGCAGACCCCCGCTCTGTTGCAACTCTGTTGCTCCATGCGCCCTTTCTCCTCTCGCCTCCCATTGCAAGGAACGAACGCCTTGGGGGTTGCCAGGCAAGCAGCAACGTACAAGATGGCGGAATTTGCCATTTTTCGCTTTAAACAAATACTTAACCTATCGGAACAAAACTGGTGGCTATGGAAAAGTAATCATTTACACCTTGCGTAAATTATTCAAGCACAATAATGGGCTTTTATGACCAGAGTTAGGAAATAAAACGACCCTTTGCCCCGTAGACTTCCCGAAAAATTTAGCAATCAAATGACGTCCATATCCCTTGATCCCCGATCTAGCAGTTGCACCCACCCTCACTTGAGCCTCCCTATAGCGCCGAGAGGAGCAGGGCCGACTTTCTGGAACAGCGTCTCGGCTGACACTGGGGGAAAGAAGGCACTGCCAAAGCCAGCGCACGAGCTGAGCGGGACTCTTTGCATTACATGGGCGAATCCCGAAGTCGCTCAGCGGCCGAAATCCCCCCCCCCCCCCCCTTCCGGCAACGGCGGCCTGACACGAGAGCGGCGGCCGAGCGCGCGTTCTCGCGAAGCGGCCGCCAGTAGCTATCTAGGAGCTGTTTTGCTCAGCGAATAGCAGAATGGGCATTTCTTTCGTGTTTTTTTCGCGGTTACATACGCCGCCGGCTCCGCTCCATGGGATAGCTGAGGCTTTCGCATTAAACATGGCGGACCGTTGCTGCCACCCGGACGCTCTGCCAAAAAAATTTGGGTGTCTACATCACCACCGGTGGATGGAGCATTACCGGCGGTGAGCGCTCAGCAGGATGAAAGTATCGCCAAACTCTCGCCGTACATATTGCTCTGGAAATCTGCTGTCCGTACGGGTGTTGTTTATAGAAGTGCAGCTTGGTAGCTGTCAAGAGCGCACGACGTTGGAGGTGGCGATCATTCGGGCATCATGGATGCCCCACAAGTGGGATAAAGACGCACTGCTCATGCGTCATGCAAACGACATGGCGTTCGCTGCAGAGATGCATGGCAGAATTATCTGCGGACACGTCTCTCGCATGTTTGGAACATGTTTGCTTCATGTCCTCGGGCAGTTTTTGTAAGACCAATGCGGCAGGATCGTTAAACCAGAAAGAAACATACCTCAGCCAGTATCTGCAGAGTGCCTTTTGTATGCTGTATAAGCAGTGTGACAGCGGCTTGAGAGGTTGCTTTCCTTTCAGTGCCTGAGTTATTTTATCGACACTCGATAGCTTGTTGCTGCCGGACCATTTCAAACGCAAAGCGCCAGACGAAAACCCAACGTTCGACTCGTAAAAGAAAAAAGTTTTCTTCGCAAACCGAGTAACAAACGCTTTTGTGTTTCTATCGCAACAAAAGCTGATCCAGCGTCTACTGCTCGACAGTCTTCCATCCAAGCGAGACAGCAATGAGGCTCCTAATGCGAACGCCTTTGTCGGAACTTTCGCAATCGGAGAGGGCCTCTCGTGCTGCGAACCACTCGGAGCTAAGTGGCGTTTGGACCCGTCCTTAGCGGTGGCTGCAGGCACTTCTCGGCGGCACTCAGAGAGGCAGCTATGCGTGACTGCTGTATGTTCCCTCCGAGGGACTTAGGCAGTTTTGTGGGAGCTTTTGCAAGCCCAATTATGCCCACGTTGCCACCCATTTGTGCGCATGTTGATGCTCCTAGATGGTTTGTTCCGCCAAAAAAGACGTACATTTTATATGGAAGTGTCGGCGGAAAATAAAAGAGAAGTCTGGGGCGATGTTGCAGCCTCTATCATCGAACAGCGTATCATACACTTTTCGTCGCCCTCCCTTAGAGCAGGCCGAATCGGTGGGTTGTAGCCTGCTTTCGTGGCGACCTGCCTCGTTAGGCAAGGAACAATATTTAAACATGTTAGCGAAGCAATTAGTTCGTACACTCTTAGGAAAAAGTTAGTAGTACTTACTAACTAAAAGTTGGTAACTGCTTGTCATAACATCCACTACCTTGTTGGTAACTGCAGTATAGTTACGGTCAAGTTAGTAAAATTACTAACTCAAGAAACTAGTAATGGTTACTAACACACCTAAAAAATTTTACTGCATTTAGCTTGTAACTGGCACTAAGTCTCACCAGATCTAGTAGCCACTACACGAACCCAGGTGGCGCTAGTCAACTTTCTATTCATAATTGGCAAAAATAAGTAGTATCCCTGGGATCGATTTTTTTCCACGTTGCTTAATGCACATTTGCATATGTAATATGCATTTAACAACGACAAGGAATTAGAACACAAAGGAGAGACACGCACAACACACGCGACGACACGCTAACACAATAGCTCCCACCATTTGCTACCCATGCGTATTTTATACTGATCATTTGAAAGAAGTCGGTTGGTCAGTGACCACCTCGTTTGTGAACGATGTTAAAAATGTGCGGCCGCTTTCGCACCACGGTTTTTCTCAAATATTGTTGCTAAACATTCCAAGGAACGTATTTCTTACCGTTACACGCACTTTTTACTTTCCACAGTCTATAAAACAGCGTCCCCATAGGTTTCCAGGAGCCACGTTCTCGCTTTCCTGCATAGCAGCTGCAGTTGCTACCTGTCGCGCGTTTGAGGTAGTACATAGCTAGTAAATGCATGTAACGGTCTGAAAAAAGCAGTAACTGGTGCACTTACTAACGTTTTAGTACCTTTCGCGAGTTTGAGGTAGTAAATAGTTAGTAAAAAGGTAGTACAGGTCAGAAAGGGGTAGTAACTGCTGCAGTTACTAGCATTTTACTAGCTTTTTGCTAAGAGTGTAGTCGAAGCTTGTGAGTCATTTAAGATTATAAATAAGAATGCGATTATCAAAGAAAGAAAGAGACATTGATCTAGAAATTACAGTATAGGCTAAGTAAAAAAAAAATACTGTGAATTTTGTTCATCGTTTCTGTTCACAGTAATATTTGTTAATGTAGACAGCCGAACAATGTAGATAGAGACAGCGCGCCCTCGCCTACCTTCGTGTTTTGTCTAAATTGCTTTGCAGTCTATATTCACAAAAGCAATGAACCAACTTGCTCAACTAATCTCCGTGTCACAGTAGGATATTTCTGTAAAACGGCACTATAACTGCGAGTAGCCGCGGAGTGCATGCCGTTAGCAAGCCGTTGTCGTTTCTGTAGAACGTGGCACAAGCTACCTTTTGATGGTTGCACTGGCACTGACGTAACCGGAGGCAATTCTCAGAACTTTGAAACTTGTTATGTGCACGGACTCTCGGTAATCACCAGAACGGTGTGGGTGATTTTCAGGGACCGACCCGCGGCCCGGGTCCACTGACTCATTCGTACCCGACCCGGCCTGGCGTGATTGGATCACTACCGCGGGCCCGGCCCGTCTGAAGGCGCCTCGACTGTGAAAGATGAAGCCCGGCGAGAGGTCGAGGCGTCTCTTAAATCCGTAGCAGGGAAAGTGTCGGTGCATTCGATCCGCTGAGATAACATTAAACTGCTGCTTGTTCGTACTCGGTCCCTCGCCGGCCCGGGTTCGAGAACAATGCGTGCTACCCGGCCCGACCCAGTTCGCGGGCCGGGCCCGATCCGGGGCTTTCTGGTCACTCCGCGCCCGTGCAGGGCTCTAATCACGATTACTCACAAATACGCGATGGGTACAACACTCTTTCGTATACAGGTTGCCCCCCAAGAAATTGCACGTCTTTTTTTTTTTTTTTTCATCGCAAGAATATGTTATGCATCGCTGAACATACATTCTTCACTCAGATGTAGTGCTAGCAGTTCAAAACAGCTGCCAAAATGTCAGAACTGACCGTTATCTTATTCAAAAGTTACAAGTGATTTCCTGAAATTTCTGGCGAGAAAATGGCGGCCGATGGAGCTCTCGAATACATGAAGCTGAATGGCGCCAGTTACTGAAAATAGGCAAAGGCGAGCCTTATGTACCCCGTTGAAATTTTCAGAAAATCACTTCTATCTTTTGAACATACGTGGGTAGTAATTCAATTACAGCACCTGAGTTACTGTAATTTAATTACTTTCTTTGTAATTTGTAACTGTAATTAATTACTTTCGGCTAAAAGGAATTCTAATTGCGATTGAATTACTTTCTAGCGTAAGGAATTGCAACATTTCAGGCACAATTAAAACTACTTTTGCAAGACTTTGCGCCGCCGACAGAACCTTTTTAAGCCTCAGTGCTCGCAAAATCGGCCTAGCGCTCGGTGACACACTCGCACACATACAAACGCACTCACACACACACACGCACAACTAAAAACACAGTGTCGCGTTGTTTTGTTGCTTACACCGCAGGCTGAGAGACAATCCTCTTTGGAGCCTACCTTAGCGGCGCCGTGTGGCGCCGTGGGCGGTGCGAGCAGGAAACAATAGCGTAAATATGCCACAATATTGAAAGAAACAAAATTGAGCTTGAGCTATCAGCCGAGGTTGAGGATTTTAATTGTCTATAAAGTTAGTTTTATTTTTTCTTTACTAATTTTTTACGTCCCTCTTCCAGTACTGTCGCATTTGTTTCTTCATATTATTTTCAAGTTTATTTCCTGTTGGTTTTACTTCGGATATTACTTGCATAAGTATTTTGGACACTAACCTCGCAAGTGTGAATATTGTCACCATTGACGGTGGGAGCCCCAATTCGGTTCTTTTATATTTCTGAGCCATTATAATTTCAACTCAATGTAAATAATTTAGAAAAATATGAAACGTTTTTATGTGAATGTGGTCGTATTAGCGTGTGTGAATTGTAGTTTTATATTAACACTATTAAAATATTTTCACATATGACTAATTGTCGCGTTTTTATTTGCCTGGCTGGCTAACAAAAGTGTGGCAACCCAATTTTACTTTAGCGATCTGGCGTCTTCGGGTGTATGAACTAATTTATTATTATTTATTGAAAATATAACAACGTAAAACTTCATCGCCCCAAACTTTGAAGTTATAATTGCTTTAACAAAATTCACAAAAGGAAAGTGCAATACGTGACATTTAGACAGCGATGAATAGCCTCCCCAAACACTGGGGCAAGTAATGAACAAATGCGTTGCATTCTTAACAAGTCGTTTGAAGTCATATAGCCCAAGTCGGTCGCTCTCAGAAATAAGTAATATTAAAGTAATTGCGTTAATTTTTAAAAGTAATTTGTAATTGTAATGAATTACTTTTCACGTAGTAGTAAGTGAAATTGTAGTTTAACAACTATTGGAGCAAAGTAATTGTAATAGTAAATAAATTACAATTTGTAATTAATTTATCCATGCATGTTTTTGAATGAGATAACGGTTAGTTACTGAAATTTTGGTCATTTGGTTTAGAACCGCTAGCGCTACATTTGGGCTGAGAACAAGCGTTCAGCAATGCATCGTTTATTTTTGCGACGTAAACAGCGTAAATATTTTTTTCCGGGGGGAGGGGGAGACGAGGGGAGGGGGACACGTTGTAGAGCAAAACGCTGTTTACAAACAAGCATCGCGCGTGGGCCGAAACTAGATTCGCGTGCGTGAGACGAAGCGTCTCCGAATGCGCAAGCAGTGTCATTGCAGGAGCGTGACGTCGGAAGATTCAGTTGATGTAAACCGAAACCGGACGGACATTTAACTCGTGTACCCTGAACCTAGCTGGAGCCTCGAGCTTGCGCTTGTCGCGTTGCAGCTGGTAGGTGGCACGTCAACGCACGTGGACACCGAACGGCAGTAGCGATTCTGTACGCTGCGACAGCGCCCTCCTGCCATGGGTTCAAAGTCACTGTCACTAGATCGGATACGATAGCGAGCTATCGCAGTGTCAGTCAGTCGGTTCCGCGCCACTCGGAAATATTGACTGGTTCGACTTGACAAGCTCCACCAAAGCGCGCGCTGGCGCGCCTTTTTCTTGTCTATTGGAGACGTGCCCGGCAAACGTTTCGCGCCATAAATCCTTTTTTTTTTTCCTCTTTCGCGCCTTATTTTCTTCCTTTGCTGGATAAGGCGTTAGTAGAATGTGAGCCGGTTTTTTTTATTATTATTATTTGGCGCCCAAAATGCGATCGATACAGTCTGGCCCTAGATTAGGAAGAAAGAAAAAGACAGGAGCATTAAGGAATATCGTTTTATTTCATCTCGCTGTTGACTTTCCGCCTGCTTCTGAAGGTAGCAGCAGAAAACGTACTTGAAGGAAGAAAAAAGCTAATTTTATTGACGTATGGAATGAGCAGGGCATGCACACCTCTTCTTTCTTTTTTTTTTTTTTTTGACACGCGCAAAAAGGAGTAAAATGTAGGAGCGTGAATAGCAAGTAACTGCTGATACGCGAGATGACGGAAACTCTAGGAATTTTGTTTTGTGCGTTCTTGACTTTCATTCTAAAGTGCCGGATGGATTTCACGCTATTACTTTTTGTTTTCGGTTCGTGCATTTTCCCCTTTTTCTAGCGTACGTTTCTGAGAGAGCACAATTCTACGCTTGAGAATTGGAAGAATAAAAAAGGTCGATTTATGCCTTTCACGTTTTCCCGATCGAGCGAGATTTATTCTTGTTCGAGTTGACGATAGATCAAAATTGCAGATGTGACGGAATGTGATGAGGAACATGTTTGTGTATTCATTTTTCCTTTGCTTTCCGCTCACATTCTTACTTTGGGAATAAATCGACGTAATCTACGAAACCTTTTTGTGCATTCGTACGAGGAGTTGACATGCACTTAGCTTTGATGTTTCACACGTCACTGTGAAGGTGGCCAATTCTTATATATCCAGTGGAGCTCTCATACAGTGCTGTTCACGTGTTTTCAGCTACTTATCGTCTGCCATGAGCAAACGTTCTGACGGTGCAATGGTGAACGCTCCCGTCAGCGTAGCACGCTCTTAGCGCAAAGTCAGCGCCGTGCTTATAGCGCTGCGGTGTATGTGTGAACTAGGGTGCCTTCATGTGCGCATTGCTTAGGGTGATGACATCAGGCCATTTTGTTTCGAACGCTTATTTTTATTTTTTGCCCTGAAGCGCGTGAAAGGACGTGTCCCTGCCCGTGCTCTTGGCGCTTGCTGTGCTACGGCGACATTTTGGTTTCGACGATTACTTTGTATTTTACATGTGAGCGCGTGCCGCCGGTATCGGATACTACAAAGGATGGCGTCACCCTAGTGTGAACAGGCCTTAAACTACGCTTGAGATACATGTTCCTAACTAGAGCCACTATAGACCTTTCCAATGTTTACAAAATCACAGTCCAGCGTGCGGTCTTCACAGCCCAGCACGTGCGTGTTCGTCGCTTCGGAAAGCGAGCAAAGCACGCGCCATACGCACGAACGCTCAAAATGGCACCGGCCACAAGCTCGTTTTTAGAAAGGTCTATACTTCAGCTCACCTTACCATCGACTATTGTTAGCCGCGCATGACAAAAGCGCGAGCAATTTGCTTTGGATGAAGCCTTGGCGGCTGCACGAGCGCTCGTGCAGTGAGTGCTCCAGTCAAGGCAGTTAAGGCTAGTTAAGGCTAGCCGTTCGCGCTTGCAGAGCCTTCGCAGTTAGTCCATGCTAAGGTGAGACGAAGTATAAATGAGCTAGGCTTGAGTATCGGCCAATGTTACTATAGGGGGTATTCACTGGCCGCCAATATTGAGGTCACTGTTTAGAGCGCATGCTCAGAACAAGCTCGCATTAATAGGCTGTCAAGACCGGCAATCTTGATGGTGCGGGGTGCACGTTGCAAAATAACTGTGGAAGCTCGCCATCAGCACGTGCTCAGCATTAGCGCACACAGATATGGCCGCCAGTGAATACACCCTATACTTCGTTCACCCTTAAGCTGCAACTAGAAACTCCGCCTTTAGCGCGAACTTTTAGCCCTTGCTAACACAGGTGTGAAAGCGCAAGCACGTGCAACCAAAGCACTACGTAAGCCAGGGAGCTCGCGCAGAGGGCGGAACTTCTAGTCTCAGCTTTGGGGTGAACGGAGCATAGAACAACTCAGCTGGGAAACTGTCATGGGAGCTGCTTTGAAAAAGTGGCTCCGATCCGTACTCGAGAACCGAACTGCCATAGGAGCTCCCTTGAAAAAGAAAAATCGCACCACGTGAATAGGGCTTTATGATAGGCAGGAAGCTCGAACTGTAGGCAGCACAGAATCTATCGCGTTTCTTTAAAGGGAAGCTAAAGAGGTTCTTGAAAAAGCGAGCTAGAGGTGACTTCTATGCATTTTTATCCCGTCAATTTGAATATACGTTTGTTTTTCCCGAAGACGTAACTAAACGCGAGAAGACACGAGAACCGCCTGACCAGTCGTTAAGGCTGAACTCCATGGGACGAATATATTGCGAATAACCGACGAATTTTGCCCGGCGGCTTTTGCTCTGCGCGTGGAATCAACACAGTGGCTGCTATGTCGCGCGCAAAGCGAGCGTGCCGTCGGGCGGCGTTCGCCAGTTATTCGTCACATAATTCGTCCCATGGAGTTCAGCCTTTACTTCATACGCAGATATTTCGCCCTCCAAGCGCGTGTCGCACGTGTAGACAGCGTGTGCATTTGCAAACTTGCCAAGTATATTCCCTCGCACTGACACCAGTCGTGGCGTCTTTTTTTTTTTTTTTTGCCTTTTTGAAAATAGCAAGAGTGCGCGTACGTACTCTGATAGGCGCTGAAGACGCGCGAGAGCGGGGATTCCGAAAACTCTGTTTATGACGTCACGCTCCGGAAAGGAGGGCCTTCTACGGTACTTTAAAAATCATTTTATGCAACCTCCGTGCACCAAATTTAAAAATGATCTCGATATTCGTGATCCTAGAGACGAAATAAAGGCAATTTAGGTGTTCTTTTTTTTTTCTTTCAAATACAACTTGCTTCAGTTTTATGTGAGCAAAAATGGCGCCGCATCGCGCAGCCACGCGGTGCAGCTATAGAAACCCTCCCTGACGTTATGACATAGCCCAATGCCGCGCCGCTACGTCACGGCGTCAGCGTTGGCTTTTATCGTTACGCCGCTCACCGGCGCGACACGAGGCAATTTTGGCTCAGGTTTGTGTCACGCAGTAGTGCCAAGCTCCTATGTGGTCGCCATTGTTGTTCATGGAATGAGCAGTTTCTCCTTGACCCCTTTATTCTCTTGGTGACTCGGTCGAAACTCCCGGTGACAGTTCGCTTCGAAAACACGTTTTTCGTGTACCTACATTTTGTTATCCACATACCGGCGAAACAAGCGCACATCTTCGCACCACATCCAGTGTCATTGCTCGACGGCGTTGGATTCCTGTCTTGAAATAGGCACGAAGAACATTACCATTGTAAGAGATATGTAGAGATAAGCTTTATTGATAAGTTGATTGCATACACAAAGCTAAAGATGCTTATCTTGACGAGGAACGCCTTCAGTACAATGACGATCCATAGCGGTCTTGGCGCGACTGCGTTCAGAACGACCCTTTCGGAGCATCGAAGATTTGAAATCGGACCGAAATGGCGATCGCCATGGCAACAGAGACCGATCAGCCAATCGCGTTCAAGTTCAATTCAATTCAATTTTATTTTCAAATCAAGTAATACACAATAAAGAGCTGGCCCACAAAAGCAGCATTCTGCTTGTATGTGCGTTTGAGTCGATCTTATGTTCGAATCTCTTTGTGGCTGTATAGAAGGCAGAGAAGGCAATGGCGCTACTTTCCCGTGATCGGCTCTGACGTCCCGCCGCTGCGGTGGCGCTACTGTCGACATGGCGCATGCGCAGAAGCGTCACTTCACGCGCACGCACAGTGCCCAAACCTGGTGTGGGCAAACGCGCAGCTCTTCGGAAACAGCGCGTTAACCTAAAAAAAATGACATCTATTGACGTAGGTACAGATTTATAAGGCCGCTGTCTCGAGTGGTGCTCTTATCGGTCAGAATTGTTTTCGTTATTTTTGTTGCTTTTAACGCGAAACGTTCGTTCGCAAGCTGCTGAGCATTGCATGAAGCCCAAAAAGTGAAGTAATCGCGAAGCTCAACGCTGATTGGTTGACGGGGAGGAGAGCAGGAACGAAGGAAGCTCGACGCTGATTGGCTAACAGGGCAGGTCACGTGTCTAGAGGTGGGTGAGGAGGCGTTTAACCACGTGCGTGCGGACGGAGGAGGCTCGTCGCTTTAACGGGTGAAGGTCATGGGGCTAGAGGTGGGTGAGGAAGTGGTGTTCACCTCATTGAGCGAGGCACACTAGCGGAGGAGTACGTAGCGATCTCGCGTGTCATTCCAGGAATTGCTCTAAGTGGGTATTGTACGCGTAAAGTTATCTCACGAAGAGCGCCTTGAACGTAGGCGTTTAGCTGCTTGGAATCTCAGTGATGAATAGCGTGAGCAAAGATGTAGGGCACCTGAGTTTGAGGACTAGAGACTAATCCCACACTACACAGACTAACTTCAACGTGTTGTCGATTAAGTTAGCGATCAAGCCCGAACGCTTCGCGTATGCAATTTGCCATACATGTTTTGTTGTTGTTGTTGGGAAGGATGGTGTGTGAAAGAGGCACCTTTGAATGGAGCGACCGATATCAGGTTGAGATGCGAACCTTGCCAAGAGGGCGGAGAAAAACATAATACGCTCCTCTCGTGTTTGTTTTTTTAAATATTTTTAATGGTCTTATAATGATCGGTTTGTTGGTAAGCGATAAAAATAAAACGATCTGACATATAACGGTTATTACGTAACTTTTTAGTATTCACATTTTGAGTATTTCTCCGATACTTTCACGCCCGTTCGAATTTTCAATTAAGAAGCCCTCTCAAGGGTAGGAGACCGCGCTATCTTGATTCCGTTCTTTGAGCGTGCAACTTCAGCAAGAAAAAAAATATATAATCGATATCAGATTTTTGTTTAAAATTACTATATTACAAATCAATCTAAAATTAATTAAATTGCGAGGCTGGCGTCTCGATATAAGTATTTGTTTCTAGAGGAGCTTAAGGGCTCTGAATTGTGATCAAGCCCTTTGTCTCCGGGTGACGCTTTATTGTGCAATGCTCTTATTAGAGAGTTTTAGTAGATCGTCTCTCACTCCGATAACGATACCCGATACTGCGCCGGAGCCATTACGCATGCGCTAGAGTATCGGGTGTTTCGGGCGCAGGTATCGGGAATATCGGGAAATATCGCGCGCACTCCCGTGCCACCCACAAGCCACCGGGGCGGACAAGATTGGCTTGTCTCTACTTGGCTAGATGTAGCTTGCTGCTGCATTTCTGTAATTTCTGCAACTTATAAAACTTAATTGAGGTTTTTTTTTAAATTGTATTAAATGTAAGAGCTGTTATTTTTCCTTCAGTGAAACATCTTTCTTTTAATTCGTTATTTTTCATTTTGGAAAGTGCAAATCGTTTCCACTAGGGAGCGCCCCAGCGCCTCAAGCGACCGTATCGGATGTATCGTCTTCAAAATGGTCTACTAAATGCGCATTCCTGTTCTGTGTATCGGTATCGTATGGTTATCGTATCGTTATAGGGTATCGTTATAAGAACGATCTACTAAAACTCTCTAGTATCAGATACCATTCACCGCTATACTTTGTCTCACCCTAGCATGGAATAACCGCGAAGGCTGTGCTAGCGCGAGCGGCCAGCGTTGACTGCCTTGACTAGAGCACATGCTGCACGAGAGCTCGTGCAGCCGCCGCGGCTTCATTCAAACCGACTAGCTCGCTCTTTTAGCACGCGCGGCTAACAATAGTCCATACTAAGGTGAGACGAAGTATACCTGGCTTCAAAAAATTTCGTTGTCTTCCTTTTCTGCATCCTGTATTAAGGTGCAAAACAAAAAGATAAATAAGGGGGGGGGGAAGGTTGGGAGAAATGAAGGTCTCCTCTACGAGAAAAGTCATTACCCGATGCCGCGTCTCCGCCTGGTGTGTTTGCCCTCGTATTCTGCATCGAAAGTGGTCTCGAAGTCTCAACGCATGACATCACAAAAGCCGCAGTGTCATGTTTTCTGGGATCTCGAGATCCTGGTGGTTGGGACAGACTTGGGCGTAGAAGATCTGGAAAAAGTCACGAGAGAACGGGAGTGTCGCTGTCGTCGCGGCGTCCCTATTCCTGACTACCAAAGCTTCCGCGGACTGTCATGCTGGAGAGCGAGCTGCAGCGGAACAGGCGTCTGCCACATTCACCACGGCTGCTGCGACGCCGCCAGGGTCGCGGCCGGCGACAACGTGACAATTTTATGACGTCATCAGGCGGAAACCGGTGAACCACCTTTTTGGGACGCAGTAAACACTCCAGTCAGAGCCGCGTTCCGTACACGACACGCATGGCCATATGGATATGCATCGTAGAAAGACAAAAATGGCCGATGGGGCAGTGCTCACCAACAGACGGCCAAAGTTGATCCGTCGAGGACTGCATGTGGAAATCAGGGTTGAAGGTTAATAAATTCGCGGTATTCTTTCAACAAATAATGTATGTTATTCTTAGAAACGTATTTAAGGCTGTCAATCTCTCCGGAATCTTCATTTATTTTATCTCTTTTTCTCTCTATCAATATCTTACAAACATAAGTGTAGATTTCTCGGAATCTCAGCCTGAGAAGCTATCGAATGCTTACTGAAAATTATAATGTTTGAGAGCAGCAACAGCTCCTGTCGCAAAATCAACCGATTAAAATAAAAGGGCATGCCGTCGAAACAACTTTTCATTCAGTTTTGGGTCAATACCACGCGCGAAGAACTGTTTAATTGCTTCAGAGCGGATGAGAAGTTGTCCGGATGTATTACTGTTCTGTTGGAAAATAATAGAGAGGCTACACGATTTGTAGCGGGAGCTCGCGCTGCCACTTCGAAGCATGCTCTGAAGCGCTCACTGGCAGCGGTAGCGTGCCTTTGAAAACGATCTACTAAAATTTTATAATGTATGACAATAAGTGCGGGATTACTATTAATTTCTTATTATTTAATAATGTGTGGAATTGCATTTCTACTGAATCTAACTTTCATGTTAAGCCTTGAAAAGTGAAGCGTGGCACTACAAGCCTCGGTCGAAAAGAGTTAGCCGGCTCCCAAACACCTGGACCGCGAGCTTCTCCGGCAGCACAAACAAAACTGTAAGCAAAAAAAAAAAGAAACTGAAAAGGCAAAAGTGATGACTTCGAAATGCTTCGATAAGACTTCGCTAACTGCAAAAGCATAAATGTTTTTTTGTTTTTTTTACGGGGTGACACTTAAGACTGGTTACGTGTAGGAAGGCAGAAGCATTATAGTCCCGCGGGAGAAATGTTTCCGAGTAATGTTTGTACACGCATCAGAGTTTAGAACGACGTATAGGATGACATCGAGGACGACGTCCTAGATATCGACGCCAAGTAGGATGTCTAAGACGACCTGTAGGACGACATCAAGGACGGCATCTAGGACGACGCCGAAGACGACCTCAAGGACGACGCCTAGGACGAATTCTAGGACGACCTTAAGGACGACGTCGAGAACAACGCGTAGAGGACGACATCTAGGACGACATGCAGAACGACATCTAGAGGATCACCTATAGGACGACGTCAAGAAAGACGTCTAGGACCACTTGTAGGACGGCCTCAAGGACGACGTTTAGAGGACGAAGTCTAGGACGACCTCTAGGACGACCTCAGGGACGACGCCAAGAACGGCGTCGTCCTTGAGCATACGATTGAGCGGCGCGTGCTTGATGATGTATGTTTATGGCCATCTGTCGGGCACAACGACGCCGCTTTTTCACGCAGTGGGACAAGTAAAACTTTCGCCTTAAAACGGTTAAAAAAAAAACTTAGCGACGCTATAGATGCGGCTTTGCGTACCTGTAAGGTTGATACTGGAGTTGGCGTTTGCTGAGCTTCTTGTAAAACGCAGTTCAGCATTAATGAGCGTTGGATCAATAGGTCGAAATACAACTGCAAATATGTTACTCCAATAAAAGCTGTGTGCACTCGCGTCCGTCGTCGAAGCGGAATAGGGGGGAGAACTGGGGGAGAGAAGATGAAAGCGCGCGGGTACGTCAGAATACCGAGCTCTGGTTGGAATGACTAGTAGGTAGAAGCTATCTGCATCTTTCTCTACTCATTGTTAAGCGGCGTCCAGCGTTCAGAGTTCGCGTTCGAACAATTAGTAGAAACATAGCCCCCTATAGAGTGACAAAGTCTGGCAGATCGCCACGAGAAGCGGCCGCCGAAATGGAAAAGGTGGTGCGGCAGACAACGGATGAGAGGAAAGCCACGTGACTGGCGCTCCGCTGCGGCGAGACGCCAAACACACTTCTCCCGAGAACCGGACTAGGCGTGCTAAAATAAATATTTTCTCTCTCTCTCCCGAGCGAACAAGTGTGTTTCGGGTCCTCGCCGCTGCAAGAGCTGTGCGCTAACGTCCAGGTTCCTCGAGAAATGACTCTTTGATGTTCTGTGCTACGAGATCCTCGCGCTCCAAATCTGCGACCGGGCACTCTATGGCTCTGTCGTCGAACTGCCAGGCTTTGTGAGTATCGAGGAGGCTATGACAGAGACTAAGTTAGCTTGGTTTGGATCTATTAACTCATCATTCGAGCCAGAGTTCGGTACTCCGAAGTCCCCGCGCGATTTCATTTCCAATATGGCTCGAGCTGTCGGCGACAAAGGAGTCTAACGCTGGGGAAAACAATCACCGGGATGCCGGAAGCGCTCAGTTGATTTTCGCGTTCTCTCTTCCCTGTGCGCGAACATCCTGTCTTCCCGGCTTCCTCCACCTTTTTTTGTGAGGCATACCGGGGCTCAGTGGCCAATGAAGATTGAAGACTTTGCTTCTCTTTCCATAGCAATAGTCGTCGATGGCGAAGTTTCACCGCTGATCCCCTGTGTGTTTCGTGTATCTCGTGGCCCGCTAAATTTACGGGGAAACTTTTTTCGCTAAATCTAGTGCGGAATCAGTGTCGATAAATTAGGGAGTTTCGTAGACCGCGCTTCCCCCTCCGCTAATCCCTCCTTAATGAAACAGCCGTTACTGCGCATGCGCGCTGATGGCCTTGACTGTAGAGTTCCGGGTATCGTAGCGGGTTCCGGAGAGCGTTGCGGGACGGCGAAATCTATCTACGAAAACTACCTATTGGGAAGTCGCAGTGTCACGTTATGTTATGGCGTCTCGTGACGTTTAGTGTCACAAGAACAGCGTCGGCTGCATTTAGCGGTAAGGCCGCTACATTTAAACGCGGCATTGTAACTCTGGGAAGCATGCAGTGTGCAGCGTCTCGGCGATCGCCGCAGTTCATCTCCAGGACATGGCAAGCAACCGGGAATTTTCCTTACGTTTGGGAATCGGAGGGAATCTATTTGTGAAAGTAACGGAGGCAGTCTTATCAGAGAATGCCGCTTGATTACGTCCAAGGGCCGTGCCAGCTAAATGACGGCAGTCCAAGGGCCGTGCCAGCTAAATGACGGCAGTCCACATGAACGCCGTGTGAAATTGTTATTAAAACACGACTTCCCCAGTTGCCCAATATTCAGCCTACAATAACGGGATATATGTATCCCGCCACTACTTTTGTGAGTCTGCTAAATGAAACTGTAAACAGGAATTTAGGGAATAACCGGGACAGCACTCCATCCAGGAACAGCAAGTCTGTGGAGAAAACCATGCTAGCAATCCACCAGGATGGATGGATGGATGAATACGGATGAGCCCTTTGGATCGGGCGGTAGCTTACGCCACCTAGCCATTTTGTCTTACCCTTTAAGCTTAGAATATTTAAATGTGAAAACTATATTCACTCCGTACTGAAAAGAAAGTGAGGCTATAAATCCCCCTTGCCATCAGTTAATAAGAAAATGCCTAGTTTTCTCTCGCTTTCTGCCACCATTCACTTAATCTTTGCTTGGTAATCTCTACTGTCTTGAAATCCACTTTTCCTTCGCTGTCTCTAAAACCCAATGACCTTATTAAATCTATGTTGTCTTCGGTATGCATAGGGTGAAGCCCTTTACAGTAGAGTATCAAGTGCTCAGCCGTCTCGTCCTCCTCTCCACAAGCAGCGCACACTGTGTCCATTTCCTGGTACTTCGCTCTGTATGTTCTGGTTCGCAAAACGCCTGTCCTTGCCTCAAACAACAATGAGCTTCCCCTAGAATTGTCATACATGCTTTCTTTGGCAATAACTGTTTTGTTTAATCTATAGCCTTCCAGAGCCTTCTTTGTCTGCATTCCCTCTAGCCACCGATCTCTTTCTGTGGCCTTAACTTTCTTCTTAACTGAGACCTCTTCCGTAACCCCACTATAGCCTAAAAACTTTCCTCTTAATTTCCTAGTGCGCTGTCTCCATTTTGTGTCTATAATCATCATGTATAAATAGCTGAAAACCTTTCGTGCCCATTGCTCCCCACCCATTTGCCTCAACCGATCCTCAAATTCTATCTTGCTCACAGCTTTCCTGCCCTCAAATGACGCCCATCCCATGTCTCCTTGTACTCCCTGGTTTGGTGTTTTGCAATGTGCCCCCAAAGCCAGCCTACCAACTCCACGCTGTTTTATTTCTAGTCTTGCATGCACTTCGGATTTCATGCATAGCACTGCGTTTCCAAAAGTCAAGCCAGGCACCATGACCCCTGTTAAGAATGGAACCTTCGGCAACCTTCTTCCGAGTTTCAACGCTGCGGAAACGAGTCCCGAAACGAGTCCCGACGTGTTCAGGACTGACGCCCACCTGTCGAAGGCTGCCCAAAACGTGTCTCAACGCGTCCGTGACGTCAACGGGACGTGTGTGTGTGTGCGTGTGGGTTCGTGCGCTCCGGAAGGGGAGAGAGGCCTGGCCTAACTGCGGAGAACCATGGCTATGACTCATTTCTGGCTACGACGCGGCGGACTTTTCTGCTACGCACTCTGCGGTCGCACCTGCTGCCCTGGCGGAGAGTGAGGGAGAAAACGGACCCCTATATAAGGCGGGGCGTGAGGCTGCTGAGTTGTTCTCTTGGATTTGACGACTGTATCGCTACCATGTAATTAAACCGTTCGTTACGTTACCAATTCTCCCACCTCCACTGGACCCCTGGGTTCTTCACTTCGGGGAATGGTCGTCGTCACGAGCCAGGAAGCTCCCGGACGTGCGGCCTAAACCCCGCCTCGAACAACTGGTTGGCAGCGGTTGGGATCGGACCATGCGACATCGTGCTACATCTGTGGGTGAGCGTTTGGACTTTGCTTTGAGATTCGCCAGGCTTCAGATTATGGGTAATTAATTTTGAACTGCTGGGAATCCTTAGTGTTTGACTCGTGCGCTAGGTTTGTGTACAACCTCGCGACAAGTTTTAGAACAAAGCCAAAGCTAAAGAGCAGCGATCATGGATCTAATGAGGTTACTGAGAACAGATTTATTCTGTTTATGTGAAGAATTGGGTGTGGAGGTGGAGCAAAAGATGAAGAAATCTGAGATCAGTAAAGCGATTTCAGAGAGCGCGGAAGCAGAGGAAATTAAAATTGCGTGGGAACTGCTTCAGAACGCTAAGAGCGAAGCTGCAGCTAGAGAGGAACGAGAGCGAGAACAGGCTGCAGCGAAAGAGGAACAGGCTGCAGCTAGAGAGGAACGAGCACAGACTGCAGCGAAAGAGGAACGAGACCAGGAGCGAGCGCTGAAAAGGCTAGAGCTCGAAATTGAACAACAGCGATTAAACTCGCAGAACAGTAGAGTTGGGGCTCCGGTACGAGCAAGTGAGACCGAGTCGTATCAAATGAAGAAGCTCATGCAGCCGTTTAAAGTTGGGGAAGACGTGGGCCTATTCTTAGTTAACTTTGAGAGGACATGTGGGAAGTTGAGCTTCGCCCCAGAAACGTGGCCGCAACGGCTTTTGACTCTGTTGCCCTGTGAGGCTGCAGAGGTTGTCGCGCGCCTTAGTGCTGGAGACGCGGACGACTACGACAAGGTGAAGTCCAGCCTTTTGAAGCGGTACCGCCTTTCTGCCGAGGCGTTCCGTCAAAGGTTTAGAAACGCATCCAAAAAGAGCAGCGAGGGCTACTCGGAATTCGCGTACGGGCTTAAAACCAACCTGATAGAATGGTTGAAGAGCGAGGAAGTGTACGAAAGCCGAGACAAGGTAGTCGAGTGTGTGTGCCTCGAACAGTTCTTTCGTAGCATTCCGCAGTCAGTCAAGCTCTGGGTGCAGGACAGGGTGGGAGTCGACTCTGTCGAAAGGGCCGCTGAGCTAGCCGAAGAGTACGCAACGCGTAGAAAGCTGAGCGGAGAGGAAAGCGAATCCGGCCGAAGCGATCAGCGCAAGACCTTCCGACAGGGAAATGACTCGCGAGAAAACGGGCCCGAGAAGCCCGAAGCAGGACAAAAGGTCCCAGAAAAGAGCGCAGAACACTCGAACGGAGACGAGGCGCGGAAAAGCCCAACAGGGCAGTTCGAGGCAAGGAAGCCGTTCCTGTGCTACAACTGTCAGGAGCCGGGACACACAGCGGCCAGATGTAAGAAACCGCGGGTTGTGTTCTCGTACGTGAACGGTAGTGACAAGGACCTGAAGCTTCTTCGTCCCTATCTTCACGAGCTCCAGGTAAACGGAAAGCCGTGCAGGGTGCTTCGGGACAGTGCAGCGACGATGGACGTTGTCCATCCGTCGTATGTAACGCCATCCGATTTTACGGGAAAGGTAGTTTGGATCAAGCAGCTGCTTGAAAAGCACAGTGTCTGTCTGCCTATGGCGACAGTAAAGATAACTGGCCCGTTCGGAGAACTGGTGACAGAGGCGGCTGTCTCGCAAACAGTCCCGTTGGAGTATCCCTATTTGTTCTCTAACCGGTCAGATTTCTTGCTGCGCGAAAGGGGTCAACAACTGGGAGAATGGCTAGTTCAGTCGTGTACGAGGTCCAAATCGCGTCAGGTCACCCCTTTGTTGACGAGGGATCCAGAGCCAGAGGCAGCTGACGGGGAGCAAGCACTCCCAGAGTTGGAGGCAGAAAACCGGGATGAGAGGGACCAGGTTTTAGAACAGCCTGATCTCGTAGCACTAGGAAGCGTACGCCGTCCCAACGCGCCGGCGAAAAAGGCGGAGGAAGACGGGATCAGTGAAAGATCTCTCGTAGCTCCGGCGTCGCGTAACTTTGGTTCTCTGCTACGAGTAGACAGAGTCGAGCAGAAGAGCGACCCTAGTGTGTCAGGGTTTCGCGATACAGCTCAGGAGATTGCTAGGACCAATGTGACGGGGCATGAAAAAGGCGGATTGTTTTATCGGCGCTATAAGGACCGCATTTTCACGTCTAGAAATCACGTGAAAATCGATTACTACGACTTCCGCGTAAGAAAAAGGAAAGGCAAATTTAACGGCAATGCCGATGGGTTGAGCAGATTTTTCTGATATCACCAAAACAGTAGGGATGATCTCAGAGGTTTTCGTCATCCACGGGAATGAGGATCAAACCAGGGGCACTTCGTTGAAACCCCAAAATGACCTCACAAATTGCGAAGGGTTTTGTCTTTTGTATTTTGTTCTTAGTGACCTCGTTGGAAAAATGAGTTTTTTTGGCGACAGGGGGTATCGATACCCGGAATTGTACCAAATTTTGGTAATCCGTAATCCAGTCTGGCGGGTCTTTGGCGAATTCCGAGCGTTTGACTGCGGTGTGGCGTGGTGTTGTGGGGGACGTTTCCGCTGATGCCTCCGTTGTGAGAGGTTTGGGAGTTTGTTTGGTGCTTGCAGCGTCTTCTCAAGGCCTACTCCAAGCCCACCTCTTCAGGCCAGCGATTGTACCACCGGCCATTCGAGGTTTCCCTGGCCCCGGAGGGGCTGTTAAGAATGGAACCTTCGGCAACCTTCTTCCGAGTTTCAACGCTGCGGAAACGAGTCCCGAAACGAGTCCCGACGTGTTCAGGACTGACGCCCACCTGTCGAAGGCTGCCCAAGACGTGTCTCAACGCGTCCGTGACGTCAACGGGACGTGTGTGTGTGTGCGTGTGGGTTCGTGCGCTCCGGAAGGGGAGAGAGGCCTGGCCTAACTGCGGAGAACCATGGCTATGACTCATTTCTGGCTACGACGCGGCGGACTTTTCTGCTACGCACTCTGCGGTCGCACCTGCTGCCCTGGCGGAGAGTGAGGGAGAAAACGGACCCCTATATAAGGCGGGGCGTGAGGCTGCTGAGTTGTTCTCTTGGATTTGACGACTGTATCGCTACCATGTAATTAAACCGTTCGTTACGTTACCAATTCTCCCACCTCCACTGGACCCCTGGGTTCTTCACTTCGGGGAATGGTCGTCGTCACGAGCCAGGAAGCTCCCGGACGTGCGGCCTAAACCCCGCCTCGAACACCCCTTTCCAAATCTCTCTCAGCACCTCATACCTGTTGTAATTCCAAAAGTTTCCGCGGATGTGGCGTCACCTGGCGGCAGAAATGTAAACTAGTAAAAAATCTGGTATCGAGGATACTGGGTATGATAGGACCGCCATTAGACTTGACTTCTCCACGTTGCTGGGTTCTCCTTGTCATCGGCGTTTCAGTCTAGAGTTTGCGGCTCTGCTACTTTTCGGTAACCGGTGACGATGGCCGAAGACGAGAACATCCCGTTCTCGTTTCAAGCCGACGGCTGGGTTGAAAACCCTCCGCAGTGCGCCAACTTGTCGCAAGACGAAGTGTGGCGATACTTGCGCAGCAAGTCGGACTCGGTTCGGCATGGCAACCGAGGATGGGCCTTCAAGGAAGAAGGTTATGTCCGCCTTCACTTACGCAAAATGGCGGTGAAGCGTGAAGCTTTCCCAAGCTTTCCTACCAAGTCATACACTTGGATTTGGATCCGGCTAATTGCCACTTCAGTCGTATTCAAATCCAAATCCAAACTCTCGAACCGGGAACCCGGAAAGTGGTGGATTATCTGGGATGTTCCATGGAGCGTTAACTTGATCTCGTTTAGTTATGGGACGGGTTAAAGATGCGCTGACAAATATCAGAATTCTGACAGCGAAAATTTAAATTCGGTATCAATTGTCTTAATTGCTGATAAGCTCATATCACGTTCATTAGATAGTTTATTACGGTTAGATCAAAGGAGCTGTGACGCCACGACATCTATAGTTTTTTTTTTTTTTTTTAAGGTGTCGGACAAGGGTTTTTGCATTTACGTCATAACTAATCGCCGTTCTCCCTTCCATGCATAGTTTTTGAACACCATGATGTACATCATTAGCGTCGAAATCGCCCCGGGCGTTGCTCGGGCGTGTCCGCCGAGGCCATTTTGGCCTCGGCAGACATATATTCCGGCGGTTTTTGATCCGGAACTGATGTCATCTGCAAGGATCTTATGAAAGGATGAATTCCATGTCATCTCACAGTATAAAATTTTAAAACGACTCACCTCTGAAGAAAAAAATATGAACACGCCACTAACGTGAGATTTAAGCCACAAGATTTCCCTTTTTTCAAAAAAGTAACGTTTCCGTCCCTTGCCAGGTTTTCTCTCCCTGTTATGTTCATGATATAGCTCGTTGGAGACTAATTTGAACAAAAAACAAAACCCTTGCCGAAACGTTTGTCATACCATTCTATCACTGTGATATAGATTTATGAAGGAGCCAGTTTCCACAAAGTGGTTATGACTACGGTAATTGAAAGCTGGAGCTTGTCTTTCATTTTATCGTGTAATGTTCATTATTCGAAGACTATGAAGCTTGTTGATTATTACCAGCCGCAAAAGTATATTTTATGGACATTATTAAACTATATTATAAAATAACTTGAGAAAGTTTTATATCTACAAATGTCCCTTTCCTACGTACGTCCCGACGTCTGAAAAAAACAAAAATTGAGGATATTTCACAAAAGAAAATGGTGTCCCTATTTTGGAATATTTGTAGGCCATAAGAGATAGTTAATAGCGTTGAAGTGTTTTCCATGGGCATAAATAATTTCTGGGATGGTAGATATTGCACGTGCTTTGCTCCTTTCCAGGAAAATGAGCGTTCTGGGAGGCAGAGATTGCACAAGGTGCGGTGGAATTGTAAATATTGGAATGATCGATATTGAAGACCCCTTGCCCATTTGAGGCATTCAAAATATGTCTTTTTCTTTCCTTTCTTTTTTTGCTAAATCAGTGTTTTTGAGGTTGTTTTTTTTTTTTCCTCTAAAAGCTTGCTTACACAGGGGCGTCGACTGCGTTGCGCTGCGTTGCGTTGTTCACCACGGCGTCTCCTCATTGACTCGTCATAAGGGTCGCCAAAGCAACAGCTTGTCGCAAGCAGTCTTAAATGGGGGGGGGGGGGGGGGGGGGGGGGGGGTGTTTCAACGATTTCCGCCAGACATGTACAAATTACTCAAAAAAAGGTAGTTAAGTTACAGAGTATCGACGCCAAAAGTAACTGGAGTAGAGTAGAAATTACGCATTTGTAATAGTAATTGAGTAAACTAGTAACTACTGTAAAAAAGTAGCGAGTTACTTTGAAGTTACTTTCAAAGTTACATTTTATATTTTTGTGGTAACAAAATGAACAGCAGTTTTGATCCGTAAAAAACCCTGCGAGCCTAAAATAAATGCAGTCATTTTATGGCTGGCGTTTTAACCAAAATAATTTATTCGCTCGCAGAAGCTATTGACCTTCAAAGTCCTTTTCGGAGGGTTTTCCTTTTTTCTTCCTAAAGATATCCCCAGCCAAGCTAAAAAGACGTCCCACCCACGCGCTGGATGGAACGGCAGCGTTGAAGTTCAGAAAATGGCTGTGCAGGGTCGGGTAAGCGAGTGTCGGCATCTTAGGTGTCAATGACGAAACATATGAGGTTTGCCTCGGTTAGAGGGTCTTTCATAACAAACTCTCCTCCTTTTTTCTTTTTCCTTCGGCAAGTTGAGATTGTTATGACTGGCCCCTCTTTATTTCCACGACGTTCGGAGAGTAAGCTGAGCGAGAGCACCTGACCGTCAAGGGTTCAAGTCTCGCGCCATGACGATGAGATCATCCGGGCGACTGCGCGTCTCGTTGCAGTGCTAGTGCTACGCTAATGAAAAAAAAAAATATAGATATATATACTTCGCCGCTGACGCCGGGTCAAACAAAAAGATCTCCCAAGGATGGCTCGGAATCCTCACCGGCGACCATGGTATCCTGACGCGCCTGACACGCTTGACAAGTAAATCGTTTTCAACAAAGAGGAGGTCTCCCTGGCGTGGAAGGTCGGAAGGACGCGAAGGATTACGTGAACAAGTATCGTCGCCGGTACAGTTGCAGCTGGAAGCGGGAACGTGCTCCCATGAACGGATTATCCGTGTCTGCGTTTGATCGCGGGGGAGTCCGTCTTTGCAAGGGAGTATGCGCTGACGACAAGGCGACCATGGGAACAGGCGCCCAGCTGCGAGGTCATTCCAGTGGCGACTCCCGTGGAACCCCCAAACCGCTTGAGGCAGAACTCAGTAAAGCAGACAACATGAAAACAACAAGAACCCTCGGAGTGTCCCCGTCTTTCACGGTTGCAGCTGGAGGATTAGGTCAATACCCGCGCGCCGGTGTTATGTCTTGGCTGCTCGTCGCCACCTTCGCCAAAGGACGTCTGTGATGCAGTTTCTACGGCTGCCGTGTATAAGTGCGTGGGAACGGAATGTTAGGGGGCCCCTTGTTGGGGAATGCCACTTCATCTCCTGGCGTCCTATTTATTCCTGCGATCAAACTTTTGTGATAAGCAAAATTAGCACTAGATTTTGAAAGGAGTTAGTAATTTGAGTAGAAGTTACCTGAAAAACGTAGTTAAATTAAACTACTAATTACCCAAATAAAGTTGTAATTCAAAGTTACGAAGTTACTCGTAAAAGTAGTTAAACTACAGTAGTTTGAGTAGTGTAGTTGAACTACGTCCAAGTCAGATTCCGCACTTTGGTCAAACATTTGTGGAAGTTGCCCTCTGACACTTCTGAAGTAAAGTGCAGAAAACCGATTTCGCCATGCGTGTCCTAGTGTAAAAAAAAGGATAAATATTGACATTTCTGGCATCCCTCAACTCACTCCCAGTCTTCAGGGTCACACCTGGTCGCACTCCTAGTGACGTAATTCGGGGTGCCGTGTAGGTTCCCGTGTGCTCTCTCGGAGAACACTTCCCCTCCATCCCTCTGCTGACATTAGCGGGCGTTATGCTGCAACCTAGAGCCGAGCGACGTCACGCAAGCTTCTCGCCGTAGTTCCTTCGGCTGCCACTTGCGGCTGCAGGCGGAGGAAAAAGCTCGACTTTTGCTTTACGATTATGCAGCGGAATCGCGACAATTTTTTTTAATGAAAGAAATGTTTTCTCTGTCCTCCGGGACACGATAAACAACGTAAAAATGACGAGAAGCAAATTCTCTTCATCTTAAAATCGTTGAACCACCCCCCCCTTCCCTTTTTAACAAGACGAAGTAGTTGCAGCCGCGCTCCAGCGCAACCGTGTAAACGCGCCATAAGGCGACACAGCTTTTTGTTCATTTGTTTACATAGAGTCGCTGCCAGAAGATCGGGCCCCGCTCAAGTTGAACGTCTGTCTCGATAGTTGATCGGAAAACAAAAACACAAGAGGGAATGAGAAAGAACAACATTCGAATTTTTCTAGACAGCTTGGAGTGCCCATGGCATTGTTTGGCTGTAGAAAGTCAACTCGCGAAAAGACATCGCGTGTGCATGGTGACCCATAGAGACTGTAAAGCGTGAGACGTGAGAGTAAAAGTCAGGGCACGTCGCTTCGCCGAGTGGTGTAGCCATAGCAACCGCCATTGACGCCATGATGTGGCACAGCAGCATTCGGCCACACCATAGCGTCAGCGGCGGTTGCAATGGTTACGCCACTCGGCGGTGAAACGCGACGCGACACTTTTGCACATGTGTTTCGTGTTTCAAGCAGCAGAGTTGAGAAGGAATGCAGACGCTGCTGGACACTTACAGCGCCCAGAAATGACGAGGGAACTCACTACGCGATTGTAATTTATTACGTGTGAGCGACAATTAACTTCAAACTCTGAAAAACAAAAAGTTGAAAAAAAAAATCGGCATTACGCGGGCGTTTTGTTTGAGACTTCATTTTTTACACCCTCAACGGCATCTCTGAGTGGGCAATTTCTTGTGTGAGTCCTCATAACGAAATAAAACGCTTCGGACTTAACGGTTTCTTCTTCAAAGTTGAACCCACAATTTGGCGTTTTCCACATAATATTCTGCCACTTACGCGCTCTATGCATTCTCAGTCTCTCAAATATCTTTGACCCTATTTCTCACTCAACTGGCATCTTCACGGGCTTCTTTCAGCGCGTTACAGGCTAAATTACAGTGCCCTTCAATTTATGGCCCTGCTTTTTTATCCTCAGAAGTGATAGAATAAAGGCCTGATCTAAGACTGTCATGATAAGCAAAAATTTCAAAATTTTTATCCCGTCAATCTGGTATTGCATAACCGCAGTGTGCCCATGTATAGTGACTGTGGTATAATGCAACGTATATACCGTTCTATTAGGGTCATAGCAGAGAGGGTAATAGAGAGAAAAAATGCCCTCTCCCTCTCACCCCGCATGTCATCTGCTCCGCCGAGTGGGCAGTACCTGACATCCGGCTGGCGTGCCAACTCTGTTGAAAATCGCGTCATTTTGGAAATTTCAAGCGCAGATCCGCAGATTTGGCATGCCACTTGTCGTGTGATACTATGCTAGATAAAAAGACTAACAGGGTCCAATTGCGCTGCTACCTGCGTGCAAAAAAAAAAAAAAAGGAAAACTGTGTCAGATTGGCCGGTCTCTCCGGCGAAAAGAAATCCGGTTGCTGTACCATTTTTTACTATACAAAGTTCATACTGGTGTAGGCCTTTAGCGAGCATGAGTGGAAGTCTGAAATAATAAATAAAAACGTGCTCTCCTGCCGCAATACACGCAGTAGTTGAGGGTAGTACTGCCGGCTGACTCAACTGCTATTTAAGTTACGGAAAAAAGATAAGCTAGTTGATCATTTACCGAAATAGAACAACAGAGAGCTATAGGCTGATTTTGGAGTAGCCAGAACTATTCTAAGAACGCGAACCACTTCACAACGGCAGCCACGAGCGAGAGTTCGATGTTCCGTACAGCCCGCCGATACAGCTCAAAGATGAGAATGGCAACCTCCCGGTTTGTCGTCTGCTAGCGGAGTCGGGCGCGTGCCCTCTCTCTCGTTTTACCCCGCCGAATCCGCTGAATTTCCCGGATGTATGGAGAGAGCGCTGCTGTCGAACAAAATGGTGCCGCCCAGAGAGCGCTAAATGGAATGGTCTATAATGCGCCAGGCCATAGCCCCCTTTATACTGAAAATGTCTGCCCAATGGTTGCTTTGTCGTCGTCGCGCCTACTTCACACATTTGCTACTAGGGGCGCCAAAACCCCATACGAAAATGCAGACGACGCTTGTCCGTTGCCTGCTGCTACAGTTCACCGTAGCTATCGTAAGCTACGTTATCCGTTAAGCTACGTGATAACGTAAGTTTTTCATGTTAGGTTACGCGGTAACGTGACCTTACGTGATGAAATAGGTCACTTGATCACGTAATGTTTTTGTGACACGAGTAACTTCTTTCGGTCGTCGTTCGACCTGCAGAGCTCTAGAGCTCTTAGCAATAGCCGGCATAGCTCAATAGCCCGAGGCAGAGCCGTTTATACTGAGAGAGTTTGGCCAATGGGCGGGGCTTGTTGGCCGCTAGAACAAGCGGATTTCGCGGTAACACAATATGGCGTTACTTCTTTGTCTTGTTCATTCCTGAGAAATCGCGTAGAGTTCCTATGAGTCAGAGCCACAATCCCGAGGCTGTCTGCGGCTCGTGGCACGCACACCGTGACGCCACACGTATACACGCGCGGTCATTTCATTCCATTTATTGATCGTGGGCACATCAGCACCTTGTACTTAGCCCCGACTCCTCGTGCTGCATTCTAAGGCGCATCATACCTTACTGTTGTGTGCCTCTGTGCAACTCGAACTCGCGAGTTGCATTTCCTAGCAGTCATTAAGCAGGCTCCTAGTGATTCAATCCTCAGGCACCAGGACAAGGGAGGACTATTAGCGACGAGAAGTTTTGGTGGCGCCCTCCTGTGGTTCCCCTTTGTGACGTCATTACCTTGCAAACAACAAGTTCGATGGTGTTTGTTATTAGCATGGTGGAAGCTTGAAATCATTGCGCTCTCAAAGGAACACTGTCAACACCGTCGAAATCAAAGTTCTTTCATTCCTCTTATTTCCGTCGATGATAAATCCCCTTTCCGACGTCATAGTCAGCGTTCGGCCAATCGTGGAAGACCGACCACAGCGACGCTTTCGGTCGCGCACGGGGCTAATACTATCCATCAGAGAAGCTAGTGAGGGTGTTGTATGCGCTGAAGAACTTCGTAAAGATTTTACAAAAAAAAAAAAAAAAAAAAAAAAACGAAATATGCTGTAAAAGCCTTTTCATGCAGCTGTTGAGACTGCGGTAGATACACTTATGCACCATAAGGCTCTGAAATGCTCAAAGGCAGAGAAAGATGTCAACCATTGGAAAGATTTCCTCCAACTTCTGTGTACTAAGTATTTCAGGCCTATCTTCACAAACTACTCGGCATCCGTGACTAACAAGCATAACCTTAAGGAGGTCTTTTCCAACAAGCCACTATCTAAGAAGTCGCTAAAGTTCTAGAATTGGATACGTGAAAAACAGTACGGACCACAAGAGATCGGTCAAAAATATAAAGGGTTGTGCGCTTAAAAAAACAAATTGAAAATGTATCTCAAGATCCCCGGTCAGAGTGTTGCCGACGGGTGTGCAGGTTTTTGCTCAGCGGGGACGCGTTCGCGGTCCTGAGAAAAACCGCTTGACTGCCGCATGTGGTCAGCGGGCCGTATGTTTTGCGGCTCTGCTCCAGAAGCAATAAAAACGCTATTAGGTCGCTGTTTCAACGTTGTGAAAGTCCGCCAGTCTGTCTGTCTCCTTTTTAATTGGCATTGACTATTTCTATTGTCGATAGGACAAGTACCAGAGGTCTGGTAACATTTCAGGATAGAAAAAACCAAGACGTGAAAGCTAAAAGAAAGGTTTAAGACTTATTTTATATATGAAATATGTACTGACCGTGCCCTGCGCTTGCTATGTAGAACGGGTTACGAATGCATTTAATTCACAAACGGCATCACAGTGGACTGTAGCTGCGGGAAGCGAAGAAGAGTTCTCTGCATTTTCGTATGGGGTTTTGGCGCCTCTATACTTTGTCTCATCATACGATGGACTAAGGGCCAAAGCCATGGGCCGCCAGGTCCAATCACGTTCCACGCTACACTATGGCATGCCTAGCATTGATTAGGGGTGAACGAATAATGCTCCGAACCCAAAAACTCTGCATCATTTCTATAGCTTCGACACCGCAAACAGGCTCTTTTTGCGAGGTAAAATTGTTGAGTCACTAGTGCTCTTTCGATTCGAACCACTGTCCGCCCATCCCCATCAGTGATACGAGACGCGGGCAATGATACGCGCATCAAAGCGCAATACGCGATTTCTAAGTGGCTTGTGATTGGGTCTGGTGGTCCATAGCTTTTGCCTTTAGTCCATCGTAGGGTGAGACGAAGTATAATAGCAAATATGTGAAGCAGGCGCAACGACGACGAAGCACGGAGAAGCCAACCATTGGGCAGGCATTATCAGTATAAAGGCGGCTATGGCCAGGCGTAGCTTACAAGCCTCACCCTGCGATTATACGAGCGCGCCTAAATGAATTAATAGAGTCGGTCGTTGACACTACTGCCTTATGCATCAAACGACCCAATAATAGACTGTTAGGTGAGCTTTTAGATAGCGCAGGCGGATATCCACGGCGTCTGATGACTCTCCCCAGAGCCAGCGCACGTACTCCAGCATTGCAATTCCACTTCGCCTTAGACAGACTTTTCCCAAAGAAGCTCTTTCCCCGTTGTGATGCAAATGGCGATGGTATTTATATACGAACGGGGTCGCACTTCTAAGTCCATAAGAAATCTTTTTTTCTTCTCACCCTCTTCTAACATATGTGTTTGATAAGAACAAAAAAAAAACGTCTACCGTTTTTTTTTCTTCTTTTTTTGCACGAGGTGTGTAGGCCACGCGTAAGGCCAAAATATAAAAATTAAGCCTCACCAAAAGCGAGAATAGAATAAAATACCTTTTGTGTGCAGGAAAGGACGGAGATTATTCTGGTTCTTATCAACTTTTTATGCTAACGTTGCCGTCCCCATTCTCCGGCATCGCCTAGCGGTGAGGCAACTTTTCTAGCCATTGCGCACGTCGTGTGGGCATGCAACCTTCATGGGTCAGGTCAGTCAGGCGCTGGTGCCGCCCTATTACCGTTCTAACAACCTTTACTCGCCATCTTCTCACTTTCCCCACAAGCGAAGGTGAACATACCATAAAATCAGGAGGATTCCATACTTTATATAAGCGTACTTTTGGTTTTGTTTTTACGTTTCGCGAGGTCCCATCCAATAGTCGGGTTGGGCGAGGGTTTCGGTTAAAATTACACGAGTCACGTCAGCTTTACCGTTCTTTTGCAACCTTGGCCGGTCAATATACGCGTACGCCCTGGAGGATTCCTGTAAAGGTACTATTTTAGCACGCAAGGGGGCAATAAATTGTGGACTTTGGTGAGCCAACGCCGTCTCGCCTTCCCTTGCTTTGACGTTCGTTCTTTTGAAGTGAAAGTTAATCCTGCCGGCATGCTTGCGTTTCTTTTTATTTTTTTATTTTTACGACATACCTAAATAAGGTGGGAACAATATTTCTTAACAATAATAATCCCTGGAGAAGGGAACAAGGGGGACAAAGGACCAACACAAACCTCCAAACACAGCTCCAAACATAGTTTGGAAATTTGTGTTTCTCCTTTGTCCCCCTTGTCCCCCTTTTCCAGGGAGTATAATTGTTAACCTTGTCCAGCTCGTTGCACCTTTGCATTAATTCCATTAGCAACAATATTTTTGTGCCCTTAGTTGCTGTTTTCATATTTTATGAGAGAATGTTAATTTCATTGCTCTCAGGAGTACGATGTTATCCGCGTCAATTTATGCCCGTTCAGGTAGATACAATTTCAAATAAAATTGACGTTAATAAGTAGCGTGAAATAGAGCGGCAACACGGCGAACGGAAGCTGGTAGAAAACTTAAGAACAAGCGCAGGACTCACGTTCATTACTTAGACAATCTTACCCTGTGTGCTCATCCCTTCCTGGTCAAGTGCGCGCGATCGTCATTTCACCCATTTCCAGAGTTTCCCCGGTCACTCCACGGAAACCAACACCACTCCAGAGTATATCCTCAACAAACTCCAAGGGGTGGCTACATGCACGAAGACAGGAATGAAGTCGGCTCTTATTTCTGAGATTGTATGAACGGCAGTGAATATCCCGGTAGATATTAAAGCATGGAACAATTTTAACGGAACCCCCTAATCCCAGGAATTTGTTCGTTCGTGCATTGCCGCGCTAAAGTTGCGGGGAAAATTGACGTCGCGCGACGTCGTGGTATAATCTGGCACCACTCCTTGATTCTCTGATGTACCGTCATGTGACCATGTCGTGTGACCCCAGGTTACGTAACGTCACGCGAGGCCAATGACGCCTTGACGTCATGGTATCTCGTCCAGGTGTTACGTAACAACATGACGTAACGGGACATCAGGTCACGCGACGCTAATTTTCTGATAAATAATATGGTCTCCTTGATTCTCCAAAACGACTTTTTAATGTCTTCTAAACAAATTTAAACGATCACTCCTTAAATTATGCATTCCCAATCATTACAATTTGCATAGCTAAATTAAGGGTTGCTGTCTTTTTCATTTTTTTTTTAATTCGCTTCACATAAGTGCATTTCATAATCGGTAAAGTCGGCACTTAAAGAAACAAATTATGAGTAGCATCGTGCCAGATAAATAAGCTGCATCTATATAAAACTTCATATTGCGAAAGAGAGCGCGTTCGTGGGCTTGTGTGTATACGTGCGCCAACTTTCGCAATATGAATATTGATACGTATACGCAGTTTATTTATAGGACGCGGTGAACCCAGTAATATGTTTTCTCTGCCATCTTCACGGTTCACTCTATAAACATTGGGATCTAAATCATTCCATCAGCCGCAAATAGCGCTCGTACCCATGGAGATAAAAGCGAGCAATCGACATAATAATTCAGCGATGTGTTATGAAAAAAAAAAAAATCGCATTTGTTTTAGGGCATTTAAACTTTCTCCGTCTTGCCATTTGCTAAATGAATTCCCAGCTATTTATACTCGCTTTACCTTCAAGAAAAAAGGCGGATGTGTCCGTCTCGTTGCATGCTTATTGGTGGCATGCCGTCACACAGGCTCATCCGCTCTTCAGACTATACTTTCGCAATCACCAAAGCCAGCGATACTTTTCTCTCGTTTTTTGAACACTGAGTAATATGTTAATGTAAGTAGAAAAAATAAACAAAATGTCCCCAATACCCGCGATAATACAAGGGGTGTATCTTTTTGATTTACAGGTTATTTATTTTATTTGTTTGTTTACGTTTTGCTTTATATGGCCCGCCACTTAAAGGTCGGTAGGTCCACCTTCACAAGATACTTCCTCTGGCACCAAATACACTCGCGCCACCGGTGTTGCAGCCTTTCCATGCCCCGTCAGATCCACTTTATGTAAAGTTGTCGCACCCACCACCTGGACCACGCATCATAATACTTCTTTATTTAGTTCATTACGGTCGATCACTTATACGCGGTCGACCACTTCACCTCTCAGTGTCTGCTCCGGTTTATATTACGCGTACTAAATTTCCCAAATGATTAGATTATTACGCCAACAATTTTCGACTATTCCTTACCATGCTGTCCATACTCTTACGTCTGTTCTAACTTTTTTTTTTGTCTCCTCAAGCTCTTTTGTGAGTTCTGTCATCCCTCACGCGGCTATTTCTAATCTAGCCAGTTTTCCCCTCATCTCGAATGTAATCTGATCTATTTTATGTTGATGTTCCCGTAGGGTTTGCAGCCAAATCTGCTGCGTCAGGACTCGGATTTGTTTTTATGTCGCCAAAACACGGCAAAAAAAAACAATGGTGTCCCAACACTCAGAAGCAATAGATCAGAGGACATGTGGGCTCGACATCACTATCAAACAGAGAATCATCTGTAACACAAATGGTAATCTCAATACTTACCTACCTGAAGGATGAACACAAATTTATTTATCATTTCTCCGTCTCCAATAATCTCCATAGCACCATCTATTTTCTTCTTCTTCTTTATTTGTAATTTCGTTCATGCTTGTGGCCACCACACCCCTCTGCTCACCCCACCCAGTGAGAGAGGGGGCAGCAGAAAGGGCAAGAGCTGGCGCTGTAAAGGTGTTTTAAACGTAACTTCCAAACTGGTGTGGAAATATGAGCGTCACTTCTATTATTGGTTTCCTAGACTCTCCATGTTATTACCACTCTACAAGCCGATATTTCTTCTAAAGATGTATTACAACAAGAAGCCCAAATTAGAACACCTCCTTTTTCTCTCATGCCGCAAATCCGTATGCATACGAGGGAGATTGTCCACTATTCTTGCTCAAACTTTCTCGTGCTTTCTTTTTATTTTGGGATAACTTTTATGAGCAGCACGACGGTTTTGTTTCCCCCTCTCATCGATAGTAATGAAGGAAATGGGGGGAGTGTTGGGCGGTGCTCGAGCACGCTGCATCTTAAGACGCCAGCACAGCTTATCCATCATTCATCGTCCTCAGATCCCTGCTCGCAAAAAACTACCCTCTTGTTCCCCCTGGGAGCGGAAGTAAGGCGGGAACGCGACGTTGGTTGACTCCGGGGAACAACGCATGTGCGACCCTCAATCTCGGTAATCGTCGCCGACGCTGACAAGATGTCGTCGGCGCGCTCGCTCGAGGGGAACGCCGCGGAGCGCCGTCGCTGCATAACGTAGTGGGCTCGGCCGCCGGTTCGCGATCGCCGAAGCGTCGTTGTCGGCGGCGGCGGCGAAAGCGGAACCCGATTGGCATTGACTTCGGAAGATCTTGGGCACTGACAAGACAAAATGGGACCTTTATCCTCAGCGGGTTTCCGCCGTGAGCTCTTTCGGAGGCCAGGGTGCTTTCTTCGCGCAATATTGGCGGACGGTTTCCTAAAATGCAGTCGAATTGTCTCGTTGGACACCACCATGGAATAAAGGCGCCGAATAAACGGGGACCAAAAACACTACCGGCTCTGGTTGGTGACGGGTACGGGTGTATATTAATCGATGTTGCAGTCTTTTCTCTCTTTTTTTGTCTGTTAGGAATTGTCTAAAGCTACGCTCACAAAGCGGATACAGTCGACCAAAGACAATTTTCATACGACTGTTTGAGGCGCGTTACTTTCTTGTTGACGGTTCTATTACATTGGTCGTGCAAAAGCTGCCTCCGGACGTGTTCGAAGCATGTATGAAGCGAATATGCTTCGAATATGCTTCTGACGCGTCCGCAGACAATTCTGTTGACATTTTCTGTAGAGAACACCGTGTCATTTGTGCTATGTATACGGGAGTGTGACAAGGAATGCGCATTTCGTACGGTTTTGTACTTTGTGTTAACTAATTACCTGATTTTCTAGTAAGCGAATTGAAAGACGATCATATATACAGCTGTATATGTTTCATTATGTCAAAGCCGTATATTGAGAGAGTTTGGTCAATGGGAGGAGCCGGCGGAAGCCGGGGTGGAGCGGCGAAAGCGTCGCCGCCGCTAGCGCCGCATATTCCCCCCGTGTTAAGCTTGCGAGGTTAGGATGAGCTAAGATGTCCTTGAAGGATTCGCGTAGCGCGGTGCAGGTTTTTTTTTTTTTGTTTCTGGGTGAGGCTGAGAGTACATTAATGTATCATCGCAAGAGATTGGTGGAAAAGGGGAGTTTCAAGGTGTTGAGTGCGTTTAGTGGGCCAGGAAAGGTGACATCGACGAGAAAAACTTTCCTGAAACATGAGACGAAACTGCGAATGTGGTGTGCGCGTTCGGGACTTGGGTCAAAACTCCCTCGGAGACATATCCGCAGTTTTTACCGTCCACTCCGTCGTGACCGTGGCAACGGCCACCTCGGCCACGACGGAGTGGAGCCCACTCCAGGTCGCGGCAGCGGCCGCGGCCTCGAGTGCTATCGCAAGAAAGATTGAGCGCGTTCTTAATGTCGCAGTGACGACAACGTCACGTCCGTCGCCCTTTTAGTTACGAAGAGTCGCAAATTTTAACTCTAGCGTGCTGACACAAAATACTTGAATACACCCTTACCTAGAAATTGTGACTGGAGTGTGAAACGAGGGTGAGTGAAAGGCCGAGAGGTTAGCCTGAGTGCATGACTCTAGCAGACTACTCGACACTGGTGAAAAGGCGCTAGGGAGAGAAAGAGTGATATGATAAAATGAAATGCGGGAGGTCATAGAGATGATGATGAGTTGATCAATGCGAAGGGAAATGATGAGATGATCAATTGTTTCTTTTCTTACACTTTAGAGCGTCAGACCAGACATGCTTGTAGTAGTGGAGCAAATCTATCAAGTAACTGAATGAGAGTAGTGGCGAAGGGGGGGGGGGGGGGGGGGGGTAACAGATGCTAGAAAAATACGGAGAGCCGATACCAGAGCTACCACTACTGTGCCCATACTATGCATGTGCGCTGTTATAGCAGAGACTATTTCTATACTAGAAGGAAGTTGGGGAACTCTGACTCTTTCTGTCGTTCTCGATGTCGACGGTTGTGAAGGGTGTGACACTTGCGTCGTTTGGTAAATGGTGCGATGGTGGTCAGTTTGATTTCCATGGCGTGACTGTTTGTTCTTGTTTGAAGTTCCATCTGTGCTAGGTGTCGGTACTTGCTTTACTAGCGGCGAGAAGGTTTCGTGGAGAATTCTGTTCGTCAGGATTGTGGATAGGGTCTTTCTTTTTCGAAAATATCGTTTTCACAGTTCTTCGTTCATTTCAAGAAATCTTCGATGATTCCTTGATTCCTTGACGCCGGCTCCTCCCATTGACCAAACTCTCTTGGTGTAAGCTAGTCGGTGTTGTTTTGACTTCGGAAATTGACTACTGCTTTTTCGTCTTTCCATTTTGGGCATTGTCGGGAGGTGGACAGGTGCCCTTTCCCACAGTTGATACATTTGATTTCGTTTGGACAAGAATCCTTGTCGGTTTGTTGTCCACAGCTTGAGCAGGGGTTGGTGACGCGACATGCAGCAGCAACATGCCCGAGACGTCCGCAATGCTGGCACTGGGTGGGTTTGTCAGAATGCATATACACTTTATGGCGCACATATCCGAGTTTCACGGAATCTGGTATGTTCCCGATGAAAATGTGACTGCAGCAGAGTTTATTGAGGCGGTTCTGCGAATGGGTAGCACGGCAGGTGATAACACAATCTCCCGCAGAAGGTCGGCTTCTGTGATTTCGTTTGTCTGACCATAAATCACGCCGACAGCCATGTTAGTTGTGCGAGGTTCGTACGGTGTTATTTTAATACCACATAGATATGTCATACAAAGAAGCGTTGCCGTTGTTTCGAGATTTCTCGTGTCCACTGCAAGAAGGTTGAGTCTTTCATTTGGGTGAATGCTGATGATGCCGTCAAAGTTGTTGGCCTCGAGGGCCCGTAAGAACTTTATCGCATTAAATTGTCTGATCTTAAAGCAGGGATCTGCAAGCACAAAGATCCCAATGAGCCCGTACGCGAAGCGCTTTACGAGTTGTATATCGGTACTTCTTGAAGCATCAGGAGTCTCGTGCTTGCGTCTTTTACCCCTGTAGATGATAAAAGATCTTCGTCGTCATCGACACCCTTTGCAGTAAGAGCTTCATGATCAAATGTTTCTGTTGTTTGGGATTCGCATTCGGACATCAGCCCTTCAATGGGATGTGGCAACCCAGCTTCTGGTACCAGAGGTCGGTATATGGAAGAGGAAGAGGCGCTGTTGCAGAAGATTTTGGCAATGAGTAGACTTGCCTTTGAACGTTGCCTATGGTGAGCTGTAGTGCATGATCCGCCTTGTCTTGAGTGTTTTCTTGAGAGACGTTGCCCTTGGAAGACAGACCAGATGTTTCCATGGTGTTCATCGGGCAAGGTTGGTCTCAATGAGGGAGTGACCAAAGGTTGCCCATCAAGGAAGGCCCCCAAAAATCGTCGAAGGTGGAGCAACAAAATTATCTTGCCTTTTTAGGAGCAGAATGATCAGCTGGTGGGCGATGCGGCTCTGTGACGTCAGCTACGCGGCGCAGGGAGGGAGGGATGCTCGGGCGGTATAAACAATCCTGGTTTGGTGGCGGATCGGTTTGTTTTCAATAATAGTTCGTCGTTTTACTATTTGCTGTCAAATGTAGAGCTCGCTAAATTTGTCTGCGGAGGTATCAAGTGTCGAAATCCTCTAAATTGAACCGCAAACGCTGACATACCTTCCACCGTCACATCGTCGGAGTGAACGACGAAGCTGAGGAGGAAATAGATCATTTGCTACATCATCCAAGTGCCCCGGCCAACACTTGAGGACTCATGGGAACGATGGTTCTTCAGCCCCTTAGTGCTGAGTAATTTAGACCGTTTCGGTGCTTACATGCTTTTGAGTGTAATTTGGAGTCACCCTGAACAAGCGTCGGGTATACTGGGTGATGGCAAGGAGCGGCCAGGCTCTTTAAATCGACTGCAAAATTCGGTTTCTTAACCTATCGCGCTACGACTTTGTGCAGCGTTGCCCACAGACAGTGCACTTTTTTGTAAAATTTGCAAAGAGCGAACGTACCTGAGGAAAAAGTAAAGAAAGAAAAAAGGCTTAGCTCCTATGGAAAACGCAGCGAAGCCACCGCTCTTCAAAAGATAGGGCGCCCTATTGTTTGAAGACCGGTGGCTTCGCTGCGTTTCCATAGGAGCTAAGCCGTTTTCTTTCTTTACTTTTTCCTAGGGTAAATTCGCTCTTTGAAAATTTTACACAAAAAAATGCACAATCTGTGGGCAACGCTGCATAAAGTCGTAGCCCGATAGGTTAAGAAACTGAATTTGGCGGTCGATTTAAAGAGCCTGGCCGCTGCTTGAATCACCCAGTAGAGTCCAAAGACCTGTCATACGACTTTTAAAATTTCTCGTCAACGTCAGCGTTTTTGATACTGTGCCTTGCTGAGCTACAGAAATTTCTTACAATGTTATCATACTCGTGATAGTTGTTTTAGCAGGAATTGCTTGAAAAGCCAAGCATTCACAACCAAAACCAGGGTTTAGCTTGGGGTCAGTGGTGCTGCTTATAGCATTTTTAGCGTTTCTAAGAAACTAATTAAATATCAATGTCTTTGAAGTTGTACGAGAATATTAATATGGTAAGAGATTTCTGCTGGTCAGCCAGGTAGAAGGGAGGATAGCATGCACAGTATAAAAAACGCTGACATTGACGAGAAATTTTAAAAGTGATATGACAGGTATTTGAACTCTAAGGACGTTTTTTCGGGGTAAATCCGGGTTGCACTCAAAATTGTGTAAGCATCGAATTGGTCGAAATTATCGACCACTGGGGAAATGAAAGAACACCGTTCCCATGATTCCTCGAGTGCGGGTCGGTGAGCATGGGGGATTTAGCAAGTGGTCTATTGCGCCTTCTGTCGACGTCGCGCTCATCTTTGCGCGGATTTCTCTTTTGCGAGAATACCGCTTAAATCTCGTGATAACTGACAAAGCGGCTTCGCAGGATGTTTGGGTCTGCGTAATTTTAAATATCAAAGCAATAGAAAAGTTTATGAAAATAAAGATAAGACAGAAAACAAAACATTTTCTTGTAGCTCACAACCACATTATGGTGTAACATATGTTGAATTGTATGCATATTATTCTTTTCTTTCTTTTTTAAAGTGCAAAGAAAATTGTCGGCAAAGTCACAAATGCGGAGGTTTCCAAGCGAGAATCGATTAATGCTGGTTTAGTGTGCCGGTGAATATGTTCTAATAAAGCGAGAACGGCCTGCCAAAATAAACATGATAGGTATACGATTTGTGTAGTATAATTTCTCCATTAAAAAAATTATTCGACACAAATATATTGTGAAAAAAATAGAAAACAGTTTTCAAAAAGCCTCACAGTGGCCACCGAAGTTTCTCTATTTAGATTCCTAAACGCACTGAAAAAGCTTACAGGTTCAGCAAAACATCAACCGCCACTGTGGGGAATCCAGGAAGTTCCTGTTCAAGATCGCTCTATAGAAACGTACGGGGGGATATTATTATTTTTCCGCAACTAATGAGTTCGCGGCATTAGCCAATAAATACGCCGGTGATGACAGATCATGAAGCAAGAGGCATGAACATAATTATTAAGCTGCCAGTGATTATACCCGCTTCATCCACCTCCGTGAGCTGTGCCAACCTGGTCGCTTTGTCTTTTCTTCAGGCGGCTGTCGCCAGTCCTGTCAAGAAGACTGTGGACGTGCCTGCTGAGTGCACCCTCCCTCGAAGCCATGACGAAGCGATGCCCCGAGGAAGGGCAGCCCCAATGAAGTCTCATCTTGAGAAGCAACCGCTTGGTAAGTGGGTCTGCGTCTTGGCAAAAAACATAAATAAAAAAGGTGAACAACGGCTTAAATGAACAGCGTCGTTTTCCCGGGAGATTGAGAAACAATGTTTTAGGAGTTGGTAAGATCACAAAATGTCTAAGAAGACAGCCTTCACGATGCTGCACAACAGTATGTGAAAACTATACTATGTGTATGTCAAAACGTGACAGGCACCTCTCGCGAGTGCTTGGCTTCAGAAAGTATTCACGTGAGCACAAAATGCTGTAATTGCAATAGTGAGGCTTTAAGCTCACCTTATAAAACGCTTCAAGGTGAGCTCAATTCAAAACACATAAAACCACATGTTAGAGGTGGTCGCAGGTCATCCATTGACTTCTATAGCTTACGAGCAGTTGACCGCAAACATACGAGCCTATGTTTAAGAGTAAAACAAATAACCGAAGCAGGTTTGCGAGGGTCTTGCGTGCACATCTAAACTTTCCGTAGCGATTGTGCGTTTATATTTTTTTATTATCATAGTTTCCTATCGCAAAGCTCAATTTAGTGATAAAACATTATTAAGAAGTCAAATTGAAAAAAAAAAGTCGGGTGGTTTGTCGCTAACAGGAGCTTTCCTACAATATCTCTCGCACTCCGGTTGATGACGCGGCACTTGTTCATGCTCCCAAATGCCCAATGATTCGGTCTTCGGTGTTCTTTATCAGCTAATGACGCGTTCTCATTGGCTGTGTCGTGTTGATAACATTGTCTCTACATCCCACGCCTTGCGTTCCTTAAGTGTGTCAGTCACCTCTATAAGACAACTTACCTAGCTGAAGAACACAGCTGACTATCTTGCGGCAACGAGAAAAGAAAATAAAAAAAAAAACACTAAAAATTCACTTTCTCGAGTTGTGAGCTTAAAATAACAACTCAGAAGTCCGAAACTTCGCGAAACTAAATTTTGAGGGATCGTGTGCCACCGTTGGAGAAAACGTATTTCTTCCATCCTGAGCTATGTTGAAGGCGTCCGGCGACGAGCCGGGACATTAGACAAAAATCAGGTCACGGATAGTTTGCGACCGAAGACTCATCTGAAGTTTATTAAACTTTACGTTTTCTTGACCAAACAGTTTTATCGTGTTCTGGAGGGCTCCCGAATTGAAAAGCGATGCGGTATCTTTGAAGAAGCGTGCCTGGAATGTGCAAATGATAGAACTCATGTCTCTTTGCCATAGAGTGCCTCAATAATGTTTGCTGGCTGCGCCTCGTTAGACTGGCGACATCCTTTGGGGAGGGCAAGTTCCGCCTTTTCCTGGTCGCGGCCGCCACTTTATTTCCCGCGATGCGCTGACCTGATATTCGTGGGACCGGTGGATAGGCTTGTGCCCGTGAAAATGCCAAATTAGGAAGTACTAGATCAGGTAGTGATAAATATTTCCAAGTAGAGTTTTTTTTTACTTCGTAATGCAATGAAGCGTCCCAAATGCAGTTATCTACACAATACTATCGCCTTATCAATAGAGACAACACCGAAAATAAACGCATACTTGACGGACAGCGTTACGTAACGTGTTCTTCAGTGTTTCTGCGTCGTTTCGCAAGTGCTTATGCTCAGCAACGCGTAAAAGACTCATAGATGGTTACATATGAGTGGGAGGCAAGATTGTAGCACCGCTAGCAAACGACTGAGTTGTCCCCCCTCTGGGAGAGCTGCCAGCCCAGCAACATTGAGGTATACTCTATACTCCGTTTCCAGGCTAGGTGGCGCAAGCTACCGCCTGTTCTGAAAGGTACAGCCGCTAGCATCCATTCATACATCCGTTTCAACATCTTCGTCTATCTCCTTGGAATGTAATCATACTACGATAGCGCCAACACATCAATGGGCCATTCCGATGCAGTCCGATGTCCGATGGGCAGTCCAATGCGCGGCGTGTCAAGGACTTCCCATGTATAGAATGTGTTCGTTTTTGCGTGCAGCATTTTGCGATTTCAGAACGTGAAGAAGGCACGAGAATAACGTGACAGCGTGTCCATCGGCTTTGTTATGTCTTCGTAATTCTATTATCTTTGAGGAGGAATCGTCCCACTTCCAGGATGTGCAGATCGCAGACGAGTCGGCCCGAGCGAACGTCGGAACGGCCCTACAATTCTCCACGCCACGCGGTACAATCTGACATAGAAGAGAAACCTTGTGGGTTCCCCGACACCGAGCGTCCTTCGACGCACTGATTGGATATGAGGGCCAGCCGGACACAGCGCTCGTGTCCGATTTCTGCCTGCGGTGGATCTCTCTATGAGATTCAGGGGTTCGGCTCACTCATGGTCGGAACCCCTAAAAGCCCGCAGTGATGGTTGGAGAAATATCCAAGTTCAGCGCCCATTTTTGCGCATGATGGCTCGAAGCTCTGGGACACCGATGTGGCCATCAGTCAACATAGGCTCTTTATATTGAGGCTTGATATGGTAGCGAAGGAACATATTGAAGGGGTAACTTGTCTGCTCAATGATGAAAGGTGCGACCTGCAGGTCTCGGCCTCAGCTAATCCAGTCACGATCATACCACTTCATGAAACGCCTGCACTGACAATAACGCGAAGAACGTCCTTTCTTTTCGGGTAATATGAGGTGCAATCCGTGTACTTTAACTTCTTGCACCAATGTTACCATGTTGATTTGTTAGGTCACGCTCACAGTAATCCATGGCGTCCAAATCAGATTAGAACTGTTGTTGTCGCTGTTCTTATTGTTGGCTTTCTAGAGGAGAATACAGGTGAGTTATATACAGATTGAAACTTCCTGTACATTATACTGTATACAAAATAACCCGAATAAATTGTCACCGCCAACTCGCCTAAAAAGGTTATTAAGAATTATGCAAGTAATAAGTAAAACAAATAAAACGGAAGGTAAATTCAGGACAGTAAACAATAATACCGGAGTCGTTTAATGGTCAGTAAGACCATCGGTTCAATCAGTAACGGGACCCTCCGATCCAGAAGAAGCCGAACCGGCGTCCGATGTACTCTTACGATTCTGCGACGGAAGGCCAGCTAGAGATAGTACACACCCAGACGTGCTCGAGCAAATATTTTCTGTCCTCAACCTTTCAAAGAATACGCAAAAAAAAAAAAACGGCAAAACAAAATATGGCAGGATAATCGATTTAATGGTGTTATAAACTACCTCTCACCTAGGACTGGTTGATTGGAGCGGGACAAACTTGCGCTAAATTTGCACTTTTTTTTTTTTTTCATTCTCTTATACGAAGCGTAACTTCGTTTCGTTTATTTAATCTTCTCGGCTGGGAAAGACTCATTTATTTTACCGGCACCTCGCGCTCGTCGGTACTTTTCACTTCCTTGAGCGATCTTTGTGCATGTTAGAAAGTCCATCAAGGGTGATGTTTCTTTCATTTTCCGTTACATTAGCAGAATAGTGTTTTTTTTTAATTTTTATTTCCATGTCGCATCTTCCATTATAGCCTTTGTACTCTCATTTTGGACAACGCGGAAACATGCATCATTAATCGGTCCCTCTCAAGCAAAGATTGCGCGAGCAATCCGGAAAATATTTTAACGCCACGAGCTTCGATCCTCTTAGGTACCGAGACCGAGAAAAAGAAACAAAAAGGTCGCCTTCCATTTCTTTTCTTTTTTTCTTTTATTGGTAAATGTGATTTATGTAAATTTTTTTGTAGCGTATTCTTTCCGTCCTGTAGATTCAATTATGAACAGGATTAACTTAACATATTCCCCTTTTGGAAACAGCACGTACGCAGTCGTTTCTGTAGGGACGGGGATTTAATGCGGTCCCCGGAGTTCGCGAAGTTATTAAAGACGAGCCGTCTTTCCAAGAACGTCTTTCCGTTAACTACGAAGGATGGTACGTGTTGCGAAAGTTTCTTCCCTAGGCGTGCGGACACTGAAATATGCAACAGTCAAGAAACACTGGTCAAGAAACATTGTTCTTAGATGTCAGATGTGGCCCCGGCATAAAGTCTCAACCCTGTCTCCCAGTGGGCCCGGTGTGGGGGTAACGCCGACCAAGTTTGGCCAGAGAAAAACTGGCAACTCCCTCGACGGGGAGCAGGAGGCGGGAGGGGAGGGGAGGGGAATGTTTTTAGTTCTTTTTGCCCGAACCCACAAAAGTCATCTTGGCGATATCCCACACCGCCTGGTGATAGTTACAGAAATGCAGAGGTGAATGAAATTGGCTCCGAAGGGCGCGGGGTAGGAATCATATTTCTGGTCTCTAGGCAAGGTGGCGCAAGCTACGCCCCGTTATAAGGGGTATACAGCCGTTAGCATCCGTCCATCCATCCATCCATCCATTCATCCATCCAGTATGAGTTTTTAAAAAAAAAATGATTTAAATAACATAATACCTACGCTCGAGTGTCATACCACGGTTCACCTTACGATGGAGCGCAACAGGCGTAGGAACCATCTCCCTGCCAGTCCGGCACTGTGGACGTATCACGTGACTACGTACTACGCGCCCCGCGCTTTGCTGGGCCTCTTCCTAAGGTCACGTGACACTCACATGCCATTGATTGACTTGGACGGCTCGTGCCTTCCTCTGCGGTTCATCGTAAGGTGAAACAAACTATAGTGGCCATACAGCTTACAAAAACATATTTTCTCCCAATAATAAGTGATACGCCGCAGTCGCGCTGCTAGTATCATATTACATCATACAGAAGACAATATGTTCGCAGCGGACACGATGGCAGGGTTATCTGCGGACACGACTGAAGCATGTTCGAAGCCCGTTTGCTTTCATGCGTGCTTCGAAGATATCTTCAGTCAGTGTCTGTGTGACCAATGTGACCGTGCTATGCAAGGAAGAAGCCAGTGTTGAACTCGTTCCTGGAACTAAAGCTCGTTACCTAGTTCCTTCTGATTATTGGAACGCGTTCCCGTTACAAGTTCAATCTGCGGGAAAGGAACTCGTTCCCGTTACAGTTTAAAAAATGTAACGTATCGGTATTTATAAGTTATACGTTACATTTGCATTTTGATAATTACAAAATTTAGTTAGATCAACAGGAGTTTTACTGATATATATATATATATATATATATATATATATATATATATCCGATCAATGGGCAACATACGAATTTGAATGCCCTGATGGAAGGACACCAGGAGAAGAAAACAACCAGAAGCAAGGTTCTATTTGTGAATATATTCGCTTTTAAAAAACAATTCTACGTTTTACCATATTTCTGTTTGTGGTGGGCGATTCAGACGAGCCAAATGTACTGTGATCAGGGAAGGAGGAGCGGGGTTAATTTTATTATTCTTTATTAAAGGGTTATCTCCCATTGCGCGAGCGTTTTACAACAACCTCACACGTTTCAATTTAAGTCACTCGTTTGAACTTAACATTTACTTCTCGATGTTGCTGTACGCAAGACGAGTAAGTTGAGAAGAGGGTGGGGCTCTTGGAAGGTCAGTCTTGAAAGCTATCAGTCCTTTGTGAAGGTTGAGTTCGTTGTTCAGGTTGAAGGTGCAAGGGAAAAGGGAATAAAGGTTAATTTTAGTGTATCTTTTAAGTGACCAATGTTCGGGTTACAGGGGTGCGTTCGATGTCTGGTAACCTGTTCTTTTGTTGTAACAGTCGGTCTCTTTGTGGAAGTTAAGTGATGGCTGTAGTCGGCCTTAGATTACTGGGTGTATGAGGATTCGTGCAAGCAAAGAAAGTAGCCGAGTTTGAGACGTCCCTCTTTCTGTGCCTTTTCCTGCAACTAATTTTTTTTTTTCTTTTTTGCGTGCCACAGTCTCGGGAACTGAAAAAAGATCAATGTCCACCAGCTCACCTGCTCCCGACTTCTACCAAGCGAGGACCCCACATAAAAACCACCTAAAATAAGTAACAAAAAGTTAACGAGATCCTGATCTTCCTAAAAAAAATATTGTTTTTTATACTTAGAGTCCCCCCCCCCCCCCCCTAATAAATAAAATAAAAATTACTTTACCGGAAAACAAATGGAACTACGTTCCTTTTTCCGCTCTAGTAAAAATGTAGCGAGTTCCCGTTCCAGTTCCACCGATGCAAAATGGAATGGCGGCGTTGCCTTGTTTATCCTAAAAGAAACGCGTACCAGGAACGCCGTTCCGCACAACACTGTAAAAAACACATCTCAGACGGTGTCTGGTGATTTTCTGTGTATCATATATGCCAGTATGACCGCAGTTTGAAGGACGCTACAAATCAGCTCCCACTCAGCTTTTAATGCGTGTGTAATGCTGGAAATGTTCAATGGATCCTAATTTTGTCAAACATTATCTTCGTCGGGTGAAAATCACGAATGTCTTACAATTTATTAGTTTAAGTCTTTCTTTTTGGGGGATGAAAAGGGGGGGGGGTAGTTTTGCTAAATTTGTATATAAGGCAAGATAGAACGCTTTACAAAGCGAAATAAATGATAGGATCGCCGGGCAATCAATTCGCGTTCCTTTGTTCGACGCACGGCATTCTTTGTACTTAGTTTTCATACACACAGACAAGTTAAAGGGAACGTTGCCTTTATGGGAAGTACGGGTTTGAGAGCTATACGTGGCTTGCACGTGAGATCATCGCATCAGGCTGGTGGTAATTTACCCAACTCATGTTTGCCAAGAAAAACAAAGTGGACGGTATGAGACATATGCCGCAGAAGGTACGCATTCGGGAACAAAGCCAATACAATGGCAGGTGATGTGACGTCCGTGAAAGCTACGCATATGCGCGGAGATGTCGCCTCAAACAACGCCTTTGCATCTAAGCTCGCTCCTTCTGCTTCATTGGCACTAAAAAAAGAAACTGTTGTCTTTCTAAAGCAAATCGATTTACGATCTTACTGGGATGAAATATAGTCACTGGAGGATCCTGGGAAAGTAGAGCCATTGCCTTCCCCCGTGCTAGCCGGACACAAAGAGAAACTAAAGTACAGGCAGATGTTTACTGCACTTATTACAAGTAATCAAATTGGTTGTAAATGATTACATTCTAGAGTAATTTTTTAATAATTTTATTACCTTTATTAGGAAGTAATTACAAACATATTCTGCTTACTTTTGGCAGCACTAAAATTACTTGTAACTCTTACTGTTCTACCCATCTCCTTTTAAGGGCTTCCTTCATTTTGGCAAGTTTCCCAGCAAGGAATATTCGAATCAAGTCTCCTACAGCAGTTTGGTTTACTAAAATTGGTGGATAGAGAAAATGAGCAGTTTGTAATTCGGTGATTTTAATCCAATAATTTGCAGTTCGAAAGGCCCGCTTTCAGACCGGCAGACAAATCTGTCGTTTAGAACATTTCAGGTAATCGGAAAAGTAACAGTTGCTCTCTCAAGTAACGTCCAATTACTTTCATCTCAAGTAATCAAGTAATCTAATTTAATATTTTTAACCAAGTGTTATCGTTATTGTAATCGAAAACTTTTTTTCGAGTTACGTGTACAATACTGCATACACGCAACCAAACCTTGCAAGGTGATTGGCTGATCGGGCTCAGTTGCCATGGAAATTACCGTTTCGGTTCATTGAAATCTTCGAAGCTTCAAAAGGGTAGTTCTGAACCAGTCACACCGAGATCGCTATCATGCATCATACCGTACTGAAAGCGTTCCTCGCCAATATAAGTGAAGCGTCATTGGCACTGTGCATACATTCTACTTATCAATCATGCTTATCTCTACAGATCTCTTACAATGGTATTGTTGTGCTGATGTATTTAAATACAGGAAATTAATTTTGTTTGATGCCGGGCTTACTCTGATAAGGTGTGCTAACACAGCTGCTAAGGGAATTTATTAAAATACGCGCACACTGCTTCGTTGTGCATGTCATCTTGAAGCAGTGTTGGGTAAAGTACATCTAAAAGGTACTTCAAGTAAAGTACAAAGTAAATGAGACGTGATGTACTTCAAGTAAAGTAGAAGTGCTTTGGGTCCAATGTACTTGAAGTAAAGTACTATAAATACACTGTACTTTCAAAGTAAAGTACAAGTATATTAACACAATATTTCATGATGCCCTTTGATTCCCTTATACAGAGATTTTTTAACTGGTATGCATTGCCTAGGGGTAATCAGGGGTGCATGACCTATTTTCAAAAACAGCGGCGAATTTTTGATCAAGTCAAGTGGCCACAGGGTAGTTATTATCAGGAATGGAGCCAAATTCAGAAGTCCCTCTTCTGAATTTGGCGCCGCTTGCACTGGATTGTTGCACCCTAGGGGGTTACATGTACTAGGAGAGAGCATGACGTCAGCCCCGTAGCTTCCGCAAGCAATCCTCTGATAGAAGAGTGTCCTCTCCTTAATGAAAAAAACAGTGAGTGTGCAAGCGAGCTTTTGAAAATTAATCATAATGTTTCACCTGAGATTGGGGTGCGAAAAAATTAAGGAACTTTTAAGTCGAAGGAAAAGACAAAAGAGAATGTCTCAAAACATTGTGACATTCTATTCTGCTGTCTTTTTCTTCGACTTGAAAATTTTATTTTTCCGCACCAGAGTCTCAGTTGCTACAGTATGATTAATTTTGCTCTTTTAATATTTTAAACTTCCTCCCTTGCGCTGGCCGACCGAGAAGTAGCGAAAGTTCGAAAAGCCACGGGGAAGCTGCCCCCAGAACAAACGGAGCGATGCGTCGTCTGCTCACGTTTCTGGTGAGAGCAGAATATCCCTCCCAATATTTCTTCGGTGTTGACAAGACTTCATTTCGTGATAGAAATTTAACAAAACCAAATTTGGGGAATGTATACTTTGAAGTCGGGAATTGTACTTTCCTCGGAAAGTACAAGCAAAAATACTTTAAGTAAAGTACAAGTACATACTCAGAGAATGTACTCCAAGTAAAGTACAAGTTTCCTAAACCTACTTCAAGTAGTACTTTAAGTACAATGTACTTAAAGTACTTCCCAACACTGTCTTGAAGCATCGCAGGTGGTAAGATAGCATGAATATTAGAAAGGTACAAAAATAAGGACATGGTGTGCTGGGGTTAAATGCAATGCTTATTTATTCAATGAACAAGAACCCTAAAAAAAATGCCCGAGGATAAATTTAAAGCACATGAGCTACGTAACGCGACAAAACTTAAAATAGCGCATTCGCCGCCTTCTTCATTCTCTCGCCTTGTTTTCTGCTTGGACGAGAAAATGCAGCCTTGTTAGTGCATAAAACTTGATGAGGCTGTTCACTCATCCTCCGCGCTCTGTTCGCTGTAACCAATCCCATCCAGCCTATTTCTTGTCAAAGAGGAAATCAGGTCCATTACGCTATTTGCTTTTAGCTCGCTTAAGCAGAAACAATACCTGAACGAGTTTCCCATATTTGTGACGAAGGCTTGGAGTTCCTGAGAAAGGTAGAGCAGCCCCCCCCCCCCCCCCCCCCCCCCGTCTTGTCGACCTCTTGCGTCAAGCACGCTTGGGAGGTTTGTTCATTCTCACTCGAGTCGTGAGGACGCGTCAAAGTGACTTTGGACGTGCTCTGGACGAAATAAACAGTTTCGAATCGCAACAAGTCGCCGCGTTGCCGCTCGAAACAAATCAAAGAAGCTACGCGCGCGCCACCTATCGTTAGCATGAATTACTGATACACGCTCCGCCGTTCGCTGCGAGCATAGCGCCGCCGACCGCGCTCCATATCGACGCGGTACGTTTTCGGCACCCCGCCAAAAGATCCCACATTGACGTAACGCCGCTGACGTCACGCTGCTCGACACGATTCTGACGTCACGCCGCGCATCATGTCACCTGTTACCTGGCGTCAGCTGACAGCATGACATGATGTTGTCTTGTCAAGTCACGTTGCACAGTGCCGCCACGCGACTTAATGACGTCAGGTGACACCGTGAGTAACGCGATGACATGACGTCACGTGACACTGTGACGATAGTGACCGTCAGACGTCATGTGGCAATGCGTCGTCACGGAACACCATGACGGCACGTGGAAACATAAGCATGAAACTGCTGAGGTGAAAAAACAAAGCCTTTTCACTACTTATGCCAGACAGGTTCTCGGGCGACAAAACCAACAAAGCTTGGTGAGTGATAAGCCGGGGAAACCGCGGACGTGAAATTAGGTGAAGCTACAAGCTTGAAACTTGAGTGCGTGATTTTGGAACTTTAATGACCACAAGGCGGTATTAGTTTGTGCCCAATAACATTGCGTAAGACGTTCAGGTAGCCACACCAACGGCAGGGAATGGTTCATGCACACAGATGCAGTTTCGTCGTTTCCTGGATTTTCGAAGTTTTCTAGTGTGAGTCTAATAAAATCGTTTAACTTGTTCAAGAATTCTCTCTACTTAATACACACTCATTGATCCCAAAACGCTATGGAATGTTTTTTTTTTTTTTTTCTGGTGGGTTAGTCGGTTTAATATAAAACGGCCTATGCGGACTCTATGGTGTGCACTCGCACCATTCAGTTCATCTGCTCCAAAATGACACCCAACGGCTCCGACGTCACTCCTCAGCTGTCGCTTTGTTTCACCACAGGAGATGCTCCATAGGACAAATATGCTGCGAATAATCGACGAATTTTTCCAGGTGGCTTTTGCTCTGCGCGTGGCATCAGCACAGTAACTGCTACGTCGCGCGCAAAGCGAGCGTGCCGTCGGGCGACGTTCGTCAGTTATTCGTCGCATAATTCGCTCCATGGAGTTCAGCCTAGTGTTTGCCATTTATTTTTCATGGTTTATTTTGGAATCAAAAGGCTGTCATTAAAGCTGTTAGCGTGTCGGGAATTACTCATTTAGGACCTTAAACTAAGCGGTAAAGTTTAGCTCCCATCCGTACGCTCTCGAGGTAAATTGCGAACAAGAGCCGCGATGTCGTGTTCGCGCTAACAATGTCGCGCAGTGTACAAAAGTCGTCTGGGTGAAACAGACTTTGCGCTCGTTTGCACTTTCATCAGCTATAAACGTAACAATGCCGACGACGTCTCGAAACAATGTACTGCCATTGCGGTCATTGGCGTGTTCTCCAGTCGTCAGTCGGAGTGCGCCGACACAGAACGGCTTTTCCGCAGTCCCCGGAATCGTCTCCAGGCACGCACGCGGACGTTGAAAAAGCGTCGGAACTGCGTTTGGGAACACCGCAACCCGATAATGAAGACGGCGACGCTATTCCAGCGTGCTTTGATGGAGTCCCATAGACACTGCCTACAAAGAAAGGCTAAGGGGGCGGAAAAAGAATAAACCATTTTGGCCTGGAAAAAATGAAGTTACCGGTGTTTCCGAGAAAACAAAAATAACCGTGTTTTTCTGGCCCGCGTAGATAAACTACGCATCGCAGGAAGCTGGAATTCCGTGAGAATGGGAAGCCAACGGTTGGGATAAAACGTGAAAGTTTGAAAACATGATGTTCCCTGGATCGATATATGAAAGAGAAAGACCATATTTCTCTTATGAGCCGACATCCACCAAGCCTACTACTATCAGAACAAGAACTGACGTTGTGGACGCATGTGGAATTTATATTAAAAAAAAAAAAAAAACACTCAGCAGAGATTAGCATAATATTGTTTTCTTCCTTGCTTACAAGTTCTTTTTTTTAACTTAAATTAACCCGAAAGGCGCCGAAACTATAATTTACTGTTTTGACGATATTAAACTTAGGTAAACGTCGGCTCATTAAAAAAAAAATGTTATTTCTCTTTTATCTTTTGGTCCGGGTAATATCATGCTTTCAAACTTTTCCATTCTATCCCAATCGCTAGCACATTCTCACGGAGTTTCAGCTTCCTCCGATGCGTAGTTTATGTACCCGTGTCAAAAAACACGGTTCTTTGTCCTACGCTTAAACGTAATCAAAGGGCAAGAGCAAAAAAATTTTTTTCAATCACGCAGGAAATTTCGCTATTCAAGGTGGCGACGGTCGAGTTGAAAATCAGTGCTGTAAATTATCCACTTTGCGCGGGCGGCACCAAATGTTCGCGGATTTCGCGACTGGAAAATTATCGCGTAAATGAGATCGCGCGAATATGTTGTAAACGGATGCATAGCACACCACACCCAATCAGCAAAATATTGTGCCCGCGAAATAATATAGAAACCCACACACCGCAAAATTCGCGAAATATCAGGCTCGCGAACATAAAGTGCTGTATACAGTATATCATTTCAGCACGATCGGTCCACAAAGCGCAGATCTTCAGACGCAATGTATTCGCGATAGTAACGCCACATGGCTTATGTGAAGTAATGGCGAGCAGTGGTTTTAAAACAAAAAATCCCATTTTCTACACTTTTTATTTGCCCTGAGAAGCTCGCTAAGGGCGCTTCTGTTTTCCTCACTATGGGTAGCGCACGTGTTTTTCATAGTGCATAGAAGCTTGGAATTGCACGTGTTTGCACCGGCAGAGGATATTGAAGTATCCTCATTCTGGGTTGGGAAACAATTCCACCAGGCGGTGATACCCATACTTCTCGCCTAGAGTTCCTGTATAGGCTCCCTACGGGAGCCAGAGTTGCGCGTTTGATTCCACATGCCGCGTGCCGCCCTCGCCGCTATTCGCCGAGATCCGATCACGTGAGGAGCCGTATCAAGTGTCGTGCAGCAAAGTAGACGTTGCACGCGCCCCGGCGTACGTTCCCAGGCTTTTGAGCCCGCCGCGCGCCTCGAACGCGCGGCGCTGCTATTCGCCGAATTCAGTCACGTGAGGAGCTGAATCCACATGCCATGCATGAACGCGCAACTCTGGCTCCCGTAGGGAGCCTATACAGGAACTCTATTCTCGCCGCGAATAGACCAACCGGCTGCTTGCAAAGAAGTCAACGTTTGCCCACACCAAGTGCGGGCACCGCGCGTTCGCAGAAACCTTATTCGCGTTATCTAAAGTGTTCCGCGCATGCGCCGCGCCGACAGCAGCGCCCCCTCAGCGGTGCGGCGTCAAAACCGCACTTTCGTAGATACAGGAAATGCAAAAATAAAAACAAAATGTATTCAAGTTGTAAAACGAAACTCTAACAGACATAATTTAATACTGTTAGTTTCATTTTTATTTTATTTTTACTTTTATAATATATGTTTGTTTTAAGTCAAGCATTGGGATTTTCTTTTTGTGGGAGTACTTAATTTTGTTTGTGTCTTTTATATTTTTTAAAAAGATCGCGCAATCTAAGCGATTGCCGGAGAACTCGAAATGTTTGCTGCTAGAGGCATGTGGCGTTCCCGAATCGAAGTACCTAATACATCTTTTCGGAGAATGAAGATGCGTGAAAGGTAAGAAAAATAGAAACAATTTGGACAGCAATAAATAAAATCGTTTCATTAATCTTTGTGAGGTTATCATAGCAGTTCACGAAGGCACGAAATGGCAAGCACTCATAACAAGCAATATACATATAAACGGGGCTAGGGAAGCAATGGAACCTGGTTCCATAAATAAGCGGCGGCTCTGAATAGAATTCGAGTGTACGGGAAGAATGGTAATACACGCGGCATCAAAACTAAAGTGCGCGTGCGGCCCCTTTAGAATCGTTAATTGTTTTTTTTTTTTTTTGTTTTTTTTTTCTTCTAGATTTCTATTACGGTCTTTCCTGAAAAGTAAGCAATAACCCCCCCGTAAACAAATGGTGGAACGTGGGAATTTATTATGTAAAACTGCAAGAGCTTGTTCGTATATGCTTACGCACACTTTTATAGTTGCGAGTTTTGCTTCAGCGTTCGCCTTCCGGGCGTACAGTGTTGGGGTGAGTGGGCAGAAATGCCAAAAATGCGAGCATTAGAGAGAAATATAGAAATATGAGGACTTGTTTACCCTTGGGGTTATGAGCGTAACAATCTATTTATAGATCGAAATGTTTACTAAGACTGGGGTGTGCCTGGTTTTTGCCCGACAAGGAAATGATCAGGCGTGGAGGTAAAACAGAAATAAATGCGACCTGAATCGAGAGGTCTTATGTTCTACACAAAAGCCAGTTATCTTAAATATCGCGACATCTATCACGATTTCTTTTTTTTTTTTAGTTTATTGCCGGAACGATTTGGTTGGGCGAGATGCCCTATATTTAAATGTATATATGAAAGCTTTTACCCTTTTGTTACTCAATTGGTGTGCGGACTTGTAGGAAGTATAGGAAGGTGAGCTTTTTCCTGAAATGGTAAGCCGAATGTTTTTTTTTTTTTTTAAAGAAGGGGGGGGGGGAATAATATTTTTTAAGTGCTTTTGTAAACCCGCGGGCTGGCTTACGCTCTAGGATGCCTGAGAACTTTCTACAACAATACAATCACCAAATGTTGCCGTAGTCAATCGATCATTGTAGAAATACTCCACGAGCCATCAGAAGGATAAAACTGCGACAATTTTGTTTTCTGTTTTTTGACGGCACATTCATCACAAAATAATGCTCGTCTCTACACTTTTAGAAAAAAAAAAAAATATTATAGCTTTATTTTTACAGTTGTAACGCGTTCTAATTATATGTTTGAAACTATCTCTAGTGTACTTTTAAGATCCTCATATTCTTAGTGACAATACACTAGTCAAATTGTCACTATAAAGTTGCACAACTATCAACCTGACATTTTCACAGGAATCGTTTTGATGTCTCGCCTCGGCACCAGCGGCTTGTTTAATAAACTTCTGACGTTGTGAGCTCCCGGCTTCCCTGGACGCCTAACGTCTTTGACACCTATCCGAGGGTTTAAAGTGTCTGGAACGCTTCGTAGTTAAATGCAAACTGTATATTCATCTTCTTACTTATTGCAAGCTGCAGCAAAAAACAAAAAATCTCCAAGAATGAAAATTTAATCCTCTTATTTTTCTGTTTCATCTTCGCCGACTTACGTTTTGTGTATTAGTATACCGCGCTTCGATGGCGCTTATCCAGGAGACAGGAATTAATTATCCAGCAGCTGAATGGAGAGCCTTAATTAATCTCCCTCATTTTTAAAATGCCAGGCGTAGCGTGAAAACGCTGCGCGAGCACTCAGGCTGCAGTTTGTTTAGAAAGTCAGCCGTTAAAGTTGGGTGGAAAGACGATTATGAACGATCCAGTTGAGTTTTCGATTGAGATCGTCCTGGCTGCGGACGACGGCAGAAATGGATGGCGGGTGTGACATAAAGGTGGTATTTACTGACGGCCATAATTGAGCACGTTCCACATGATAGCCAATGCACTGACGGTGGGCTTGTTCAATAAATCAGAAAGCTGCATTCCACGTGACCATGATTGTGCTTGAGTGAGGATAAGTGGGTGCTCATTTGGAGCATGCGTTGTGAACGAGGCACACGTCAAGTTACCAAACTGGATCGGTTTTTGCTATTACGTGGGCGTACAATTACCCAGGTAGTGCGCCAAAAGAACGCCTAACTTGGCACAAAGCCTCGCGAGCTTGGGCTTAACTTAAGCCTAATGTGGTTTCGCTGCAAGGCTTTAATAAGTGACAAAGTAAAAGGCCATAGCGACGTCCTGGATCTGCATTCCAGACGATAAGTACCTTGAAGAAAGCAGGTGAAAGAGTAAACCACATGTCTGTGGCATAATTCAGAGCTAATTAGGAAAGCAGGGGAGTTCCCCAGTACCTGAGTGTCATGGCAAGTTTAGCACGCGATGATATCGGCTCCCGCGTGAGGTAAGCTCTTGTAAGTGGTGTTTCGACCAGGGAATGGAGCTCTTCAAATTTTTCAGGTATCATCTTATAGTACTTCTGGAAGCACTCCCTGTCCCCACTTATAAGCAATGGCATCTGCACGAATATGTTAATTCGTGAGAAAACGAATACCACTAGAAAACTCTCGGTATCAAAATACGATACCACAACTCACCGTTGTGTGGAACTTCGACTCTCTCCTGCGGTTTTGCCAGGCGGGCCTTACCCACCAGCGCCTTGGGCTTGGAGTGTAAGCAGGATCTGCCTCTACTCTTCCAGTCTCCATAGATGGACATACTCCGGATCATGAGCACATAGCCTCCTTTCGGAAGTACCAACTACTCCAACGCCGTCCAGGATGTTCGGGTCGGCCATATCAGTTGGAGTCTTTACATCAGAGGAAGGCGCTGCCCGTGACGCTGCCGAGGATTATCCGAAGTTTCATCATTCGCGACAACGAAGTTTGAGAAAAAAAAAAAAAACATAAACAAATAAGATTAAGGTTTATTTATTTTAAACGCTTTTTTGTTTTGTTTTATTAAGGTGAAATTAAAGGGGAAACTGAAAACTAAGGCATTAAAATTGTTGTTAGAAGCCGCTGTAACCGACTGTTCGCAGCTGCTTGCTGCAAGCAACATATACCATCCGCGCCGCCGCGCCGCTAGCGGCAGTAATTTCGGCCACGGAATCGCTGCATGTGAAACCCGCTTTACAGTACTGTTATTCCTCGGTTGGTTAAAAAGCGAACAAATGAAGCTCTTTCGATGTTTGACCGCAAATTTTTATTCAGGCAAAAAAGAATTCGGTCCTTAGCAGACGACGCGTAGCTTTAACAGTGCGGTGCTCCGAAAGCGTGTGGACGTCAAAATGGCGGTCGTTTCCTATTTGCTTTCTCGCTCCTTTGGCGCTCTCCTCCCTCTTCTCCACTTTTCTCCCCTCCAGCGCCTTAGTCGCCACACCCACTGGCCATGATATTCTCCCAATATACGGCTATGCAGTGGGGTAATCCAGAGCCGAATATTGGGAGAGTTTGGCCAGTGGGTGTGACGACGAAGGCGCCGCAGAGAAGAAAAGTGAAGGAAAGGGAGGAGAGCGTCGAAGGTGCGAGAGAGAAAGAAGGGAGCAAAGAGGAGACGACCGCCATTTTCACGCAACATTGTGGGCGCGCCGAGCACTGTTGAAGCAACACGTCGTCTGCTACGGGCTTATTTCTTTTTCGCCGGAAGCAAAGTTTGAGTTCAAACGTGGAGAAACATAATTCGTTAGCTTTTTAAGCCACCGAGGAATAGCACTTTATCATTTTCTTGCCAGAGCCTGCCAAATAAAAGGAAAGAACCGAAATTTGTATGTCGATCCCATGCATTCCGCCGGGTGAATGAATGACAATGGCGGCCCTCCCCGCTCAGCTGGGAGCAGCCGGGAGTTCACGCGTATGCGCTCGCGCCTCTCGCTCTGCGCCGCGGGCTGATTGGCTCACTCGGGAGGGGGGAGGCTCTGGGGTAAACTAGAGTTCCTGTATAGGCTCCCTACGGGAGCCAGAGTTGCGCGTTGATGCATAGCATGTGGATTCAGCTCGTCACGTGACTGAATTCGGCGAATAGCAGCGCCGCGCGTTCGAGGCGCGCGGCGCGCTCCAAAGCCGGGGAACGTACGCCGGGGCGCGTGCAACGTCTACTTTGCTGCACGACACTTGATACGGCTCCTCACATGATCGGATCTCGGCGAATAGCGGCGAGGGCGGCACGCGGCACGTAGAATCAAACGCGCAACTCTGGCTCCCGTAGGGAGCCTATAGACCTTTCCAGCGGCAATCTCGAACGAAACGCCCGGGCGGAAAATGCTGAGTCACTGAGCTGTGGACGCTTGCGCAGCATCCGATATACCGCACAGCAGACCAACAGCGCATGCTCAGAAGGCGTTCCACAGCTCAGCAGACAAAGATGGCAGCGCGCAGAAGGCGCTTTTTGGAAAGGTCTATACAGGAACTCTAGGGTAAACCTTCAGCCAGCGCCAGCAATACAAGCGGTGGCCTCTCCGCGAAACAACAAACCGCGACGGAGAAAAAAGAAAGGAGGCTACCGACGTGTGGAGAAACGGGCGAGGGACGGAATAGAGGAGAGCCGACGCAAAACGTTCTCCTTTCCTAACAAAAACAAAAAAGGAGCGCGTTTGTGTTTTCGGATTTTACCGCTGCGGCATAGTTTGACGCTGCTAGAGCATAGAGATCATACATACGAACTCCAGAGGAAAAGGTCCGCCATTTCCCCATGCATTATGGCTGCCGCAAGCCACGGAGCATGCAGGCAGACCTCCGGGGTCCCACACATGGTTACCAACTGCCTACGATTTCACGAATATAATTATATCGTCAGAGCAGTTTCATGAACTTCAACAATCCACGAACTTACCGGTGGAAAGATATTCGCGTTCCATTCGAAGCTTTCTTTTTGCATAGCGCGCAGATGTACGGCCTCCCGTCAACACTAAACAAAACCAGATAACCGGCTTCACGGGTGGCCGCGCCCCAGGAATACGAAACCGCGCAACCACCAGATTTTCGAGATTTCGACAGAAGGGAAGTTAATGCAGCGTAATGAGTAGACTGCTTTTTATAAGCGTTAGAATAGCTCAGAATTTAGTTTACAACGTTAAATTATCACTGCTTATATTGCTGAGAGTTTTCAGTCTTCGCGATTACTATTGCGAATGTCGTCCTCCAGCCGGCAACATTGTTTTTTTGTTTTTTTTCTCGTGTTCTGTCGCTCTCTTTCGCGATCTTTCACTCGGGACCCAGAATGTCGGCGCACGGGATTTGCCACTCCTCGTCACCCACCTTTACCCCCCCCCCCCCCCCCCCCCCCTGTGCTAGAGAGAGCCCCTGCGCGGCCCTCTTTTCAAATCTGCGTTCCCCTTAACATCGGCCACGTTCCTTCAAGATTTCACGGAATTTCTATAATAAAGCAGGCTATGGCTCACCCAGTTCATCGCGTTTCAACCAGACGTATGATGGCATGGCGCAGTGCACACCGTGAAGAAAGCGTTGGCTCAACAACACTTTCACGGAGTTAATGGCGCGATGTTGCAAAGACCCTTTCGTTGAATGGGCACGAAGAGTCTCCTGCACCAACTCTCTATAAAAGGACCTTTTTTGGGGGGACTCAGCATTGTGAACAGTTCCGAACGCGGATGCTTGATAATGGAGCCGACCACTGGCGCTCCAACCCGGGCTGGGGGACTTCCCGAAACATAAAGCCATACATAAGTGAGACCTGCTTCCTTCCCAGATGGCATTGGGGCTCCATCCCCATTACCGGCTCTCGCCGTGGGCTCCCTCCAGGGTGCCGTTCGTTAGACGGCCCGGTCCTGAACGTATTCTTCGCCATTCCCTTGTCGGGAGTGTGCCATAGGCGAAGGACTTCGGGGTTGCCGTAATAACGAGTGGGCTTCGCTGAGGCTCCGAGGACTCAGTTCCCACTTTCAGAGGAGCGCAAAAAAGTAAAAGCACTGTCGCAAGCAAAAAAAAAAAAAAAAGAAAAGATGCGACGAACTGGAATTGTTTGCGTCAGTCAAATCAGCCACGTTCGCTAGCTGCGCTTGTTCGACAGCGTTCAGCTGCACAGAGAAGTTTCATAGCTAGCAGCACTCGTCTATTACAATTGTACTCCCCATTTGTCTTACTGGGGGTGATGACACCCCGCGATGAGTATAGACCTTTGTAGCGCTTATCACTAGGACGGAACATTCTGAGTAACTGAGTTGCGAACGCATGGGCAGCGTCTGAAATGCCCCACAAGAGAGCTGCTGCGCATGCTCAAAAGCACAACCCAGCAAACAAAGATGGCAGCGCTCAGAAGGCTATTTTTAGAAGCGTCTATAGATCGAAGAGCGTCAGATCTCACCTTTCCTTTGTATTCTGCTTTCAAGAGGGCCTGTTTTCAGTAGTACTGGGTCACATATCTCGCCCGTCTGTCGTGGTTGTAAGCAGGCGATCTCACTGCATTTTAATGCTAGACCGTATTGTTCTTTACCCTGAGCAGTACCTTGTAGGCTACTTGTTTACTACTTCAACCTGAATGCTGTGCATGGTAGCTTGTTGTCGGAGCAGTTTCTCAGGGTGTGACGGAGAGGCATTTTATAATTAAAACAACAAAGTCAACAATCTTCCAAAGTTGATTTGGTACTTGATGAAAGTAAATAAAATAAAATATAATTAGGAGGGCATTTGTAAACTGTATTGAGGGTGTTCTTTGTTTTTAGAATATATTGCAGGCCAGAGACTGGCCCAAGCAGGAGTGGAAATAACAACAAGTAAAATACTAGTAAACACTTTTGAAACCAAAAATAAAACAGATAGATAAACATGTTCGAGGCATATACCAATAAATGCAATACAGGAGAGGGACGTGCAAAATACTAACATTCAAGATATTATATACGGAAAAAGTAAGCACATCTAAAAAAAATAACTATCAATGGCATCACAAAAATCGGCAGCCTCAAAAACTGTAGAAAGTAGAGTTCCATTCCTAGATGGTGCGAGGAAAGTAGCAAAATTTGAAACGATTAGTGCGTGCAAAGATTGGTGTTAATGAATATTGATTATGGTGCCTCGTAGGTCGTGATATTAACGGGATGAGGTGATCGTGTGTGCCAAGCCGTACATTGTTTCGTACCATGAGAAATAAAAATATTAGTCTGGAGAGTTCTACGAAGCTCAAGTGCAGCTATGCCATTCGTTTTCATAAGGTGCGATGGAGAGTCTAATCTTTAAAATTTTCCATAGATGAATCTGATCGCGCGCGCCTCTGAACCATTTGCAGCTTTGAAATGTTCTTTTTAGTGAAGGGATCCCAGACAAGGCTGGAGTATTCAAGTTTCGATAGCACAAAAGTGTTATAAGCTAACAGTCTGACACTAAATGGTGGTTTTACTAGTTTACGCCTAAGGAAACCAAGTTTACGGAAGGCAGATGAGTGTAAGAAAGTAACTGGGGACAATCGTAAGGCGTTTTAATATTTTAATACTTTATTTCCTCGCATGGAGTCCCGGCAATTACTAGGTAGTCGCGCATCTCCATGAAAGCGTCTTTTTTTTTTTTCTGAACATTAAATAAGTACGCAGCTAGGGCAACTCGTGTGATGCTCCAATCTTGAAAGGGCATTTTTTCTGCATGACGTTAGATCACAACAAGCAAGCCGCATATATGTTGGTTCCCTAAAACAAATTCCAATCGAACATGTTAAATTTTGAAATCCCAAAGAAAGCAACTTTTGTTTAATTTGAGCACGAATCGCATTGGATAAAGACAGCCTACCTTTTTAACAAATCGCTAACATGAAAATATATTTTTATTTTATTTTTTTTTTTTTTTTTCATTTGTTTAAAGGAAAGTCGAAGGGGTTATTGAAGAAAAAAAAAACGAGCTGTAGGTGGATTCTAGCGTATTTATGTCCCGTGGATTTGAGTATAACAGCATTTCGCCAGAACGTATCATTGGACGCAAGAAAAAAACGAAAAACCAACCTCTGGGCGTAACGTCATACGCCGAGGTTTCAACTGCCATGCGCTTGCCGCTTGTGAGGGACCGCGTGCAGTGTTTTCAACTGCTCGGGCATGGTGGGCTCGGGTAAGGCTTGCGGAAGGCGCGCAAATGTTGAGATCTCTGTATAACACGCCACGAATTCTCTCCGCCCACCGAGCTTCAGCGCTATTTTGAATGTGCTGTTGTGGCAACTTGGTGCATCAATCTGAAGTTTAATTGTTATATTCTTGATCCTGGAGGTCAAATGAAAACAATTTAGGTGTTTTCTTTAGGATACAAAGTCGCTTCAGCATGATTTTAATTGACCCAATTGGATTAGAATGGTGTCGAGATGAAAACAAAAACATTACATACTTACTACTATGCATGCCTTGCACGTGACGTCATATGGCATCATACCAGCCGGAATTGCACCATACCATGCTCCGTGCTCGTTCCTTTTGCAGCGTACGTTAAATTTGCACCATGGAATTTGTTCTTCTCGGCAAGGCTTGCCGAGAAGAACAAATTCTACGGTGCGAAATGTATGCTGCAGAAGGTACGGGCACAGGCAAATGATACAGAACAATGACGGCTGACGTGACGTCAATTCAAGCCATGTATATGTATTTTATATGTAATAAAGGACGTCTAAAGCTGACCTTACAATTTTCTAGCCTTGCAAGCTTTATTGGAGCTAATAAGACTCGGAGAAAGAGATAGCAAGCTGAGCCCTGCTCATGCTCAGTGTTTTTTATTGCAGCAACGGGCGTGCTCGCATTAGCATGATTGCAAAATCCATAATACACAATATCCGCCGCTCCGACTAGTGGGAAGGTCTCTCGAAATCCTGACCAATTTATTTCTTCTTTATTTTGTTCACAACGCCCAACCCCTGACTACATTTATGCAGCTAGCTGAAGCAATCAGAAAAACGCGCAGCAACACGAACTCACATTCACGAACAGCACACTCGCGCGAGCACTCGAACAAAATCATGCGTTTGAGCGCAATGAAAGAATGGGAGATAGCGGCATTTCATTACCCTAGCTGTGCGGTGTTTGTAGCACGACGCCGCTATCGGTGTCTGAGTTATTCGACGCTGGTGCGAAACGTGCTCCGGAGATCTCCCGCTTAGGCGATGTGCTTGGGGTCTCAGAGCGACTCGATCGTGAGGCGGACTAGATTCGATTCCACTGCCAGGTTGTTTCGTAATGTGGAGAAGGGAGGAAGCTTCCTGGGACGTGACACAAGCTTCCAATAAAACACCTTCGAAGAACTAAGTTCTGTTCTCGTTGTTCTTACTCCTATCGCCTCTATCTCTGTGTTTCGCTTGAAGGAATCGCTTTTCTTTACGAGGTGCTCAGAGAAAGTCGTTTTGATTATTCGGGCATGCTTCAAGTGTATGTTCAGTTATCTGTCTTGTATTACGATCAAAGGTTTAGAATTGTTAATGGCTTCTCCCGCAAGCTTACTCGTTTTGCAGCGATTTTCATGGGTCACAGAAATGCGGAGGTCATATGACGGTTGTTTTCATCATCTCGACTGTTTTCTTTTTTGTTTCTTTTTAATGAAGTGGCATCTCTGGTGGTAAGTTCGTACGCATGCTCCGAAGAGTGGGGTACGCGTGCCGTCCTCCTCTTCTCAGGCCCGCTACAGACGGCCTAACTTTCCCAGCAATTTCGATGTTGCTGGCGTTGTTTGCTATACTCGGCGACAACTTTTCTTGCCAATGAAGGGAATGCTAGGGGGGGCGGAGCTCCTGCACATGTATCACTCCGCCAAGCATCCGGGCTTTCACTACGTCAGTTTTGGTTTCGTTTTTAGTTTTGGTTTCGTTGTCGGCATTCAAGGCAAGCACTCTATAAGGAGTATTCACTGGGCGCCATATTTGTGGGTGCTGTCTAGAACGCATGCTCAGAACGAGCCCACATTAATAGGCTGCTAAGACCGGCAATCTTGAGGGTGCGGCATGCACGTTACAAAAGAACTGTGGAAGCTCGCCATCAGCACGCGCTCAGCAGTCGCGCACACAGCTATGGCCGCCAGTGAATACTTCCTATACATGGGTTGCACGTGACGTCATATCCTTCCTCCTTTCTGGTGGCCAAAACCTGCTGTTATACTTCGTTTCACCTTATGTGCGAGCTAAGGCAAAGCTGGAAGCGCGAGCACGAAAGCTCCGTGCCTTCAGGCTTTGCTCGAGCGCGCCAGCTGGGCAGAAACGCAAAAAGCGCTGGTCTCGCGCTTCTAGCTTTGGCTTCGCTCGCAGATAAAGTGAAACGAAGTATAATTACAGTGTACTAGAATACTTGGGTAGTATAATGAAGCTGTGCTCACTCGTTTCCGCTCGCTCGCGACGCTCGTGTACTGCTTGTAGAATATGCACAGTAAAGGCTACGCTCGAGGAAGTTCGGTCACCAGAAAGGAGGACCAAATTACGTCAGTGCTACCTATGTATTAGCGGCGAGAAGTTTTGGTGGTGCCCTCCTGTGGTTCCCCTTTGTGACGTCATTACCTTGCAAACAACAAGTTAGATGGTGTTTGTTATTAGCATGGTGGAAGCTTGAAATCATTGCGCTCTTAAAGGAACACTGCCAACACCGTCAAAATTAAAGTTCTTTCATTCCTCTTATTTCCGTCGATGAAAATCCCCTTTCCGACGTCATAGTCAGCGTTCGGCCAATCGTGGAAGGCCGACCACAGCGACGCTTTCGGTCGCGCACGGGGCTAATAGGGAGTATTCACTGGACGCCATATTTGTGGGTGCTGTTCAGAGCGCATGCTCAGAACGAGCTCACATCAATAGGCTGATAAGACCGGCACTCTTGATGGTGCGGAATGCACGTAGCAAAAGGACTGTGGAAGCTCGCCATCAGCACGCGCTCAGCATTCGCGCACACCGCTATGGCCGCCAGTGAATACTCCCTATACAGCTCGTTAGCGTCTGTAAAACCGTTTCCAGTGGACATACCCGGGCTCAGAGCAGATGCCATCTGTTAAGGAAGAGATCCCGGGCACGTCCGTTTCGATGGTGTCGGTTTATCGTTCCCTCTCGTGCCGTTCATGTTCTCGTGGTTCTGTGCTCCTCTACCTCTTTTTCCTCTTGTTACCTACTACCAGATCTTTAGTAACTAGAAAACTAATTTCATTTTTATATTTTTATTGTTCAAGATTCATAGTGATGTGACAATTATTATTGTAATGACGAATATTAAGATTGTAATTTACTTCACAGCCAAAACACAATTTAGACCGGGGGCTGTGTTCAGCTGCGTAAGAAGACAGCGTGCTTCGGCTCTGTAGCTTTGGCAGCATTGCCAAGAAAAGTTGTCGCCGAGTATAGCTTTCCCTATCCTCGCGCTGCAACACGAATTTCTTGGGTCGGGTCCGGCTCAAAACGGACTAGCATCTCGGACAACTCGGAGACGTTCGAAACGGCAACAGCCAATCAGGGACGCGATAGTTTCACATGACACCCCTCTGATGGTGATGATGTCAACTAAAGACTTAGTTCTGGATAGAAATGAACCGTTTTTGGGAATAAATTGTTTCACAAATACTCCTGTCAGACGGCGTTCTAAAGGTCCTTTTCACAAAGCTCCTTTATAAAATTGGCCAATCAGCTCTCGATGTTGAGTGCGCACGTGCCCTACGGCGTGCACTGGTTCACCGATTTCATAAAGGAGCTTGTTCTAAAGGCCTTTATAATGGCCGTCTGACAGGGGTTAAAGATGAGCTAGTATTCTCAACGCCATTTAGGTATATGAAAACACGTTTATAGCGCGTGTCTGTGTGTCTAAATTGTGCAAGAAAATTACAATTTAATGATGGTGATGGAAAATCGTAGCAATCTGGTCGCTGCGTGTGAACGTGGGTGGCCCGTGTAGCTGGTGTTGCGACATCCGAAGTTGCTAGCAGAAATTGCCCTTCTTTTAAGGGGACCTTATCGCGCGGGTCGTGGGACGAGGCACCCACTGAACGTGCTTCGTCTGCACCATGCCTCGCGGAAGGAAGCAGTGAAATAATGAGGAGATAGCTGGCACAGAAGCGGCGACGTTCTGAGTATGTCCGCGCTCGACGTGCCAAAAGCACGCGGGGGCAGTGAGAGAAACGTTTGACAAGGGATGGAGAAGCGAGCCTGCATGGAAGACGAACAATGTTATCGCGTTTCGACGTTGGCCTGCAGCGAAGCGCCACTGCAACACAGTCCCGTTTGGTTTTATAAGAGTAAGTTTTTAAACGTCAAACAACCAAGTCGGGAGTAGCTGTCCATTTTGAATGGCAAGACGGAACATGACTCTAAAGGAAGGAGTGTTGACCTACCACCTAAGCGTCATTGCAAAGGCGAAGAGAGGAAAGCCGGCGCACATTTAAAGCGATTGAGAGCCTCAGAGTTTGTGTGGCGGATGATATAATAATAATAATAATAATATCTTTATTGCACGAAGAAATATGCATCATTACAAAACAGGTCCGCACAAGCACGTTTGTGCTTGTAGGCGTGACCTGGCAACCCCAGCAGAGAAACTACTAACATACTCAAAATAACGCAAAGCACAAAATAAACAGAAAAACGCCGTACCCTTAACCAGTACAACGATTTAAAAATCGTAGGTACAACACCAATTTCTAAGCTCTTTTTTTATCACTTTCAACGACTGTAGATGAAAAAGCTCATTAGGCAACAAATTAAAGTAATGAGGAACGTAAAAAGACCGAACCCGTTTTCCGTAATTTGTGTATACCCTAGGGAGGACGAACCGCTCTATTTTTCTCAAAACCTTTTGTTTTTTTACTGGTTTCTTAAACGTACTACCACTATAATAATTCTTAACTAGTATTTCATAGATATATAATCTTTCAGTTGACAAAAGTTGTAGCGAACGCATTTTTGACTTTGTTCTTAACTCCTCCAATTTGGTTCCATATGCTAAATTTCTACAAATGTTATGCCAAATATTATCTAATTTACTTTTTCTAGAGTTCGAACAAGAACCATAAAGCGTGACCCCATACGGAAGCACCGACTCTCCCAGAGCTTGAAAAACCCTCATTCTCAAAGTCAGGTTGGTTGCACCTCGCAAGCGATATAAAAATGCAGATACTGCGCGAAGTCGCTTCGCAAGATACTCAATATGACAATCCAAGAAAGATGTTCATCAAAGGGAACACCCAGATATTTTATCGAAGATACATATTCAAATACAATTACATCTCTCGCAGTTAGATCGATGTAGAACCAGCGGAATATTAAAACGTTATTGTTTTACGAGGATTACGGAAACACATTAGTTTGGTTTTATCTATGTTAACACAGATACGATTGTTTTTGAACCATGCCATTAGCTCGTAAATATCGGCTTGAAGAGACGATAGTGCTTCCAATTCATTGTTTCCCACGAGTACAAGAGCGGTGTCATCGGCATATTGGAAAATGCGGGAAAATAAGTTCAATTTACCTATTTCATTCACATAGGTGTTAAAAAGAAAAGTACCCAAAATAGATCCTTGGGGGACACCAGAAGGAATTATCAGTAAATTACTTTTAAAATCACTAATTTTTACTAATTAACTCCGTTCTGAGAGGTAACTGGTTAGAAATTTTATATATGGGCCTCTAAAATCTAGGTGCTCTAATTTGTGTATGAGTAACCTGTGATCAATTGAATCGAGCGCTTTTTTCAAATCTAGAAATAAAGTAAGGACGAAATTATTTTTATCAATATTATCATGAATGTGGTCGGACAAATCTTCCAGCAATGTAATTGTTCCTCTATTTTGTCGAAACTCGTACTGTGAATGACATAGTAAAGAATGCTTATCACAAAAGGATGTCATGGACCAAAATACAAACTTTTCCATAATTAGCGATAGTACGGGCAAAATAGAAATGGGTCTGGAGTTTAGCATCTCTTTTCTACTTCCTTTCTTGAAAACAGGCCTAACCACAGCAATTTTAAGACCATCTGAAATCTTTCCCTCAGAGAAAGATGAATTAACTATTTTTAATAAGAGATGTTTTAGCTTTTCGATATTTGACTACAATGTCCCTTAAACGAATTCTATCATGCCCAGGTGGTTTGGCCACCGACATACTTTTGATAACTACTTTTAAGTCTTCTTCTAACATCTGTGGCAAATAGGCGGAATTTCGACAACTTTCTTCACATGTGGGGAAGACGTTAGAAGAGCCATGTCCCTGGTATTGCAAATCTGTTGCACCTTGAATGAACGAGGCATTAAACCTATTGCACAAGGACTCTACATCGGATTCTCCAAATGTTTTTAACACCGTTTGATCAATATTTTTTTTTACCTTTACCGCCTATTAATTTGTGAACATCCCAAGTTTTTTTGGGGTTACTCTGATGAGTTTGCAAACGGGCAACGTAGTGTCGTTTCTTTCCTAATCTTATTTTTGCAGTGACCCTATTACGGAGGCTTCTAAATTCTTTCAATACGCTACTTCCAGGGTTGGCTTTACATCTGTGCCACAGTTTATCCTTTTCATTGCACAGCTCCATTATTTCTGTAGTGATCCATACATTCTCGCATTTTCTTCGTTTTAGCTTAATTTTTCTTTCACATGCATTGTAAATATTCGCAAACCATTCGGTCATTCTTTGGTAGGCTGTAATATGATCTAAAGTGAGTAGACTATCCCAGTCGTATTCATTAATTAATTTATCTACTTTTTGTTATCAATATTCAACTTACAGCGACTATCAGGTTTGCTGTTCAGGGCTTCCCCGTACACAACAAGCGCGACAAAATAGTGGTCGGCCACTTTTTGTTTAATCACACCAGAAAATAATTTTAGTTCGTTTAGCCTCACTATAATATGATCAATACCTGTGCTTGCAATTCGGTTTCCGAGACGCTCTTCCCTCGTGAAGTTTGATATCACGTTATCTAGTCCAAAACCCGATAACAAGTTAAGGTAGTCCGCAACTCCGTACTTGGACGTATCCAGTACATCAATATTAAAGTCACCCGCAAGTATCAGCTGCCTATTGTCAAACTCATTTAGAAGCCGAGTCATTTCGTCAAAAAATAACGGAAGATTAGAGCTAGGTGGCCTGTAAACAGAGCAGATAGTTAATGACGTAAACTGATTAGAGATTGTAATGACCAACACCTCAGCATGACTACAAGACGTTATTACTTTCTCAGAAAAACAGCCAGACTTAATAAACACAAGTATTCCACCATCCCGTTGGCCTTCTCTACACAATGAAAAAGAATGAAAAGCATTTAACGTAAACGAAGTGCTAGTTTCTTTGTCAACATTTATTTCGGTTAAAATTAAAATATCGATACAATCAACACGATCGTGTAGGTAAACAAGTAAATTATCCCAATTTTTTTGTATGCTTCTTATATTAATATGTAGTAAATTAAGTTTCATTTTACCTTTAGAACAGACATCTAGCTCATTTTTAAGGTGGGCATCCCATTCTACGAACGATTGAAATGTAGCAGACATTTTTAAAGAATTTTCAAGAGATCTTCCTCGTTATTGATACGAATAGTGGGCTTCTGCTCGATATGACGGACAAAAATGTTTCCCTTTGTGCACCAGACATATTTATAATGTTTTTCCTTTGCGCACTGCTTAGCGCTCCAAAACAGTTGTCTGAGAGACTTGGTCAGGTTTTCAATAATGAAAATACGCTCCTGCCCAAGTACCACACGTTTAGTAATCCAAAGGTCTCTTACAGCACGGTCTTTAAACCTAAGGATGATAGGTGGGGTTTTTCCTGCACGGGGGCCCAGTCTATGAACCGCTTCGATGTCATCGGCAGTTGGCACGGGCAGTTCTAACTTAGTGGCAAGCCACTGTATCACATTAAGCAGGTTTTCCTTTTCATTTTGTCGGACACCATGGATTTCGACATTATTCCTTCTGGAATATTGCTCAACGCTATCCACTGTTGCCTTCAGTTCCCGAATTTGCAGGTCTTGTTTAGAGATTACAGATTCCATTTTATGCATTTTTTTGGTGATTTCTCCGATAGCATCTTCCTGAGTTTTCATATTCCTAAGTACTTCATCATACTGGGAGCTCATCATTGCCATAGACGCCTCGATACCTTCCACAGTCTTTTCCTGCTGAGTCAGTTTTGCTATCACTGCGTCATGTTTAACAGACTGCACGGCAATCGACTTTTCCATCGCATCCATTCTGTTAAGTACCTCGGTGAGTATTGTACTCATGCTCGTAAGGTGCGTCATCAGTTTCGCGAGCTGCGATTGATCGCCGTTTTTGTTTGACTGGCTAGATTCATTCGAATCTTTATCAGCGGAAGCTTGTCTAGTGAAATGCATTTTGCATGTAGCACATTGCCATGCTTTTATCTGCTCGCCTAAGAATTCTTTAAATTTAGTTTTGGTAACCCCGGCACATTTTCCGAGATGGTACCAATGGGCACAGGCAGAACACCTTATTCCTTGAGCATCCGGTGACAACGTTTTAACACATGCAATACTTTCACGTTTGTCATCAACGTCGGCCATATTAATTTTGAGACAATGAGAAACTACAAAAGCGAGGGGCAGTCCAGCAGAGCGTGAAACACAAGCTCACAGAAAAACAGAGACAGTGTCTTACCTGCAAAGGCAGTAGAAACAGGCGTTAGCGTGCGTGATAATACCCTGCTGGACTGCAACCCGCCGACTAGAGAGGACGCCTTATGAAGCCTCGCTTGGTGTCGAAAATATGACCCACGTGATTTTATCCGCCAATGTCGTGGACGGACAGTTTTTTGAAGGTTATCAAGTTCAGTTTTGAAGATACGTCGAAGTGACCAGCGTAATCACACACCGACCGAAAACAGCTGATCTTGTCGCACCATCTTGTCGGGTAAAGATACGGTACTTGGCCGTTGGACAGTAGAATGACACCTGCAAACACGCAGGTCTCCGATGCAGTGGCTTCGCTGGGCGATGGCAGCTGATCTTGTCGCACCGCGTTGTCGGGTTAAGAAACAGGACTTAGCCACTGGGAAATAGCTATGACGCTTGCAGTCACGCAGGACCCCAGCGCAGTGGCTACGATGGGCTGCAAAGGCAGCAGAAACAGGCGTTAGCGTGCGTGATACACCCTGCTGGACTGCCAATATATCAATTTATGCTACGATTCTTTAAGGAATGATGTTAGATATAAGACTTTAAAATCAAGGATTGTGGCGCGCTTTTCTCAAACGTAGATGCGTAGAAATCTGGGCGAGTTGGTGATGCATCGGAACGAGAATACAGTGCGAAATAACAACGGACCAGTAGAGGAGTATACATACAGACAAGGCGCTGACTTACAACTGAAATTTAATTAAAAAAACATGAAGGCCGCGAAACAAAACCGTACAATCCGCCACACCCACGTCACCACCCACCATGTTCCAATTGGCCGAGATGTTCTATCTCTTTTTGATAGAGGGCCACAGAGGGGGTACTGACACACGTGCCCTACCTACATCATGATATATACAATGCCTCCGTTATCTCCCTCGTCCTTTTGTTGTTGTGTCGCATCATTATTGTTGTATCTTCAAACTTAGGAGCGCACCCACACCTGTCGCAGTGAATCGCCAAATGACCGGCAGGGGACGATCTAACAGAAAATGCTTGCGCCCTTAGTCTATCATTGACGCATCTACCAGACTGTCCAATATACTGCTTACCGCACGATTATGGTATTTTTTTACACAATTCCCACTTCGCACGCAACGAACTGCTTTTTATGTTTTTTTTTTTTCGCATTGGGCCTGCGTGTGCTGCTTCCCTATCAATTCTACCGCACAACTTCTCCAGTTTCTTGGGAGCGGAGATAAGAACCGGGACTTGGTGTCTCTCCGCCACCTTCTTAGTCCTGTGGCTGACCTTGTGTACGTACACCACTACCGGTCTCACTCTCGGCTTTCACTTCTCTGGGACCAGAGCAGTCCCCCCGAAGCCTTTGCAGCAGTGATTCACCCACTCCTCTAAGGAGTGGGTGAATCAGGATGATGGGTATCCCCCCTTCTTCAGCCTGTTCACCTGGGATGAGGAACCCTCCACCATCCTGTGTGGAGAAGACTTCGACAAGGATGCGCGGAGACAGGTAAAGACTATACCTATTTTTACCACCTTAGAGTGGATGGAACTGTAAGGGAGCAGACACTTCTTTGATCTGGGAGCATAACACCAGCATACATGTGATTGCTGAAGCAACAACACAAGGTCCAGAAATTGCGGGTTACCATTTACAGGATCCTCCTTTGTAAAGTCTAAAGGCCGGTTCAGACACTTGCGTTTGAGTGCGTTTGACTGCGTTGCGGCGAGAACCGAAAGCGAGTCACCGGCACATCTGTGCTTCGTATTAAGCGTGGAATCCAATTCAAGGAATCTTCTTGGCACGCGATATAAGCAGCAGGGATGTCCTGTGTCTCGCTGCCGCAACGTAGTCAAACGCAGTCAAACGCAACTGTGTGAACCGGGCTTAACACCGTAAAGCAGGCCCTAAATACTCCCAACATTTTTTATACAAAATCAGCTTTTTGGGACGCTTCCCGTGCGTGAAACAGCACCAAATAATCGTCAACATATCTGAAAATGCGGAAAAATGCGTCTTCTCAAACGAATGATTGGAAATGGATTTTTGGCACTTTATGTGCAATGTCCTTCCTGTCTTTAATGACCGCTAATTCCGAATTTATGAACAAACGCTAAAAATAAGCCGCAAAAAAAGAAGAAAAAACACTTGCTTGTGTAGCCAGTTGTCGCGCGAGCAGATTGGCGCGATTGGTTTCTTCCGAGTTAAGGCCTGTCCACACATGCAGCGGAGCGCTACAAGCGTAGCGCTTACCTCGCGCTAAGCGCGTGCTGACGGGAGCGTTCACCAGCTTTGTATCGCACCGCCGAAACTGTTGCTCATGGCAGACGACAAGTAGCAAACGGCACGTGAGAAGCGCTACATTAGCGCTTCGCTGCATGTGTGAACCGGCCTTTAAAGGGGCCATGAAACGAATTTTGGGTTGGGATGAATGATTTTAAATTGGGACTTTACTAATCGCACATTGTTCAGTTGGCCAAAAGAAAGAGGCTAGAAAGTCAAAAGCCAGCTTTTCGGCACGAACATTTGAAAATATAGCGGACTATTTTGTACCTTCTTGCCTTCGAAAGCTCTCCGCCTTTTCACTATGATACATCCGCGGTTCCAAAAGCGCGTCACCGGCGCCAAACTGACGTCAGCAGAGCCCAGCTCACGCATTGGACACGAGAACTGCGTCACTCGGACGTATGCGCTCGTCAACAATCAATCCGTCGACGAATATTTGGATTCGCGTTCGTGGCCAATGAGTGCCCTGACGGAACTTATTGTCACTGGGGAATGACAAGTTCTATGGTGTGCATAAAAAGCACGGAGGAAGCTAGGAGTCATCGCACCGGTGCCGAAGGAATGTCACGACCACGTGATTTCACAATTCGCATTTGAGTTGAGGATTAAAGCTAAGGAGAAAGAAGTAGGAAAATCGTTTCATGACCCCTTTAAGGCCGGTTCACACATACAGCGGAGCGCTGTTAGCGCTCCAAGGAGCGCTCATGTGGCGCTTCCTAGCGCGTGATGTAGCGCTCGGTTAGCGCTTCAGTAGCGCTCTGTTAGCGCTACAGAAGCGCTTTCTTAGCGCTCTGTTAGCGCTTCAGAAGCGCTTTGTTAGCGCTTTGTTAGCGCTACAGAAGCGCTTTGTTAGCGCTCTCACGCTCCCTGTGCCGTGCTTGCAGCTGCAGAACAGCGCGTGCACAGCAATCCTTTGTTGTTGTTTTTCTTTTGGCATTGAAAGAAGAGGAAGTAAAAGAGCCGCTCTCCAAGCAAAGGGTCGGGCAGGCGGTCCAGAGTCATGAACTCTGAGCGACTAATTGATTGGGTACGACCTCATCGCTTTCTATTTGATATGCATGTCCCCGGTTTCAAAGACACGCAGCTAAAAATAATCGCCTTCGAAAGAGCTCTGTGTCTCGGTCCCTCAGACTAGGAACAAGGTTCGCCGGGTACCCGTTGGTATCTCGGTGGCGAAAGATTTCGTGCACCCAGAAGGCTCTTCTGGGCGTTAAGCCGTCCACACACATATGCACTAATCGCGTATGTAGGAGCATTGGCCGCAGTTCTATTTCAGCTTCCCACATGTCCGCCATGGTGCTGCTGATGCACACCCGACCACAGGAACCGGAACCGCAGTGCACGCGCTAATCCGCAGCACCGCGGTACAAGAAGCGCTACTGAAGCGCTAACACGGCGCTACTGAAGCGCTAACAAGGCGCTGCTGGAGCGCTAACAAGGCGCTATCTGGAGCGCTAATCACGCGCTATATTCGAACGAAGTCGCGCTAGGAAGCGCCACATGAGCGCTAAGGTCGGTTCTCACATGCAGCGAAGCGCTAATGTAGCGCTCCTCACGTGCCGTCAGCTACTTATCGTCTGCCATGAGCAACAGTTTTGACGGTGCGATACAATGCTGGTGAACGCTCCCGTCAGCACGCGCTTAGCGCGAGGTAAGCGCTACGCTTGTAGCGCTCCGCTGCATGTGTGAACAGGCCTTGAAGCGCTCACGTAGCGCTAACTTAGCGCTCCGCTGTATGTGTGAACAGGCCATTAAGCGTAGAGCGCATGGAGCGTTTTTCTGCACGCGAAAACGCGACGCGCTATGAACGCTCGAGCGGAAGCTGACGCGGGGCCACCCGCATGCAACCAAAGCCAAGCGCCGCCGGCCGCGCGTTATCAACGTTGCCAGATAACCGATTTCTCAACGCGCGGTGTAATTGCTCACGCAAATACTACACAATAAGAGTTAAAGTATTAAATAAGTAAATCAAACGGTTTTCGTGTCAAAAAGAACACTTTTTCAATTTTTATATGGCCAATAAAAAGGTTTTTGAACACTTTGAATTGCGCTGAATACGAAACAGCGTACTGAGCCAGCCGCGTCGCGAGTGGTGTGTTGTTCGCGTTGTTCGTGTTGCGTGCTTTTCTGCGCTGAGTGCAAGTAAAGTTTACTTTAGTGCAAGCTCTATTTGCCAGAATTTGAGATTTGCTCTAGTCCAGTATGGAGCGAAGAAAAAGCTCCTCCTGCTAGGAAGTATGCTTGTGCTAAAGCAGGCACAACTGGAAAATCGATCCCAAAGAATGGGGCGCTTCTCAACCTCGTCAATGAGCATTTCATTAAATGCACGTTTGTCAACCATCGCAAGTGCAATCGGCAAACAAAAAGAAGCGCAGCCAAACCGCCCAAAACCAGAAGCGGTTTTCTGTGCTGAATCATGTGATGGTTCGAGCGACTATCATTGGGCGAGAGCCGCTTCGACGCCTCGGCGCGCGCGTCTTGTTCTTGGTCGGCTAGAAACCAACGCTCCCGCGAAAACGCGCGGCCGCGCGCAGGAAATGACGTCAATTTGACGCCGACGCGCCCGAATCGCGAGCAAAAACGCTCCATGCGGTCTACGCTTTAGTCGAGTACGCGGACCTGGCACGGACCTCGCCGGACCAGGAAATAGCGACAATAGAACGTAACGGGTTTAAAATATCGACAACTGTGGTACGACAGGTACGCGGACCACATTTCTAACTTTTTCCCACATGATACACAACACTCCACAGGGCCGCGGGCTTCCCCCGACACGTTCCTGTAATCTGCGGACAGCTCTCTTTTTTAACGCGAGAGCGTTAAGGAGCTCGTGTCGCAGAAAAGCCGGCGTCGGCGTCGGCGTCAGTGTCGGCATCGGTGGGACGAGAAAACCCTGATTGGTCGATAGGTAACGCATCTACTCATCGCTTGATGTGCCTCCTGAAAACTGATATACATTGCCATGGTCGTGTCACTCGTGCAAAGTTTCACAAATTAGACTTTTAATTTTTGCCATTCGCGCTTCTGTCAACTAAAAAAAAAATACAGAGAAACAGAAATGACGTTTGTCGTACAAACAACCCCAGTTAGTGCGATGGATTTTTTTTCTAAAACTTATTGAATATAAGGATGGGAAGTAAAACAAGTTCATTTTTATTGCAGCCTACGTAGTACGTCAGAGTGGGTCGGGGTACGGCAAACCTTCGCGTGTTTCTAAAGCAATGCCAACGATAAGTTGAATCAAAAGAGAGCCCGATATATTCTCAGCCGCTTCATTGTACGACCATCCTTCCCTTTTTGTTCCTTGGAGTAGAGGGCGCTTTATTGTGTGCTTCACGGGACTCGCTAGTAGCAGTACTGTCCACACAAAAGCCTCTTGGATTCGTCTCTCTTTCACGAGTGAGATATTTTTGGCTTACATATTTTTAATATTTTGCTTTACCCGTAAGATGTTTTTATTCGTATTTGTGTTAAACAAACATAAAAAATGACCCCAGGGGATGGCTGCAGTTAGGTTTTCTTTCCAAGCTCCCACGGGGTCTATTGTTCCAATGGGCCATGACGCGGAATGAGAACGTAAATAGGGCGCCGTTCTAGCCACTTTGAGCGGCCCATTACGCTCCTTGGCGTTGTGGGAGTTGTGTTCGCGGTCACAGCGTGTTCACGGGTTACACTCGCGGCGGTGGACGCTTCTTCCGATTCGCGTGACGTACCCTAAAGCACCAGCCTTCTGTCTTCTGGGAGACAAAAGAGGACCAGTCGCAAGACCCGGAGTGAACAAAGGAAAGCTATCAGCGGAGAATTGGTGATTGCGGTTACTGTAACGACGACCTTCGTTTTTTTTTGTTTTTTTTGTATATGTGTGTGTGTTTTCTCCAGTTAACGCTTCCATTACATTTTCTTTAATGTCGGTCGTTTGGGTCAGTCGGTCGGAAAAAATGACGCCGTTAGAACAGATATACGTTTGATGGTGTATTAACTGTGCTCACTTTTCTTTTTCTTTCAAAACGTATGTTGTATTTTTTAATGTTTTTGTGTGTTTTTTGTGTTTTTTTTTTTTTTTTTTTGGGGGGGGGGGGGGGGGGGGGGTTTATTGAGACTCCGAGCATTTTCACGAGGTCGCATGTACAGCATGAACGGTTCGTCTACGCTACTTGTTTTATTCCTCGTCTGCGGGATTTACGATATTATATCTTGTAGTTTTTCTTGGACTTGAGCGAAAAGGAATGACAAGATCTGGGACAGCATGGTCAATCCTACAGATGGGGGCCTGTCAGTTTCCGCCTGAAAAGGGAAGGAGGGAAAGAGAAGGAAAAATTATTACGCAACTTTATCGTTAGACGAAACGAAAATAATCCCCGGAGAAGGGGAACAAGAGGGACAAAGGACAAACACAAATCTTCAAACAGAGCTAGGTGAATGGTGCGCGACCGAAAAAATCCGCCCGGTTCGGGTATCGAACCCGGGACCTCTCCATTAGAAGTGAAGCGCTCTACCAACTTAACTAAACAGGGGTTGGACGTCAATAGAGCAGTGGACCAGGCGGATGTTTTCGGTCGCGCACCAGTCACTTTGCTGTGTTTGGAGATTTGTGTTTGTCCTTTGTCCCTCTTGTTCCCCTTCTCCAGGGATTATTTTCGTCATTCTTGTCCAGCTCGCTTGCACCTTTGCATTGAATTGTATTATAATCATTTATCGTTAGCTTTCGTTGAGTCTCAGCGCTTCTATTTGTGCTAAAGGTTAATAACGTTTTATGAATTTGATTAGGTCGTAAATTTGTTTGTTGGCACACCGTTAAGCAATCTGCTATCATTTTCTCTTAACTCTAAACAAAGTAATTGCCACGTTATTTTCACGTTTATATATATATATATATATATATATATATATATATATATATATATATATATATATATATATATATATATATATATATATATATATATATACTGTAAACGACTAAATTTTCGCAAGGACCTAATTTTCGCGAATCGCCTACAAACGCGAAAAACACGTCCCGCGAACGATTCGGGCAACATGTGAAAGCTACGGAAGCTACACTCGATTCGCGAAAATTAGAACCCGCGAATAATTTCAAATTTTCAGCTTTGGCCCAATTCGCAAAAATTTGATCCCGCGAAAATTAAGTCGTTTACAGTATATTATGACAAGACGTCGTCGGTAAATGTGTATTTGCGCTTAAATATGGAATTTTAAGGTCAACCCGATTAACTTGCCCATCCCTTCTTACGATTATGGGTGAACAAATGTGTATTAATTGCAAACATTTCAAGATTCGATGAAGTTAGCTCATCTTAGATAATTAATTACGAGAAATATGTTGCATGCTTCTAAGAAATAGTTGTCTTGATTGCTGTATAGTGTTAAAAAACGTAGCTGAAAAAAAAAGCCACTTAAGAGTGCACCTGGCCCTCAACTGTTTTCATGGCATCTTGTTTCGACGTGATGATATTGCACATTGCTGGTGATTATACCTAGCTTATCGCTCGTTTCGAAGCCCGACCTTTCCCGTATAAAAATAACACGTTATAAAGAGCGCAGCAGACAAACGCATCCAAAATGTAAGGACCGGCACGTCGTCTCTGACCCACATGAATTCTACATCCCATTGTGTCACGGTCGGTCACGGGCAGTGCCGTCCGGCCCAGACTTCAAAAGATCTGCCTCCAAAATACGTTTCGGAAATTGCCGTTTCGGTCTTTCCCTTCACAGTGGACCGGAAGCACCCCCTGGCCACTTCCGCACTTCCTTCCGACCTCGAACGTCGACGTTGGCAATCCTCAGAAAACCGCTTTATCACGACGCCTAGATAGAAACCCCGGTTTGTGCTCCGCGTGAGTTGTTTCTCGCAGTGTGCCTAGAGTTCAAAGTGTTTGCAACTCTTCGATCGGGGTTACGTGGTTTCTGGGTAGGGTTCAGTGCTTGTGGTAAATGCCAGTAAACCCCGAAAATTAGCCTCCGAAACAATTTTATCGAAATAAAAATAAAATTAAAAAAATGGATCTGTTTTATTGGGCAGAAGATCGAACAATAGGGAGCGGTTTATTGAGCTTGTGGTCTCCACAGCCCGGTGTTTGCTAACATAGCATAACAAAGAAATTGAAACTCGCCATGCACGGTCTGGGCACGAGCGTTTCGCTCTGACCAGTGCTTTGGTCGCACGAGGAGCGGAGTTCTATACTGCATCTCATGAGTTGCGTGCAGCAGAGGCAGAAGCACAGGCGCGAGGGCCTGGCTTTTATATTTGCTTTCCTTTCACGAGCACTCGCGAAAAGAAAGCCCATTTGAAAGCCACGTGCCCGCGCCAATGCCTTTGCCATTGCTGAACACAACTCCTGAGATAGAGTATAATCGTCATTTACGATTTCTCGGATCCAAAACAAACAAGAAAACACGGTTTGTTGTCCCCACAACTGAAGCGTACCACTAGAGGCGTGACTGTTCGATCTCCTCCCCAGTAATTTGAAAAACCAAAGCTTCCCGGGAAGAAAATCATTGCCTAGAGTTTTATTTTGTTTCGAACCGTGGAACACAGCCCACACTGAACCGATGGCAAGCTCCCTCTTGCCTAGAAATCGTACATCTTATCTCGTTGTATTTTTTTATTATTGGTACTCGGACGCTTTCCAAGGATTGGGGTCACAAGTATGTTTCCTGGAGATCGGGAGATTCCATGCCCATGCCCTATTTTATTCAACACAGGCGCCGATAAATCTCGATTTTTTTGTGCGACACGGCGACACCGAAAAGTGATACCGTTTAATACAACCGCAAAAAAAAATTTAGGGAACACTTAAATTTGTATAAAAAAAAACAATGACACGCAACCCTATTCATGTCCCTCGTTTTGACCGATTCACACTACGGACTGAAATGCCAACAGATTGATCACTTGACGACCTGTCCGCGGTTCGTCCGTCTATCAAGCGCTTCCTCACGAGAGAGACGACGAGCAGTCGCCAGCGAGGGAGGACCGAACCCAGTGCCGCGAAACTCTAACATCGCACCGCGGCACCGTTGTCCAGGAGAGAAATCGACGTTTGTTAGCGCGATGAAGAATCAGACGCCTCTGTTACGTACAGATCGAGACAAAGCGCCGTGGTTGGCTTCGCGCGAAGCGCTATACTCTACCTTTTCTAACCAAAGGCATGATAGTGACACAGGCATGGACCTGTTCGAGAAGGCTTCGGCGTAGAAGCGACGAAGTTCTGGGCTCGCGGAGGGCCGTTTAGAGATAGATGTCTTCACGCACTCAGCTCTCGTGCACAACACTTCAGAACACTACAGCCACAAGGAAGGTCTTGCTCGGGGAAAGGCTGATTGGACGTGCAAGAATTATTGCGGCGTGATAGACGACTTTCGACGGAAGTTTCTCGGCACGGACCCGGAGGAGTACAGGAACCTGCGTCGCGTCAGCCGGACAAAGTTTTCACAGTTTCTTTTACGCGTGGAACCAAGAATCGCGCGACAAAATGAACCAGCGAACGCGCAAAGCACAATGATGCGCCATTTTTGTTTTCAGCGTCCGAAAACAAAAACCAAGAAAATATTGTGCGTTGCCAGACTAATCGTTTTTCAAGTCAATCTCCCGCCAAAAATCCGCGAGTGAAAGGGCGCTCGTCTTTATTAGCCCTTGCGTCCGCGTAGTTCGATCCTATACACCCCGCCCGTTTCGATCTGAATGAGTTTCGTAGCGGAACCTTTTCGTGTAATCACTACTGCGTGGTGCACGTAAAAGACCCCAGGCTAGCGGTTGTACTGCACTAGCTAAATTTCTCATCTACAGCTAAGAGACCGGTCACCCGTGGAGGCGTGCCAACATCAAAGCTGCCTAAGTATACAAGCAACACTTTTTTTCCTTCGTGTACGAGGTACGGATCGCAGGAATCGGTCACGTGCCGGTCACGTGGCACATGGTCCGCGGACGAAAATCACAATTCGGTCCGTCGTGTGAATCGGCTATTTGCAGAACGAGCTGCGAGGAGGTGACGGAAGCATTGGTCACCTGCGAGTGCCATCGCCTCTCGTTCCAACCGCTTCCCTCCTCTCCGCGAAAGAGTGCAACAAATGCGCACTTGCGACCAATCGGACCAATGCCCCCCCCCTTCAAGGAGGCGCCCGCCATTGCATTGCAAACGCTCTCCCTGCTTTGACTTGGTCCCGCTCTTAAATCTAGGCTCTTCAGTTTCTCAACGAGAACGGCGCAGGAAGACGTAGCGGAACTGCGGGGCGGAGAATGCGACCAGAAACGAATAGCCCTCACTTTTGGGTGGCACCGGAAGTAGAAAGGGCACGGGGAAACCAGCCGCAGGAACGGGGAAACAGTAATGACAACAATTTTCTCCGCGCAACGAGATTGTCTTCGCGTAGGTGAGAGCAACGCTGTCTCGGCGGAAGCGGATGCTGCGGCCTGGGTGGGGGTCGGTTGTGGTCGTTGTGGTGCCTCCGGTAGCGCCGCTAACGTTACAAAAATGCTGAAACAAAATGTGCGCAAACAAATTTTTGGCGGGGGTTTAATGGCGCGAAATTTTCGTCGTGGGCTCACGCTTGCAGCTCCAGTTTTTTTTTTTTTTTTTTTTTTTTTTGTCAGCAGTGGGTTTTGAACCGGAAGTCACCCTGCACGCCCGGGAATAGTTTCTGCAGCCGGGATGAAACGTCCACTTTTTGTCTTCATAAACGCCTACGTACAAAACTGAGGCTAAACTGTCTAGAGTATAAATGTTAGGGGCTCATTGTTAATTGCCTTGGTCATCTGCCGTCGTCCTCTGAATGGCGCAGAAACACAGTGCCTGTGCTACATATCGTTTGTAAAATGAATTGTTCTAGCGGCTCATTAAAGTCTCATACAAAACGTTTTTGTTTTTGTTTTTATAGGATGAAGTACGTCATCAACGGGTGCTGAAACTCTGGCGTAGGCCGCAGCTATCTATCGTTAGTATTGAAATTCACCGTTTTTAGAGATCGCTTGTTAAAGGGATGGTGAACCGAACATATCAGTGTCTATAATAAGCGGCGCACTATCTTTTCATGAGTCAGCAGCCCCTGGTGTGCGCGAGCACACGCAACAAAATTGACGTCATCAAATCCCCCATTCGCGCTTAATAAGCTTGAATGGGGGATATGATGACGTCAATTTCGTTGCGTGTGCTCGCGCACACCGGCGGCTGCTGACTCATGAAAAAAGAGTGCGCCGCTTATTATAGACACGGAAATTTTCGGTTCGCCACCCCTTTAAAAAAGTTTTTCAGTATTAGCCGCATGCGAGCGCGGCGCAAACGAGCGCGGGCGCTTCGCTTGCAAGAATGGAATAGTATTATACGCATTGAAGGACTTTGGAATTGTCTAGCCTTATCGGAAGAGCGCTCGCTGAATAAAAGCACGGTCCCCTACCATTAGCTCTCAAGTCAAAAATACAGAAAATGGTGGATTGCACAGAATCATATCAGCGCCTGTGTCTAGGGGCCCACTTTTGTAATACAAATCTCCTGGGTAGGTCGATTGGGTTATTCCTAAAGCGTGGTGTCCGTTATAAACTGGTATTTTGTAAACAAATAATAATAAAAAATACATGGTTAAGCACTATTTCGAGATGAAAACACCGAACTAGTATTGGCGACGAGAAGTTTTTGTGGCGCCACTTCGTGAGCGCCCTCCGGTAACGCAACTGGTTGGATGCGAGCAGATGACGCGCTATGTCGAAGCACGGAGTGGCTATGTTAGTCCGCATCTGTGCCGATCAAAAGACGGTTTATTTATTAAAGAAATGGGTATGGCGATTTTGTGGGTGATCTTTCTAATGAATAACAGCGCTCCGAAGTTTCTTTTTGATATTAGAAAAACCTTAAAATGCTGAAAACCAACACTTGAGCTTTACCATTACAGCTTGCGCGGCGTGCTACTCACCCCTCTGATACTTGCCCCTTTTGATACTTGTTTTTTTTTTTTTTTTCGGATATGTGGAGGCTGCTGTAGAAAAAGGTTTTGCATTCATCAGATTAAATGACGTGTCGTCTTCTTGGCATTGCACACGCGCACAGTTGTGGTGCAAAGCGCCGCACACCTGTTTTAGCTACATCGAGCTTGCCGATACCGATCTCGACGGTTGCTGCCAAGCAAATGCCCGTCAGCGAATGACGCTTAGCTCCTCTCGAATCGCGTGGCAATAAAGCTTGTCACGTCGCGACTTCTGTTTGAAAGAAAAGCGGAAATTTTCATAAAATCTTGAATTGTCGGCCATGGCCCGGCAAATTCAGCCATTGATTAATTTCTTCTATCCCATTTTTACGAAGAATTGATTACAAATTTAAAACCGCGCACTGAGAAGCCCATCACGCATTGTGCGCATTTGGGTCCGCAAGAATTAAATATACAAACTTTAGTAATTCATAACAGCTGTATTTTTCATTTTTTGGGACGCTGAAGTGTCACCCACTTACTGTAGTTAGTTAGAGATTAAGAACATTCTTTCGATGGAAAAGAGGGCTGAGGAGGAAGAATCAGACGGAACGCTGGAGAGAGGAAGAGGTTTCTTTCTCTTTTCTTTAGCATTCCGTTTTCTTCCTCCTCCCCAGCTCTCCTTGCCCTCGAAAACTTTTCTTAACATCGAACTGACTATAGATTTAAGACTTCGATCGTGAGGGGGTCTCGCACGTTTCGTGTCGACCGTGTGAATAAGCAGGGATTTAATTTAATCGACTAGGTAAGCCAGCCACCGCTTCTACCTGCCAGTTATTTTGAGGAAATGTTCGTTTACTGGTTTACAAAATGCAAAAAGGGGTCAAATCGGAACTAATAAAAGACCTGCACTCACGGAACACTGTAACCAACATGATACGCGTGGTCGCTTTCACTGAAGTGTTAGTACACACGCGAGAGGCTTCGAAATTTTGCTTTCCTATTTCGAATTAAATGAGACATTCCTTTCTCAGTTTTATTTTGTCCGAATCTTAAATTAAAAAAAAAAAAAACAATATCATCTTCGCAGCGGTAGATGTTGTTGTGGGATAAAGCGCTGGATATTCTATTTTCGTCCACCAGCTTTTTGCAGTGGGGTAGAGAACAGCACACCACCATCTGAGCGCTTCGACACCTCAACACCAAAAGTGTCTGTTAGCACAACTACGCTTGCAACGGTTTCAAGCATTGGTAAAATGCCCTACTAGAAATATCACTTCACCAAATAAACACAACGCGTGAAACAGGCTCTGCCGCGCGTTATCCAAACAGCGCATGAAGCGAGCTGACAAGCCGAGGGATCCAGGATCGGCGCGGTCTGTCCCAGTATGTCCTATCCGTGACGTCAGAAACGATGATGATGATAGCTAGAGAAGCCCCCTGTAGTTCGCGCACGCCGCCAATAGAGTTGGGGACAGGCAAAAAAAAAGTAAAAGCTCCACCCCCAGCTTGCACTCGCTTCATTTCGTCATGTGATGAGGTATTAGCGGCGAGAAGTTTTGGTGGCGCCCTCCTGTGGTTCCCCTTTGTGACGTCATTACCATGCAAACAACAAGTTCGATGGTGTTTGTTATTAGCATGGTGGAAGCTTGAAATCATTGCGCTCTCAAAGGAACACTGCCAACACCGTCAAAATTAAAGTTCTTTCATTCCTCTTATTTCCGTCGATGAAAATCCCCTTTCCGACGTCATAGTCAGCGTTCGGCCAATCGTGGAAGGCCGACCACAGCGACGCTTTCGGTCGCGCACGGGGCTAATTATCAAGGCAGAAAGCTCGCGCCGGAGGCGGAAAATCTGCTAAATTCTTCCACCAAAAAAAAAAATCTTAAAAAAACAACAAGAACTAAAGAGTGCATTCTATAGTCGGGGACAGGTTAAGAGTTCAGGGAAAGGAAAGTTCGGGAGGATGATGCAGATGCATTGCTGGGGAGGAGAGGGGGAAACATCCCCCTCTTCACCATTCCGCCTGCTTCCTCCTCCCCAACCTTCCTTAACCCTCGCCTTGAACTCTTAAAGGGGTCATGAAACGATTTTCCTACTTCTTCCTCCTTAACTTTAATCCTCAACTCAAATGCGAATTGTGAAATCACGTCGTCGTGACATTTTTCGGCACCGGTGCGATGACTCCTAGCTTCCACCGTGCTTTTTATGCACACCATAGAACTTGTCAGTCCCCAGTGACGATAAGTTCCGTCTGGGCACTCATTGGCCACGAACGCTAATCCGAATATTCGTCGACGGATTTATTGTTGACGAGCGCATACGTCCGAGTGACGCAGTTCTCGTGTCCAATGCGTGAGCTGGGCACGACGGACGTCAGGTTGGCACCGCTGACGTGCTTTGGGAACCGCGGATGTATCATAGTGAAAAGGCGGAGAGCTTTCGAAGGAAAGAAGGTACAAAATAGTCCGCTATATTTTAAAATGTTCGTACCGAAGAGCTGGCTTTTGCCTTTCTACCCTCTTGCTTTTGGCCAACTAAACGATATGCGATTAGTAAAGTCCCAATTTAAAATCATTTATCCCAGCCCAAAATTTGTTTCATGACCCCTTTAACCTCTAACCCACTGCAGCATAGCTTTAGGTGTTGGCACAGGCCACGGTGTAATATATTCAGGTGTGGACACCGTGTGCGTCGCGGCTGCCAGATAATGTCCTCTCCTCGCTTTGGTTGCAAGTCGAGGAACCAGATGGTTCCTCGATAAGCGAATAGTGGTAGTCTGTTGCGAACCCGGTTTCCCATGCTTCTCTATGGAAGATATGCCTGTTTTTAAAGTCGTTTTCTGAGGGTGCATCGTCATATATAAGTTGCGCCTGTTGCTCGGACGCAGCTTTGTTATTGACCCTAGTTTAGTGCCTCAACGGCGACAAGAACAGCTCTATGAACGCGTTAAAGGGGTCATGAAACGAATTTTGGGTTGGGATGAATGATTTTAAATTGGGACTTTACTAATCGCATATCGTTTAGTTGGCCAAAAGAAAGAGGCTAAGAAGTCAAAACCCAGCGTTTCGGTACGAGCATTTGAAAATATAGCGGACTATTTTGTACCTTCTTGCCTTCAAAAGCTCTCCGCCTTTTCACTGTGATACATCCGCGGTTCCAAAAGCGCGTCACCGGCGCCAAACTGACGTCAGCAGAGCCCAGCTCACGCATTGGACACGAGAACTGCGTCACACGGACGTATGCGCTCGTCAACAATCAATCCGTCGACTAATATTTGGATTCGCGTTCGTGGCCAATGAGTTCCCTGACGGAGCTTATTGTCACTGGGGAATGACAAGTTCTATTGTGTGCATAAAAAGCAAGGTGGAAGCTAGGAGTCGTCGCACCGGTGCCGAAGGAATGTCACGACCACGTGATTTGACAATTCGCATTTGAGTTGAGGATTAAAGCTAAGGAGGAAGAAGTAGGAAAATCGTTTCATGACCCCTTTAAAGTGGAGAGATCTCTGGCGTGGTGCTCAAGCAAGCGTCTTTCGAGGTAAAAGCAGATTAACCAAGCGGAAAGCGCGCGCACCCGAGTGCCGTGGCAACGAGACACCTTTCTTGATTTGTTTACTTCTTTTTTTTTTTTTTTTCCTTAGTTGCGCCGTCTGGTTTTCGGAGCACTGTTGGCATAGACCACTTAGAGTAACAATATGGGCCCTGCTTGCAGAGCCAGAGTATCGCGTTCCTTTTCCTTTCGCCGCCAGCTCCCTATTGGCGAAGAAGCGGTCATGTGCACCGAGCTGGATCCCCACTTCGTGCGGGAAAGCGAACTTGCAGGCACCGAGTTTCGGGCGGATCATGTTTCTCGCTTTGCGTTTGCGAAATATACATCCTACACTAAAATAGAACGAAGTGGAAGGCTCCTCGACCATTTAACATCTTGCGTAGTCACCGGATACAGTATAACCGCGTTGTTTTATAACGCGAGCGATGTTTTAAAACATGTTTTCAAAGTGTGGGAAGAAGACGACATGGAGGACGATCGCGTAGCTCGCGCATCCTGGACTCTTGCAGAAGCGACGGTCGCTTCCCGCAGCGCGGCCTTGGATCCATCATGGCCGCCCTGGCAGCACCATTGCGGTACTCTGCTCCGCAAAGCGGAGCATATACAGTTACTCTAAGGCCACTCAGAGCCGTATTTGAGGCCACTTAGAGTTCCTGTATGGAATCCCTACGGGAGCCATGAGTTGCACGTTCATCCACGTAGCGCCGGCGTTCCTGCACGACCCGGGACTCTGCTCGTCACTTTATTTTTTATTATTTTATTATTTTGGTTGGTATTTTGCCGCTTACAACCACCCGTTTCCATAGCAATCCGTAAAAAAGATTAACGTCGCAAGCTCGGTCGGACTGATAGCCTTTGATTTGGCTGGAAATGGACAGACCGCGTCAATAACCCCTTCTCAACTAATCGTCAAATATTTCATAAAAATAAATATTTTCCTTGAAGGTATTGGATCTTCAAGTTACGCCGGCCGCGAGGTTTCCAGGAGGCGACTCTCTACTGGCGCCAGTGAAAAATCAGTACTTTTCCCCATCCGTGTACGTCACCGGCGGGCAGGTGGACGAGCGACCCGGGCAGCCACGAGGCGGCTTTCTGGGCGCGATCGAGAAGATATTTTCACTGCTGCAAGGTTGAAAGTTGGTTTGCAATGGGTAACAATCTGTGCTCTGCGGTAGACTGTAGGCACAGCGCCAGAAAAGGCTTCGTTTTTACCCTTGTTTTCGTGGGTCTACGGGCCCCTGTCGTTTGGTGTACGGGCCGCTTTCGTTTGAACGAGCAGACGACAACAAGCAGAAACGTTTGAAAGAGCAGACGACAGTTCGAAAGATCTGACCGTTTAATTTTGATGACGCACTGAACGTAGCCCGCAGGTGGTACGTACAACTTGGCAGTTTTCCCGCGTTAATGTTGGAGCAAAACAAATAATTCTGACGTCCACAACTATCCGTGAATAAACCCAAAGTGCTTCCCGCACAAGCAGTCGTGGTCTGACGGCGTCTGGTTTTTATTTTTCACGGCAGCTACGTTCTCGGACGAACCAAGCCGGCAGAAAACACATCTTCAAACCTTTCCCGACTCTTTTGGTACAGCCCCAATCGCGGCGTTTTGACGAGAGTGCAGGTTTTTGTCCGGTTTCTTCCAAAACAACACAGGAATGCACGTCCCGCATGGTGACTTCCGCCCACAGCCCCAGACCAGAGGTGCGCCCGACGCGCCATCACCGCGCCGTGACGTGCTGAGTTCGTGTGTAGGGTTCTTGCACGAGACCATAACGCAACGTTACTACCGGTTTGGAAGTCTCACCGGAACTTGCCGGAACCCATGTAGGAGGCATTCATCGCTATTGTGTGCTTTGGGGCCGTCCGTTTTCGCGCAGTATAGTTTGTCCGCTCACTCGTGGTTTAAAATGGTCAGTTTCGTCGTAAATAATTGTTCGAGTTGGAGAAGTCGGCTACAAAACAAAGCATCGGGCAGTAGTATTTTTTTTTTTTTTTGCAATATAGGATTTAGGACAAGGCGAAGCTCGAGCAATCGGTTCGCCGGCGTCATGAATGGCTCCGACGGATACAACGCAACAATCTCGACAGAAAAGCTTGGTACCAACTAAGGGTTTGTGAACTGCACTTCGGTGTCAGGTGAGGGACTAGCTCTTTGCGATTGACTAGGCCAAGTAAAGCAGACGAAATTGCTTGTGCGGCAGCTCCAGTCTTTATCTGCCTAGCCAGTGAAAAATTTGTAGGACCGGATACAGTACTGGCAAGTTTTGCACAACATCCCTCGATGATTTCACGTATAGGGAGTAGTCACTTGCGGCCATAGCTATGTGCGCTACTGTTTTGCGCGTGCTAGCGGCGAGCTTCCACAGTTCTTTTGCAGCATGCATTCCGCACCATAAAGATTGCCGGTCTTAGCAGCCTATTGATATGAGCTCGTTCTGAGCATGCGCTCTAAACATCGCCCTCACATATGGCGTTCACTGAATACCCCATATAGGTAGTGGCACCACGTTTCTTGTCAGTCTCCGCAAATGATTAGCAGACGACGCATTTTTTGCTGTCCGACGGCACTTTTGCGAGGCGCTCAAGTGCCGAGCGACGCAGGTCCACGCGCCCATTCAAGTGCTGTCTGAGGATGTTAAAGGGGTCACGAAACGATTTTCCTACTTCTTCCTCCTTAGCTTTAATCCTCAACTCAAATGCAAATTGTGAAAGCACGCCGTCGTGACATTCTTCGGCACCGGTGCGATGACTCCTAGCTTCCACCGTGCTTTTTATGCACACCATAGAACTTGTCATTCCTCAGTGACGATAAGTACCGTCAGGGCACTCATTGGCCACGAACGTGAATCCAAATATTCGTCGACGGATTGATTGTTGACGAGCGCATACGTCCGAGTGACGCAGTTCTCGTGTCCAATGCGTGAGCTGGGCTCGGCTGACGTCAGGTTGGCACCGCTGACGCGCTTTGGGAACCGCGGATGTATCATAGTGAAAAGGCGGAGAGTTTTCGTAGGAAAGAAGGTACAAAATAGTCCGCTATATTTTCAAATGTTCGTACTGAAAAGCTGGCTTTTGACTTTCTACCCTCTTTCTTTTGGCCAACTAAACGATATGCGATTAGTAAAGTCCCAATTTAAAATCATTCATCCCAGCCCAAAATTCGTTTCATGACCCCTTTAAACACAAGTCACGCTTGTGTGTGTGTGCTTCATCGGCTGCTCGCCACCAATCGATGTTTTGCTAAGTTACCCAGGCTCAGGGAGCGTGCGCGAGTGTAGTTACACGTGCAGCGCGCACTGCCTTCTGCAGCAGTAAAAGTTCTAAACTAGAAATTAAAAACAAATGGCACTTTGCACGCGCGTTAACGTCTTATTTTGGTTGTTTACTTCGAATTCTTAATACAGAAAGGTGAATGCGTGCAGCGCGTGTACCTACGCTCCCAGCATTCTTTCTGATGCTTGCGTAATTTAACAAAACGTCTATATGGCTTAGCTTCAAACGCGAGCGAGGCAAACGGCAGGGCTCTATGGCGCTAATGCTGCCGCAATATGACGCTGTATGTCTCCAGCATGGCGCCAAGGCACTGGTGGCAGACGACAATATTTGTTTTGATTTCGAGGCCAACCGGAAGTGACGTCAGGTGCAAGAAGCTCATTGGAAATAGGTCTGTTCGATTCGGTCAAAAAGTTCTGAACTAGTTCTGTCCGAGTTCAGAGGAGTGCAGGAGTCGTGCAGCGGCGGCGCAGAACCAGTGCAGCCGCCGCGCTAGTACTGGCGCTGTGATCGGCTGATCGGCAACAGATGCAGACGACACCCTGCGCTTCCGTTCGGAAGCGCAGGGTGTCGTCTGCATCTGTTGGCTCTTGTTTCTTCACGCCACGTTGTATGCTACATTTAATTAGTCGCGGTTTGATGAGCCCATTCGTGTTTCCTTAGTTTAATAACGGAATCTTTTCTGTGAAAATTGTTTATTCGAGTGTACTAGAAACTTTTTCTGCACGAAATGTGTTTCTGTCTGCATTTTTAACGGCCGTTCGGTTCCTGTCGTTTCCATAAGCGTTCGTGTCCTTCACATTCATTGAGCAATAGTAGATTCATTCCTAGTCTCTCGAGTTTCGCATTTCGACGATAGGTTCGCGGCATCAGGATGATTTTGCGTCGGGAGTCACTGGTGGCAGTGCGCGGTCGGCAGCGGTCACCTCGAAGACGAAGGCCTGACGATAGCGTTTTAGCCAATACAGTTATCGACCGTAACGTTGGCGTCAAGCTGAAGCGTTTATTCTGATTCTCAAGAGAGACCTGCGTGGAACTACCAAGCCAATGCCGATTCTCGGCGTTTTTCCCAGGCCCGTCTGTGGGCGTCCACAGATACCAGCGGACAAAGCATGCAATATTATGCTCAGCTACGGGGCATGCGAGGGCCAATGTACTAAATCCCAGACCTCTGCAATGTATCGGAGTCGTCAGTATGCATCCAACAGCAACTGAAGGCGGAGACTATCAAGAGTGCAAGACCTTTCCCATGTCTGTAAGGAAGAATATCAACACTGTGGATCCCCACATAGCATCAAAAAGAAACAATTTACGTGAGCCAATATTTCAAAACTTACCACAGGGAGCCAAACCTTCATGAGCAGGTGCCTAAAACACTTTCAGAATATCATATTCAATCATATTCCTACCCTCGGTTATGATCTCAATTCCGCGTCCACCGCGGGTACGTTATTCTCATAAATGAGAAGAAATGCAACCTCCGTATCGGCGCTATTGTTAAACATCGCAGACACTTGAGCAAGAGCTGCGAAAAATGGTACCGTGAGCAGAGACGGACGAGGAGTGTCGTCTGCTATCGTCGTCTGCTCTTGTCGTCAGCTTCTGCACGGCCGCTGAACTGACTCCGGAGCCGGGGCAAGATTTTGAAGAACTGCGTCTGAACTCGTTCAGAACTGGGATGAATCGAACGCGCCAGTGCAGCGGCCGTGCAACCTCCGGTTGAATCGAATGCACCAGTTCCTGCACTGCTGAACTAGTTCAGCCAGTTCAGGCGAATCGAACAGACCTAATGTCTATAAAACCCTGAAGCGAATAGAGCGATCTCACAGCCAAATTCATTACGCCACCGCTGTCGCCATGCGTCGCGGAAGCTGTAGTTTTTCTGCACGAGCGATAATCCCGCTGGGGGTGTGCGCGAGCAGAGCATGAGGTGGCACGAGCTGTCTCGTGAACTTCCACATGCCTGCTATGAACTATACCTGTTTTCACCTCAAGAAAAAAGTACGTTTTGCGCATTGTTCCTACGCGGCGCGAAATAGTTCTCACGAGATTCGGTTGTCGGAGGAAAAAGCGATACCTTTGACGTTTGGAACGTGTACATCTTGATAAGATAACATATATCTAATCTAAAATTCACCTACATATGTCTTCATTATCCACATAAAGGGGGAAATTAGTAACGTTCCGCGAGGAGCCGGACTTGTTTTACTTCGGTTCTTAAGGTGAAAACAGGTATAGTGTGCCTCAATGCCCTTCTGTTTAGGGTGATGCCATCGTTTGTAGTACCCGATGCCGGCAGCACGCGCTCACAGGGAAAATACAAAGAAATCGCAGGAAACAAAATGTCGCCGTAACACAGTCAGCGCCTTGAGCGCGTGCAGGGACACGCTCTTTCACGCACTTCAGAACAAAAAATAAAAACAAGCGTTCGAAACAAAATGGCCAGATGTCATCACCCCAAGCAAAGCGCACATGAAGGCACCCTACTATGAACTACAGTTATAGCGGCGTCACGCAAGCGTGGAACGCTCACCGCTCATTCACACTGGAAGCGGATCCGCGTTCGCAAAGCGGTTGCGAACGCGGTTGTAGTGCAATTGCATGCGCGCACTCGATGACATCAAGTGCGCGTTCAATGGACCTTTTGGCGAATATATGCTGCCACCTATGGGGCGATGGGCGAACCTGAGGCGCACTGGGTTGGAGAGTATTTGTAAAGAAAACAACGTGCACGTTAGGCTTCTTGTGTGCTACCGGTTCGTTTTCTTTTTTTTTCTTTTTTTTTTTTTTTTGGGGGGGGGGGGGGGGGGATCGGTGGCCGAGTGGGCTAGCGCACACCAGCTCGGAGCACGTGGAGCGAAAGCTCGCGCTGCAGAACCCAGGGATCCTGGGTTCAATCCCCACCCCTGCCCGTTTCGATCTGGATGAGCATCGTACCGGCGTGCGGTCGTGTATCACTACTGCGTGGTGCACGTTAAAGACCCCAGGCTAGCGGTTGTACTGCACTGGCTAAATTGCTCATCTACAGCGAGTGACTCGTCGCAACTCTAAAATGGCTGACCAACGACTCGCTGTATACATATCCACACAACACCAATTATTATTTCTTTTTGGGTACACTCGCTGCTTTTCGAAGCATTTTGAGTCGCGATGTCTCGGGATGAGAACATCCCGTTCAAGTTTGACGCCGACCACTGGGTACGTCATCCCTCGGACCGTACGAACCTCACCCAGGACCGCGTATGGAGCTACCTCAAAAAGGACAGTTCGTTGAGGCAAGCGCATCGGGGATGGTCCTTCAAAGAAGAAGGCTACACAGTTCACCGGCATGATTGCGGTGCACGTCGTAATCTAGAACGGGCGTCGTCAGTACGATGACTCGTGTTCACCTTGTTCGCAACATCAAAACTTGAGTCTCGACTCTCGATGGTCTCCAAGGCGCCCAAAGGCGAGAAATGCAAGATGGCGGATTGTTTGGAACTAGATACTCTCGAACCCAGGCGCATCAAATACTCCGCGCATGCGCACAGCGTATTTCTACAAAAGGTTCATTGTACTGGATCTTGATAGAACCGCGTTCGCAACCGCTTTGCGAACGCGGATCCGCTTCCAGTGTGAATGAGCGGTTAGAGAGATCATCAGTTCTCTCACTTGTTCGGTGTTCTTGATGCTCGCGCTTTCATTTTTGTATAAAACGCGATAGCACTACTTGGCCTCGTACTGCTAGGTTAGTCTTGATTTATTCATTGGAATAAAGCCTTTATAAAAGAAACGTCGAAATGTTCTCGTTTTTTGACATGGTCTGAACCAAACACCACAGAAAATGCCCATTTTTTGCTTCCCCGCGGTGAAACAATGATCGTAGCATAAACTAAGGAGTTAAAAATCTACGGTTCTGTTGTATGATGCTTGATATCAACAAAGATTTTAAAATAACATTGCAAATCTGGTTAGCGCCCACTTCCCACGAAATATTTATTCAGCTGTATTGCAATGCGGATATGAATTCTCGGCTTATCTGCGCATGACTCTTTTGAGCCCGTGTATTAACGTTAGCCGCCACAAAGACGAACAACCTTTCATTTCCTCCTTCGGCATTGTCGAAAGGCTCCCTGCCCCGATATCGCCAATGTTAAGAATGGAACCTTCGGCAACCTTCTTCCGAGTTTCAACGCTACGGAAACTAGTCCCAAAACGAGTCCCGACGTGTTCAGGACTGACGCCCACCTGTCGAAGGCTGCCCAAAACGTGTCTCAACGCGTCCGTGACGTCAACGGGACGTGTGTGTGTGTGCGTGTGGGTTCGTGCGCTCCGGAAGGGGAGAGAGGCCTGGCCTAACTGCGGAGAACCTTGGCTATGACTCATTTCTGACTGCGACGCGGCGGACCCAGCTGCAAGGCACGTGGCTGTCGCACCTGCTGCCCTGGCGGAGAGAGAGGGAGAAAACGGACCCCTATATAAGGCGGGGCGTGAGAGCTCCATTGGTTCTCTTGGATTTGACGACTGTATCGCTACCATGTAATTAAACCGTTCGTTACGTTACCAATTCTCCCACCTCCACTGGACCCCTGGGTTCTTCACTTCGGGGAATGGTCGTCGTCACGAGCCAGGAAGCTCCCGGACGTGCGGCCTAAGCCCCGCCTCGAACACCAACCAGGTTACAAAAGCGAGGGTATATCTTGGTTTCGTACCACGAAGGCATAAACACTTGTCGCATTCGTTTTTGCTTAGATTTTTCAGCTCTTTGTCCGAATCTAGGTCCATTCAGGTGTTCCTTCACCATGAACGCTTCCTATTGGTCAGCCTTGCGTAAACCCGACGCGTCGTTTTGGTGTAGCGATAGAGCAGGTCGCGACTAGTGTAGAGCTTCCACAAAAAGGAGGAAACACGCGAAACAAATAAAGACGCGAAAACAGACGAGCTTGGCATCATGAAGTGTAGCGGGGAAGGGAACAACCCGAAATCACATGTGTTTTATAACCTCTGTTAAGAAAACAGAGCCAAAGAACCGTGGGTCTCAAGGTCTCCTTTAGGTTGGATGGATACTTCGTTTCACGTCAACATGGACCGAGGCAAGGGCATGCAGGCATGCACGAACGTACGCATACGCACTTGAAAGTGCGAACTTTCACGGCTTACTGTTTCGATCCTTTGGCTGTGTCCAGAAGGAACGGTAACACGTTAAATCCTTCGTAGTTGATCTGTTCCAGTTGTTCACCCTGACGGCAAAGACGCTGAAATGGACTATTCGCTTCAACTGATTGGGTTACCTATGGCTAGCAGTTCTGACAACGGTCCATCTTCAGCGGAAACAAAATACGACCTACAATGGCGAGAAGCGCCAATCGAAGGCCCACAGACACTGAGGGAGAGAGGCGCTCTTTCTTCTTTACGCAAAACCGAAAGTAACACACAAATAAAATACATAAATATAAAGAGAGAAGTAAAATGGGTTCGAGGGGAAAAAAAGAGCTCTCGCCGGAAATAAATCGGCTGTGACTTATCGCTTTGCTAGCGGTTCTCGGAATCCCAGTGCCTCTGGAGCAGCATCTCTGGAAGTGCACTGTGCGGTTCTACGCTGTATCTCGGTGTCCCTCCCCCAAGCTCTAGTTTTTTCCCTCCCTCCTCCGACAGTGCGTCCTTATGTTCTCGTCGTATACTTGCTTCTCTTGCTTCCCTGTTTATCCCTCATAGGAGCTCTTGCCGCACTCCGGTGTTATTTTTGTCAATGAGACGTGCGCCTTCAATCTCGTCGGTCCTTTTTCTTGGTGCCCCCCTTCCGGAGCTGTGCTCCCCAGGGACGCTGGGGACCAGTACTCAGCAGAAGGCGCTTTTGTATTCTTCGTTGTTACTATCGTCGTGTTCTTCGAACACGAGTTAAGCAACACGTACGAGAAAGAAGGAGAAAAACTAAAATAAAACGATATAAAACTCCCTCGTGTTCTGGATGGGGGATTGGAGAGTGAAACGATGGCGTCCTGCCCCGAAGCGCTTACGATATCGGGGCACTGGGTATCCGTCTAGGCCGGCACATAGCATGGAGGAGCGAGCTGTTGTATTTCTCCCTTTATTCTCTCCCTATCGCGAATCTGTGTTCTGTACACATCGTCAGCCCTCCGGTTACGCTTTTTATTGCTTCGAAATCTCTACGTGCGCGTTGGTACGTGCTTGTGTATCAGTTTGTGAAAACGCTCGCGTACGGCGCTACAACGGTCGGCGAAAACATCGCCCCTTGCTACTACAGCTTTTCTTGAACTTGGCGTTTTCTTGAAGGGGGCTGCTTTGAAGTCGTATTGTTATCGGGGTCTGGTAAACGTCAACCAACTGGAAGAGGCGACTTTAAGTTGAAGAACTAGCAGTTCGACCAAGTTTATCGGGAAATAGTTTATATTTTGTTTGTGTGTATGTATTTTGGACACCGTTCTGTAAAATCACATGACGGGTGGAAGTAATACGAAATTGTTTGGCTGTTTGACCGAGCTGTTATTGTTTTGTTGAGATATTTGCTTACTAACGGCCGCAAGTGGCTACAATGGTTTCGGTGGCGTTCATCATGCGAATTTATATACTAAACAATAAATACTTTAGGCAGGTTAGCGGAACCGCGATGGGCACCAAAATGGCCCCGAACTACGCCAACGTATTCATGGGAAAATTAGAATCTCAGTTTCTTTCTGAATGTCCCGTAAAGCCGCTAATATACAAAAGGTTTATAGATGATGTATTTATTGTCTGGTCGCACACTGAGGAGGAGCTGGTGGACTTCATAGGTCGATACAACGCTGCTCATCCGAGCATCCGCTTTACACATACGTACTCTCAAACCGAAACAAACTTCTTAGACGTCATCGTTAAAATAGACGAAGGTAAACTCGCCACGAGCCTGTACCGTAAGCCAACAGGTCGACAGCAATACCTGCATTATCAAATCGACCACCCACACCATTGCAAAACAGCATTCCCTATAGCCAAGCTCATCGTTTCAAACGAATTTGTTCCAAAGAGACAGATTTTGATGCGAGCAGCCAAAAGTTAAAGTCAGTGCGAGATAAACAAAAGTATCCACCCCGTATAATCGACGATGCAATCAGAAAAGCCAAGCAACTGAACCGAGCAGACCTTATCAGCCCGCGCCCCACGCGAAGCGACACACAACGCACAAATCTATATCTAACTTATAGCATGAACCATCCTAATGTAAATAATATCTTAAGACGACATTATAACATTCTCGAACAAAGCAAGCGCCTTAAACGCGCGTTTCCATTCGCCGCTGGGGTAGTCCACAGACGATCGCGTAACCTCAAAGACGTGCTAGTAAACTTTCGGATAAATTCATCGTTAGGTGCATGCAAGGCACCAGACTTGTGCCTATCTCAAATACTCTACTCAAGATACTGTATCTTAAATACTTTTTGGAGTATCTTGGTATCTTGCAAATACCTCTGATGGAAAGTATTTAATACTCTATTTTAATTACAATTCCGAGTATCTTGTACTCATTATCTTAAATACATTTTTGACATTCCGCCATTTTCCGAGTTTTTCGGTAGGAAGTGGCGTGGGCGTGGCACGAGCAAACGTGAACATTCTTTCGAGCAACCGAATCCTGTTGCTAGCTCCGATTAGCTACGGTGACTTTAACTGAGCTCGTGAAAATATCCCTTTTTTGCCGACTGTGACTCATGTTTCAGCCCAAAGTTCGTACAATGAAGGTTCTCCCCTCGCCTTCTCAAAGGCGCCTTTTGTTTCTATAACGTTTCCCCCCAAAAAATCCTCAAACAAAAGTTGTAGTTTTACGGAAGTAAAGATGCCGCCCTGACCCTGAGGCGCAAGCAGACCGGGAAACCACCAACGAGAACAATGCAGACTTGAATGTCAAGAAAATAACAAATAAAAGAAAATGAGAAGTGGACACACACAAAAAAGTAGACATTTTTGTTTCGCTTTTTGTATATTTGGCCCTGCTAAGGCAAAACGTCCAGGTTTTTTTTGTGTGTTGTCAGTCCGGCACTTATTGCTCTCGCGAACGCTGTTTGTAAGCGAACATTGATAAGCAGAGAACAGTACAGGAAACGAACTAGGATTTGGATGACTCTCAAAATGCCAACAAAGTGTCCCCCGACGTTGAGTGCTTTTCTGAACGCAACCTACTTGAAGAAGGTGCGACCACTGCCGTGGCTATTATGTGGGTTCTCTTTGTTATTCATTCACTCATATCCGTGTCCCAAGTTCGTTTATAGTGAACTCCCCGTATAGGGAATATGGATTGTAGTTAAACGATGCGTCTAAGGTGCGCCGCGGGATGTGATATTCAGCGATGTCACTATTGGCGAAGCGCTCTGACCCGTTTGTCACCCCCACACCTCGGTGTTTACCCAACACAAGGCCTGTGCACATGCCCACAGGCCTTGCGGGCATGTTCGTGTCATCTTTTTTAATAGAGCGCAAGGCACAGTAATGAAAAAATACAAACAATTAGTGAAGTGACGTTAAGTGCCGGATCTCCCCCGAAAGCAGGCGTCAGGGGATGCAAACTTGACCCACTTGGGCTTTTGTGCTGAGCTGGGCATTGTGCATGCTGCATTGTTCATGCAGGCCGGAGTGGTAACAAAAGAGCCCCTCTTTCCCCTCACCGGAGAACACGAACTCCAGCCGAACGCTGACGCCGCGTTCGGTTAAGTCAGCCGAGCGCTGAGCCATTGTATTTGTTCTCCCCATCCATCTAGTTCTAAAGTTAACCGCTTGGGGCGCCACGGTCTGATCTCCTCCCCAATAGCTAAAGCGACCTCTTTCTTGTTGTCCCAGAAATGTTTTGTAACATCTATCAGTGATATTGCCACGCGCGTTGCTCAGCGAGCGCATGGCCGAATGGTTACCGCGCTTGGCTCTCTCGCGCGGAGGCTCCGGGTTCGATACCGGAAAGCCGACTTCTCTTTTATTTATTCCTTCAACTTGACATTCGGGTAAGTTCGAGAATTTTGTCGTCTGATCGAGTTACGAATGTTCTACGCGCCGAACTTTCTACGCTGAATGTTCCAGAAACCCACGCGGGTACAAAAGGTGCTCCGAGTGGCGGTCCGGAGTCAGTCTCGCCCCAGCGGTCGATCTTGCTGTTTCGTCGACATCGACGCCTGCGACGCTAGCCTTTCTCTATTTTTTTTTGGGAACAAGTTCACCCCCTTAAATGTTTAGTTTCTTTAGTTATTCGCCGCCTCATCATTTATCATTCGTGACAATATTTTGCTCTTTATAGTCGGACTGCATAAAATAGCCCTACGATACTTTTTTCCCCCCGTTTTGTGTTGTTGCGTGCTAATAAACCATTCTGGTAACCCAGATTTGCGTAGCTGCATAATTGTCGTTGTCAATGAAGTCGATACAAATTAAGCAATGCGGAAGTATCTTCAAAAGTAACTGAAATACATTTCTAAGTATTTGTACTCTACTCGAGATACTTTACAGTGAAAGTAACTTGAGTAGTATTTTAAACACTTTATGACGCAGGTATTTAGTAACTTAACTTAAATACTTTTATTGAGTATTTTGTCCAACACTGCAAGGCACCCAGGATCAGACATCCTGGGTGCCTTGCATGCACCCAGGATGTCTGATCTGTAAACAGATGCAGCACACAAACACGGCCAGCAGCATGCACTCGCAGTTCTCGATCAAAATTAAAGGGCACTTTTAAAGGAGGCTGTTATTGCGTACGGCACTGATGTCATTCCTCCAATGATGATGGGAATAAAAGAGGCCAGACTAAATCTCGGAACAAGCCTATTCAGTACAGAACGAGCGTGTTGGTAACAGTAATTAAACTTGAGGAAGATACATAGAAAGGGGGGACGGAAGTCTTCGTTGTCCGTCCCCCCTTTCTATGTATCTTCCTCGTGTTTAATTAAAGTCTATTCAGTGGTCTATTCTCGAAACTCCGGAATAAAAACTCACAAGGCCAGTAAAATTTAGAATAGTCAACAAGGAGGTGCTAAATAGAAGCAGAAGCTTAAGGGCCAGACTAAATAACTTGAAAGACAAAAATAAGGAGGTATAACGAATGCAATACTTTTATACTATTTATATGGTATTCAAATTTGATTAGCAGCTTCAACCTGTCTTATTTTAAGTTAGCAAGACGCTGACATTTTTACAAACTCCAGGTATATTTTTCATGTTCATGATATCCACAGTTGCTCGTTTCACTCCTCCCGCATACATACTTGTGCAATGGACATGTTTCGAGTAAGGAGCGCAGTCTGGGGAGTTGTCTGCGAACTATAATAGAAGAGCAGCCCAACATGCCTCCGCCCGTCAAAACACGTTGGCATCATGTCGTTGTATCGGTTTTCAGTGCTTTTTATATCCCATACTACCAATACTAAAAACAAAGCGTCAAACTAGACTAAATACGTGCGAAGATAATGTTGCGGCCGCCATTTTCGCAGGGCACCGCGTCCCGGTGTCCTGCGAAAATGGCGACAGCGGGAGTGTACGCATGCGCAGAAGCTCACTGGAAAAAGGTCCATTTGCCTCCACTCTCACGGCAAATTCGAATGCGGGCGGTTTCACCCGCGCCTCACTTTCGCCCCCAAACTGATATTTCTGGGTGCATCGCGGGACGCTACATTCACCTAGAATGTACCCTGAACGCCGGTATGAAGAAGACGCTGTACCCCGAGGAGTGCCTTGCCTCCAGAGGGCCGCTGTTGATGACGTACGAACTTCAATCAGCGTCTCTTCTGGGAAATGTGTGCTCCTTATCCTAGTTGAATGCCCTTGATTTTTATGACCCTTCTGGTCACTCTGAAAATGTTGGAGACTCTCCCGAAGGGAGGGTTTCCTATACATGTTAGGCCCTGCAGGCTTTTCTAACCTGAAGGTAAACTTACATTCAATGAAACCTCAAGCCAATGTAGCTCTCAAGCGCGCGGCTGGAAAGCTAACCTGCCCGCAGTAGTCAGCGGTAGCGCTTTGTTGAAACACTCTAGTGACTTCAGATACCGTCACGTTAACGTCAGAAAAAATGGCAGGCAGCAGGGCCTGCAACTACCACGCATGCGCATAGAAAATTCCCGAAGAGGCCGCTTAGACAAATCTAAACAATGGAAGCGCCAACCCGAATCAGAATCACAAAAAGGATGTGAAAGGCACCGACCGGTCTCGCATCACTTGATGGGAGTTACGAGAGCGTCTGGAGCGTGTTCCTTTTGCACAAGCCCATGTTCGAACTGATCGCGTGCGCTTTACAACTTGTGCATATACTTTTACCCGACGATTGTAATCCCGCTGTGGCGACCAAGCAAGCACGCAGGCTTCTAGGACTGGTAACGCGATGACCAGGGGTTTCCGGCCGTATCCTCGGAAAACGAGCCTATTCAATGGGCGCATAATCCCCAGATTACGGTTTCCGGGTAGATGTTGTTTCTTTCACTCGAAAACACGAACTCTAGTTTCCGCTAACACTCCCAGTCGTGTCTACAGTGTTATCTCCGCGCTCATGCATTCGTGTGGGGGAGAGCATATATCGTTGAAGCGCGAAAAAATTGCATATCGAAATCTGCATACTGTAGAAAGATGCACTCCGGTTGAAAACTGACATTAAGCTATAAGATTTATAATACTTAAAAAAAGAGGTGCACTTTGTGGTTTGCTTGTTGCGCCTGTCGAGAGATGGCGTCACAAGTGACAATCATATTGTTAACTCGGTCGTCTGCGAACTCGCCCCCCGTATGCCTCTGCAAGCTTGTGGTCTGATCTTGCACGCCTAAAGCGCTATCGCCTTGAAATTTCACAAGGTAAACTCCAGCACCTAAGTGCACATTTGGAAAACGTTTGAGTGTTCTATGTGCAGGCTCCGATTTTTTCGGTTTGTTCGACTGCGCAAGGATCCATTGACGTCACCCACCTCATGCATGAGTTACTTATATGGCTGGGGTGATAAGTCCCACCACCAGGACGTCCCATCTCTGTCCTGAGCGCGCGTTTCATCGAAGGATCCCAGCTTTGTGCAGGCGACGCACCACCGAAGCCCGGGTGCTCATGGCCCGGCCTTAGCAAAACCGTCCGACCGCCACCACCCTCTTACCCATCAGTCGACACAGCTTGATGATGCGGCATTTATAAGTTCAAGTGTATATGCAGACAAAATGAGAAGAGTCGGAACCCGGATGTTTGACTTGTCGCCTCTTAAAATTGGACCAAGGCTTCTAGTTGGTCCTCTTTGTCCTGAGGTCCTTCAGGAAGATTAGTGAGCACAAATCATATGCACAAAATTTGAGAGTACAGGAGGACGGAAGTCTGTACAAATTCTTTCTTCTTAAAAACATTCAAGAACCATTGAATGTGCTTGTGCGGTTTGTGCCGAAAAAACTGACAAGTTGTTTTTACTTTGTGTGTGTGTGTATGTGTTTTTGTGTTTTTTCCTTTGTTCTTCTTGTTCCGCTTCTCGAGGAATTATTTTCGTCATTGTTTTTACTTTTGTTCGCCCCCTTCGGTAAGGACATACCGGCGCTGCAGCAGCCAAATAATGAAAGAATAAAGAAATCCCCTGCTCATTTATTGCTATTTAGCATCCCATTACACACGGTAAAGGGCGCAAGCGCAAATAGAATGTCCAGGTTTTCATTTCCCTTTCAACATAAGTTTGATAAGAAATCTGAGAATCGTTGAAATTGTCAGTTCAAATAAAAAAGAAAAATTAATTGGATGTGATGCAACGTTCAAATATCTGAGGTCACGGTGAAAACCAAAAAGAAAAAAGAAAACCGCTTCAGTTACTTTTTTACCTGTTTATATGTGGGGATTTTAATCTCCCATCTTAAAAATGCACCGGAGAAGATTGTAAACATTTCATTTAAAATATACTTGTTGCCGAGGAAGTTTCTTTTGGTGAAACATTTGAGCAAGTATTTTAATTTTCAAAGACAAGGCTTTAAAATCCTCTTCAAGAGGAAGTTTCACGACTCTTGTTATCGTCATCTGAATATCGCCAAAGAATTCTCCTGTTCTGTTCAGTATTGTGGGAGGCCACGACAGGCGCGTAGCTTTAATGAAGTGTTATTTTTTCTACGCTTTTGTTCATGCTTACAAAAAAGCTTGCATTGCAACACCTTCACCGTCGCAGTGACTTTTATAGGGTTGCACATATTATCTGATTAACTGCACTTCTTCGCAAATTATGAAAATTGGTGCAAACTGTCAGCTGCACGCGCGTATAGTTCTGAAAGCTGTTCGGAGACTTCGTGAGCACGCACATGCAGCCAAGGCGAATGTGCGTGCTCCTATTAAGAAAGTCTACCATATTTCGCTATAATATGGACAAACAAATCGTCTAATGTTGACGTTACCATTATTCCTATAAGGTCACATAGAATGCAAGTTAAACGTTTGTTACCTATCTCCAGAAGTTCCCGAACATAATCATAATCGACTTTTTTCAATTATGTTACAAAGGCAAAGCATGATGCTTTCAGAAAACACACATAGTTGTTCCTTTCGCTGACTCTTTTTGTCGCCTTCCTTAAGATCCCAAATGCGCGATCATAAATATACACTGCTCTACTTAGTTCTATCGTTCCGTCACTATCACTGAGAAAACCTGAGTTGTCAGAAGTAATGGGGCTCAATGCGCGCCAGGGCTAACGCTGATTCTTGTGCCTACTTCTTCCTCATAGGTATCCGGCATGCCGACAGTAAAATAGTCAAAGCGTGTTACAAAATTAACTGCAGAAGCTGTGTACATAATGATGGCATGAAGGTAGTCGATATAGGTAAAGTCCGACATTTTTGCAAAGTAAGGTGAGAAACGCGGTGAAACGTGACGAAAAACACGAAAAACAACGCTTTCACCAAAGCGCGGAGGGGAGAGCGGAGCGGCGAGTTGAAGACGTGATTCTAAGATGGCAGCGCCCATACGACGGGATCTGAAAAAAATGTCTATACACTAACTCAGCTCTGTTACGTCACGGCGCGGTGATGGCGCGTCGGGTGCACTTTCGGTCTGGTGCTGTGGGCAAAAGTCACAATGCATTGCTGTGTTGTATTTGGAGAAACCGGACAAAAACATGCCTTCTTGTCAAAACGCCGCGACTGGGGCTGTATCACGGGAAATGTTTGAAGGTCAGTTTTCATGTGTTTTCTGCCTGCTCGGTCTGTCCGAGAACGTTGAAAGGTGCCGTGAAAAATGCAAACCAGGCGCCGTCGGACCACAAATGCTTGTGTGGGAAGCAGTTTGGATTGAATTCTCGGATACTTGTGGTCGTCAGATTTGTTTTGTTCCAACATGAACGGGAGAAAACCGCCGAGTTGCACGGAACACCTGTGGACTATACGTTCAGTGCGTCAAAGTTCAAACGGCTGCCTGATCGTTCGAACTGTCGTCTGCTCTTTCAAACTTGTCTGCTTTTTCTCGTCTGCTCATTCAAATGACAGCGGCCCGTAGACCAAACGTTGACCCGGAAATTGCCCTAAGAAGCAAGTGCAGGCCTCTAAAGACTTAAGTTTGTAGGTGGGTTTTTGTAACTAGGCTTCGTGAGAACGGTAGATACAAGGAGTTCTTGATCATTGTTACCAGTGGCCATCACCGACTTGTTATGCATGATTCACGTGGTCCGGTTCTGCTCGCGATTTTCAGTATCGACGTCGACCATCTCAGCTACGGTCCACGCTTTTGCAGCCCGAGTGACGTCGCGACCGAAAATAGCGAGCAGAATCTCATCATGGGAATCATGCTTTAGCACCCATTTTGCGGCGTCCACGCGGATTGAATCGCCGCATGTCCCATTATCCACGCGACGTTTTGCGGTGTAACGAGCCTCGTTAATTTCGCTGAGGCCGCTAAAGAAATCAGACATTGCCCGGAAGGCGTGGAATCAACAACTCCAACGCAAAAAAGAGCACAGGGACTCACACCGACGCCGACAACATCGCCTTCCAATGGTTTGTTTATCGGAGATGGTGACCTCCTCGCCCACACTCCATCGCGCATGCGCGGCGCCGGTGGCGTCCGCTAGGGGCTCTCCGGTTTGTTTGTGAACATGAAATGGTCTATACACCAACTCATGTTTACAAACAATCCGGAGCGCCCCTAGCGGACGCCACCGGCGCCGCGCATGTGCGATGGAGTGTGGGCAAAAAGCTCGCCGTCGCCCGTAAACAAACCATTGGATTGCGATGTTGTCGGCGTCGGTGTGAGTCCTCATGCTCTTTTTCGTGTTAAAATGGTCGATTCTACGACTTCCTGGCAGTGTCTGACTATACTGTGGCGGCCTCAGCGAAATTAACGAGGCTCGTTACAGCGCAAAACTTCGCGTGAATAATGCGACATGCGGCGATTCATTCCGCGTGGACGCCGCAGAATGGACGCTAAAGTATGATTCGCACGCTGAGATTATGTTCGCTATTTTCAGTCATGACGTCGCTCGGGCTGCAAAAACGTGAACCGTAGCTGAGATGTCGACGTCGATAGTCAAAGTCGCAAGCAGAATCAAACCAAGTGAATCAGGCATAACAAGTCGGAAATGGGCACTGGTAACAATTATCAACATATGTTTATATCTACTGTTTACACCGAGCCTATTTATACCAACCAAGCTTCAAACTTAAAAGTATTTTGAGTTCAGATGCCGGCGGCCATGTTTGTTAACGTTTTAAACCAAAGCGGCAGAAGCAATCTCAGAATACATTTAAAAACAATAACGACTCAATCTTGATTATTTGCTTCTGAAACATAGAAAAATAGTCGATTAAAATATTATTACGCCACGGAGATATAAATTTATAACCAACCTTTTACACATCAATCATCTCTCCAGCCAATGAGAGATGTAAGCACCTGTAAGCACGGGGCGGAGCTTAGCGGGGTGCGACCACCACATTCTGCACTTAAATTGCGTCTAACGGCGTAAATATTGCGCGAGAAAACAATTTTTGTTGTGGAATATATATATATATATTTTTTTTTCTGCAACCCTATGTGCAGCCCTATAAAAGTCACTGCGACCGTGAAGGTGTTGCAATGCAGGCTTTTTTGTAAGCATAAACAAAAGCGTAGAAAAAATAACACTTCATTAAAGCTACGCGCCTGTCGTGGCCTCCCACAATACTGAACAGAACAGGAGAATTCTTTGGCGATATTCAGATGACGATAACAAGAGTCGTGAAACTTCCTCTTGAAGAGGATTTTAAAGCCTTGTCTTTGAAAATTAAAATACTTGCTCAAATGTTTCACCAAAAGAAACTTCCTCGGCAACAAGTCTATTTTAAATGAAATGTTTACAATCTTCTCCGGTGCACGTTTAAGATGGGAGATTTAAGTCCCCACATATAAATAGGTAAAAAAGTAACTGAAGCGGTTTTCTTTTTTCTTTTTGGTTTTCACCGTGACCTCAGATATTTGAACGTTACATCTCATCAATTAATTTTCGTTTTTTATTTGAACTGACAATTTCAACGATTCTCAGATTTCTTACCAAACTTATGTTGAAAGGGAAGTGAAAACCTGGACATTCTATTTGCGCTTGCGCCCTTCACCGTGTGAAATGGGATGCTAAATAGCAATAAATGAGCGGGGGATTTCTTTATGCTTTAATTATTTTGCTCCTGCAGCGCCGGTATGTCATTACCGAAGGGGGCAACAAAAGTAAAAACAATGACGAAAATAATTCCTCGAGAAGCGGAACAAGAAGAACAAAGGACAAACACAAAAACAAACACACACACAAAAAAGTAAAAACAACCTGTCAGTTTTCTCGGCACAAACCGCACAAGCACATTCCATGGTTCTTGAATGTTTTTAAGAAGAAAGAATTTGTACAGATCTCCGTCCTCCTGTACTCACAAATTTTGTGCATATGATTTGTGCGCACTAATCTTCCTGACGGACCTCAGGACATATATATATATATATATATATATATATATATATATATATATATATATATATATATATATATATATATATATATATATATATATATATATATAAGTGCGTGTCCCATCTATGCCCTTTAAAGGGATACTTCAACAAAATTTGAAATATTCCCGTCGTGTTCAAAAATAGGTTGAATATGATCCACAATATCCGTAAATGACAATCGCACGTTTGTATTTTGATCCTGGTGGCTGTATTTTTCGTTATAAATGGCCCACTCTGGCAAGCGCTCGGAGAAGGCCCAGCTTAGGGCACGTGACATTCAACGCAATCGTGACGTAGGTCGTCTCGAGACGAGCAAAGCTACGGCGAGGCTGACGCCGAGAGGATGGCCTAGTCGTTCCAGCCACCGAAGCGGCTGCTTTTGTACGAATTTTGAGTGACGGGTTAATCTTCTATAATCTTGTAGGGGGACCTCTGAGGGGGACAATAGCGACTTCTGCGACAAACAAAAGGGATTCTCGGGAAGAGGGGAGTTCCTCCTTTTCCCCTTCTCTCGTCGTGGCCGGAGGCGAGACAACCTCCGTCACTAGCTGTCAAGGTTCCTAGACGAGCATTACAAACGAGGCGTTAGCAACATCCACCAGGTGCTCTTTGCTAATCGTTTAATTTGTTTTAAAATTCCTTTTCGATACTTTTTTAACAAGATATTGGTATGTTCCATGTGATACTGCTCTTTTGAACAGATATAGACCAAAAAATGAGCGCCGAAATTTCGTTGTAGTATCCCTTTAAAACTATTTTTTCTTGCAGTATTTTTTTAAGAGGACGTACACACCAGCTTAACTCTTTGGTTTCACACCACTGCGCATGCGCGAATACGCATGCGGAAGGATGGTGGCGCTGGCGTATAATTGCATATGTGGTCTTGCGGAAAAAAAAAAAAAAAACCAGCACCATATGGAAAGATCTTAATGCCGTCTTGTTTTTCAAAACGCTCTTCCCCTTTTCGATTTTCTTAAAAAAATATATCCCAAATAGTTAAAGAAAAAACGAGCCATGTCAGGTTTAAGACAGTTGCATGCAAGGATGAAAATGGACTTCGACCTTAAACTTCAGCTATGCAAATGACCAGCAGGAGGGCTATACAATGCTGCACATTGGCGCTAGTACTGCCAGGCTGTGGTTTTAGAATGCACCAAAAAAAAGCACTTTCATCGCACGTGACCTTACGAGACTGCGCGCGTATGAGCCAAGATCTATGGCTTACCAGCAGACACCATGAGCAAACGTAGGCGGAAGGAATTTGTTTCTCGTCTCATCGCCTATGCAAATACTCTTATCCTCGCCAAATACGTGTCCCATTGTGGACAACGTTCGAGAGTCCTCGGTAAGGCGACATCAGGATGTCAAGCTGATCGGCTATATGAATGTACCCATTTCTCTGCTTCCTCTTTCGTTGTCTTTGTTTGGCACACGATACATTACGCGAAGATTGGGGGATTCGGAAATACGAAAGACATCCGAGACCCGTACAAACAGGCAAACAGCGCGATGAGTCGTAAAAAGATTATTGCTTTACCGGGCTTCGGTAGCGTGACCAAGCATGTCAGGATGTTGATTGAGCGGCATAAATATTGACGATGCTTGGCGAGCAACGCAAGGTGACACGGAAGAGGGAATTTCCTTATTTGCTGCAACACGGGTGTACACGCGTGCGATATGTCAGCGGACGATTCTGGCACATAAACACGCGGATGTAAGCCTTGGATTGAGGTGCTGTCTTTCTACTTCTTGTGGAATGGGGAAAGATTAGAGGGTGAGAGAGCAAAAAGAATAGAAAGAAAGGAAAGAGAAAGGTAGATGAAATATATAGACGTATGGACACGTTTAGTGATTTACGCGAGGCACAAAACTGCACATCCAAAATAATTTGAATTGAACTATTTAAGAGCGATCAATATAAGCGAGCGTCCCGCAGGAATCAAAGGAACGGTCAGGTGAACTTTGAACCTTCTGCAACCGCAGTCAAATAATACAACGTATAATCATTATTATTATCATTTATTGTACGTTGAGGGCCGGGAATACAAGAGAACAAGAAACGAGTACATCAGTATATAAAAGCCAACAAACAAAAAACGTCAAAATGTTTTTACATCAAAATTCGAACTATTTGTTACATAGAGATAAACAAATTTGAACATCTATAGATACATTTAAAAAAAAAGGATTAGGCTAGTAAAAATGAATATATACTGCTAGTTGCCAATATATGCCAAATGGCGTACAATTTGAGGGGTCTCGCTGGCCCTCGTCCAATCGGCGAAACCGGCGCCGGGGGGTTTTGTCGTAGGCCGTCTCTATAGTGAAGGAGGGCTGTCGGTGACTTTGGTGTTTGAGTGCCTTGCACAGGACGCATCTGGAGGACAATGGCGACGTCGGCGCTCGACAAATTGAAGCTTCTCTCGGAGGACGCCCACGTCTAAGAGAAAGGCGCCCTTCGTCTATCTGGCGGAGCGTACACAAGTACTCTAGTCTGGCGCGCGGCGGCCGCTGGAACAGTGGGCAAGGAAGTGGGAAGACGGAAGACGGGACATTGGGAAAAGATTGTCGCGCGAGAATAGGGCAACGACTGACGCGCTTGGTGCTTGTAACGACCGCTAGAGGCCGGGTGACAGGCCCGGATTTCGCCCCGGATCGGACCCCTCTACGGCGACGTCCCCAGGAAGCGGTGTGGACAAGCTCCGCGGGGACGATCGGCAGCTGCAATGGCGGCGCACCTACTTCCTCAATGATGGCCCCTTCCCGATCCTGAAACCCTGCAAGCAGGGAGTTATTTAAGAAAAGCGAAGCCGCGATCACACTGCTGATAAATTATACAATGGATGGATGGATGAATGGATGACTACTATACTTTGTTTCACCTTATGCTGTACCGCAGCGAAGACTGAAGCGCGAGCTCATAGCGTTGGCAGCCGCTCTTAAGTCACGAGAGCTTGTGCCGCCGAGATGTGCCCCAGAGCAAGGAGCTCGCGCTTGTAGCGGCGGTACATCATAAGGTGAAACAGAGTATAACGACTGCACTTTTTATAATAAGGTGAAACAGAGTATAACGACTGCACTTTTTGTAACGGCCGGTAGCTTGCGCCCCCTAGCTTAGAAAAAATTAAGTGCGATTTCTTTGTCTTGTCTACGAGCGAAGCGTGTTGGCATCTGAGTCAATAAACACGTCGAAAACGGACTCACTGTGTTGGTGTTGTCTTTCGCCCACCGGCGCCCAAAAAGGGGTTAATTGCAAGATCCCACATTTGGCGCCCAACGTGGGGCTTTCCATGGACTGCAAAGACAGCAGCATCCATCTCCTTTCGCTAAGATAGCGAACCAGGTCTATTTCTGGCCTTGGACTTTGTGGACGGAGGGAGAGGCGAACGCCCGAAACCCGACGCCACTTAACGGCTTAGTGGCCACGTCAGCCACGCACGGACACAATGCAGTGTCTTTTCAGCCGAGCTCACTTCCAAACGGAGGTGACTCAACGCCCGGAATGCATCCGAGGCATTCCCCTTCGGGACGACGCCAGCCTACTTTGCTGGGAAGAGCGCACCTGCGCTTTTCGAGGTCAACCCCGTTTTCGAAACAAGAAGCAAGCTTCGAGACGGCTCGCGGGGCCCACCCAGAGTGGACACCCCGTCAGCGCACAAACTAAAAGCGTATCTCGGAGCGAGAAAATGCGCTGTGCCTGCATCGCCCACTGCTAGATTACGCAGCGCGGGTGATTGCGAACAACACCGGTCCCAGCCTAGCGAGGGTGCGGAGACCGCCGATGGTGCCCTTCGTCGCCACGCCGACGGACCAGTATCCATCAGGTTGACCAAGCGACCCCCGGAACAAAGGCCCCCCAGGAAAACTGAGTGAGTCAAAATGATTTCCTTTTTACTCCGTCTTTCCTTCCCGCTATCAAGGGACAGAGGACTGGCGTGAGCATGGTTTTCGGCAACTATTTAGTATGTTCCGTTTACCCGCGATCGACTCCGGCCAAAAGTCAGTGAGCGTCGCATGCAACAATAACGTTAGGAACCTTTGAGGGCCACCTAACGAGTTGCGACCCCGTAAAAGCGACGTTAATTGTGAAAACGCCGCGGGGTCCGGGAGCAGTTCAATCGTGCTACCGGGCAGTGCAACAGGTTGAACAGCGTCCCGAGATGATTGCGTGTCCGATTAAGGTAACCGCCATGCGGTCACTGGACGAGATCGTGAACCACGGCACTCGTGGTGTTCGTTGGGAATCGACGGTAGCACCGACGAGTTTTTGATGCTCAGCAGAACGATCCGGGGTGTAAATATGTGAATAGTTGTAAATACTTTCGCGGACTCTGCGGAGTCGGGCGGTGCGTCCGCCGGGCGGTACGCTCGCCACTAACGTCGCTAAGCAACTCGTATTGTTGCAGACGGGCTTTGGCAGCCGGGCAGCGTACTCGCCGGGTCGAGCAACTCGTGTTGTTGCCGATCGGTGCCGTAAATAGTCTTGTATTGCTATTGGCACGGGGTTTCTTTTTTGTTTGGGATCGGTTTCTGTTCTTGCTGATGCGGATAAACTCGTGCTACGGCGCTTGGCCTCTAGGAACATTGCAGTTCAAGGTGGCTGTCCTGCGCGACTGGGAGGTGCATTCGGTGCTCTCCTTAGTTCGCGTTGGCCAGGGCAGCACGCGGCTCCAAGACTTTTCGAAGTTAGGTCGCTGTGCTACACCTGGCCACAGGCATTTGTGTTTTAGCCTAAGGTAAAAGCTAACATGTTTGAAAAATAACAATGTTGACGAGCCTGCCCGATTGCAGCCCTGCATCGTTTCAGTATCACAAGAAAGGACAGGGTGGCGTATTTGACATTTCATTGCGCCCGCAAATCGAAGCGATTCGGCATCGTTAGCAGAAGCAGCTACAAAGAACTTTGCCTCGTCGAACTGTCACCAACAAATCCATTGTCCGGGGTGACGCGAGTCAGCTTGGTATGTGGACATCCGTGTTCACATTAAGCGGAGTCGTGGAACTATTTTCACAATAACTTCGCGAGCCGAGCCAGTGCGATGCACGTGACTCAAGGCAGAAAAGACAACTTTGTCTCTGCCTCTTTTTATCTCTGGGGCCTTTTGCATCCAGAGATTGGTCGAGCGTCCTCAGTTGGACGGTGGTGACCTTGCTCGGAATTTCCGAAGCCTCTTTCTTGTGGAAAGAAACGGGAGAGGGGGCAGAGCGCAGGCTGCATTCCAGTGCCGGCGGTTCCTGAGCATGGGGCCACATCGAGGTGGCATCGACGCCAGGGAGCGTCATCGTCGGCCGTTGCCACAGCGTCGCCGGCCTGCCTGTAACTCTTCCGATCCCAGAAGATCCGGCTCCTCGGCTGCTGACCAAGATGGCCGGCAGCCACCCTCCCGCTGTCTGGACTCGTCTCCAGGCCAGCAACACGTGGCATCCAGTCGCGGACCCAAGCTGCGGACCCATGCCGACAAGCAGCTCGCATCCCATCACGAACCCGGTGGACAGGCCCGCGCCACATGGTGCGTCCCTAGAGACGATTCTGGCACATAAACACGCGGATGTAAGCCTTGGATTGAGGTGCTGTCTTTCTACTTCTTGTGGAATGGGGAAAGATTAGAGGGTGAGAGAGCAAAAAGAATAGAAAGAAAGGAAAGAGAAAGGTAGATGAAATATATAGACGTATGGACACGTTTAGTGATTTACGCGAGGCACAAAACTGCACATCCAAAATAATTTGAATTGAACTATTTAAGAGCGATCAATATAAGCGAGCGTCCCGCAGGAATCAAAGGAACGGTCAGGTGAACTTTGAACCTTCTGCAACCGCAGTCAAATAATACAACGTATAATCATTATTATTATCATTTATTGTACGTTGAGGGCCGGGAATACAAGAGAACAAGAAACGAGTACATCAGTATATAAAAGCCAACAAACAAAAAACGTCAAAATGTTTTTACATCAAAATTCGAACTATTTGTTACATAGAGATAAACAAATTTGAACATCTATAGATACATTTAAAAAAAAAAAGGATTAGGCTAGTAAAAATGAATATATACTGCTAGTTGCCAATATATGCCAAATGGCGTACAATTTGAGGGGTCTCGCTGGCCCTCGTCCAATCGGCGAAACCGGCGCCGGGGGGTTTTGTCGTAGGCCGTCTCTATAGTGAAGGAGGGCTGTCGGTGACTTTGGTGTTTGAGTGCCTTGCACAGGACGCATCTGGAGGACAATGGCGACGTCGGCGCTCGACAAATTGAAGCTTCTCTCGGAGGACGCCCACGTCTAAGAGAAAGGCGCCCTTCGTCTATCTGGCGGAGCGTACACAAGTACTCTAGTCTGGCGCGCGGCGGCCGCTGGAACAGTGGGCAAGGAAGTGGGAAGACGGAAGACGGGACATTGGGAAAAGATTGTCGCGCGAGAATAGGGCAACGACTGACGCGCTTGGTGCTTGTAACGACCGCTAGAGGCCGGGTGACAGGCCCGGATTTCGCCCCGGATCGGACCCCTCTACGGCGACGTCCCCAGGAAGCGGTGTGGACAAGCTCCGCGGGGACGATCGGCAGCTGCAATGGCGGCGCACCTACTTCCTCAATGATGGCCCCTTCCCGATCCTGAAACCCTGCAAGCAGGGAGTTATTTAAGAAAAGCGAAGCCGCGATCACACTGCTGATAAATTATACAATGGATGGATGGATGAATGGATGACTACTATACTTTGTTTCACCTTATGCTGTACCGCAGCGAAGACTGAAGCGCGAGCTCATAGCGTTGGCAGCCGCTCTTAAGTCACGAGAGCTTGTGCCGCCGAGATGTGCCCCAGAGCAAGGAGCTCGCGCTTGTAGCGGCGGTACATCATAAGGTGAAACAGAGTATAACGACTGCACTTTTTATAATAAGGTGAAACAGAGTATAACGACTGCACTTTTTGTAACGGCCGGTAGCTTGCGCCCCCTAGCTTAGAAAAAATTAAGTGCGATTTCTTCTTTTTTTTTGTTTTTTGATTCAATTCCATTCTCCTCTGTGTTTTTGTAAATATCTCCAGGCAGTGTGGAATATCTCAAGGATGACTTTTTAGGAAATCGGGCATAAAAATTACCACCCCCCCCCCCCCCCTCCGCCGAGGTAGTCGGCAGTTTTCCTTTGCCAAACTTCGTCGGTGTTACCCCAACATCGGGACCAATGGGAAACAGGCGTGAGACTTTAGACCTGAGCCACGCAGGAGGGAGCCTCAATTTTTCTCTTCCTGCCGGCCCCCAACTGTGCTAGCTAAGGCCGGTTCACACATACAGCGAAGTGCTCAGTTAGCGCTTCATGAGCGCTGGAAGCAGCGCTCATGTGGCACCGACTGGCGCGTGACGTAGCGCTCGGTTAGCGCTTCAGAAGCTCTCCAGTAGGCGCTCAGTTAGCGCTTCGGAAGCGCTTCAGTATAGGCGCTCGGTTAGCGCTTCAGCAGCGCAGTGTAAGCGCTCTCACGCTCCTTGTGCCGTGCTTGCTGCTGCGGAACAGCACGTGCGCGGCAATTCCGCTGTTGTTGTTTTTCATTTGGCATTGAAGGAAGAGGAAGTAAAAGAGCCGCTCTACAAGCAAAGGATTGGGCAGACAATCCAGAGTCATGAACTTTGAGCGACTAATTGATTGGGTACAACCTCATCGCTTTCTATTCGATATGCGTGACCCTGGTTTCATAGACACGCAGTTAAAAAATAATCACCTTCGAAAGAGCTTTGTGTCACGGTCCCTCAGCCTGGGAACAAGGTTCGCCGGATACCCGTCGGTAAGGCTCTTCTGGGCATTAAGTCGTCCACGCAGATATGCACTAATTGCGTATGTAAGAGCATCTGTCGCGTTTCTATTTCAGCGCCCCACATGTCCGCCATGGTACTGTTGATGCACACCCAACCATAGGAACAGGAACCGCAGTGCACGCGCTAATTCGCAGCAATAACCACCGTACAACAAGTGCTAACATGGCACTTTTCAAGCGCTAAAAAGGCGCTACTCAAAAGCTAACAAGGCGCTACTAAAGCGCTAACAAGGTGCTACTAAAGCGCTAACAAGGCGCTACAAAATTGCTAATCGCGCGCTATATTAGAACTAAGTCACTGCGCTAGGAAACGCCACATGAGCTCTCTTTGGAGCGCTCACGTAGCGCTAACTTAGCGCTCTGCTGTATCTGTGAACAAGCCTTAAGTTGTAAGTAATTAAATTACCAATAGATAATTTACATCAGTCTTATCATCTCATATTTTGTCATTGTAATTCCCTTATCATTCATTCTTTCATTCTCGTTTGGAAACTCTAGCGCTCCGACTAAATTCGTCGCCACATCCCGTGCACTTCCATACCACATGTTCTATTGTCAGGTCTTCCCCTTGTCATACGGCACCCCGCGAATTCATTTCCTCATACTTTACCCTACATGTCCTAGCCCTCAATACTCCTGTTCTAGCCTCAAATAAAAACAAGCTCTCCCGTGAATTATCATACCAATGTTATTTCCTTATTTCCCGTTTTCGTACCCTATATACATAGCTAAGGCTGATGTTCCTGCATTCTGTCCTCCCATTTTTTTTTCTCCTACATCTTTCTCTCAACTTCTCTACTTCCTTTTTCACAGAGGTAGTCATGTCTGCCCCAGCACTTGACTCTTGGTACTTAAAATTTAGCTTTCTGGTTGTTCGGTTTACCCGTTTATTGTTCAGACTTCGTATATATAAGTACCTTTCTCGCCCATCATGTATCATCCATTGCGTCTAGTCTTTGTTCGAATTTCAATCTACTCAGCGCGTTTCTAATCCCGAAAGATGTCCAGCACATGTCTCCCTGCACTCCTTCGTTTGGTGTATTCCCATGTGCCCCCAGTGCTAGTCTGTCCGCACTTCTCTGTTGGGACTCTAAACGCGACTGGACTTCAGATGTCATGTATTATGCCGCGTTACTAAACGACAGACCAGGCACCTTGACCCGTTCTTATATTTCCCTAATTATTTCATACACATTTTAAATATTTAGTGCATTATGATTCATAATTGCTGAATTCCTTTTTCCTTCTTTTAGTATATTTTCTTCCTGTTCTTCTAAGTATTGTTTTCCCTCATTGAGCTATACTCCCTGCCGTGTATTGTGTGCGTGCCGCGTAGTGTGTGCGTGTTCGCCACGCACAGCGAACACGACCTTTGGTCCAGGCAACGGCGCGCGGGCTGATGCAACCGGAGACGCCGGCGAGTGAGAGTGAGCCGGCGGTGAAGAACGTGACGCCTGCGCGAAAAACAGACTGGGTGCGGTCGCAGACCGAAGAAGACGTTGTCAACCGAATGTAATCTACCAGTTAAATAAATATATATCCTGCATTACCCTAAAATTACCGGTACATCACACTCCCAGATATTTATATTCTACGTATGTTCTATTAAAGTGTCTTGCATTTCCAGTGGGTCTTTTTTCATGGTTAAAGCCCGTCCCAATTTGTCGCTACGGAATTTCAGAGGCAGAGCCTCCTTCGCCTCCACAGATCTTAGTCAGTTCCTGTAACCTGTCCCGGCTATCTGCTAGCAGTCCAATGTTGTCTGCGTAGAATATAACTTGATTTACTTTTGCCCTTCTCTTCCTATATGACACATCAAAACCTAAATGGCACACTTCTCATATTTTTCTTTTATTCTACTCAGGTATATCATAAAAAAGCATGGGGGATCGCGGACAACTTTGCCCAAGTCCATTTTTTTTTATAGTTGCTGTTTCTGTTATTTTTGCTTCCCATGTTATAAACACCTTATTATCTGTGTATACCTGTCGTAAAAGCCTACCCGAATATGCGTAAAAATAATACTTTATCAGCAGTACGAAATGGAGTCTGCCGAAGTTTTGCCAACACAAAGAAACAAAACGCGCTAAAAAAGAAAACAAAAAAAAAAACAAAAAAAACCTTTGCTAGAGTTAAGGCGCTGGACAAAAATGGCTTTTCAACACTACCTACTGCTCTAGTTAGTCTAAAAATCAGCACAATAAATAAGGGAACCCTTAAAAGGTAGCGCTCCTGTTTGTTTCAAAGTGTTTTCATGCACAGAACGATTTCCACTTACTGTTACCAGTTGTTGTCTAGCCATACATACAGACGTAAGTTTTTATAGTTCCTTTCTTTCGCACAGTATATGGTGGTAGTTCAAAGCTTCAGTGAGCAAATTCACATACTTTTCAAAACCATTTATTCCTTAGTAGAGGTATCTGACTTGTCTGACGTCGTTTGGAAGTCTCAGTAGCCAGTCTCAAAGCTCTAAAAGCCTATAGCCCCCAATTATTTTTTTTTAGTTTATTGGGGCCACGCCACCTGGCACACTTGGAAAACGAATTCATACATTCACGCACAAATCAGTTTAAAGAACGTTTCAATGTTTGCCACTAATATCGCAATGGCGTCGCAAGCGCTATTAGCCCCGAGAAGTTTGCGTGGCGCCCTCTTACGGCGACCCGGGGTGACTTCACGGCGAGGACAGAACTTTTCCCCGTCTCGCCCCGTTCGTCCTGTGGAGTCTGTGACGACGTTAGCGGTCGGCGCGCTCGTATCTATTTAATTTTTTTTTTCGTGCGCGTTTTTCGTAGTAAGTGTAAATTTTCATATGTGTCTTTATTGAGGTACGGCCTATAGACCCTTTCTTCAAGGGCGCCGCCATCTTGAATTGTCGTCACTTCCAGTATGGGCGAAAACATTGTTTTGCCGTCGCCACGCCAGTAAAAGAGACTTAGGATATAAGCGTAACCCTCACACATTATCGTTTTGCTTCCCCCTTATTTTTTTACTAGTTACAGGCTGAACGTTTTAGCATTATTTCGTCGCCCATACCGGATACGCTTATTAGGTGGCTGGGGACGAGAGTACACAGAAAAGGTCTATAGCTGCAGGCGAAACTTCAACCAACATTTAAGGCATGGTTGACAGCGCAGGCAACGCATGAGCCGCAGCTGGTATATGCGAATAAAAAAATATGGCCGCAATTGCAGGAGGATCACTATAGATTAACATCTCACACAATCAATGCTAATGATGGTGTGAATGAATTGGCAGATTATGTATACTATTTCGTTTTTTTTTTTTGTATCTCTGCTTTTGAACAAAAACGCAGAAGCAGAAAAGCTGCATGCTGCTCGAACAATATGTTAAATATACTCTGGGTTATAAAGAGAAAATCACAAGTGAGACAGCCCAAGTACAGGAGCAAAGTAAAGAAAGAAGGCACTTTTATTTATATACATTGCTCGCAACTGACCTTCGCTAGCTTCGGATATTATTTCAATGGATTCCACTGGTGGTGTCTGTGAACTTGTTTATATCATCCCTCAAGTAATGTACAACAAACATAATCGAAGGTGTCTAGCCCGTTATTAGTCCCTTATGCGCTCAAATTTAGATTTTATTTAAATCAAATTGTCCTGAAGCTTAAAATTTTCTCACGCATACTGTCACCCTTCACAGGGTTCACATTTTCGGCTCTACCACTGGACAGCCGTTCGAATGCTTGCTGTTCCTCCTGTTTTCCTCTGTTGTCAAAGAGTCCAGCCGTAGGGAATTTGGAGGCTGAGGAAGCTTTTGGGGACCTGCCGCATTGTCTCCTTTAATTGGAAGTGACAATTCAAACTAAACGGTGTATTTTCCGAATACACAAGGCTGGAATAAAGAAAGCATGTCAGGAAAAAGTATAAACATTACAAATTACGGTAGTATTGCGGTGCATATTTTTGGCAGTTCAATACATCTCACACATGCAACTGGGGGTATTCGGCCGTTTTACCTGCTACCATACAAACTAATTTTTAGTGATTGTGCATCGTCTAAAAAATAAAACATGGATGTATACGTGTACGAACTATATAAATAATTCACGAAGAAACTACATTTTTGTAAAACATTCCTGTTCCACGAGCACTTCAAAGGCCTTCAAACCCAGGGCCTTTAAAGCTCTGCGATCCAGCGCATGCAGAGTGGCACGCGCAGAGTCGGGGTCGAGAGATAATTTGCCGACCTCCCAAAGGCCTTTGATATACATGGCATGTGAGATGTCTGAAAAGCGGGATGTAATATTTCCTTAAATCCTGAAAGAGCAAGGGACAGAACTCCAGCGTCTGAAACACTTCCGCCCCCGCTTCACCGACCCCTCGCAAGAGTGCCCTGTGCCGTGTGGACCGACAAAGAGGTTCATCGGCGGAATTGCCTCCGCCGATAGCTTTCGGGTTTTGTAACCCAATTATAAAGGTAAAAGTGACAAGCAGGCTAATGGAATGTACGGAAGCACGTCAATATCGGACTAACCCAGCGTCTTGTACACCGGGTAAACCAGGTCCCGCTCCCAAAAGTACCTAAACTGCCACAATGTGGCAGTTTAGGTACTTTTTGGCAGGTCATTACTCATCTCCTTTTAAATACTGTTTTGTGGGATTGTTTTCATTTGAAAGGCAATGCAATCCTCTTTCATTTGATATTATGTATGTGTTGGTTTTTACTGTACATGCGCATTTGTAGCGTTGCGAATATGATGGCGCGGACCCTCACTTGCTCCGCTAGTTCATGTTTTATGAACGATCCATTAAAGATAACACGGTTCCAATATAGCAGTTTTGTTAAGATGATGTCGGAGCAGAATGTAACGATACACTTTTTTGGTATTTGCACTACTTTGTTTTTTTCATTCCTCCAAATATTGCCCTAAAATTGACATTTTTCAGCACAAATATGTTTTTCATGACAAACGATAGGGCAATAAAATTAGCTACAGATGTAGTGCTTATAATTGGTAATATGCAGAAAAAAATTTAATGTTGTGTAAATTTTTTTTGTTTAGATATTTTATATCAAACGTAGCACTTTTTTGTGCTTCGAGTCATGGTACTTCAAATGCCGCTGAGGAAATAATTAAACTATGATAAAATCTTTTATAACATTTAGAGCTACAATGGTTGCCCAAGAGGTGGACGATGGCTTTTTTTTCATTTTCGAAGTCATAACGCTCCAGGAGCCATTTAAACTTACCTGTTTTTGACGCATATCTTTTTTTGACATCGAACAGATTTATTGGCATCTAATAACATTTATTGTTTGGAATAGATAGACATTGCGATGTATTACATTTTCACAATGATCTTGCTTTGGTTTCTTAATAGGTGTAGAGCTTAGCTAATTTTAAAAACAATTAAAAACTGTTTGGGTGTTTTGTTGCGCTACCTGCCGGATGGCAGACGAAACTGCTGATTTCTAATGTTCAAGAAATTTTCGAGGGCGGCGTTGGCGTCTGTATCATCATCAATCTCCGTGTCTTTTTACCTTCACATTTAGAAAATATATTGGAAGATTTACTATCGACAAATGAATGATTTAAGTACTGGGTCAGGTTAATAAATCTAAGATGAATAATTACACAAGCGTAGTGTGATATAATGTCCAATCAGAATAGACGACGAATACTCAGAACGTCAAGAAAAATATATTTTTTTTACTCTAGTTTATTCGTCTTGCTACATGATCAGTATTCCTCCCTTACGGATCAGGGGCTCGGTTACCGGACGCTAGTTACCTCAGTAATCGAATCCTCTTGCGTTTATACAAGGCTCAAAGTTTGTACTATAGGTCTCGAAACTCACCTTTTATTCCTACCACGTCGAGGCCGGGTGAAACTAGAAATAAACGAGTCGAGGTTCCACGGTTTCAGCCAACCAAATCTTTCCCAACCTTCCGAACTTACACCACGCGAAAACGAAATGCACTCGAGAGAGCCACCAAAAAAAAACAAAGTGCGAGGTCGTCAACCCGTCGGTTGCAAGCCCATGCAAGCCCCTTCGGGTGCAGGCGCATCCGGCCATGCCTGCGAAACACGCGCCGCATTCCTCGCAGCTGTACTACACAACCCCGAAGGCCAACCGTCGCACGCGCGGGGCAGACACCCGTGAAAATGTTCGCGTTAGCAAAACCGAGCGCCAAGCGAAACCAACTACATACATTGCGCAAACGCTCGTTCCAGCTCGAGCTGGGAGCAGTCTATTGCCTCCGTTCCGCGTTATACGATGAACTGCAGCGAACGTTACGAGCGCTATCTGAGCCAATCCAACACCGCGTGAGTGTCACGTGACTTTTGGGAAGAGCGCAACGATGAGCGGTGTCGCGTGGTCACGTGACAGGTTCGCAGCGCTGGATTGGTTGGGGTGACTCGTAGTGTCAGATGCGGTCCATCGTAAGGTGAAACAGCCTAACCTCCGCTCCAACGCACGGACGAAAACCGCAAGACTAAAGCGCCCGCTCTTGGGCCAATTTGTACGATGCTTCTTTTATTGTACAGGTGAGCGCTATACACCATGTTTGCATTCCATGAGTGCCCCTCTTCTTTTTTTTCTCTCTCTCTCTTTTTTTATGTGTTGATACCGGTTGTTTTTGTGAGGCGCTGTCGCATTCGGTGCTGTCTGAGCTCCGAGGATAACGGGATCCCCGAATGTACTCCGTTGAGTCCTAATCTGACAGCGCGGCAGAAGCTACATGTTCGTTGGACCAGTCACACGTCAAGCTTTCGCCACATGATCTCACTCCCGCATATACCACGTGCAGAGATAGGGGGAGTGGTAGAGGAATGCGATTGATTCTAAAGGTCAATGTGTAGGTCCCACGGCACTGCCAGTGTAAAAAGGAACGGAATAAAGGGAACTATTTCATGAGAGTCCTGATCAAACAGTACAGCCACGCACGGACATAAAGAAAAAGGTATCTTTCACGTCATTATAGGTCTCCTGACCTGGATAATGTCGGTAGAGTGCAACTCCTGCCATTTCTTTGGTTTCGAGATGGAGGATTGCCCGTTCCAAGCGGGGTAGGCTGGTATTTGTATAGCGCGATTGGAGGCCTTGCGCGCGACGGTTATTTTTTTCTGCCGACTCTATTAGGACAGCTGAGATTACATAGCGGTACTCATCTCTTTTTGTTTTTGGTTTTGGTTCTTTTTTAACGTTATAGCAGCTCGGTGCGCCATCAAATGCAATCTCTATACTTTCGGGAACGGGGGTATTTCGGTAGCTTCGCGGACCACCGAAGCATAAAACACCGCCGCAAAAAAAAAAAAAAAAAAAAAAAAAAAAAAAATTGCGAAAGAAGGCGGAAGGCTTGCTAAATTCATTATATCGTTCACACACACACAAAAAAAAAATTGGGAAGTTAGATGTGTGCGGCGTTGTATTGAGTTCAAAAGACTGAGTTTGAGAGAGAATATAAAGATATCGCATAGCGCCGACGAAGGTAGAGCCAAGATGGGCTTTGATTTGAATACCCGGCAAAAAGTGCGTGCGATACCAACTCCCTGGAGTTACGCAAAAAGGTGTGCCCGAAACTAGATTCAACCTTTACACGCACGAGACAGGAAGAGCGCACGAACCAAAATGGGAAGTCGAAGAGGCACCGAGGAAAAGAAAGAGATCGTCCGGTGAAATGACAGCGCCGGATAATTGAAAAAATAAATTATTTCTGTTTTTTATTTAGTTGTTAGAGCAGTGCCCGCGTCGCTGCATAAACTCGCGAAAAGTGTTTATTTTTTTAATTTTTTACTTTTCTCTTTGCTGTCGAAATGTTTGTTTAAGAGGAACAATTTTATCTTCGGTTTGGAAGAGAAAACGAGGAACACGATAACAGCTAGCCCTGTAGACACCTGCAAATGACATGCATCAGGGCGTCTTTTGGTGTGGGTTCTTGTTTCAGTTTAGGTACTTTTGTTACGTTTTTGAACGGTAGCTCGGGAGTTACACGGTTCTGTCCGATTTCAACATCGTGACAAAGAAAAAATAAAATGCACCGAGGTTATATGCCCCGTACTTCCAGTCCCAAATTGGGTGTCAAGTGAAAACGTCTTTTCCTGGCACGCCAACGAATATTTTCGTTGTAAGTGTGTATTTTTAGCACAACCCAACGCAATAATTTAACGTTCGTTTCATTAAACGGCATGCGATTGCGTCAGTATGCACTGGACTGTGATTTCAGTACATATAATATGAGAAAGAAAATTGCTTAAGCAAGCAAAGAGAAGAACATAGAAGAAAGCACTGAAAAAAGTCGACGAAGTGATTTTGGTTCTTCGTATATTTATAATATTATATATTATAAATATTATATAATTTATAACATACCGGGAATAACGTGTGTTATAAACGCGAACTGTTCGATCCAACTTTCGTAAACACTTTGTTTGCAGCGATTCATTCAAAAACTATATTCATCGTGGAGTAAACGGTGCCTTTAAGTAAACGCGTAAGGTCCCAGGAACATTATAACTTATAAGACATTCACGATCAAATTTGTGAGTGACAACACACGAAAAGCTTGGCAATTAGTAAATCGAAAGTATGTATATGACACGGCATCTTTTTTAAACATTTTGTTTACCGTATTTCCTCCGTGTGAACAAAACGTTACATTGCTTACACGAGCTGAGGAAAGTTCGTTGACAAAAACGCGTGGTGTACGCCTTGGTTCTACTAAAATCCTGTTTTGTTGTGTATTGGATGCGCGGGTCAAGGTATTGGACGCTCGTGAAAATAGCTGAACCGACGCACTCCGAGTCACACTTCACCGAATACACCTTCATGTTGCTTACACCAAGAAATTACCTCACACGATGGGTTGCACATCGTCACCCTACTGCCAAAAATTCTCATCGGTCGATGACGAACATCGTCTTTTATGTGAGTGCACAACATACGACAACTAACGAGCTGCCAGTTAAGGCAGTGAAACTTTCCGGGCAACCAATATCCCTTCAACGACCCTTCGGCCCATAGCAACCCTGCCAAGAAGCTCAAGTGACGAATCGTGCACTGATTAAATTTCTAAGGGAACAACGCTAAACAAGACAAATTTAAAGACAAAAATCCAGATAGAAAAAAAATGGCATAGCTTATCTATTTTTTTTTTATATTTTGCTTTCCTTTAGGACGGACATGCTGTTATGTGACTTTCGTTTTATGTGTGACTCTAATTTTATTTAATATTTGTCTGGCGCAATATGGCCTAAGTTGCTTGTGCGCCATAAAACCCCAATTATCATCAATTTTATTTAATATATTTGTTGAATTTCGGGTACTTATTTGTGAGTTGTTGCATCTCGCTTTTGCACGTATCTGTTCTTCCTTTATCTTCGTCACGAAGTGACAAGCTAGTATAATTCGTCTTTCCAATAAACGAATTTTGTTACTCCACATAAAAATGACAAAGAGCCAAAAAAAAAAAAGGAGCGGCCATCGTTAAAAAATTACAGTGCATTTTAGATACCAAGTGCAGTCTATTCGCCGATCCATGACTACTTTGCAAAAAAAGAACAACATACGAGTCTCCGAAAAGCCTGTGCCGCTTCTCGAAAGTGCATCTATGTATGTGCGTTTCAACAATGAACTAAATTGAAAGAACAATTGATTTCTAATAAGGTTGAATGTTCTGTCCACGGCTGGGATCCCCGAGGAAAATGTGACGGAATGCCACGGACACCGTTATAAAATATGTAACACGTACTATCGTGAGCAATATAAGAGGGAACAGCGGAGCGCGTGCCAAATAGCCTCGAACGCTACCCGTGAAGATACGCTGCGGCAGCTCTTGGAAAGAAGGTGGAGAGAGCGGTGCGCTTTCGTCTGCTGCCGGCACCCCCGCCACTGGCAGCTTACTTTTCAGGCGGTATAATTCATCGCCGACTACTAACGGCGATAACGTCTTGATATCAATAAAACTGTTTTCATCTCGTTGCCGTGAGCTTTCTTTTTCAAGTTCGCAAAGCTATCAATGATACGACGTATAAAAGCGCATCGCAATGTTCATCGTTATCAGGTGCCGCGCGAGAGGAAAGCCAGCATGGCGGGGGTGCCGTTAGCAGACGAAAGCGCACCGCTCTCTCCACCTTCTTTCCAAGAGCTGCCGCAGCGTATCGCCACGGGTAGGGTTCGAGGCTATTTGGCACGCGCTCCGCTGTTCCCTCTCATATTGCTCACGATAGTACTTCAGAAGCCAATCTGTACAAAAGAGTGGTAAATTGAGACAAAAGAACGGTATTCTAAATTCTCCCCAACGGCATCGATCGAACCCACATCCCCACAATCATGAGCTCGACGTTCTACCACTGCGCCGATTGGCGGACAATCTGTGCAAACACGTGGGGAATTGAGAAGAAAGGACTACATTCGAAATGCGCCCCACTGGGAATCTATCTCACACCCCCACGGTTGTGAACTCGACGTCCTACTACTGCGTAATTTAGTTTTTTTTTTTTTTTTTTTTTTGCAATGAGAAAGCATTATTTGTTTTTTTGGAGCGAGCCGACGTCATCAGCCGCGCTAAACGGCAGAACAATTCCCGAAGCCGCAATCTGAGGCATTCCAGATTTGAAACCAAGCAAAAAGCCACGCAACACGGCAGTGGTATGAAGCCGCCGCGCGTCAGTTTCAATCAACGCCTCCCCATGGCGCTGCGTGTCCGCGAGGCAGCGTCTCCACCGCTCCACGCTCAAGGTCAGCGTGGCGAGGAGAGCGCGCGCGCTCAGCCGTCGACGCAAGTACGCCGCAGACAAAGTAAGGGAGCGGAGGAACGACATGCATATGCTTTCCCATTCACAACTCATAAGAAGTGCTTAGGCGTACCTCGAGCCTTTTTATATATCTTTATTACGTGGTAATTATAAGCGAAAAAGTACATACGTTAAGGCATGCATTCTACCGTATACATCAAAACAAACACAAAGAGAATCTTATGTATACAGCTCACAGGACGCATACGCTCGTCATCTCACAGATGAGTCCTGGTGATGGAACAGAATATACGATTGCAGTTGATGAATAATTGAAGATGTCGTTAGTACAAAACATCACTCGCTCATAAACAAAATAAATTATACTAAAAACAAATCGGGAAGGCCTAGGCATTTATTAACCGAAAGACCAATCTGCTTGACTGAATTCAGCATCATAGACACTTATAAGCGCCACTTGGTGGATAGACACAAAGCTAGCTGGCTTTTCCTCTACCACGGTAATCTCTACTAAATCGTCGAACGCGAAGACCGGACGCCGGCGTTATGCGTTTCGGAGTTCGGCGTTCTTTTCGGGGTTCGGCGTTCACATTCGAACAGTTTATGCTGAGAAACAAGAAATCCAAGACCTGCCGACCCTTACATAAAAAAAGGACAGGGTTTGGAATAATGGCCCATGCTATAACCGAAGAAAAACAAATTGCAGTGTCCGCCGCAAACTGTGAACATTGCCGCGGAAACACATTCTGTGTATGCCGACTTTATCAGTATGGGCAATGTAAATACTTAGATAATTTGTTTTTAATGCGATAGCATTTTTAACCATGCTATCGCGCCTTAAGCGCGATAGCATTTAAAAGAGCGACGTTCCTGCCGTTTATCATATATCCTGAGCACGTCGTAAACAAACGTACGTATTACAAACAGCGTATTTCTTACTTGGCAAGGATTGCGAAATGCTGATAATGAGTATCTCAGTAGGGCCGATAGGAGGGCCGATTTCCTACTTCGCCTAGGATGGGCTGTCGAAATACTTCTAGAGTACTCTATTTCTGTACAGAAAGGAGGCCGAGACAATATCACTTCTTTTTTAGACTATCTGCGTCATTGTGGGAGCCTTTTCGAGCCTGCTAAATTATCAAAAAGTTGGTGTCCGCGAAAACAAAACATCGAGCAGTAAATTTGCGAGTTGATCTGTTCTTCGCATTTCAGGGCTCATTGTTCATCCAGGTTGCTGAGCTGCTATTTCACTTTACGTCTATGAATCTTTCACTGGCCACCGACATTACGCTAAGTGGCTCGGCAGTTGGTTCCGATTTCTCAATCGTATAGACATACCTACGCTCCAGAAGAGCCGCACTGCCACTTTCCCATTATACTCCTTTTATTCGGAGAGAAAATGTTGCAAACGCTCGATAACAAGGCAGCCAAATTAAGCGCTCGCCGTCATGGGTTGGGGGTGGGGGGAAACCAAAGCGCACATCTCGATGGTAAACAAACACGCAAGGTGCGCAAGAAGGGGACGAATTTGCTCACCAAATAGCCCGGTGTACCCAGCTGAGCCGAAGAAACTTCGGTCGTAACTTCTGTCGCCATTAGAGAAATAGGGCAGCGTTTCGACTTACAGCGTATACCTACGAGAACCAATTGTTGTCAAGTGATGAATCTGAAGTCATAATTAAATGTTAGATCTTGTATTTTCGCTTTTTAGTAGAATGAGTAGAATAAATTGAATACTAAAAAATACGAAATGCGAGGAGACGAGAAATAAAAACTGTTTTCAATTACTCTCCAGTCGCGCAAAAATTAACGCGATGACGCGAGCGTCGAAATCAGTCAATCTGCGGTAAAGAGGGTAGCCATGATATATTTCTAACGACCTTGAACAGCGTCAAAAACGCCGAACATGGCTGTCTGGCAATTTAATTCCCGATTTTATTGAAACCAGCTAGCCGCTCAGATTTTCAACGAATTGAAAAAGACAAAACGCACCAACTAAACTTTTTTTTTTTTTTTTTTTTTTTTTTTTACAGCGGAGTTGTTAAGGGTTGGTTTTCCCAGTTTCGTGTTCGTGGACAATTAAATCTCGACACAACCCTCTGGACAGCTACCGCCATCTATGAGCGACGGCGGAAACCAGACAATCGGCTTGCCGGCTGTCTGGTTGCCGCCATCGCTCATGGATGGTGGAACATAGTGCAGCTCAGCTGCTCTTTCTTCTTCACCAGAATGGAAAGGCTGAAAGATTTTTTCTAAGCTTTGTCCGCTGACGTAATGGCATCATTCGGCATGACCGTGTTAGGCTCTAGTGCAACACTGAAGGCAAATGATACGATGGGAATGTTTACAGCGAATGTTCTGTCTGCCTTTAAACAATAGTGACACTGCATGTTTCAGTTTTGTAGAAAAACAATTTGGTCGTTGCGGAACGACTGCTAACCTCGGGCCTTGAACGTGTTTGTCAGAGTTGTTATGCGCGTTCAGCATCATTACGACTCGTGGGTCACCACGAAGAGCTTTTTGGTGAGCCCAGCGGTCTTCCACTTTTCCGTTTTCACAAACACTTTTTTTTCGTCCGCGACCAAATAGTGACGTTTAAGCGTAGAAGATGTTGTTAACTGGGTTTATTTGAGATCAGTGTTTATTGAAATTGTCGAGCAAACCTCGTGCGTGTCTAGGCAGTACCAGTGTCAGAATGTTTCTCTCGTATGACAAATGAAGACAACGTTACCAGAATGTGCTCTAATTTCGGTGATCCGAGTGACTTATGTTAATTTGAGAATGATACGTTAAAATAAACGTGGAAGCGTGTGCAGTTCCTCGTGTCACAACAACACCATAAAAAAAAAAAGAAACTCGGCGTGCTGAGTCGGCTCTTTCGTGCATCGATAAAAGGAGACAAAATCTCACAAGAGACGTTCTAGAGACGTCCTTCCGACGCCCTCTTAGCGAATCGTCGGAAGCGTAACCTGCACGAAACTCTAGAAAGTTGCAAGGATGCACCCGTTACAAATAGCTACCTGTCATAGGTCCAAAAATTAAACAAAATTTTATAAATGTTCTTCGGTATAGCCTCGTCAATCTTCGGTGAAAGAAAAAGAAAAAAAGAAGCGAGACCAATATAGTTTTTCAGCAACTTATTGCTCTTCAAGAGCCTCAGTGACCTGAGAAAAATTGCGCGGTTCAAGGACACAAGAATTTAATATCAACGAGCAATATTGATCGAACCAGGATACACGGGCTTGAACGATTACCTCGTTACGTTTAACATTGCTTTCCATGTTGAAAAATAACTGCTTTGTCTTTTTTTTTTTTTTAAGGAGCGCACAAACACGTCGTGACAAGTACCTGTTGATGTACGTGTGCGTGCGTGCGTTGGCGCGTGAGTGTGCGCGAGCCTGTATATGTATGGGCATCTATGTTGGTCAATTTATCATTACAGAAAACTTCAGCGCTGTGCTGAAAGCGGAAGTATCACGCAGGACGCGACCTTTCACGTTCACACTGTTTGTCACGTGACTGGTGCATCTGCGTTCTTACCGGCTAATGGCACAATCTAATATGCTGAAAAGTGACAATGGAATGGTCGGTACTCGTCAAACACCGCGGTATATATCGGGACAACTTGATGAGCTGCGCAGTCAAAGGTATACGGACTCGTGGGCGCTCGCGCACCCCTCACTTCTTAACAAATACCACAGAAAGTTGTATTTTGTGAACGCCAACTATGGTTTGGAACCCAGAAAATGAAAAACAAAATAAAGACAGAATTACTTAGAAACAAAAAGAAATTTTTTTTATGAATTTACTAGGAACTAGTGAGATTTCAAACTTAATCCTTTATCCGGTTCGCGCGATAGTTGGTTACTTATTGATACTTATAAAGAAACAAAAATTAGTTTGTGTTTTTTCGGAGGTTTAAAAGACTAGGCCGAAATGCGACAGCTTTGCTTCTCTTTTATGAAAGCTATAATATGCCGATTAAATTGCGACTAACTCTATATATAACACTTTCGAACTTCCTACATATTTTCGTTTGTTTTTTTTGCACTTCTTTCTTTCACCGTGGACACGAAATAATTATGACAATCTTGTAAGCGACCATCTACTGCAGATAGTGCGTAGGTTTGACTTCTAAAATATTGGAAAACCTTTAGTCTATAGTCGTACGCAGTTCCAGGGTTACCCGATTATCGGAGCCGGGCTGACATCGTGTTCTCTCGTCGAGAGCGGTTGCAAGAAAACGCAACGCCCTCGAGTGCACTGAAACGCAAGCGCGTGGACCAGCCTCGAGCGTCGAATGTCCGTCCCCCTTTTCGTCCCTTTCTTTCCCTAGTCACACATCGCCCTCCCTCTCTTTGGCACGTCGATCACGGTCGGACTCGGCCACTCGGCACGACGCCGCATCCGCCCGGCTATCTCCTCTTCAGTCCGTTCCTTGCTCTTGCGAGGCATTGCGAAGACTGCGCGACACGTCCAGCGGCATCTCGTCCCGCGACCCGCGCGTGCGCGCGACAGAGAGAAGAGAACGGCATATGTACCTCACTCTCCCGCGCTTGCGCGTGCATTTGGACGTTACGACCCCAATTTGTCGGGTCAAAAGGCGAAAAAGGGCTTCCAGGAAACATAAGAAACATAGTAACGCATCGTAATGGAGGGCTGTGGTATACGCTGCTGGCCTGGCACCGGACATGACTGCGATTGAAAAAATAAGAAGCAGACGTATACTTTTGAAATCTCTCAAGTACATACTTGGAGGCATCGTCCCATGCTCCAACATACGTCTAGTTTCCTGCAGGCTGCGGTATTCTTCTGCTGTCATTCGTTTTTTGGTGTATTTATAGATGACGGGGAGGCCAACTTGGCGTTTATGTAAGGTTTTCTTCTTTTTTCCTTCTTTTTAAATGAGGAGCACAAACTTTTTTTTTTAAGTTTTATATTAACAAAATTAAACACAAAGGATTAAAACATTTCCTTCAGTTCCCAGATACGCTCAGCAAACATGAGTGTTTTTGGACCTCTTCAACGCTCCGTCGTTTCACATACAAACAAAAATGTAAATAAAAACTAGTGTGCGAAGCTCAACGTAAGCAAACCAAAGACTAAGGTCATTTAAAATTCACCCCCGGGGAAAAAAAAAAATTGTTTACGAGTCATAGCCAGTGCATCCGTCAAGGCCAAGATGAGTTAAAGCGCTTCAAAAAGCAAAACAAGACTGCTCCTGGTTATTCTTCCCCAAAAAAAACATAAAGTATTTTTTCGTGTGTGTTTTTTTCCTCGTATTTTATGAGCACCAGTGCGCGTGCGAACGCTTTCGCATAGAAATGTTTCTGGCGTCTCGTCCTCGCGCTTTATTAGCGGCGTCAAGTTTGGCCGAAGCTGAACTCTTCGCACCAAGAAAGCGGGGCAAACGCCTCGTCTACGTTGCGGGCAAAATACGGAAGCCCGCGAAAAATCCTTGGGCGCGATGCCAGCTGCCTGCCAACCCTCTCCGCGACGGCGAGTACAGCAACCCGCCGCCGCGACCGCCGCGGCAGCATCGCCGATAGAAGAACCAATGTCGCAGTCTCGTCTTTTTTTATTTTTATTCCTCCTTTACGCGACACACGTCGGGACTAAAGCGAAAGTGTCTTTTCCATGCGAAAGTTCCTTCGTCGTGAGACTGGTGCTCGCACTGTGCAAAGCGATACGCCCCTACACAAAAGCTGTTGGAACGGACGGAGGGAACCCAAACGACGACTGACGGTAAGCGTCAATCGCCATCAGATAAGTAAGGTTCGTTCCTTATCGAAGGACGGGATCGATCGATTTATTATTAAGGAGATTCGTGTTTTGGCGTTTGTGCCGCTTCTTTCGTCACACAACTTCGGGAGATGTTCCGCGTGGAGACGCTCAACGTCAAACGATAAATGCTGAACGACACATTTGTCGACAGAATACAAAGTTTGTAAGTTTAAGCCGTTTTCTCGAACGCTTTGTGGCATTGAACGAGCCGATAACGTTTCGTTAAGGAGTTGACATATTTCCATGAAAACTACTTGCGTCAGATGCCATCGGACTTTAGTGTCTTAGCGGGAGCTCGCGAAAGTTTAGAAAAGGCTAAAAGGACGGAAACATGTGCCTGTTTGTTCCTTAGCTGTTACAGTTTCTCCGGTGTAACCTTTTGGTGGGTGCTTATAGCATTTCTGTGTGGGAAACAGTTTAGTGTCAAGACATTATAAACACTGGCCTGGTGAGAACGGCAAGGCGGAGGTTTAGTTGTCCCTCCTCCAGCGCGTGCTCCTACTTTCGACAACGTGTTTCGTGCATCTGGAGCGCGAGCGCGCAGCCGAAGCACGACGGAAGGCACGGAGCGCGTGCTGTAGAAGGCCGGACGTTCGCTAAACACCCCGTTCCGTTTTCTTTTTGTCAGTGACTGTAGACATCTACCAGCCTCGCCTGCGTAGATAAAACATCTTACTGTTGAAGCCATGATGTGGTTGCGACTTGATGGTGACAGAACACGAGTGCAATTAGCGCCTTCGCGAAGTAACCCTCGTCGTTTTCAGGCTGCTAGAAAAAACGGGCAATCATTTAGAACAACGTTCAACGGAAAGTTTAGCCACGTGGTAACTTTTGCTGCAAGGTTCACGTGGCCACACTGTTTTGAGATACGCTACCTGACAGGGACAGAAGATCTTTCCATTGCACTATATACGACATTCAAATCCTATACTAAGAGCGTGGTCTGTTTTTAATTATCGTTAAAACGAATCGGCCACTAAGTACAGCTATTGTTTGCTCACATTTTCACACACTCAGAAAATAACCTCTGGCTTTGTACTCGATAGTTTAGCACATTCGATTATGAATAAACAAAACCAAGGCTAAGATGTAGACATTACGAAATGTGGCACCAAATGCTAATAATTCAGGAACAGCGTAACGTCGTACCACATTAGTGGACAAAAAGTGTGAACAGCTTCGATCGGCGCTCATAGCGCTCGAGCCCACGCTTTTCCTTTAGTTGACCTACACTAGAAAGGAAAATGTCTCCCGTAGTATGGGGTGACTCTTGATACCGAATGCGCCATTAGAGTGCAGGGACCGGTTCGGCTTATTGGTAGGCTCATTCCGATCAAGAGGTCAGGTGCTTGGAAATCCTCCATCGCGTTTTATATGCGAAACCCAAGGAGAACCACACCTTCAGTATCGATCCTTTCGTCATACGCATGAGTATGTAGAAGTATACATGAGTTTGATATGGGAGGTAAAGAAAAGAAATGAATAAAATCCACGTCTGTACTTCTTCGCAAGAACTGAGTTTGGAATTCTCAACCACGACTGACACCGTTTTATGGACCTTACAACCAGGCTGGTTTTCTCGGATTCTAACGTACTAATCAATTGTGCGATAACAACGGAACACAAACCAAAACACTCAAAAGCGTTAATTTTTTTTATTTTTTTTTTTTGAATTCATCGTTTAATTTAAGATCCGGGTGGTGGGGCTGTCGTTAAAATATGATGCTGAATTCTGTTCAATTTTGAAAATAAATAAAACAATAACTAGCAAATGTATACACCCAATAGGTTTCTCGAATTTAGTATCACATATCCCTAGTAAAAAATCTTATATGTATAAGAAATTTCTTCGTCCAATATACACACATGATCAAGTAAGACCTTAAAAGAGCATACAAGGACTATATAAGAGAGTATAAGAACAATATACAATTATATAGAAGTTATAAGAACCATAAAAAGTTTCTTATAACTTCTTATATAACCTTATAACTTCTTATATAACCTTATAACTTATTATATACTCGTATATTGTTCTTACATGGTTCTTGAATGCACTTATAAGATCTTATTTGATCATATGCGTTTATTGGACAAAGCAACTTCTTATACATATAGGATTTTTTGATAGGGATTCTAGTACAATCTTCCGATGTAATACGTTAGCCGCCTCTAGTCCTGAGTATGATGAGCACAACAATTAAGATGCGTTTTTGTCTTTCCCTTGCATTGCATATTTTTCGTTTTCCTCAAGACGAGCCGCGTCCGCAAGTAACAACCCTCGATTGCGCCAATTATTATGGCGCAATCATTATAAACTATGGCGCATGAAAAATTGTCGGTTAACCTTGCTAGCATTTAGCTGCAGCTGAACTAGTTTCGTCCGCCCCGATCGGATAAGAGTGCGCGTTTTCAAATTACGTGGGATACGCAGTCTAATATGCGTGCAAGCAGGAGTGCCTGGTTCTTTTTCGCCCAATTTTTCTTTGTTGTTTGACGCGAGCGTATCGGTTACCAGAACCTGTCACCCACTGACAGCCCGCGCAAGAAGCAAATCAAGCGGCGAAGTCTGGTTTCCTTCCACATTAGGGGAAATAAAGGCAACAATGTGCGCTGTACGAGATACACAAAGTTGTGAGATGGTTTTATTTTCGGAAAAGGGAACTGCGTGTATATATGCTATAAGAAAAAAAAAAACTTTTTTTTTTTTTTTTAAATGCAGGCGGGCTATGTTCGACAAATGTTTCGTTTCTCCTAAAAAGAAACGGAAGTGACGGAAGTGCCGATATTGCGTCTGATTGGTTAGAGGTTCAAACGACAAAAGAGGGAACTTTCATCATTTGAGCCTCTAACCAATCAGACGCGATATCGTCACTTCCGTCACTTCCGTTTCTTTTTAGGAGAAACGAAACATTTGTCCAACATAGCCCCCCTGGCAGATTATGATGTAATAACTAAGCATTAGGAATGAAAGACTGCAAGGCTTTGGTATTTATAAAAGTTATCATGATTGTAAAAAAATAACCGGATATTTTCGCGTACCTATTGCTTTTTTGACGGGAGTATTTGGATCATCGATTATTTAGTTATATTAAAAAACAAAAATCTTGCTTGAATGTTATATTTTGTTACTAAATGTAAATTCTCAATAAAAAAAAAAAGACGCACTTACTCTTATGAGAGAATGAGCCCGCTAGACTCTATTTTCTTAACGAACGCAGTCTTCAAGCTCACCACGCTAGAATATATTAGAAGCCAAAAATAGCAAACTTTACAATTCCACTTGTTCTAATGACAACTTGAATAAAAGATTTTCACTCGCAAATTAAAAAAAAAAATGTCACTTGGGTGCACTAAAAATTCCATAATCTTCACGCGAATGAGTTCATTCGAACAAAACAGAAAGTGTATGTTGCTTAAATATTTCTACAACCTCACAACGCAACGCGAGGGCATAGACAATAACGATCTACAGCTTCTCTAGTTCAACCTGCTCCTTGTTCGTTTCATTACTTTTATGAATTCTTTACGGCAACGCTTTACGACAGTCATGATATTTTCGCTTCCAGGATATGCGAAGTGTTTGAATATACGCAACCGTATATTACAGTGCCCCGCGTGGTGCAGCATGGGGTTCTTCGTATCCTGGGAATTTTCAGGAAGGCACGGTTTGTCGGCTTCGAGCTTGCAATGTTGCTGCGGGATCACTTGAATTATAATAAAGGGGGGTTCAAGTCACCAGGCTCGATCTAAAATAGACCGTAAAAATCGACGCCTGCACGTAGCCATCCAAACTTTTCGTCAAAGGTGTAATTCACAGGTCAGTTTTTTCTTGTAAAATTACAAAGTGTAGCTCTCTTTCGGTAAAAAATAAGTCCAAGGAACTTGCCAGGGTCTACGGCGGGCAGCAACGCAGACGACAGGAGTCCAGTAGCGGGGTGTGTTTGGCGTTCGTATTGATAGCTGGCGTTACCTCCTTATCGTGACGGCTCGAAACCACCGTGGTTTATTAAAATGAATATAATCCTTTTGAAATGTACCTTCGGCAAATGCGAACGATAAAAGCAAAACTTAAAGTAAAAAAACGCGTCTGCAAAACGGCGGCGCTTTTCTGCCAACGGATTTCGTCTGCATGTCGTCTGCTATCTTTCGCTGGTCGGCTGCAGCTTCAGACGTAAAGTCCCTGTATCTTGGAAAAGTGGCGCATTCTCTTTCCTTCTCCTCTAAAAACCCTCCTTACCCCACCTCTAAGTTCCGGTTTGCGACGGAGGCGCCCTCTGGAATTTCCCAAGCGTCTCGACGTCTCGGTCAGCTGAAGCGGTCGAGATGCCGATCGTGCGGACTTTTCTCGTCAGACAAGTGTGGCAGTGACCTCATTTAGAGCCCGCATTCGTATCCGACCGTACTGAAGCCACTCTAGATCTGTTCGCCCAACCGTGGATCCCGAAAGTGCTTTTGGATAATCGTCCCTTCCGAGCTGCATTAGGTCAGTGTCTCGCGAGTGTTCGGCTTCGCAGCTGGAGCGGGCGAGTTGCCGATCGTGTGGACTTTTCTCGTCATATAAGTGTGGCAATGGGCTCATTTAGAGCCCGCATTTGTATCCGACCGCCCTGAAGCCGCTCAAGATCTGTTCGTCCAACCGTAGATCCCGAAAGTGCTTTGGATAATCGTCCCTACCGAGTTGTATTAGGTCAGTGTCTCGTGAGTGTTCGGCTTCACAGGAATTGCAAGTCGCTTTTAATCATCATATCAAACCGCCAAATTGCAATTTTATTCTCAACGATTTCAAATGATTGACTACTTTATAATACGTGACCTTGGCGAGCTTTCGGGAGGGTTTGGCCTACGGGCGCTAAAAACAATTTGGCGGCCTAGAAAGCAAGATACTATTTTCTTTCTAGTTGGGGAAGCGGTGATGTGGTTGACGATTTCTGTGCGTGTATTCTGTGCATGCTGTAAAAATTTGCGTCACCACGGGCCTTTCGCTACGGAGCTACGCGGTGTCGCTTTTCTTCCGAGCGTAATACATACCAGTTTCGTTATTTTAATTGATGAAACCGTTTTTAGACATACAAACTGAGTTTTCGTTTAGTTTTGTTACTCCGTAACTTTATCAGTGTCTGTTTCTTTTCTGTTTATCGTTCATACTAAAAAAAATCCAGGTTTAATTGCGATTTACACTGCTTTTAGACTCCTGGACCAGCGTCCTAGGTCTAGAAACCTGGTGCAGACTTGGAAACCAGCGCTCGGTTTCGGCACCTAATCGAGTCAAGCAATTGCAGGTTATTTCAGTAAAAGGGAATGAGTGATCCAAAAATAACTCAAATATCATCCAGAGAACAATGCAAAACAAGCGAATGCGAGATCAAAATCTCCATGAAAATACACAAGCACAGATGAAGCACTAGAAGAAAACAAAATCAAAGTCACAATTTTATTCATTTCACAAAACTGCCAACCAAGTAAAAGGCCACGGCAGAAGTATATTAACTACAAGTAGAACACATGCCGAGTACATAACAGATCACAGTATGAAAAAAAAAGGAGATAGATAACACGGAGATGCACCATACACCATCAAAATACTTTATTAGTTCACGAATGTGCAGGTTGCTTTACTGACAGGTGCAGTCACTGTTACATATCATAAAGTAGTTCTAAAGCCCTTACACCTTCTAATGCTGTTACTGGTATGGTATAGCCTAAGACAATAAATTGTACAAACCACATGGGGTTAAACATCGAGCTGCTTGATGAGACGGGTCTGCAGGTATCAGACTTTAGATGCATACTCGAGATAAGGATGCACGAGTGTGTTATATGCTGCAAGTTTGACTCGCCTTGTATGCTAAAGAGTCCATCAGCTCATGAATTGTGTCTGACACAAACCTGAAGTCCTGGAGACGCCAATGAAGTGTGCGTTTTACAGGCAAAGGCTACCCAAATTCCCTAGTACCACATTGAAACCATGGGAAACACAAGAAAGATGAATCATAAAAACTTTCTCGAGGATACCTTTACTTCATGCAGTCCTCTTCATAGTGGACTTTCTGCAACGAGAAAGCGCCTAAGTCCAAATTTTAAATTGTTCTCTTCACGTTGCACCTGATACTCCTGTCGTTGCGCCATTATCAGTTTTATCTGCATAGAATATAGTTGTCTTTGTAGCTCTTTGTTATTCATTAGTACACCAGAAAGACCTGCATTCTGATGATACGGCCTGATGCCAAATGTAAACAGTGTGCCTGAAAAATAATAAAAGATTATTATTTAGTCTTGTCAAGTGGCTAAGAGTGAGACAATAAAATCGGATGTAAGTAACAGTGTGTAACTGTCTGCACTCTGCCAGGAAATAAACGGCAGTCGAAAATGAAAACTCATTAGCTGTTGCTGCGGTAATCTGTCCAGGACAAGCTGGAGAAGCAAGGGCCTGTAGAGCGCTGCTCAGATCTTGTTCAGGCAGCCATGGGATGGTACACACTTCTTGAACGAATAAATGAGCATAGACGACAGTCCTTGTAGGTGTGCCTCGGTCAACCTGGAAACAGTATCATTATGCTAAACTCACCAACACACAACACACTTCTAGAACGAATAAATGACCAGAGACGACAGTCGGAAGTGTGCCTCGGTCGACCTGGAAACAGTATCATTGTGCTAAACTCACCAACACACTTCTAGAACGAATAAATGAGCAAAGACGACAGTCGTTGGAGGTGTGCTTCGGTCGACCTGGAAACAGTATCATTGTGCTAAACTCACCAACACACTAACACACTTCTAGAACGAATAAATGAGCAGAGACGACAGTCTTTGGAGGTGTGCCTCGGTCGACCTGGAAACAGTATCATTGTGCAAAACTCACCAACACCCTAACACACTTCTAGAACGAATAAATGAGCAGAGACGACAGTCGTTGGAGGTGTGCCTCGGTCGACCTGGAAACAGTATCACTGTGCTAAACTCACCAACACACTAACACACTTCTAGAACGAATAAATAAGCAGAGACAGTCGTTGGAGGTGTGCCTCGGTTGACCTGGAAACAGTATCATTGTGCTAAACTCACCAGCAACTTGGGGGGGGGGGGGAGGGGGGGGGGTTGCCAAATTAGGCTGCTCTAGGGAAGCTGAGAAAGTTAGGTTCTGTACAGCACCGCTTGTAACTTCCTGGGGGGCCTCAGGAGGACACACTCGCCTAGAATTGACAAAGATGGCACTAGTGATAGGTGAGCCTCAGTTGACCTGGGAAGAGTATCAAACTGCCAAACTCACCAACAGCTGCGATCACTGCGGCAGATTGCCCCGAGGGAAAAGCTCCGCTTGGACCTTGCTGGGGGCCCTCCAATGGACACACACTCCTAGAATGGACAGAGATGGCACTGGTGGTAGGTGTGCCTCGGTCGACCAAGTAATAGTATCAGACAGCCAAACTAAAGAGCAGCTGCGGTTGCTGCAGCAGTCTGTTCTGGGGATGTTTCAGTACTGTGGGCATTGCCTTGTGGTGTTCTATTCAGGTTTTGCTGGGGGTGCCTCGGTAACTTTAGGGAGCCAACATAAAAAACAAATATATAGAACTGAATTTTGTAAAAGAGGCATCCAAAATCATCAGTTTGTGTATTGAATTTGTATTGTAAAACAGATACGTGTCTTACCGAATATAAAAAATGGTTTGTGAGATGTACATACCACTTACATTTCCAGTTTCCTTGCAGTGGTGGTTTACTGTCTTGGTTGAAGGTAACGAAAAAATAAATGTTTGGGAGAGCATCTTTCCTCAAATTTTTGCTCTCCTTTGTTTTGATTTGGTCGATACTGAAAAGGTCCTGTAATAGATTGAAGAGATCGGATTTTAGTCGAGAGCAGATCATGTAACGCCACCTCAAACGCCCGTTTCTGCAGATCCCAGATTAGCCTGCCAAAGACCTGCACGTAACGTTTGCGCTGTCAAAGCTGCTCGCGCGAGTGTGGGGTTGATCTCAAATGTTTTATTTGCTTACGTTTTTGTTTCAATAAGACTGCGAGCGAAGGAGACCCTATTGACACTGCGAGAGCGAACGCACTTTGAGCGGGCTAAGCACACACGCTCGTCCAGTAAGAGCGTCGTCAGAGCCATACTCGTGCTTGTCGCACTGGCTGCGCTCGCACTTATATTGAAAGGGAGTACAGATACATCCACATGCTCGGGTCCGCAGCCGCGGCAGCGTTGCAAGTTATGTGTGCGAAACAAAATATGGTACGCGAGCACGTACGCAAAGCTTGACGAGCGCGCGTACTCCGCACGCACCTGTAATTGGGAGCGGCGCCGATGCCACCACAAGCACGAACAGGAGCAGGCCGTTTTGAACGACTTAAGGCCCCTACGCACAGTTGCGTTTGAAACCGTCTCACTGCGTTGCGACTGCGAGAACGCAGGACATCCGTACTTCTTTTGTCGCATGCCAAGCCATTCTTTGAATTGGATTCCACGCTTCATACGAAGCACAGATGTGCAGGTCACTCACTTTCGTTTCTCGACGCAACGCAGTGTAACGCTCTCAAACGCAACTGTGCGTAGGGGCCTTTACTTCCACGGCACGGGCGTCCGTGCATGCCAATTTGGCAATGTTGTGCTCGCTATTACATCGCTCGCGTTTACGGTGGAATGGAGTGCATAGCTCGCTCTAAACAGCTGTCTTCTTGCATGCTGGCCATGCTGGTGAGCTTTATGCGGAGCACTCACCTCGCATAACTTTGCGTCTCCCGTCGGGTTGAAATCTTTTCGATCGATTCGGTGAAGCAAGATCTTCCTCCGAGGTTCATTTTCCGTTCCAGAGGGAGCACTGAAAAGCTTTCCGGCCGACTTTTCTACAGGCGCAGCAGCTCGTCAGCTGCGGCGTAGTAGCATCTTGGGAAATTCATGGCGAGCGGAAGTCCAAAACCGAAAGCCAGATGTCACGTGACGACCGGCCAATAGTGTGCGCGGCGGCTAGTTCAAAGAATGGCGCCACTTTTCCCAGGATAGAGGGGCTTTATTCAGACGCTGCTCCCGGCGCCATCTATCAATACGAACGCCAAACACACCCCGGTACTGGACTTGGTCGTCTGGGTCGTCGCCCGCCGTAGACCCTGGCAAGTTTTTTGGTCCTATTTTTTACTAAAAGCGAACTACGCTTTGTAATTTTACAAGAAAAAAACCGACCTGTGAAATACATCTTTGACGAAAAGTTTAGACCAGGGGTGCACAACATACGGCCCGCGGGCCGCATGCGGCCCGCGCGCGCTTTTCTAGCGGCCCGCGGCCCGGCTAAGCGCAGAAAGTTGCTTACTAAGCCATTCAATCCACCGAGCGCCCACTCCGCTTGGCAATCAGCAGTAAAACCTTTTGACCTACTTTTGTCAGTTTTCGGGGAAGGAACTACGATTTTTCAGTTCAAATTTTCCCCCTTCACTAACCCCGATGACAACAATAAAAGAGCGTGTGCAGCGTGCCCATGGTGTGGTTCTGTCTCAACACGGAACGCGAAAACTTCTTGCCCTCTCTCCATAGATCCCCTTCCCTCTTTCACCACGGAGGCTATCAACCCTCTCCCTTCCTTTTGGAATAGTTAGGGGTTGCATCGTCGGATCGGAGGACTCCGATTCGACGATGCAACTGGAGTTCATGGACCTCCAGTATCCACCAGCGCTGAAGACTATGCATCGCGAATCTGAGCTGCATGAGTTCTTCAAAAACCTAGACAAGAAAAAGTACGGAAACCTGGTGGACCACGCCTTGAGACTGTCGTCACTTTTCGGGAGCACGTTTGCTTGTGAGCAGACCTTCTCACTGATGACTTTCCACAAGAACCGCCTTCGATCTGCCATGACGGACATGACATTGCGAGATGTGCTAAAGACGGCAACGAGCGCGATGACACCTGATATCAGAAGCCTGACCGCAGCCAAAATATGCAACACGTCGCACCAAGTGCGGCCCCGCACTGTTTTTAATAAGCGTAATTTCGGCCCGCCTAATTTTTTAGTTGTGCACCCCTGGTTTAGACGGTTACATCCAGGCGTCGATTTTTACGCTCCAATTTAGATCGAGCCTGGTGACTTGAACCACCCTATATATGATTCATGTATAAGCCCCTCGGCTGATGGAGGGTCATACCGTGCAATCGCCTCGACATGAGTGCCCATTTCAGAGTTTTTTCAATGAAAGGGTCTATATATCACATTAGTAGCGCACGGCAAGCCTGAGCTCACGGCTGACGTCCGGCGGCGATGTTTAGAACGTTTACATTAATCATTCTTAGACAACCAATGTTTAGACGCCAAGCACACTCCCCGTGGGAATTAATGATTGCCAGATTAACTGTTTCACTGGTACGCGCAATGTGCACGATCAAACTGTGCGTATATAGTTTTGTACTTTTATTGTGACTTCTCCACAAAAGGGTGGCCACTTTAAATTTTCTATATTTGGCTGAATTGATTCGTGTTAAGAAGATGCAATATTATTTGGATCTTCAATGAGCACAGGGGGATGACTGTGCACGGCGGCATCCCTCCTTATTTAAGTGTGAAAAAGGCAAAAATTATGGCGAAATAAAAAAGGGAGGTTGTGCGATCTGGACCACGTTAAAAACCTCTAGTATAAAAATATATCATATATGTGCATATAAAGATTTGTTAAAATATTCCATCTTCACTCCTCTTCGAGAGTTCCGAGAAGCTTTGTGTGAGATCCGCGGGTGCGCCTGCATGACTACAGAAGATTATGTTTTTTTAATAAGTGTACTCGTGGAAGTAAAGTCATTTTAGAGCAGAGCAAATTAGATAATAGACGTTTTGGCAGCGCGCGAGGTCGGTCTGCCATTGTATTGCGACAGTGGTTCACTCTCAAAGTCTGTAGGTACGCGGCGTTTAGAATGCCCGCACTTCGTTCACCGTTTGTCTTCTGGACGCCGGCATTTTGTTGCCTAGTGCAGAGCGGACGCGATTGTCGATAGTTTACGAATCGGAAATGCGACTTCATGAGCTTTGGATATAAGATGTCGGCAACCTCAGGCGATATGGAGTTTCTCATTCACAGACTGTTTTAACATTTCTGAAGGACGGAAGAGCATGTCTTGCGATTTCAGATGAAGTTTGAGATAACTGACAATAATAATTTCGAGAAATAATTGAAGGCTGAAGTGTCGTTTTTTTTTAAACGTAGGTACTGACTCTAGTCCACTTTATATCTGAGAAATTGAGCTAGTGCAATACTACGAATGACCCTGGCTTTTCTACGTGCATCATGCAGTAGAAATACTCAATCGCACACCGGTACTTCTTCCATTCGGGTCAAAACTTTGGAGGGCGATGATCGAACCCAGGTTCCCTTGTTTTGCGGCGCGAGTTTTTGCTTGATTTCCGTCGTCTGTGTTTTTGAGGGACACGTGCATTGTCAGATCAAGTATACATCGCTTTCCAAAAATCCTGTCTGTAGACTTTTTTTTTTTTGTAACGGCCGTCATGTTGAGTTTTGACGTAGCTGAGTTGGGGCCAAATAGCAAATTACTTTATTTGCCGATTGGGAGACGCTAGAGTTCAAGAGGCTCGTGCCAATAGTTCTACTTCAAAAGCGGTAACTTTACAGGACCGACCAACCTCAGGAGCCGCGTAAGCATGAAATGTGTAGGTCGGTCATACCATCCAAGCTAAACAATCTTTAAAAAAAAAAAAGCGGCAACAGGTGTTAGGGATAGAACCCCAGTCACCGGCGTGGGCTGCTGACAGAGCTACGGACCCAGCACGCAGGAACAGGGTTAGCAGAAGCAGGTGGTGTGAGAAAGCGCACGGAGCAGAAAGGGGTGGAAAGGGCAAGAAATAGAGGAACAAAAACAGATGGTGTAAAAAGAGCGCGCGGAACAAAATATTATTACTAATAATGTTGTGTGTATGTTTATACAGCCGGAAGTTAGTCAGCCTCAGTAGGCGTCTGGTGTCTCAGCTGTAGGAGAAATTTAGCCAGCGCAGTACACCCGCTATCCTGGGCCGGCTTGCTAGAACCAGCGTCTCAGCTGAGACTGGGGGAAAGAAAGCACTGCCAAAGCCAGCGCACGAGCAGAGCGGGACTCAAGCTGCGTCTCAAGACGCTCGCGCGCCCCAGCCTTTGCAGTGCTTTCTTTCACCCAGTCTCAGCTGAGACGCTGTTCTAGCAAGCCGGCCCTGGAGTCTTTAACGTGCATCACACAGTAGTGATACATTACCGCACGTCCGCGCGATGCTCATTCAGATTGAAACGGGCAGCGGTGGGGATTTAACCCAGGAGCGGGAGGAACAGGAGCAGGTGGTGGGAAGAAGCACGCGGAGCGGCGAGGGGTGGAAAGAAAAAGAAAGAGAGGTATAAAACAGGTGGTGTGGAAGAAGCTCGCGGAACGAGGAGAAGTGGAAAGAACAGGAAAGCGCGCTTATCGCCTCTCGGTGACCCACGAAAGTTCAGCGCAAAGGCTTTACATCTGGATGATGCTGAAAGGAAGCGCGCGCGGCGTCACGAAGAGACAATGGTGTGACGTACTATGTTTCCATACAATACCCTGCCCTAGTCACCACTTGAACTAAAAGCACCACCTATCCCAGGCACTGAAAGACTAAGGGTCATCCTGCCCTGGCCACCACTCAACTAAGAGCCCCACCCATCCTATGCAGCTACCGCATTCGAACGCGTCTGGCAGAATGGCCAAACATAGAGCCAATTTTTTTTTCTTGGCTATACTTTTTTATTGTAGTTATGCTTAAACTATCTACTTTATTTTTGGTCGCCCAACCCAACTGCATCATATTTCAACATGGCAACCGTCACACGAAAGCAGTCTATATACGCGTAGACGAGTACATAAGCGATCGTCTCTCATAACGGTTTAAGTAGTGACTCAGTAGTGACTTCCCTTTTCGGTCCCTGACAGGATGCTGTAACGGCGGCTCTCAAAAGAACCATGTGAATATTTCTGCTTGTTTTACGTGAAACAATTTCTAGGTAGGACGTGACTCCGACACGTCTAGTCACTGACAGGCGGAAAAGCGGCAGGGAGGTGTTTAAGTCGTCCCTCCTTCAGCGGGAGCTGCCTGCCTTCGATGACGCTTCGGAGTCTCGTAAGCCTCGAGCGTGCACGCGCAGCCAAAGCACGGTGGAAGGCAACGAGTGCGTCCTGGGCCGGGCATAAAGACGGCCAGCCGTTCCCACCCTGTCAGGGTCTATTGAGTCGTTATCATTGACTTGAGGATAGCAGCATAATGACAATGATGTAGCATTGTACACAAAAATCAAACCATGTAACATGTAAAACGGCTTTTCCTTTTTTCAGCCTTCAGGAACGGGTAAGCCAAGCTAACATTACTTTTGTTGCCCCTGAAACGAAAAAATTTATTCTGAAGCAAAACGTCGCTTCAGACTTTCCAGGGCGTTTTTTGTTTGTTCATTAACATTAACACTTAAACAAATAAAGTGCATCTCCAAAAATTTAGTATAGAAGCGGAAATATGTTTTATGCTTTATGCATTATTTGCAACCTAAATCATATAATTTAAAAGCAAACAATATTTTTAGATAATATGCAGAAGAGCATACTCTCTAATTTAAATTTTTTTCGACTTCATGAACAGTCTAGGATTGCATAACCCCATCTAAAACAACTTAGTGTTTCTTCTGTTTTTTTTGTTTTTTTTTTGGTTGGTTAACAACAAGGTATATGTAGCTCTTCTTGGAACACGTATAGTGTTCCACAAAGAGGGAAAGTTTACGTTTCTTGATGTCTGTTTTGTTCAACGCGTTGTCGAACCAAACATAGTTCCGTGGTGGTCATCTTTCCGTCAAGACACCGGAAACTATAGGGAGAAAGAAATACAGAAACGGAGAGAAAGAATAAACGATGAAATGATAACGGGTAATGAAGAAGAACGTACGCGAAAGTAATAGAATGTGCTGTTCCGAATCACTCTCTCGAAGCAGGGAACGTGGCTAGCACACGTACATATTTAATTAATTTTCTCATTCTAAAACACGCTTTCCGGAAATAATATATATTACCAGAAGAAAACCTTTTTTTTTTTCCTTTTTTTATACTGCTGCATTCACGAACTATGATTGAAATTGGATGGATGTAATGCTGCTCCTGGGCAACACCATCCGATGTAAAAAAAAAAAAAAAAAGAACTGACACAGCGAGAGAGAGATAGAGAGAATAAACATTCCTTATTGCGCCATGTCCTGCGCTATGCTACCACTCCTCCGAGCACGTCCTTGACGTGTCAAGTGAGGGGTGGCCATAGCGTTGGTTGGAGACCCAAGGGAAAAGGGCGGACGGGGGGGGGGGGGGGGGGGGGGGGGTTAGGTGCCAGGGCGTGATTGCGGAGGGATAGGAGCGAATACTGCGCTAGATGCCTCGAGCTTCAAGGTATACACCTTTTCTACGTGGGCGCCGCCATCTTCAATTCTGGCACTTCCGGTATGCGTGAAAGCGTCACTTTCTTCTCCCCTCGACAGTAGAATGTGTTAACATTTTAATTGCAACCGTCAGTCGTTCTTGTTATGACCCTTCTATACTTTTTTACTTGTTCGGGGTTGTAATCTCTTGCTTTTTTTTTTTCGGAACGCATACCGGATATGGGGACGACAGTGGCTGGGTGCGAGGCTAAACGAAAAAGGTGTATACGAAGAATTAAAAACAAGTATTCGCAACTCCAATGTCCTATAAATGGAGGGGCGATTGTAGAAGATGCTGTAAGAGACAGGGATAGATTTTCCGTGCGCCTGCTCGCTGTCGGTGGTCATTGTGCTTAAATTAATTTATTGGGTTACAAAGGCAAAACCGTGAGGAAAGAAGCGTATCACAGGTGACCGACATGTTAGCGTACGTTAAAAAAAAAACAGTATGTAATTTTTTTTTGTTTGTTGTAGTCACAAGTTGTAGTCACAAAACGTCACAAGTTCTGTGACGTTTTGTGGAACAAAACGTCACAGAACTTGTGACGTTTTGTGGAAGGCGAGCCTGTCTTGGGCGCCGGTCACATTATTGTGTGTGGCAAAATATTTCTGTGAGTGGTGAAAATATCGTGATGTTTGCGCTGTGCCTGGCCACCAGTGCTCTAAAACGTGAGCCGCGCATGACAGTTCAAGCGCCGGTAGAGCAGCGTTCAACGTATTGGTGTCTCTTTGTCAGAGGCTCGCAGCTCACTGCGCACCGTCGCGGTTTTAAGGTTTTACTGCATTGCAACACGTGATCAACCTGCGCCATGATTACTGATAGGCAGATTTAGCCTAGCATAGCCACAGGCTACCATGTAGTGAGTCATTGCGACCAGAGGTTCTCGCTGAAGCATAATTTTCAGCGCGCGCAAGGAGCGTTGCCGTGCATATACGGTTAGCCTGCGGTAACGCTTTGCAAGAATTGCATAACAACGTCATCGGCGTATTTCGGTTTTTTATTTATTGCTCCGCCAAAATGAATATTCGCGTAGTCGAGTCCCACCTCACCAAAACTGTCCGATCTAAGCACATCTCAAGATCAGCAAACAGATGCGCTTAAAAATGCTACGAGCATTTCTTTATTTACCTTTGCAAATAACTGAGAGAAGGTACACGTAGTCTGTCTTTTGGAAGTGCTTGGAGAAAACTGTCACGGTTTCTTGTTTCGTTTCGGCGCATAAAATTTGAACCCTTTCAAGATACTTATCGCTCGAACATGGCTCGATACACCGTTGCGCGAGCAGTTCTCTTCTGCTTTCTCGAAATAATAATCTTTATGTAGATCGTACTCAAGAACTTTGCACCACTAGCGGGATATTTTGCTGTCACGTTGAGCACAGATTGTGCTGGCGACCGCAGGACCCGAAATTCGTAGCTTCTGCGATTTACGAAAATTTCCTAATGTAATGGAACATCCCGGCCCCTTTGTGCAATGCTGTTGCGAAGCGGACCACAACAATTCCTATTTTAACGCACTCGCTCTTTTCCGTGAAAACTGCATGATGCGCGAATACACCGACCAGACGAACCAGCACCAAGGCCTACATTCCCTGCCAACGTCTCCGCCGCCATCTCCGCTCCTCTGGTTCTTTCTTCTTCCGCGAGAGGGCGAGTGGCGGGCTGGATTTGCGAATACCCTCCGACCCAAAACAAGGATGAAGTGTGGCTATCGTTACTTTATGTTCTTACTCCTCACGCATTTTCTATATATTTCTCCGCTGACTCTGAAGGCCTGTCTAAGCTCCTCACTTATTTGCGCGATGCATTCTGTTTCAACGTACGCGTGACTCGCCAATCAGTGCCAATCATAGAATAAAACCCTCATCCCCCATTCTCCTTCATCTCTCGGTGGTGCAGCGGTTCTATTGAGACACTTTTATGCGTGTTTCATGCGAATACAGTAACAGCGCTGTCTAGTCTGTGTAAGTTAATGATTTCGTAAAGCAAATCAAGACTTGGCTAAAAACGATTAGTAACTTTGAAGTAGCGGTAGGAACACGAGGGCAGTGGAACTTCTTACAGCGTCTATTGAACCCAATCATAATATGACGTCTTTTTTTTTTGTCTCTTCGTACTCTAAGTTAAGAAATCATACACACAATGTGCCTAACTGTTTCCGGCGTTGGTTTTGAGAGGATTCGGCGAAAAAATTAAGTATTTCATGGTATCAATTGTGCACACGTATGATTTAGGCGAATAACCTCTTACCAGCCAATTGCATTCAGCGCCAACGTATAGTTCCCCCAAAAAAGAAAAAAATAAGTAGGATGCTCACCTCTTTTAACAGCTATAGACGAGTAAAATTGCCCTCTGTCGACACCGCAAAAACGCTGCGTTTGTGTGCATTCTGAAAAATCTTAATGTTCAAAGTTCGCACAAAAAAAAGCTCCTTTCTTTACGAGTTGACCAACGCACAAAAATAAAAGAAAGCGGAATGCGTTTGCCGCGTCACCGAAAATTGGGCCTATAGAAGCAAACGACACAGTGTCAAGGAAACAACTTGATGTGTTCGACCTAATAAAAAGGGCTCTCATTCTTGATTGCTTATAATTCTTGACAATTCAGTATTCTTGGCAAAACAATATTATCATAACCGTTGTCTTTCATATTAGCGAGTCTCCAGAATAACATAATAAAAGCCGGACAGTGTAATGCCTACTTTCTCTTTTTTTTATGGTTTGTTTAGATAAAACATTTTACGCGCAATTATTAATCGCGCAGGGCGTGATTTAATACGTTCACGTTTCTTGCATCTTGATTTGTTTTTTGGCATCTTTATAAACCCATACCGTAACCGCGTCGACCGCGCGGAGCGATAAAGACTTGTTCAGGACTATCCACGCCTTGCGCTTCTTACGCTGTTGGTGACCATGGTAGTTTTTACCTTACGAAAAAAAAAAGAAGGTTTGCTCATTGTTCATACGCCGCGCAAAGTAGTTCTTACAAGATTTGGTTGTCGGAGGAAAGAGCGATGCTTTTAGCGTTTGAAACATGTACCTCTTGATAAGATAACATTTATAGAATCTAAAATCCGTCTACACATATCGCAATATTCTATATAAAAGCGTAAATTAATAATGCTCCGCAAAAAGCAGATTTTTAAATTTTTTATTAGGTTTTTTTTTAGGTGGAAACGAACATAGAGCAAAATATCGAAAGCCACTTCAAATCTAAAGGCCATTTATTTTTTTAAATTGTTTTACCTGCTTTTTTATAAAACTCGGGCGGGCGATATCATGACGTCACTCCGAGACAATAGAGAGTTTTAGTAGATCGTTCCGATACCTCCGATACTGCCGATCACGATACTCCGCCACTGCCTCCCTTGCGCATGCATAGTATCGTTATCGGGGCTATCGGAGGTATCGGAACGATCTACTAAAACTCTCTAATAGTAATCTTTAATTTAGATCGCACAGGCTTGTATACGGGACTCGCGCAACCTTTCCCTTGTCTCGAGACGTTCCTCGAGGTCGCAATTGTCTCTACAGCGAGAATTTATTATGCTCACCGCTTTGCCGACCGTGTGTCGCGTTTCGATAAGACCAAGGTGAGCTCTCTCGAAATGCCCGAGATTCGAGGCTGGAAGAATTTCAATCGGCTTAGCCGGCGGCCTCCGCTTAGCTGGTGCTTGACCTCAGGATGAGACTCAAGCGGTAATCCTAATTTTGAGGTCGAGCCTCGAAACGAGATTAAGCTTTAGTGAATGTTAATGGACCCTGAAGAGGTCTATTTGAAGAGTCGTAAAATGTAAAGTAAAACCTCTTTTTTTTTTCTTTTTTTTTTGTACCCTGCGTTTTGTAAGAGAAAAAAAAAACGTAATAAAAAGCGACGTACAATAATTTTGTGTTTCTTGTATTTAACGGAAAGGGGGGGGGGGGTGTACTCGACTATTGCTTCATTTCAACGATATTTCTTTCTCTTCGATGTGGAGTACGTAAAACATAAAATAACAGTTTCTCATTCGAGAGAGAAAAAAGAGAGAGAGAGAGAGAGAGGGGGGGGGGGGCGTTTTATCAGAAAGGAGAGTCGGAGTTAGCCTAAGTTAGCCTAAATGTACAGTTGCAAATTTGACTGTCCGAAGGCATTTGACGTCAAACAAAATAGAAGACAGGGCGTGGAGAGATATGGATATAGAAAATGGGCAAGGAAAACGACAACATTTTTGAAGACGTAAGTGGGGGCTTTAAAAGGATACTTCAACGAAATTTGAAATATACCCGTCGTGTTCAGAAATAGTCTGTATAGGATCCACAATATCTGTAAATGACAATCGCACGTTTGTATTTTGAGCCTGATGGCTGTATTTTTCGTTATAAACGGCCCACTCTGGCAAGCGCTCGGAGAGCAGCCAGCGGAGAGCACGTGGCATCTGGCGCAATCGTGAAGTAGCCTGTCTCGGCAGGAGCCAACGTTATTAGATTAGCTCAGTTACTGAAGTGCTCATAGACGTTGCTTGCACGGCAGTACACCCCCTCACTCACCACGAATCGCCTCCAGTCGTTCGACGGGCCGGACGGCCGCTAAGGTAACTGCAGTGTATTCTATGGAATACGTACTACGTTTCGAAGCACAGTGTCTAGATGGCGTCCCAGATCCGCTCTATAGAACACACAGTTAGGAAACAAAAATTTCGATGGCTCTTCAAAGGACGGGAGGCAGACTGAAGTGAGTGAGGAAAGGTACCCCCTTCCGCGGGGAGTTCCATAACTGAGGTAATCTAGTAACGTTGGCAGAAGCAATGCTGCAGCGAGGCTGACGTCATCAAGATGATTGCCAGCGGGGCATCTAGCCGCCGCCATATCTCTGTTCGTACGGGCAAATCCGTGCAATTACAAGCTTGCCAAAGCTACGTTCACGCGCATCCTGCACGTGCTTGCACGCATCGGGCACCAGTGAGGCTATAGTTCTATTCGAGACAGGCATCGTCACTACCTGTCAGTGTTCCTAGACGGACTTTACAAACGAGGCTTCAGCGACATCCACAAGGTGCCATTTGCTAATCGCTTAGTTTGTTTTAAAATTCCTTTTTGTACCTTTTCCAACCAGAGATTGGGGTGTCCGATATGATACTGCTCCCGTGAACACGTATAGAGCAAGAAATAAGCGCCGAAATTTCGTTGTAGTAACCTTTTAAAGACGTTTCAAAAAGTCCGTCTACCGAAGAAAGTTCCAGAGCCGGCTTCGTTTTTCGCCTGTGTGTTCGTGTGTGTGTGGGCGGGGGGGAAGGGGGGGGGGGGGGGGGGTCGAATTGAATAGGTGACTGAAGTTCTGCTAAAGTGATATTGTTTTTTTTTTGTTTTTTTTTTCAAATTCTGTCGCATCCTGTTGTGTTCTTTTCTGATCTCCTACTGTTCGCATGAGATAGTATGAAGAGTGAAGCAAACCCTTTATATAACGGGACTTTACGCGAAGATATGCTTTGAAACTCTAAAACTGGCACCTTTAAAAAAAAATAATAGAAGAAATGACCCCGTTCCCTTTTTGGGCCCAGCAAGGATCAAATCAGTCAAATTTCGAGCAACAGTGTTCTCACTCACATAAATGTTATAGAAAACACGTAAACAAAGGCAGCTTATAAGCTACGCTGCCGGCCTTCGGGTCGGACATGCCGGAAACTTAACCTTTTCGAGGTGTGGAAGACGGAAGCCGTAGCCAGTGTATATGTTTCAACACTGAATTTTCGCGATAACCTTACATCTGGTATATGAGGAAAAACCGTCGTCGTCGAAACAGTCAAAGGACAGCGTGCAAAACCAGGGCATTGCAGTAAAAAAAATAATAATAAAAAAATTAACCTCGTCATTTGCATAGTTTGGGTATGCAACTTGCGCTGAGGACGGGTCGCGTAAGACGACGTGCCCGATATCCATGAGCAGAATGCATTAACGAGGCGTTTAATTGAACTCTTTTTTTTAAATATATGATTCTCCTTTTCAGCACATTAAGGAAAGCTGTACCCGTTACAGTTATACGTGTAAGTATTTGTGTTTTCTTTTTCTTTCTTTTCAAGCAATAGAAGGAAAACATAAAAAATACAGGTGTTTCGTTAGTATCAGAGGCAGGAGGATTCCTATTTTCCGTTTTACTTCAAGTCCAACCGCAGCATGGAAATGGGAAGCTTCTGGAGGCGACATGACGCCACCCGAGGGTGACCAAAACAGCTGTGGGTTCGGTCATTGTTGGGGGCGTGTCCCTCCACACCTCTGGCTTGACTTCTGGTGGCGTCATGTCGCCTCCAGAAGCTTCCTACCTCCATGGACAAAACCAATCACCCACCATAAATGCTCCGCGATCCTCCATAAATGCTCCGGCGGTCTGAAATACACCGTCAATGCTCCGGCGGTCTGAAATTTACAAAGACAAAGCGAGCGCCATGACAAAGCACTTTTTGGCACCGTACAATTGACTCCAGCGGATCGCATAGCAGCGCCTGCGGTCGGCGTTAAAATGAACCCGAGTCTAATAATCACGTGGCTGGGCGAAAAGACGTCTTTCAATCTAACCTCTGATAAGTGGCACATAAAAGGGGCCTGCAACAGTATACGGGTTCGCATCGATTAGCCCAGCCAATTTTCCCGTTCCCTCCTTTCAGTACTTTAGCGCTCTCTATACGCGCAGCTTTTCCTAAATGCTAACGGAGCGCTGCCCGCCCGATCCCCGTTGGACACCTGCCCCGAGCGTCCTCTCTCGCTAACGTCGGCGAACGACGTCCAAAGGCGCTCTGGCGTTATCAGATCCCCACAGCGTCGGGCCCGGCAGCCTGTTCCCGCCAGAGACCCCCCGGTTCGCTCGGCGGCGTCGCCTCCGAACCACTGGCGCGGAAACATCTCCGAAATTGCGCCATTTTTCGGCCCCGAGGAGCAAAGAGAGAGAGAGAGAGAGAGGGGCGAACGTTTTGTGCGCATGCGCTCTAAAGAGAAGCCACGATGACGACAGACACCCCTGCTCCCTGGAGGCGAGTTCCGCTATTCGTGCTCCGGCCCTTGCTATAGGCCTGTTTCTCTCGGCCAGGGGGCGCGAACGCGCCCGTAAGACACGTAAGACGCGACCACGTAATGCTCACATCGAGCACAAAGCGCCACGGCAGCGTACGATCATGCACGAGCCACGGTCTATTAGAAACGTGCTTCATCATTTGCTCACGCGCGATAACAGAGCGCATTAAAGAATAAAACGAGCTTAAATAAAGAAAATAAAAAAATAAAGACGTTTACAAATCTCTGTAACGCGAAATTAGAGAGCAGCTCTTGAGGAGTAAGAGGGAAGGGTATGCCCCTCCTCCTCCCTTCCTCCTCCTCCTCCTCCACTCCTCCTCCGTCCCTTCCCCTCCTCCTCCTCCTCCGCACGTGACATCAATTTTGCCGCTAAATCTAGCGGAGAAACTGAATTGGTTCATTGGTAACGTGACACCAAGTCACGTGACGTCATTTTGCCCGCTAAATTTTGTGGGGAAACCTTATTGGTGTTGAGGTCACATGACGTCAATTTTCCCGCTAAATTTAGCAGGAATTGAATTGCTGTTGAACTCACGTGACGTCCATTTTCCCCCTATATCTAGCGGAGAAACTGAATTTGTTCATGGGTGACGTGACACCAAGTCATGTGATGTTATTTTCCCCGCTAAGTGTAGCGGGGAATTGAATGGGTTTTGAGGTCACGTGACTTCAATTTTCCAGCTAAATATAGCGCGGTTACGCCGGTGCCCACGCCAACGTCGACGGCGAAGCCGACGCTGCGAAACCCGGAAACGGGCGCCTAAGACCTGCGCTCTAAAACTGCAGCTCGCGCTGTCCTGTCAAAACAATGATAATGTTCTCGTAGCTTTCTCGTCCTTATTTTTTTTTCTCCCCGAATTTTTATCCGGCAATAAAATTGTGCCAGCTTATAGCATCAACGAGCAACGTGAGAAAGCGCGTTGGCTCGCAACCGAAACTCGACCGAGAAATATTCGATTTTGTTTTTCTCGCCAGTGGCGCTGCCCAAACTTGAGAGCTACAGGCCTATAATCCGTTTCACCTTACGAAGGGTCGCGGGGGACGACCCGATGTTGACATCCGAGCAGCGCCCAAAGATGCATCGTCACTACGCTCGTCGCCTTTCGGGCGCTTTGCTACCCCCGCCTAAACCAATCACGCAGAGTGAAATGTCTCCTGACCCTGCTCTTTTCTCTGCGTGTGATTGGTATTAGCCGGTGTTGCATCAAACGCTAAAAAACGACGATGACACCATCGAATCAGACCTAAAACCACTGATCTCTATGACTATTTGCTGGATCGCGTTTGCCCTGCTTCGCCTAAGCACAAAACTGTGGCCACGGTTGGTCATCTTTTTTGGTAGAGTTACGTATATTATCTCTAGTCACCAAAATACCCGTGCGAATAGCGCTGTGGCGGCAGGCTGCCATAAAAATGGCCGTGGGTCTAGTACACTGTACCGTGAGTGAAATGAGGGTCGCTCGACGAAGCAGATTCTTGAAACTCAGTGGATGCGACAGAGCGAAGGTCCACTATGCCGTCATGTTGTGCGGTGCGCTGTTCAAATCGCCCCGATCACGAAAAGACAAGAACTTGCCATCGGTAAGTATTCAGTGTTTTGTGGCTATCCTTGCGCGCAGGGATACGTTCGTTGAAAAATATTCATTTGTTCCCAAGCTTTCCAAGAAGTCGTCCCGCGACCCTTCAGCTTTGGGTGGAAAACGTGTACCCTGTCTAACGGACGGTAGATTGCGCCACCATACTAGTATGGTGTGGCTAGAGATAATATAACTCTACCAGAAAGATGGCCGACCGTAGCCGCATTCGTGGAGCGGGCAAGCGCGATCCAGCAAATAGTCATGGAGATCAGTGCCTGAAGCAGACTATATGGACCCCTTCGAAAATTACGCCGTCTCACGGTCTATATTAAAATACTGCACAGTGGCGTGCACAAAAGGCACCATAGTAATGGCCAGTCTTTTAATTGTATGCAGTTTCTAGGAAGTGAGTATTTAATCATTTAAAAACTTGCCAGCTTGTTAATGTTTTTTTTTTGTTGTTTTTTTTTGCGCACGTTATTGTGCATTATTTTTGGATGAATCGTAAGGGGGCGTAATTTTTTGAAGGGATCTATAAACCGATTCAATGGAGGGTCGCGGGACCGTCGAAAGATGCGCAGCGACTCGCGAGGAGCCTCGTCACGTGATGCATCAATTCACGGCCTTGGATTGGCTGGGATATGGCTCGTTGCGTCCATTGCGGTCCATCGTGAGGTGAAACGGGGTCCATGCGGTGAGCAAGTCGTCTGCTTCTTGCGCAGGACTTGCGGTGACGTCAGAACGTCGCTGAGCTCCTATTGGTTTTGATTGAAAGATAGTGGGTAGACCTCAATGCTAGATGCCTTAAAGTCTACCCACTATTTTTTTTTTTCAATCAGCCAATAAGTGCTTGGCGTTCTGACGTCATTGCAACCCCAATGCAAGTAGCAGACGATCTTGCGCTCAGCACAGTGAGTGCGTGGAGTCGGGTGTTGTTACTCCGGGTTATAATGGGCCCTTTTCAAAAGAGTGCTTCATCTAGTTGCGGCTGCGTTAAATAACCCAGTCCGCCATTTTCCTTTTCTTTTTTGACACTTATGAGCATGAGCGTTTGACGTGAGCTCGGTTCAGCTGGCGTCGAAAACGAGTGCGGCTGCGGCTGCGTTCGCCCGAGGACTTGGACCCAATCACACGTTTCGTGGCCAAGAAATATGGCGACCTCCAATGTTGCTTGATCGGGTTCGATGAGAATCTATCGAGCCGGTAGATGCGTGCGCAGCATATACCTTTATCTTCGTCGTCTATCGGTGTGTCGAGGAACCCTGCAAGTCCGCCATTACGGCGTCGATGGGACCTGCGCCGAACAGGTTCTGTTGGTTTAGTCACAAATAGCCTAAGAACTACGCAGGGTCGGGCGACTCCCGGGCGTCTTATTGTTGTATTGTTGTTCTTTAGTCGGTTAAATTGCAGTATTATGCTTTAAAAACACCAGGGTAACTTGCAGTATTATCCAATAAGAGCACCGAAGAACGAACGTAAGCGTAAGTAACCGCACCGCGCGTTTTTGAAAACGGTAGTGACTATTATGGACCGACACACTGTTTACAAACGAGTCAGCGTTTGCCCGCATCAGGGGGTGAGGGCACTATCGCGTGCACAGAAACCAGATTCCCGTGAAGCGAAGCCTCTACGCATGCGCAGTGCGGACAGCAGCTCCACCGCAGTGCCGCGACGCCAGAAAGTTGGGTCGGTATATAGCCGTGACGCTATCTCCGTTTCACATTGACTGTGTTCCAAAATTTACTCCATCCGACTCCGGAGTAAATATTTCGTACCGTGGTGTTTAAACAAAATACTCGCGCTTGCTCTATGACGTCAGAACTCGCGTTCCAGAAGCGGGTTGTTTACTCCGGAGTAATTACTCACGCTACCCTCCTCCAACCGGTGGGTAACGTCGGATAAAATCGAGTAAATACGTCGCGTGATCTGCTCGATGTGTGCTCGTCGTCTGCTTTCTGCGCTTACAGCCGTCAAAGCTCGTCTGTTTCGTTGGCTTTGGTGGCAAACGTTCGAAATGGCAGAGAGTGAGGTGCAGCGCCATTTATGTGTCGTAATTACGATTTTCTGTTCTCAACGCACGAATTGACTGAGCCCGACATTCAGACCACGCACCTTCGGCAGGAAGGTATAGCTGATATTATTAGAGTGCGAGCGTAAACAGGAGCTTCTCCCCATCTTTATCTTCAGCGTTGGAGGAAACTCCGTATTTTTACGTTGAAGGCTGAACATGTTCGAACGCAGTAGATAATGTAGAGGTATTGTTTTTTCCCCGAGACTTTGCGTAATGGGAAAATAGTAAAGCTCTGAAGTCTTTGAAGATTACATGTATATTATTAGTCAACAATTGCACCGCCTCCCTCTCACCAAGAGATTGTCTACAGTTGTTTGGAATTTCTCTCTTTGATTTAGTAATCATATTCGCATCAAAGCGAACGTAATTAGTTACATATTAGTCTTGAGAAAACCCTCTGCGTTGTACGGATACACCGTGCCGACCGGATTCTAAATTTCCGCAAAACGCAATCCATGCAGTTTACAATGCGGGGAATGTATATGTTTAAGGCACCTGGACTGGACTTCGGGCTGATTAATAAAAACAAATTTTCGATGTCTAACTGAAAAGTGTAAGTAAGTTTGATCTCAATATGCAGCCCAAAAGTAAGTTGAGCGAGTGGAGCCTCTGGGGCCACGCCCGAAAACACCACGTCGTCACTGTGAAAGAAAAACTTCGCAGCGGTTGATATTGTTGTCTCTTCGAGCGCTTCCTCCATAATCAAAAGTGATCGTCTGCTATTTTTCCGCCATCTCTGCTATCTTTTCTTTTTTCCGTAGCTCTAGACGACGCCATTCCGCTTTGTATCCAGGTGATAACCCCGGCCGTTCCAAAATCGAGTCGCGGAATCGGGTAAGCCATAGTTGACATGCATGACGCGCAAGGACCGCTACGAAAGCAGTCCCGCTCCGAAAGCAGGCAACCGCACAGCGCTTCCGAAGGCGCGTTCTTGAGACATTTGTTTGTTGCAAACGACGTTCCAAACTACGACATTTTTTGTTGCAAACTACGACACACACGACACGACACGACGATCGTCTAGCGTGCTACCATCTTTGTCTGCTGTGCTGTGGTACGTCTTCTGAGCATGCGCTGTTGATATGCTGTGCTGGCTATCGGACGCTGCGCATGCGTTTAGAGCACAGTTATTCAGCATTTTTCGCACGGGTGGTAAGCGATGCAAAGGACTATAGACCAACTCAACTCTCTGACATCGCACCAATGCGGTGGCACTACTGTCGGCACGGGGCATGGCGAGATGCTTCATCTCGCGCGAATCTGGTTTTTGCCCCCGCGCAGTGCCCACACCCGGTGTAGGCAAACGCGGTCTTGTTTGTAAACAGTGTGTTGGTCTATACGGTCCAATCACGCCGCGACAAAAATGCATCCTCAAGGCGCTGTGCATTCGCTATCATACTGTTATCCAATCAAGCATACAAAAAAAAGGAAAGTTTTGCTTATCGAGGTAAAATCACGTGGGTAAGTCAGCACCCCTTCCGTTGATTGCTCTATTAGCAGCGAGATGTTTTGGTGGCGCCCTCCTACGGTTCCCCCTTGTGACGTCATTACCTTGCAAACAACAAGTTCGATGGTGTTTGTTATTAGCATGGTGGAAGCTTGAAATCATTGCGCTCTCAAAGGAACACTGCCAACACCGTCAAAATTAAAGTTCTTTCATTCCTCTTATTTCCGTCGATGATAAATATTTTTCTGACGTCATAGTCAGCGTTCGGCATATCGTGGAAGGCCGACCACAGCGACGCTTGTGTTCGCTCTCGGGGCTAATATGACAAGAAATAAACGAGGTGGAACTGGATGCGCGTGATGCCATGCTCCGCGAAGGCGCTTATTGCCATCAACCGTTCCGTTGCTTCTAGTCAAAAGCTCATCGTATTTTCGGTGTAAATTTGCGTATGAAATATAAAAGGTCAAATTTTGCAGCAATGTATGTGTCTAATAATTTTATTTTCGTGGGGCTCATTTAAGTTGGCCTTACAATATAATTTTCTGTTGTTGTTTTATCATACTTTTAGGAAAGAGGGGTTTGGAGGGGGGGGGGGGGGGAAGGGGGGTGGGGGAGGGGGGAGCTTTTGAAGCGTCAACACATTTGGAGCTTAATTGCCACTTAAAATGAAAGAGCTGGTGTTTTAATTATTTTTTTTTATTTAATACAAGTTGAATACAAATGAAATTAAATGAACATGAGTTCGTAAAGGAAACTTTGCTACATGTGTTGCATTCCATTTATAAGGGGGAATGTCCTGTCCTGTTGAGACTTCTGTTTTTACGCTTTTTGGTTTTGTTTTTTTGTACCGTGAGGCTTGACCAACAAAGTGCTCAGACTTTTGCCGCAGTCGGTGTGAGTGCTGGACTGGTTTCGGTCCTAGAAGTTTGGTCCCACTCTTTTAGTTCTACTTTATTTGTATGCCGGTTTCTATATTAAAGTGTGGAAAGACCACGGATGGCAAAATATTGACACTCCAACGATAAGGCTTTTATGTCTTCTATTACTTTGACCGTCTGACATGGAGAGTCACTCAGTGCGGGGGGGGGGGGGGGGGGTCTTATATTTATACGGACTGTTTCAAGGAATACTTAAAAGTGCGCTACGGCCCCCAAAAGAAAATGTAAAAGAAGTTGAATGTTATTTAAGGCAATAAACGTTATATTATCTAAATAGCGATGTGATTTTGTTAGATTGTTCCCAGGTGTTGAAATGGTGTCAGGTGTTTAATAACGTCCCTTCGAAGTCTGCAGTGGTGAATTGATTTTCTCTTAAATGGGTGCTAGCTCCTCGTTTAATATTCGTTTACTTTGCACTTTTTTGCGGAACATTCGAAGCAAAGAAACTAAGATTAAGGATTCTACATATTTATACAGCGAGAGGTCGATCCGCCCTTGGTGTTGTCGGTAAACGTTCAACGCCGTTAAAAGGTAATCTAAGGGAAGTAACAGTGCTTAGCTTCTGCGAATGGGGACAAAAAGTGTTCCAACTGATGGATGAACTGTTTTGTTCGACAAGCTGTCTTTCCATCAAGAATATCATGATGTTCACATTTAAAACTGCATACATTTTCTATAGGTATATAATGTACGTTACAAATTCGTAGCAAAAAACATTGTCCTTAATAAATAAACCGGTATGAGGATTTTTTTTTTTTTGTCGCGGAATTATTTTATGTTTGAAATATTGAGTACAAAAGCCGACAGTGAAATATGGTGCCATTTGCATTTTAGTATTTTAGTATTCGCAACTTTCAGCGATGGTGGCACCCCGGTGTGAGAATCGCGCTCCCTGGCTCCTGGATGATCGGCTTCACAAAAAAGATGCTTGCCAACACCTTCCTGACGTGAAAAAAAACTAGGGCTCTAATATTGCTCGTATATAGAAAAACTAGAATTACTCACGCCTTGCAGATCCAGCCTCGTACTGCTGTTCTACGACGATCATCCAGATGACAGCCATTTTTGATAGGCACCAGTGCGCCCCCTATAGGTCGTGAAAGTTGCGAATACTAACTCGAGTGATGAAATCCTGAAACCTCTTAGCTACTCCAGCAATGCAGCATATCAAAAAAAGCTAGATCGGGGGGGGGGGGGGGGATGGGGGGGGGGGGGGGGGTTAATGTACACTTGATTCTGCTATTACATTTTTTCTGAATTTTTTCAGACAAGAACTTCAAACGTGACCGGCGTTCGCTCTGAGACTGCTAAATGGCTTTCACTTTTCGTAACCGTACGTCCGAATGTGTGCATTGCGCAAGCCGAACGTTTCCGTTATGAAATTTAATTTGAATGGTTAACGGAATACAGGCGAAAAATAATAATTCGTAGCTGATTCTCGCGCATTTTATTCATCCTTCGTTTTACCATGATTGCTAGCGTAACAAAACCAAGATCTAACATCCATCATCACAAAGCTTTCATTTCAAAAGGCACATAGATAGGACTCTAAATTATTCGCTAGTTCTGACAAAAAATTTTGTTAGGTACTTCGGATCTCGAAGAAAGTGGAGTTATGTAATACATCCACGTTGGAGAATTGTAGGTCGATGAACGATAAAGCTAAAAAAGAATAAGCCGACCGAATGATAGAATCGAGACTGCCATGAGAAATGTTACGTCACCAGTCTTTCCTTTTGTTTTGTTTTCTTATGTTTTCGGAGATTTTGTTTTTAGTTGACGCCAGTTTTCTTAAATAATTTTCGAGCACTGTATTTTTTTTTATCTTCTTGACATTGCAAGATAGTTGTCTTGCAAATGAGGCGGCAGATGTTGGTACGACTCCCACGCATTTTTTATCCCCAACGTCGGAGTGGAGGCGTTAAACCCCTTATAAAGCTCCACGTCTCCCTCAAAGGTGTAACAAAACACCTCTGAGAGAGAAATAAAAAAAACTGGGGGGAGGGAGGGGGGGGGGGGGGGAGAGTGGTGAATCTCGGGCGTATTTTTATCACTCCGTGGCCAATCAGACTGTCGCATTAACCGATAAAAAAGCCGAAGAACAAATAAAAAAGAAAAAAAGTGTTTTTCTATGTTGTCAGGGGTTATCCGGCGTGCTAGTTCGGCCGTTCTTTACGCGCCTCGTGCGTTTGTTTACCCCTCAAAGGCGCCCACGTCAACATCTTCTTGATAAGAAAGCCTAAGTGCCAAATTTTCCTACGTCGCTAAAAGAGGCGACCGTCGTAGGGCTCGGGTTCTCGTGTATATTCAGCGAAAACTCGGGTTCTCGCTGATTGGACACGGGTCGTGGGCCGAACCCTGGCACAGCACTAGTGTCCAATCTGAAGACTGCAGACTTCATGCAGCGAACTTTCACGGCGAAATTTACGTGGCGAAAAAATCTACAACGACGCGTTGACGCGTATTCGTTCAGCTCTGAACTCCATGATACGAACAAGCTGCGAACGCCGCCGACGCGAACAGCGCGACAGTCAGTGTTGCCAAGGCGGAAAGAGACTATCCTCTGAAACTCACCACTTATAAAGTTGTTTTTGTTTAAACACGTCACATTCGTTATTCGCCGCGCCGCATATTTGCTCTATGAAGTTCAGCCTTAAGCCGTACGGTCCTCTTTGAGTGACGCAGGCAAATGTACCACTTAGGCTTGCTTATCTAGAAGGTGTTGCCCACGCGCGTTTGTTTTCCCCCGATATCGACCAATGACGGTATTTCCTTTCCGAACTCGTCATCGCCCATTTTCTTCAAGTTCGCTACGTTGCCCTTTGATTGGCGTGGCCCCTCCCTGCGTTCCGATGCATCAAAGAGGCTTTTTGGAACACTTGCCCTCCATATAGAGTTTTGCTGCCCCCTCCTCTTAGGATGACTGTACAGTGTACACCCAGATCGAGTATACATACAGCACGCGGCACTATATCGTGCGCCACGTAACCTACCCAAGCGGACCAAACCTGCTCTCCTCGATTGCGTCGGGGCGCATTTCTTGCATGCAAGCGTTCCTGCAACAAATTATGAAAGCACAATTCCTACTGCCGAAGTCTGATTGTGTTGGAACTGCATTGCATATCTTATGTGACTGTACAGCTTCGGTGTGGTACTGAAAAACAAATATGGGCTGCTGTCGCTTTTAAAACGACCGGCCATTTACGAGATCAAAAATACTCGGGGTCTGGGAGAAGGTCGGGAATACTATCTCGCATTATTCTTTGTTTGTTTGTTTTTGTCAGAAGCTGGCCTAGAGTTGAGTTTTTTAAAGAACGGCCGTATACCTGCCGATATTTGTACTTCTTGAGGGGCTCAGTTCGGTGGTCACAAGAAGCGCTCGCGTGCTCACTTGCGCTTACTTGGTAAAACAGGCGACTTGCGGTTCTTAAAAGTGCGTCGTTTGTTTCTCAAATTTTAGGTCCTCTCGGAACTTCCTGATTGCAGGCACTTCTCTTTCTGTTTCAACAGTTTTTACACGTGCGTTATCGAGTTAACCTTATATCTTCTCTACATTTTCTTTCTTTTCATTTTTAGCTCCCTTATTTTCAGGTCATAGAAGCATTAAAAACTTTAAACAAAAGACAAGACAACATTGGCAAACTACGCAAGTTGCTATTTTAGGTAGGGCTGGGCGAATATTCGAAATTTCGAATACGAATGGAATATTATACAATCAATATTCGTATTCGATTCGTAAACTAAGTCTTTGGTATTTTTCGAATATTCGTCGTAACATGAATATTCGAAATTAATCGAATATTCGAGAACATAATCGCAAGCGTAAGTTTTGCTTTCGTTTACGCTTTACGTAAGCAAGGCCCTTTTTTTCGCGTGTAAGGTGTGAGTATGCGGTGTGAGTTTACTTTTGCAGTATGCGCTGTAGTGTGTGTTGATATAAGCAAGGCCCATTGACAGCGACATAGCTGCATGGCGGCTTTAGCCTAAACTGGTGGCGTCGGTGTCGGTAGCGGTAATCTGCGAGTTTTTGTTCCCTTGTGACTCCTGACTTTTTAAACTGTGCTCACTCTCACGTTCGCCCACCCGTGTTATGGCGGATGGAGGTGATTGCGGGGAACCGTATGCGAAGCGGAGGAACGAACGGGAAACGGCACCAAAACGAAGATAGAGGAGTGCTATTTGGAAATATTTTGCGAGAGTGACGGCATCGATGGCGGAATGTACGACATGCGAGTCATCACTTAAAACGCCCACAAGTACGACAACGTCCCTTGTCAACCATCTCAAAGTACATTCTGCGTCGCTGAAAGAGTATCGTGGGATTACCGCTGGTTCGCCAGGAAAAGATCAACCGACGCTGACGGGCTCCGTGAGCCTCACAGAGCCCCTGCCAGAAAAGAGGGTGCGAGCGCTAAATAACAAGGTGGCCGGCCATAGTGGCGCTTGATTTACAGCCTTAAAGAATTGTGGAAGACCACGGCTTCAAAAAACTTCTGACAGAAGCCGTTTTCAACTATCGCCTACCATCTAGCTCTACACTCTCGCGCGTGCTCGTGCCACGGATGTATGACAACACCCAAAAGAAGGTGAAAGCAAAGCTGAATAGAGCCTTTGAAGGCGGCACAATACCGCTGTTGCTTTCACAAGTGACATGTGGACATCGCTCGCTAATGAAAGTTACATAAGCTTCACCTGCCATCTTCTCACTCCAAAATTGATGATGAAGCGGTTCAGATTAAACACTCGACACATGGCTGCCAGTCACAGTGCTGTGAACATCGCAACGATGCTGGACGAAACGTGCCATGACTGGAAGATACCCGATGAATGTGCGAAGTTCATCGTAACGGATAACGGGCGCAACATCCGTGCTGCGGTAATGAGACTTCCGTGGACTGAAAGAGCGTGCTTCGCACATACGCTTCAACTGGCGATTAATGACACGAGATCTCGTTCACCGGCCATTGATCGCATGTGCAGGAAAGTGAGGCATATTGTGGGACATTACAAGCACAGCTCATCAGCTCAGAAAAGGCTTGAGGAGTGCCAAAAGAAGATGGGAAAGGACACACTACGTCTGGTGCAAGGCGTGGAGACGAGATGGGATAGCCAGTATCTAATGTTGTCTCGCCTTCTGAAACTCAAAGAAAGAGTCACTGTGGAGCTTGCTACCTCGGACTGTGATATTGATGGACTTGGTTCATCAGTATAGAAAGATGCTTCTGAATACGTACAACCATTGAAGACATTGTTTGATGCCACTGTTATTGCCAGTGCTGAGAAGTATCCGTCTTTGTCTTCCCAAGTTACTATGATTTTTAGCACGCTCCACTCTCTAGGGAACTGTGCTGGGGCATCAGAATTTTCCGCGGAACTGATAAGATTCATCAAGGCAAGGTTCACTTTGTATGAGGAGGACAAGAAAGCGTGCCTTGCTATGTTTTTGGACCCACGCTTCAAGTACACTATTGTTATAGCCGAAAAGGAAAGAAAATAGTATGGCTAAAAGCTCTGGTGCTGCAAGAGCTAGGCTAGCCTCATGGGATGCTACTGAAGAAAACCAGCCGGAAGCTGCAACACACTCACGAGAGCATGACTCAACGCCGTCAGCAGATGTTTGGCAAGCATTTGACCACTTAGCCAAAACTGCAATATAAACCAAAGTGGTTTCAGCTTCAGAATGGGAGGTTCTAGCATGTGCGGAGGAGGCACTGCTAAAGAGAGAAAGTGATCCGTGTGAGTGGTGGCGAACTGTCGGGTGCTTAAGATATCCGAATCTGGCGAAGCTCTGCATCAAATACCTGGCAATACCTGCCACTTCAGTGCCGAGTGAGAGTTTTTCCTATGACTGGTCAGGCAGGAGGCACTCGAAGGGAGCGCCTCCTATCTGACCATGTGCAGCAGTTGATTTTTCTGCATGACAACTTGTAATTTTCCCTACAAATAAAAGTTTCGCTTTTGTGTTTTTATTCTCGTTAACACCAGTGGTGAGGCGTTCCGACATGTGAAAATAAGAATGCTGTGAATAAATGCACCTGCCTTCGACTATTCGATATTCGATTCGATATTCGAAGCTAACTATTCGTATTCGATTCATATTCGAAAATGTTAATACTCGCACACCCCTAATTTTAGGTGATCATTATCATGCGAATCATTTTTACTTTTAGTTTAATAAATCAACTATAGATTACTCCTCTGTAATTCTCGCCCATATTTTTCAGCAATCACCTGACACATCATTGGTACCTTGCGACTGGAAAATTGGTAGAGTTATTCCTCTGCATAACTCTGGTGATAAGCACTTTTCCTATTAACTATAGGCCCATCTCGCTAACCAACGTTTCATGTAAAGTTATAGAACATATAATTTATACGCAACTTGTTAACTTCCTTGAGTGCAATTCATTTTTCTCCCAAATCAACATGGCTTTGGGAAATCTTTGTCCTGTGAAACACAGCTACTGTCTATCACTAGCGATTTTCATTCAGCATTTGATCTGGGATCTCAGGTGGACTGCATATTCTTAGATTTTGCCAAGGCGTTCGACAAGGTATTGCACAGCCTTTTATTACATAAATTAAGTAAACTCCACACTCCATCTTGCCCACACTCCATCGTGGATAGGCGGCGCCGGGGGCGTCCGCTAGGGGCGCTCCGGTTTGTTTGTAAACATGAGTTGGTCTATAAGCTAGCACGTCTATACTCCCATTCGCTCCAAGTACGACCGCAACCGACACTACGATCGGACGGTGCGTGATCGGCTGAGCTAATCACGCGCTCCGAAAAAAAAAAAAAAAGCTCAGGATCGCGGCACGCATCCACTCCGCGTGATTGGTTTAGTCGGGGACAGAAAACGCACAAAGTCGACGAGCGCAGTGACAGTGCACTTTTGACGCGGCCTAATCGGCTCCGTCGGATCGGCCAGAGTACTCTTTTATCGTAGTCTAAGGTGTCCTATAAGTTCCGCGTCGCCCTGCAGGTGCAAGTTTGTATTTATAGCAAAAGTTTCGAAAAAGGCAGCTATAGACCTTTCCAAAAACGAGCTTGTGGCCGGTGCCATTTTGAGCGTTCGTGCGTATGGCGCGTGCTTTGCTCGCTTTCCGAAGCGACGAACACGCACGTGCTGGGCTGTGAAGATCGCACGCTGGACTGTGATTTTGTAAACATTGGAAAGGTCTATACTGTTTCAAAGCTTACTTATCCTCTCGGTCCAGCTTTGTAGTAACATCCTTAACACGTTTTTTTTTATGATTTCTTTTTTTTTAATTAAATAATGTCAACATTATCAGAGGAAGGTGACGGATACGCTTCCTTGTCGCGTGTCAACGTGCCTGTCGCTCCAGCTGCGTCGCCCGCAGTGCCGGAAACACTTCCATCTTAGTTCTTTAATCCGAAAGCATTTCATGCATTCGGCGCACCTCGGTGTTTGAGAAAGGGCTCTGAAACTGTACTGTTTATACACACTTTTTTTTTTTTTCTTAAGGGTGTTGATGTAAGAAGGAAACAAAATATCTTGGATTAGGGTATTTTTATCCCTAGGGGCAATGTTGGTAACCATGGGGGCCACTAGAAAAGAGGCAAATCTGGTTAATGTCTAAGCTAATTAACTAAAAAGTACCGTGTTAGTTTTTTTTTTTTCATTTTTATCCGTGGTTCTAACGCCGCGTGCCAAGTTTTCTCTTTGAACTCATTGCTATGCGGCATTCGAAGCACGTCTCTCGCGGTGACTCGCGTTCGAATTTGTGTGCAGACTGTCTTCTGTATGATGTATAACGTCCGAGCCCCACTAGAGCGACAAACAGAAAAAAACGACAGCGACAAGCCTCCAACAGATGCCGCATGCTCGCGATGGTACCTTTGGCAGGCATTTAGTCGTTCGGTGCTCGCGAAGTAAGCTCGAGTGATTGCAATCCTGCCAAAGATACCCTCGCGTGCATGATGCTCGTGTTTGAGCATAGCCTCCTTTATTCTACAAAGCCTGTCAAATCGCAAAAGTCTCTGGTTTGAGGCCTGGCGCTGTCTTTTATTTCTGTTTGTCGCTCAAGAGGAACTCGGGGATAAGCAGTGTGACCCCGGCTTAAGGAGGTCCAGCGACAATCATCCAACTGTCTAGTGCCCCAAAACAAACAAAAAAATTAAAACAATGCAGATTGACGAGCGCGTTGGTTAAGTTAAGGAACACCGAAAGAATAGGACACAGGGGACAACGTACACTTTCTTTCAACTAGCAACAGTACACTGTTGCTGTTGTTGAACTGCTGATGGTAGTTAAAGGAAAGCGTGCGTCGTCCCTCGTCCCGCACGTGTCTTGTCCTTTCGGCGTTTCTGTTAAAACCTTTTAGCTAGTTAGCTAACGAATAAACCGATTCCGCTTTTCTTTTTAGTGGCCAGTAATGACCCCGAGCTTAATTAACCCCAGGGCTAAAAAAACCCTAACGCAAGTTCCTTTTTTTAAAATTACTTTTAATAAAAAAGACATCCTAAATACGTGTCTGCCTGCCAAGCGACGTTCGCAAGAACGAACCATATAGGGCAGTTTTTCTACGAGTGCCCTGCTGTAGTTCATTTCCCTGCAGTTTCAAACAGTATGTCACCAGCTAATGAGCAATGACCGCCAACATGTCGGTGCGACTCTATACGCTCTTGTCGGGGAACTTTCTCCCAGACCGGCGCGACTGTTCGGCCTGCACTCGAGAGAGCACGACCCGGGGATCCCCCGCTCGATGAATTGGACGTCGCGCGAAGCATCAAAAAGCAGAAGCCGAGTGTTTCCGCCGAATCGCGAAAATCCCTCGCGAAGCTGGTGTCGCACGCCTTTCCCGGGCGCCCGTGCTGCGCCGAAAGCAGAGCGCCCTCATCGTTGTTTATTCAGCTGGCCCGAAATAGCTACGCTCCGTTCCACCTCACGATGGTCTGCACAGAACACCACGAGCCATCCCAGCCGATCCAGCGCTAGGTGTCCCGCACGTTGCTGCACCCTTCTGGAAGGGCACGTGACCCTCACGCGGTATAGGATTGGCTGAGATGGCTCGTAGCGTCCTTTGCGGTCCATCGTAGGGTGAAACGGAGTATAGCTAAGAAGTTTGCTGCGGCACTTTGCAGGCGGCATCGCTTTACGTTTTGCTCGCAGTTGCGCTTTGGCGTCGAGCTTTGGCGCCGGCGCGCGAGGGACTTCATGAGGCAATAACAACCAAGGAGAGCACCGGCGTGAGGCTGTCTACATCTACGCCGCTCTCAGCGCTCGCAAGAATAAACGGCCTCGTCTTCCCTGGTTCCCGCGGACTCATTGATCTCTAATGAGTATTTAACGCTTCCTTCCGTAGCTGTTGCGTCCACAGGCAAGTGCTAAAAAAAGAAGAAAAGAAGAAAACGGAGGGCAGAAGAGGAAGACAGAAAAGTTAACCTGGGTAATTCTCCCAATTGACTGCTGAGGGACTGGGAGGGGGAGATGGGAGAAACAAAAAATTGAAGCGGACAGGGAGCGGATTGGGTCAGGAAGCTGGTGATTTACATATTTAGTGATTTAGTATGATTGGTCGGTCGCGTACTATAGAGCCGGCTGACAAGCGGCATATTCATCACGATTGTCTCGGGTTTTGTTTTTTTGTTTGTTTTTTTTGTCGCTGCTGCCGTTTTGGTTGCCGCGAACTTAACCGACGCAGATGATGGAACCATCCCTTAGTTTCAACGATATCGCTTGAATTCAAGATATACATGTGTTTGGGCTGACAATACACGATATCCGTTTAAAGGCCGATGACCAGTTCGCGCTTTCCACTTTTCCCTCGCTTCTTCCCCCCCCCCCTTTCTACCCTGTCCACCGTTGCCTGTTTCCTCCTCCCCCATGGCGAGGAGGATCTTCTGCCTTGCAGAACCTCGAGTCTGGCCGTCGGCCTTTAAGGGTAAGTCGAAATTATAAAATGACACCCACGGACCTCAGGGCACCAAGTTGACGTGGTAAGAAGCGAGTAAGTAACATCAAAGTAAAAATTAACTTTTTTTAAAAATTATTTAGTTTTGCAGGTACAGACATTTGTTACCGTGAGAAAATTAAAATAATTATATATATATATATATGATCCTCTATCGGTTGGGTCAAATGGAAATTTCACCAAAAAATGCCAATTGGGAACTGAACTAAGAAGAAACTAGGTCACAGCAAGAAACTGCCCAAAAAAAGACCGACAGGGGGAGAGGACAGTGCAGAGCTCGACACCAGCCCAACCCCGCAAAGGGGCACAAAAGGGCGACACCACTGGGTCGGCGGGGGGGCGAAGGGCAACAGGTGCGCCTAACAACCACCGCCGTAGTGATATTTGCTTTTCCCCTCCTCCAAAGGAGGAACCCCAATGAAGAAGTCCCCCCCCCTCAGCAGCCATATGAGCTGAACCAGACTAGTTCGTAATACACGTGTCTCTGATCTTAATTTTGAGACCCTGATGGAAAGCCTAAATGTCATGGTTATTTGCGTATTTGTGTAAACAAAATTTGGCAGGGCAGTTTTCGGATGTATATTCAATGGGCTCAATGAGATGGTGACACCAGTACCAAATTCCCCAAGCCAGAGCACTGGTTGTTGTTGCTGTTTTCACGAGCTTGCACGGACTGCGACTCGCGGCACGAGTCCTTTACTTGACATCGCCCGGATCCATTTTGCCGTTTTGGTAAAAAATGGTTTGTGTGAAAAAAAAAAAAAAAATTGGTGTCGGCATGTTTTACAGCCTGAACTTGGCCTTTCTCAACGAGCGACTTGTCTCTCAGCTGTAGATCAGCAATTTTGCCAGTGCAGTACAACCGCTAGCCTGAGGTCTTTAATGCGCACCACGCAGTAGTGATACACGACCGTTGAGCGCTGTGAGCAAACGTCCAGGGACTTTAGGTCACAGCGCTGATTTGGCTTCCCTGGCTTCTATCGGCCGCTTCACATCTCGATCATTTTCTGGTCCATCTTATGTTTGCAAAAAAAAAAAAAAAAAACGCGCTGTGATGTATCTTAATATGACAGTCGGGACATGTTATATGCATCTATCTGTGTAAAAATGCCATGTTTTTCACATTGGTTACGTGCGTGAACCAAAGCGGGAGTTGATGATGATCCTGTGATAACCGTGAATGTGGTCATACAATTTAGCTTTTTGATTCTACGGCGTCGCGAAGCTCAAAAGGAAAGAACACACACGTTTGACCAAGTTAGCGACACACATGGCTTGCACGTACACTCTCAGAAATAGTGGGTGTAGGGGGGTACTCCCCTTGCCCCATATAACACCTCAAAACAACAATTCGACGTTCAGTCCACCGATGTCCAACCGGCGATAACAAATTTCACAAGCGCATTGATAGTAGAGCGATACAACTTATTAAAATAGCTAATGTACGCATTAAAGGCTACAGTAAGACAATCAAGATTTTTATGGCCCTGCTGCAAAACCTCAGTTTTTTTTTTGTATTTGATACGCACATTAGCTATTTAGTACGTTATATCCAACAGCTATCAAGCCGCTCGTAAAATTTGGTATTGACAGTTCTACGTCAGTGGACTGAACGTCGAAATGTAGATTTGGGGTGTTACATTTGAGACAAGGGATGTACCCCTCGACACCCCCTATTTTTGAGAGCGTAGCGTCCTTGCGCCATGCCGGTGTGCATTCTAGTTCTCCTTGCAAAAAAAAAAAGGTGCAATAGCACACACTTTACGCTGCAAAAGATACATGCTCAGCAACAAGGGCACCACAAGGTCAGCTGGTGTGCCGTCAATGCAGGCCGTAGAACGAGACAGAACCACTGCGCTTGTGCCTTCGGCTTCGCTTGCACTTATGGAGAAAGGGAGCGTTGAGTACATAGGTACTTTAGAACCAAGCCAGATTATACAGCCACCATGATGACTTTTCCTTGTCTTATCAAGATACCGAGCCACTGAAACGGGCGTTGTCGAGCCTTCAAAAAGTCCAATGCTGGGAAGAAGGGCACAGTAGAATCTAAAATGGCAGTAGCCTTACCTGCATGCTATGGTAATGAGGAAGTGAAATAATTGGAATAGGAGGAAACAAAGACAGAAGGTACCGGCGTGCGGTCGTGTATCACCACTGCGTGGTGCACGTTGAAGACCCCAGGCTAGCGGTTTGTTGTACACTGGCTAAATATCTCATCTACAGCTGTGAGACGAGTCGCCCGTTGAGGCAGACCAAGTTCAAGGCTGTATGGGTCATTGTTGGACAAAATACTCGATAAAAATATTTAAGTTAAGTTACAAAATACCTGCTTCATAAAGTATTTAAAATACTAATCAAGATACTTTCACTGTAAAGTATCTTGAGTACAGTACACATACTTAGAAATGTAATTAAATTACTTTTGAAGATACTTCCGCATTGCGTAATTTGTATCGACGTTAGTGAGAAACACAATTATACACAATACACAGTTGCACAAATCTGGTTTACCAGAATGGTGTATTAGCGCGTAACAACACAAAACGGGGGAGAAAAGCATCGCAGGGCTATTTTATGTAAAGCCCCTCTATCCTGAGAAAAGTGGCGCCATTCATTGTTGCGGAAATGCTCGAGACACGTGCCGCGCGCCATTTCTGGGAAGAACATGGCGTCTGAAATCTAGCTCAAATCTGCACTGTGCCGCCATGATCTTCTCAGGGGCTACACGTTGCACGTGCCTCGTGCATCGACGCATGCACTACTTTTGAAACACGAAGGGGCTTTATTTTTATGCAGTCCAACTATAAGGAGCAGGATTTTGTCACGAATGACAAATGATGAGGTGGCGAATAACTGCAGAAGCTAAACGTTTAATGAAGCGACCTTGTGCCAAAACAAAATAAAGAAAGGCTAGCGTCGCAGGCGTCGATGTCGGCGAAACAGCAGGATAGAGCGCTGGGACGAGACCACGGTGGATGAGACTGACTCCGGACAGCCACGCGGAGCACCTTTTGTACCCGCGTGGGTTTCTGGAACATTCGACGTAGAACGTTCGGCACTTAGAACATTCGCAACTCGAGCAGACGACAAGGTTTTCGAACTTACGAGAATGTCAAGTTGAAAGAATAAACAAAAGAGGAGTCCGCTCCCTGAAATCAAACCCGGAGGCTCCGTCCGAAAAGCCAAGCGCGGTAACCCTTCGGTCACGCGCTCGCTCGGCAATGGGCGTGTCAATATCACTGATACATGTTACAAAACATTTTTGGGACAGAAATAAAGAGGTCGCTTTAGCTATAGCGACATCGCTGAATATCACGTCCTGCGGCGCACCTTAGACGCATCGTTTAACTACAATCAATTTTTCCTAAATGTTTAGTTCACTATAAACGAACTTGGGATACGGATATGAGTGAATGGATAACAAAGAGAACCCACATAAGGGCCACGGCAGTGGTCGCACCTTCTTCAAGTAGGTTGCGTTCAGAAAGGCACTCAACGTTGGGGGACGCTTTCTTGGGATTTTGAGTGGTCATCCCGCTTTCAGTTCGTTTCCTGTCCTGTTCTCTGCTTATCAACGCTCGCTTACAGACAGTATTTGCCAGAGCAATAAGTGACGGACTGACGACAAATGAAAAATAAACAAAACAAAACGCCTGGACGCTTTGCCGTAGCGGGGTTAAATATACAACAAGCTAAACAAAAATGTATTTTTTGTGTGTGTGTCCACTTCTTATTTTCGTTTATTTGTTATTTGCTTGACACTCAAGTCTGCATTGTTGTCGTAGGTCGTTTCCCTGTCTGCGTTGCGCCTCAGTGTGGCAATCTTTACTTCCGTAAAACGACCTCTTTTGCTTGAGGATTTTTCAGGGGAACTTTAGGAAACAAAAGGCGCCTTTGGGAAGGCGAGAGGGAAAACCTTCATTGTACGAACTTTGGGCTGAAATATGAGTACAATCAGAAATGTAATTAAAAAAGTGTATCAAATCAAAAGTATTTGCAAGATACTGAGATACTTCAAAAAGGATTTGAAATACAGTATCTTGGGTAGACTATTTCAGATAGGCACAAGTCTGGTATAGATGCTTTCAACACGCGCTTGATTGAGCCGCCATTGCCGACCTTCTCTTGTCTTACCGAGATGCCGAGTCACTAAAGCGGGCGTTCACGAGCCTCCACAAAAGCATATGCGAGAGATATGGACACGGTAGCACCTAAAGTGGCAATAACCGTTCTTACTGTGGTAATGATGAGGTGAAACGAACGGAATAAGAGGAAACAAAAACTGAAGGTCGGTTATAGCGGTGCCCATGCACAGCTGCTGGAAAGCGTCTATAAACATACACAAACCCCACTTTTTTAATATTTGTTTTACAGAGTATTTAACAATTTTGCATTTCCCAAAAACCTTGCCCGCGCAATAAAAAAAAAAAAAAGGCTGCACGCGTTTTTTTCATTAGCGACACGCGTAAAGGCACATTCACACATTTGCGTTTGACATCGACCGACGGAGACAAGACCGGTTTTTAAGCCTCTTGTGACGGTATATACGACCGGCTCCGCAGCAGCGCATCCGGCCGTAAGCCGTTGCAAGAGGCTTAAAAACCGGGCTTAACAAGTATACTTCAGCGACCCATCCGTACACAAAGAAACGCATGATTGAGAAGAAATAATAATGAATTGAGTAGAAACAACATCAAACTTGTGAACTCCCCCCTCTCCCTCAAAGGGAATCGAACCAATACCAACTAGAAGAGAAGGCATAACTTAATCGTTGGTGGTAGAGCCTTTTATACTGAGAGAGTTTGGCCAATCGACGGAGCTTGTTGCCCCCATAGAACCAGCGGATTTCGCGATAACACAAAATGGCGGTACAATTCTGTCGCTTGTTTATTGCTGCTAAGTCGCATAGAGTTCCCATGAGTCAAAGCCACAAAATGGCGGACGGAAGCAGTCGTCCCCCGGTTGTTAGACTACGCTGCTGTGGTGACGGCTGTGGCGGGTGGATCCCCGACGCACCCCTAGCGGCAAACACGCCGATGTTCGAACAGAGTCGACGCAAAGCGGCAGTCCCGTCCGTCTTGGCGTCGCCGCCCGCTGCCTGTTGTGAGGCGCTGCGAGACGCGATTGCGGCGAGGCTGACGCTAGCTAGGTGCCACTGCGTTGATCCACTAGTGATAACATTGTGTGTGTGTGTGTGTGTGTGTGTGTGTGTGTGTGTGTGCTGATGGGGAGCTTATGCCTTGTCTTCTAGCTGGTATTGATCGAACCCGCGAACCCCATGATTATGGACCCGATACTCTATCATTGTTTCGAAGGGGCAGTGCGGCAAACGCCGAACGGCCAGGTGTTCGGGCGTTTGAACGCGTTCAAGCAGTGAGTAGAGACAAAGGCTGCTAGCTTTGCTTCTTCTACCCACTAATCATTCTAACCAGAGTTCGCTGTTCTACCATCCCGGTGAGCCTCTCGTCTCTTCATCTCTCTCAATTTCTATGCAGTATATGCAACAAAAAAGTAATATAATAATTAGACAAAGAAAAAAAAAGTAACGGAAAAGTTTACGACAAGTCCCAAAGACTGCCACCGGAACACATTGTTTGTCAACTGATTTTTATCCCTAGGTTCAAGATGTGTGTGTGTTTTTTTTTTTTTTAAATTATTCTTTCGAGCGTTTCTTTTAGTCTGAAACCAGGAATGCCGCTTATATTAATCAGTGGCCCACAGTACAAGGGGTTCGCTATGCGGCTAGACGAAGGGCGCTGAAAAGGTTGCCGGATGATATTGATTTTCTGCCAGCCGATTTAATAACACGCGTCTCGCACGCGCTGGAACCCCCCTCATTTTCTCCCTTTCTGCTCGAGGTTCTCATTGTGTTATAAAAATATATATATTTTGCTTCAACAATTTGTTTTTTGTATGTGTGGTATTGGTATGCATGTTTACGTATATCGTGTGATTTTTCTACTCTAAACGCTTCCTCTTTGAAATAAAAAATAATTTAAAATAAATTAAACTCTCATAATTTCACAAGCTATCTCACAACCCGTACACAACCCCCCCCCCCCCTTTTTTTTTTCTTCTCTCGTTTCTGTTTGGGTTGTGGGTATGTCTATACAACTTGAACTTATTCTGCCTCATGGCGCCACGCAGTAGTGATACACGACCGCACGCCGGTACGATGCTCATCCAGATTCAAACGGGCGGGGATGGAGATTGAACTCGTTTGCGTCTGTGTGTGCGCGCGTGTGTTTATACACGGTTGCAAGGCAGGCTCCTGTGCTCTGTCATTTTGAGCGATGCTGGCGCGGCGTAACGTTTCCGCCATGTGTGAGTGAGCTAGGGGTACGCCATTAGGGTGCACAAACGTGGACCAGTCAGGAAATGCAGTATAGCCATGACGAGTGCTGTGACGTGGGGGCATGTGAAAGAGAAAGGCGATGGCGCAGCCAAGGGAGCACGAGGGCTGGACCCGGCAATGGATTGCTGAGTTTGCTCGCATAAGAGTGTTCTTTCTGTGTGCAGCCCGACTGCAACTTCTTGCAAGTAATCAGTATGCACTGATCCCCAAAGACGTGAGCGCGACGTGCATCTTGGTAGCAACCTATTTGCCCTTTAGGAAGGATACTGACTGGCGGCAATGGGGTGTGTGGAAGGAGCTTCAGGCGCATTCTGGTTTGCGTTTTGACAATTTATTTTTATTTTATTTTTCGATTTGTTACTGGCTAAGGTATTTTATTTAATTGTTTGCGCTCTTAATCGACCGAAAACTACGCCCTTATGTCTTATAAATAGTCTTTATGAATCTCTCAACGTCCGAGTGGTGTCTACATCATCAAGACACCCCTGGCAACATTGAACGACAAGCAGCGAGATTTGACGACTGATGAAAATTATTTCGGTAGAATTGAATGACATATAGTACAACTAACTAACACAGCTGGGGACTGCAGGCAGGACAGAGAAAAACTGAGACTCCCTACCGCGTGGCTCCGGCCCATCCTGTCTCCCAATGGGCCCTGTGCCGAGGAAAATTGGCGACTCCCTGACAGGGGGAAGAGGCGGGGGGGTGTTGTTTTTTAGTTTTTTGCCCGATCCCCCCAAAGGTCATCCTGGTGATTACGGAATTGCAGAGGGGAAGCGAATTGGCCAAGGAATAAGAAAATCATACTTTTTTGGTTTTTCATTCCTAGGCTAGGCGGCGCAAGCTACCCCCCTGTTTTAAAGGGCACAGCCGTTAGCATCCATCCATTCATCTACGTCTTGGTTGGAGAGTAGATCACCCTCACCTCGGCGCGCGGTCGGAGGTTAGGCAGAAGATCCCACTTGCAAAGGTGTATATGTGCGTGCGAAGATGTGTTTGTATGTCGCGTGTGTGCGTGTTTGGATGCATGTGCGTGCATGCGTGTCTGGGTGTGTTTGTGCGTGCGGGTGCCTACGTATAGATTATCAGGCTGTTTACAAACAAGTTAGCGTTTGCCCAGACCAGGTGCGGATGCTGCGCGTGCGCAGAATCCAGACTCGCGTCACGTGCCGGCGCATGCGCATTGGCGATGACAGTGCCACCTCAGCGGCGTGACGTCACGGCCGCGTGGTAGTGCATAAATTAGTTGTTGTTTTTATTTATTTTTTGAGTTGCTGTCAATTCTAAGCGGGTCAAGAGGGGGTTTCATTTTCGCGAAATGACGGGAGATGATGGAAGACTTTTAAGAATCTTATTAGAAAACTAGTTTTTTCTTCTCTTCTTTCTCTGCAACCTCCAATTTTGACTCTACATCGCTGCCGCCGCCGCGAAGTTTCGTCTCATCTTATTAAGGTCCGGTGACAGCCTGGAACGCCTCCCCGAAGAGACGTTCCAGGCTATCACCTTGGCGTTTCTCGATCATCCCGGATCACGTCAGGGACGAACGCGTCGTTTCCTATCTCAAAAATTTCTTAATTTGTCTTTTGCATCTCAAGTAAGCTTGTATATATTCTTTTCTTTTTTTTACCTGTAGGTGTTTTTTTTAATCTAAGCCAGGTATTAGGTTAAAGCTGAACGTCACATCGTCTGTTCTTTCATTTTCCTTGATATTGCAATTATCTTTCCGTTTTACAGAGTGTTGGAATTTAATTGCGAAAAAAAAAAAAAAGGATCTAGCCCGAGTTCGTGCTCCGACTGGCAACTCCACAGGGAAGCTCGCCTGAATATTGGCCGCATCATTCCTTCCCATCTTTCTTTCTCTTTTTTAATGTGGCAACAAGTATTAACCCTAAGTTGGTAGTACGTATATAAGTTCATTTATGCCGGCCATTATGGATCATAATTTATAGAAGTGCGATAAAACAAATGAAATTGGTCGTACCCCGATTTAATTTAATCGTTTCGATTGGTGTTTCTGAATTCGTGTCAATAATTTCAGCGACTGCACTCTTCATTTGTATTTCTATTCGTTGTATTGCCTCAAGACATTTTTTTTTTTTTAAAGATGACGGGAATTTATTTCTTAAAACAGAAGACCAGAAGTGTTTTAATAAACGTACTAAGCCACCATATATATATATATATATATATATATATATATATATATATATATATATATATATATAGTGTATATATATATGTATATATATATATGTATATATATATATTTTTTTTTTACCTGTTAGACAGAATATTTGACCAGGACGGAAACATTAAATAAAGCATCTATTCGCTCATTCAAATAATAGAACACAATAAGTGGACACAATTAAAATTGAACAATTGCACAAAAAGAAGTTTAGGCGTGTTTTCAATTGACGTGCACCTATCCTTAATTGATATCATGTTATCTTGCGTAAAATAATTACGATTATCCAATCTTGTTTCCTGTGTACACTCTATCGGACTGCAAGTTTTCAGGCCGACGGCAGTGAAAGAATTAGCACACGCAGAGCGAAACGATTGGCAAGCTGATTTTTCATTCACCTCAACGGCATTTAGCTCTTCTTCGTCAAATGTGTCCTTAATATCTGCTTAATACTGAGACGACGCTATACAGATCCACGGATGATCATCTTAAAGGGGCCATGAAACGATTTTTCTACTTTCGCTAATTACTACTCAGTATCACTCCCTAACGTTAATAACCGAATAAGCTTGCCTTAGCTTTTTTTTTTTTATATATAAGCAGTGGGCAGTCGGCAAGTAAATTCGACCAAAATTAGCATCGTTCATCCCCTCAAGTTGGAGCCAAAACAAGCGGCCACGTGGCCTTGTGCCTGTCCTAGGATGCCTTAATGCACCCTAGCCTGTCCTATGCCGCCAAGGTTTGTTGTCATAGCCACGCGCTGGGGTCGGCAAAGTAGAAAACGCGTGCTGAGCTCCAGGCACTGATCTCCAGGCAATCCATGAGCCGCACTCGACTGTCTTCAGGCGGGTGGTTTCGATCCCACAATTACGTCATGAAGTTTTGCGAAGGCACTGACTGAAAGAAATAGTCCCGTTTTATCCTCGCAATTTCACCGCAACCAAGAAGCTTCTGAATCAATGGCAGTCCGTGCGAAGTATACTTGGTCCAGACTAGGGCCAGTACGCCTCTGTAAAGTCATGAATACTCCAACCCGATGTGGTTTCACGGTCCCTTTAACTTACCCACTAGAAGCACTAAATGAGCAACGCATTGAGTGTCGGCACCCCGCCGTTTCCCGATTTTCTTGCGGGCGCCGCCATAATACGGAGTTTTAGTAGACAGTTTCCGCCGCCGTCTAAGCACCCACATAGCGCTCCGTAATCCGCCAAAAGACCTTGAACTATGCAGAGGCTGGCGGCGCGCATGAGCAGCGGCTGCGTTTTCTTTGCGTATATCGTAGCGGAGGAGAAAAACGATCTACTATCAACTTCCTAGTGACTCCCACTCTGTACCGCGCACCAAAATGGCGGCGCCCGCAAGAAAATCGGAGAAAGGCGGGGTGCCGTTATGATTAAAAAATGAGAGACGTTTACAATTCTCTGTAATGCCGAATTAGAGCGCAGCTCTTGAGGAGGAGGAGTCAAGGGTACGGAGGGGAAGGGGAATTTACCGGGAGATTGTGGGACAATTTCCCGCTAAATTCAGCGGAACAAATTGGCAGAGAAATTTCCCCACCAAGTTTAGCGGGGGAATGCTTCCGCTAAATTCAGCAGAAAAAATTGGCGGAGAAATTTCCCGCTAAATTCAGCGGAAAAAATTTCCGCCAAGCTTAGGCACCGTGTGACATCACACGTGACGTCACGTGTGACGTCATTATGGGAAACGTCCCATAATGCAACGCGCGGTTACAACGACGGCAACGGCAACGCCGCTCAAGCCGGAAATGGGCGCCTAATACCCCATTCACACGACCGTAAAGGTACCTTCAGCTAAGGTACCTTTATTCTCTGCGGCCAATCAATTAACGATCTTCCGCGCGTGGCGTGTGCTCGCGACCCAAGAGCACGGGCTGATTCGCCGATAGCAAAGGGACCTATGTTAAAGGTACCTTTATGTTGACCGTGTGAATGGGGTAAAAGAGCTGCGCTCTAAAATGCGAATGGGCCGATGTAACCAGCCAGTTTGACTACGCCACCGCTGCCACAATGCATCGAGCGAACCTCGCTGGAGCTCTGCGTGTGTACTGCACGAGATGGCACGAGCCGCATCGTGCACTGCCGGCTGCCTCCCCTCCTGTGGACTAGAGTTATGGCGACGTCACGCATGCGCCGTACGCCTAGTGAGATCGGTCTATTCCTGGGGTTAAGACGCAACGTCAGGAAACTCTGGCGATATTGTTTTACTTTTATCCCGGACTTTTTTTTAACCCTTTGCTAGGACGGCCAACCGCCTCCTCAGATTTAGATAAAGCTTCAGATGGTAACTGCCAACAATTATTTTCAACACCAAGATGGCTGTAATAATGTAATTAGTTTGAAGTGTATCTTATTTACGGGCTCTATTGACCGTTATAACTAAAAAAAAAAAATAAACTCCAAACAAAATCCTCGGAGTTTCGCCTCGTGAAGAAGGTGCCTTCGCTCATAAGGTAATTTTAAATCAATCCTTTTTTTATTTATTTTTACAAAATTAAGTAGATATTATGAGAACATTTTAGAAACAAGACAGTTGACCGGATTTCGTTCAAATCAAATAAACGGCTCAACCAAACAAAAATCTGGCGCAAAAAAAAGTAATAAAAACTGGGAAGCCTTAGTCACTGCAACTGCGGTATCACTTCACGAAAAACAATATTTTCGGGAAGTTGCGGCCGCTATTGATAAAATTCCTTGTTGACCGAAGACCCGAGGGTTTGTTTGTTTGTCTTTGTTGTTGTTGTTTCGTATTTCTTTAGAAAATATTGGCCGAAGAGCACCGGACTTCCAATTTCTTAAGAGCCCTGCAAACTTTGCTTTCATTCTAGACTTTGACACAACTTTTATTTATTTATTTTATCAGCGTTTTTTTTTATAAAGAAAACAAAAGATTTTGTTGTGCCTTCCTCACTCCCATATTTGCTAGATTTTAGACTAACCTTAATTCAGAGCTTGGCAAAAGACGCCTGCACCCGGACGAGACGTGGCCAAACATGATCAACTTGTGCTTTTAAGAACAGCCATATGAAAAAAAAAAAAAATTTTTTTTAACAATGCTCTGTGGTGTATGGTTTCCAGACGCGCCTTCACAAGCACGACGATTGCCGTTTAACCGAGCGCGGATGTGTTTAGACAATGTTCAGTTTCAAGTCTAGAAAAGAGAATTTTAGGAAGCACCGCTCACCAAAAATATCGGCCCCGATTTACAAACTTTACTGAACTGTTAAAAACAAGGAACTTGTTCTGAATTGTTTTATTTGGTCATTTTTTATGTTTAGTTCAAGTCCAACTGGATTCAAAGTCTCGCGTTTAAACATATAATATGAACGACTTTGATATCCTTATATTTTTTTAACTGGTATCAAGCTACTTTTGGGTATTGCACCACAAAGAAACCACACTCGTGGTCCTCTCACTCTAATCCTTTTTCAGAAAATCTCCCTTACTTCTCCCTCAACAGCCCGATATATGAACGCGGTTTTTACCTACCGTTAATTTCAACCAACAGCCCATATGTTGAGTCTCCTGAAATTCTAAAAGAGGAGTCGATACCTCTATTTCAATGCATTAGATTGAATCACTGATTTATGTATCTTTCCCATCTCTCTCTCCTTCTCTTCACACGTTTCAGCGTTTGTTGTCTTACGTTTGGGATGGACCAAAACTGACTGTCCTTGCAGGCACACGAATCCCGTTCCTCGTACCTGAAAAACAAAACAAACAAAAAAATTCACTTTACCGCTTTCACCCGGAGAGAAACATTTCACCTGTTCTCGTACAAGTTGAACGATAATAGGGAGTTTTAGAATAGCGCACGCTAAAGCTTTGCGTACGCAAAGAATAGCGTCGTCGCCACTGCGCATGCTCCGAACGCAAACCAGGTTTTGCGCTTTGCGTGCGCAATTTTAGCGTGCGCTATTTCTCGGAAATAGCGTGCGTACGCAAAGGGCCTTTGCGCTCCTCTAAGGAGGATTCGTGATGAGAAGTTGGTTGAAGCCGAGACGAGCACAGTTAAAAGAAAATGGCGGCCCCCAGGACCATGGCTGCGGTCGCTTTGGCGGCGTCGTGCGCGCGACGTCGGATGCTTGCGACGAGCGAACATTTATTGGCGAAGGCCAGTACACTCTTGCCGAGGCGACGCATACGGCGGACACGACCGGTCGACCGCTCGCGTCGCACTCTCATGTTTAAACAAATATAAAACTGTTACTCCGGACCAAAAGTCTTGTTTTTTCTCAAGTTGCATCATTTCGTGTGTGAAATAAAAAATCATGGCTGTATCTTGGTGGCGTTGCAAGCGCGAGATGCTTGGGCTTTTGCGTCGCGGCGGAGAAACGCTATTCTAAAACTCTCTTGCGTCGCGTGCGCAAAGCAAGCGCTAAATTTAGCGCTAGCGTGTGCTAAAATTGCGTACGTTATTCTAAAACTCCCTAATGTGATATTAGACAGTTTTAGTGGATCGTACGCTAACGCCTTGCGTACGCAATAAAATTGCGGGTCGGGAGTGCGCGTGCGCAGAACGCAATAGAAGAGCTAGCGTATTGCGTACGCACGCAACGCTGGGGATTTTGCGTGGCGGGCTAGCGGACTTTGCGGGACACTCTCGAGAGATCTCGGACCCAACGAGAGCGCCAGTTTCAAGATGGCGGTTACCTCGACTGGCGCAGCAAGGGCGACGTGGTGTCTTCGAAGTTCTGTGTTACGTGAAATTGCGTGGTGTTCAGCTCGGCAATTCTTTCTGGGACCTACCGCGGTCGAATCAGATCGCCGTGCAGCTGACGGAGTGCACAGTGAAAATGTTCGCCGCTCGGAATGTGCGTCAACGCTGCGATCTGCTCAACGCTAAGCCTATTCGCACAGTTCATCGCCGACCGACGAACGACTCTAAAAGAAATCGCCGAATTTCTCGCTATGCACTGGACATCAGTAGGTCATGAATTTCATTCCGCGATAGCATTGGTAAAAGCTGCCGTTTCCACGGGACGACTGACGGAGGCTCCGTGATCGAATTTGGCTACGCACTCGTACTCGTAGCCTCTGTACCCCGCAGAAAAGCGCGCTTGACGAGGCAGCTGCGGCTTGGTTTAATTTGAAATAAAATGATTGGACACGTTTTCATTTTCAATATTTCTTTCCAGGAGCATGGTTGCGCTATAAGCACGCGGAATTCTACGGCTCTAGCAAATTTCAACAAGATCATGCGCGGTGTTCCCTCGAAAACGTTAAAGGGACACTGACACCCCCAAATTTTTTTTTCTTTTTTTGTCAGGCGATTTATTAAGGTGTCGGAATACTACCCAACTAATATTTTGCTACAGAGTCACGTGTTTCTTAAATAAAGCCATAAAACGCAACTGCTCAAAAGCGAAACCGAAACTCCCGCACCACACGGGGAAGTGGAGAGGATAGTGAGACTGGCGGAAGTCACGTGGCTACACCCAACCGTGCGGTTTTTTTTTTTTTTTGTTTGTTTTCTCCGCGTGTAGCAGACGAAATGCGTTCGCTCGCCGTGCGATTCCTTTGCATTTATGTTTGTCCCGCTCGCTGTTCTGTTCTTCAAGATGAGTTGTTTTGTACATTTAAGTGTTGGCAATTAGTAGTGAGTGTCCGAGTGCCGTATTGTGGTGAATTCCCGTGATCGGCTCCGAAAAAATACTCCCAAGATGTTGCGTGAAGAATTGCTTCACATGTTCTGCATCTGGAGGTGGCATTGTGCGGCAGAGTACACAAGTTTCCGAAAGATCAACGGGTCGGGGTCAATGGCTGGCTGCACTTCCTGTAGAACAGTAACGCGAAGCTCGGAAAGCGGACGCTACCCGATTTATATGCTCCTTGCATTTTGTGGAAAGTGACTACATTGAGTTCGCAGGTGTCAAAAATGAAATCCCATACCATTTAGTTCAGCGACGTATCGTCCACAACAATTTTTTTTTTATAATTGTTAAAAAAAAAAGAACTGTAAACATCACAAAATGCTTAAAAAAAAACAAATCGTACACCCAAGCAGGGATCGAACCCGTGCTCGCTGCGTGGAAATCGGATGTCTTTCCTCTGAGCTACCGAAGGAACTGTCCCGTGCGTACTAATGGAGCCAGTAGATTGTATGTCGGTAGTTTGCTGCCGATTTCCCTTCATTACATGCACTCCCGGCTTGAAGTCCGGCAGCACCACGCAGAGGCCGAATTCCCACCTCGTAAAGAAACCGTACGCGTTCGTATTCAACTCGGAGTACGCACTTCGTGCTTGACGTTTGAGCGAGCGATGTCTTCAGTTCAGCAACGAGAAGGGACGACGGCTCGGCGGCGTCTTCGTGCAACCGGCTTGCTGGTCGGGCGTGTCGTACGGGATGAATATCAGTTCTCTTGATCGGTCCAAAATTTCTCTTTCGAAGGAAGACAGAATTCGCCGGTACCGTGAACGACAGTTCTGAAGTAGAGGTCAAACGCCCGTCGTCCGCTGCCATCCGCTAGTCCCACGAAACGCGAAACGACGCCATGTTGAGAATTTTCAGTGAACGCACAGAAGGCTTCCGGTTGTCTGTGCTACCTTTTTTTTTTTTTTTTCCAATCAACGTATTTGCAGCTTTTTGGATGCCACAAAAAATGGGTTTCATATTTTTTTCTATTTTTAATACTGACTGTGTGCCTTCAATGACCCATGACTTTGATTAAATTTGGTGGTCGCTTCGATACCTTAGAAAACGGCCCGTGACCACGGAAAAGAGAGTGAGCGCGACTCAAACCGGCCAGTTCTCGATCGGCGGTTTTCGGGCGAAAAAAAACCGAATTTCGAGCCGCAAATTCTGTTCTGGGTAGTTGGGCTCTCATATGTCACGTACAACTAAAAACCTCGACGAGGATAAATACCCTGTCAGCGTCCCTTTAAGCCTGGTTCAGACAGTTGCGTTTGACTGCGTTTGACTGCGTTGCGGCAACGAGAAACCAGGACATCCCTGATGCTTATATCGCGCGCCAGGATGATTCCTTCAATTGGATTTCACACTTCATACGAAGCACAGATGTGCCGGTGACTCGCTTTCGGTTCTCGACGCAACGCAGTCAAACGCAAGT